>CM022470.1:2326069-2386673 GCA_011952105.1 Coreoperca whiteheadi | reverse complement strand
GGGGGGTCAGGGGTGGCAGGTTGCTTGCTTGAAAGATGAAGTGAGGGATGGAAATGGAGAGAAAGAGAATCAGTCATGCAGTCAGCACTGTGCCATGTGGTGACATGGGATAGCGGTGGAAGGTGTTACTCTATAAACCAACAATCCTGCTCCGTTTCACAGCGAGGTGGCTTTCTTTTTTTTTTTATTTTTGGTAGAGGCAGTGGTGGGGCCCCTATTCCTTCACGATGCCTCTGAGTACCCATGCAAGGAATAATGGATGCGTAATATGGAACGACAGCTTGCAGAGCACTATCATTAATGTTGTAATTCACTTTTAGTGTTTCGACTATTGCGCTGCAACAGGAGGCACAGATGTCACCTGAATCTGCTCTTTCTAGCAGCCAGAGCACACCCGGTTTTCACCAGCTGTCTTGGAACACACCCTGCCAGCCCCCCCTGTGTGGGCAAATGTGGCCACGAGTGTGTGTGTGTGTGTGTGTCGGTGTGTGTGTGTGGTACATGTGGTCCTGTTTTGCTAGCCTTTTGAATAGAAGTTTGGGTTTTTGGATTTTTCCTTCGATTGCATTTTATGTGCATGCTGGTCCCAAACTCATTCTAGGGGCCGGTTTACAGCAAGGCTTTGGGTTCAAGGACGATTAATCAATCCTGCGTGTTCCGTTAGGTATCGAGCGATTTGCACTCTAACATTTCTTTTTCTAATCTTAGGTTAGAAGATGCATACAATGAGTCCTCACTTTTCTTTTAGCCCCCCTGTGTCCGCCAGTAAAGTTAATCCGTCGCTTTGAGTGAGAGGGTGACGACAGCCATGTTGGGCATCGGGGAACAAACAATAGGCTATACAGTTGAATACATTGGAAAACAATAGTTCGGTTTATGGTTTGATTGTAATGTACATTCTGCAACACTTTTGTGTATTAAAACGCTATAAAGTGCTCCTGTCAATCACACCCAACCTAAGCCAAGCTGAAAACCAAGCTATACAACTTTAACTATATATGAAACATGATAAAAACATTAAAAACAATGCACTGACTCGTCACATTTAAGGAAGCCAGGAATGGCAAAGAACGTGACTGAAAATGGAGCTATTTATCTGCCATTAGTGGGCAGGCTTCCTACTAAACTCAACCAGCCGCCCCCTAATCCCCACATCCTGTCAGGCAACGTGACAATGAGGGCCGCGTGCATGGAAGTGGAAAGCTATTCCACCCAACGCAAATGTAAGAGGGGTTATTTTTCCCAGGCTTAACAAAGTTCCTCCAGAGCCACAGAAGACATTATACAACTGCTGTCCCACATTATTAATAGTGACATTGGTTATTCAGTGTAATAAATTAATGCCAAGCTAAAATGAAAGAATATCAATAAGGAGATGCTATTTGTGACTACGAGTAGCCTTCAGGCTTAGGCAGATTATGAGACAATGGGCCCCTGGACACATACACGTCAAAGGCCCCCGCCCCTCCTACATAGAAACAAGACACTCAGACTCAAAGAGACGCAGAGTGACTCTTTGGTCTTTTCACATCCATTGTGGTCGTTTGTTCTTTTGTTTGAATGACTTTCCAACAAGAAATGTTCTAAATGTCCCTTTTTAGACCGTTTCTGATACTAACAAGCCAAGTACCTTGTGCCTCCTGACTCTGGTTGGGGGTGGGGGTGGGGCACCAGGGCAGACAGATTCGGGGGCCGTCCCGCCTCTGGGTAGACTTTTGGTTGAGGTGAAAGGAATGCAAATACGTTTTCTTCAGTATTTTCAGTTCTGAGGCAAAATGCAAAACAATAAGTAAATAATGATATGGATTTCATGGATACCGGGGCTCTAATTGAAACAGGTGTGATTAGCATATTGTTTGTGTTTCGTGCTGCACCGTAGGCCTATTTGTGTTGTACAGGGACTTACTGTATATGGAAATGAGCGCTTTGAAAAAAAAAAAATCAACAGAAATGTATCCTATTTCTTTAAAAGGGGCACAAATTTACTGTGAAGATCATCCTGGCACAACCACAGAGGGAAATGTCAGAAAGTGGGGGGGAAAAAAAAAAAAAAAAAAGGTTCAAAGAGAAAATAGCTGACTGACTCTGTAAGTGAAGCTAAGCTCAAAATGAAAAATGTTCATTATATGCCCGTCAAGGTGAAAGGAAGCCATCTCCTCGCCGCTGCAGTTAAAATGTCGACCTCTCCTTCTCTGAGGGCGAAAAGAGGAGAAATGTAAAAAGAGGAGAAAATGCTGCCGCTGGGGTGTGTGTGTGTGCGTGTGCGTACATGTTTTGCGTGTGTGTGTGTGTGTGAGTGACTGATCTGAGCTCCAGTTCAGACAAGGGCAGCGATGTTAATGGTGCTGCTCAGTAAAATGACCCTCACATCCGTTTCTTCATACATTTTACAGTGCTTCAGAAGTCTTCATATTTTCCCCTTGTCAGCAGTGTTTGTGTATCACTGTTTGTGTGTGTGTGACCTCTACAACAAGCGCCGCGCCCTCTCGGACCTCAGCTTGTCTCTTTGTATGTACCTGCTCATGTTAAGGCTGCTAAATCGCACTCAGGATGCATTTTATTCGGCGGTGGAGCAGAATGTTATGGTCGACCTCTGCGGGTCCCCGACACTGTCCCCGGTGCCTCGTTACTGACAGTTTATATAATATAATTTGTAATCTGTTACTTGAATCGCTGTGTTGGCAAATATGTTTATTTTTAAAACCGCTCTCATTCAGCGTTAACAACGACGTCCGCCGTGATGCTACAAATCCCTGAAAAATAAAGCAGCAGGAGGGTGCTGAGTGGCTGACCACATTTTTGACGAAAAAGATTTTCAGAAACAACCTTCATGGTCTGACTGCTAATGAGTGGAAGTCTCACAGTTTTGATTTGTTGGATTTTTTGCTTGTGCCAAGGCCCGTTACAATTTTCATAAGGATTCGATGCCAGCGTGGCCGAGCTTAACTATCTGTTATGGATTATGAGCTGCCCTTCCACCTCACCGTCTTATTTCTTCCAGCAAGGTTCGGTGGGAAAGACTTTCACGTTTTTTTATGAATGTGAGCAGTGACATTAAAGCACAACGGCTCCAAACTCAGTGCAGACATTATTATCCCATCATAAAAAAAGAAAGCCTCTTCACAGCTGCAAAGTCTTTATCTTTGTTTGTCTTTGTAATGTATCAGTTAGCAGGGGAAAAACCGTGAAAAGTGAAATCGTCAACAAATCTCGTGAAACAGCCAAACCCGACAATGAATGTATCCACTAACAAGTATTATCTGTGTATCCACAGCCTGATATATCTTCCTCCTCTGGGCCACAGAGCTCACACATCAGTGGGCCTCACTGTCGCACTGGGTGACACGTTCCTTCATCACCACGAACTCACACACTGTAGTTTATTCTGACTCAGTCCCACACACACCGTCCTGCTGCCCCAAATACTCACTAGAGCAATAAATGTGTATTAATCCACCGCTGAAAATAGTCCCCCGACAAATGCACTATTTCCTCCTGTTTGAGTAACATTTGGTAGCTGAAATAGCTGAGCCTTTAAAAAAAAAAAAAGAAAAGAAATGAAACTGTACAGTATCTTAGTGACCTGTTTTATAAAGGTTTATGTCCTCAGTAGGATCCAATGGGCTCGGTCGGAGCAGAGACGGGGCAGGGAAGTCAGAAAGCATCGAGTGACGGACTAACACATTGCAGCATCCTCCTTTAACTGTTCGTTTTCTAGGTTCAGGTTACTTTATTTGAACCCGTAGGCAGATTTGGTCTGCAGTGGGCGAGGTCATACATCTTGACACATTTTTACCAACAACACAAACAGTGAGAAAAAAAAAGTTCCCATCGAGCATGTAAAAGCAAGATTTGGGCTTACTACATACATAGGTAATACAGCACCTACTAAAATGACAGATTTAAAAAAAAAATATTATTACTGTATGTTTACTCGTTGGGATAAATGATTGAGATACTGCGCAGATACGATACTTGTACACGGAGGAAGTCAACTTTTCTGACGTTTCTCTTTGTCAATTGAAGGGACTCTGACTAAGAGGACTTCACCGACAGGGATTTCACTGAAATACTAACTTCTTTCTTCCTGTACTTAGAACACTAACTGAACTGAGCAGCGTATCACTATCAACCCTTCGTCGGCTCTTTTTCTTCCAGTAACTGATTGGTACATGGTGGCGTTGACGTTAGACTTCGGCATCAGCAACAAGTGATTTCTGCCTTTCCCGAGACCTCCGACGTCTGCCAGGTAGGATGACTCCCTTTCACAAGAAATACATAACTACTGGAAAATGATATGTGTATATACTGTGTGTTTTTATATATATATGTATGTGTGTATATATAAAACTCCCAGGCCTCTGGTAGAGCGGTCCCGAGCTTGAGGATGACACATACCGCCCCATGTGGGGGTGAGAGGGGGATATTTTTTTTTTTTTCTGTATGTATATGTATATTTGAACCTATATATAAATACAGTATTATACTATACAGGGTAACAGTATAACATGACATTACCACAAAATGTTCAATAGACCCCACTGACCAGAAACAATAATAAAAGAGAGGAAAAATCAGGAGCACAATAGTTTGTACTCTCAAAATGTAGGATCTAATGAAACAGTGCACGAAGGAAAAGAAATCCAGACTTTTCTTTTTTTTTTTTCTCACACAAGAAAAAGAAAAAACTGTTACTTTTTGTTCAGAGAACTAAGTATGAAAAGTGAAGCGAAACCACTGGACAACTAAGAAATACCATTTTTCTTCTTTTGCCATTTTGTGTAATGAGCCACTGTTTCCACACCCCTGTGCACAGTGTTGAAAATGCTTCCCTCTTGTCAGCTTGTTCTATACACAGACGGTTAAAAGACATCAGAACAGACTCATTGGAATGATAATCTGGTATGTGTCTGCACTTACGGAGAATATCTCGAAGCATGTCAGACTTGCATCAAAGGCGTTGTTGTAATTTCCTTTTCAAGGGCAACTTGAAAGCGGAGTCAGGAAGAAAGTGGCATTAGTTTCTTGTTTTCTCCTACAAGGCAGCCGGTTTAAAAGTAACCCAGCGCTTTCTGATGGGAGTGTAGGATGATTCAGCAGGAACCCGGCGAGCCCATCTGACTGATTCACATTTAAACATAAACAGAAATATGGCTGCTCCAGGGAGCTCCGCAGAGGAATGGAAAGTAGCCCCAAATTTCACAGCAGCAAATCAAACGTCCTTTTATTTAACTCTTCCTCTCTGTTTTCCCTTTCTCTACGGCTCCCGGTAGCATTGTGCACACATAACGGCGCCTACTGATTGGGCTTATTTGAAGCACGTACCCTGAGAAAAATAAATAAATAAATAAATAAAAAAATGGAGAAGAGGAGATTTTCCCCGTGTCACAACGGGATTGAATGTGGTTCTCCAGAAGAGGAGGGCCTGAGAGGATTATATGGCTCAGTGGGCGCTGTATTGTGTGGGGAGTGGATACAGCAGGTACCCACCGAAATCCCAGCCAAGAGACAGACACAGTGTTGCTGGGGATAATGTTGCCTCCCAGCAATTAAACTCTGGAGGTTTTGGAGTGGTTTAGGAGGAAGCTTGTTAAATTATCCCATCGCTTCTTTCCCCTTTTCTGACTCTGTCGCTCCGTCCCTCCGTTAACCACATTCCTTGCATTTCTGCTGTTTCACTGAGATAAAACCTGAGAACTGTAGGGGGAGTCATTTGCCTTGAATACAGTGCTGCCTAATTGAATCCTCTGCCGTTGGTTCTCTGCATCTTTTTCCATCACGTATGGAATGCACACAGATCGAGACGGCTGAAACATCTACGCCCTCGCTCTGTTGAGCTAGAGTGACACTAAAAATGCCCAAAGCTGCCAGTTGATGGTAGCTTTGAATTGGGAACATATAAGCTTTTTTTTTTTAAAAACAACAACTCTGAAACAGTCATAATGATCTAAATTCATCGAGAATTCAGTCGTAAGAGGTTACACACTTTGTCACGTCACTTCTCTCTAATGATTTGCAGTTTGCACTGGAATTTGCACAGTGTGGAAGTCAGGAAGAAGACAGAAGATTAAACAGAGGATTATTCAGAGGCTGTAATAATATTCTCAATGATAGCACAGACTTATGTAGGATCCTCATTACTGCGACATGCTTACATTCGGTTAGCAGTACAACACGCCAGCTAGTTTCTTCCTTAAAGAGTTTAATATGTTATATATGCAGTTAGTTAAATTAGCCTTTGTTGGAGTAAATTCAAAGGTTTCTGCTTGTTAGATTCACAGTTTATTTGTTATTTTTTACGTACATATATTTAATTAAAGTAGAATTGAGCTGTTCCTCAACAAAGACTTGAGGAACTTTTATTTTTTTTCACCCTCTGTATCATTTTCTACTTTTTCCACTGCTTTTTCTGTAACTTGCATCTTGTGCACAGCAGTGGTTATTTTTTTCTTTTCTTAAGGGTTTGGACATCTCAGTTGCTTTTATTAGTTGACTCAAACTAGTGGTGGAAGGTAGCTGCGGACAATTTCTCGGTTTCTCTACTTTTGTACAAATGTGAGGGTAGTTGAACTTTAAATGCATATTTCAGTTTTGTGCTACTTTATACTACTACTCCACCCCATTTCAGAGGGAAATATTGTGCTTTTTACCCTGCTACACTTATTGGACAGCTATAGTTACCGTTGCAGAAAAACACAGTGGATTGTTGTACAGAAAATTAAAAGACCCAACATTATATAGAAGTGTGAAAATTAGCTCAACCTCGACCAGGTGCATGCATCAGTAATACATGTATCAATAATCCAATAATATACAGCAACACTAAAAACAGCCCTTCCCCTTTTATAATGACATCGTTTAATTTTGATATTTTAAACGTATTCTGCTCGTAATAATTCTGTACTTTTACTGTACATGTGATACTGCTACTTTCAGTAGAACTTATAATCCTTGTAATTGTCACTATCGTACCTCATTTTTGATATTTATGTTAGGCGTTTTTTTCAGCAATTACCATTCAGTCTATTTACATTCTGTAATGATCTTTCTATATAGTAGCTTTCATCATTATAGCCGCCATTCCAGGGATTCAGATTGCCTACTTATGATATGAGTTTAAACAGACATGTTTGTTTGGTTGCACAGTAAACACAGATACACCAGTTGCCATTGCGTCTTTATTCCGGACAAAGTAGCTGCTCAAGGAGTGTTTTTCTGCCCGAGAACTTCCACTGGTTTCCTGAAACTCCAAGCTGGATTCACTTTGTCTTTATTTTGCCTTTGAGTTCAACCTCCTGTCTTGGTTTTTGGTTTATGGGGGATGGCGTTGCTCACTAACTTTGACCACTGTCCTCATCCTCGAGCAAATAAACAGCCCGTTTTAAAGGTGAACGTCTCTGGCATTCCTCTTGAAAAACCATTCTCCCATTTATTTCCAAATGTGACGCTGTGCTTCCTAATACCCTTGGGACTTCTGTGTCCGTAGTTCCAGGTCGGTTCCCCACAGCACAGCAGTTCTGCGTTTAACCTCTTTTCCATAACCCTACACACACACACACACAGAATCACACACCCCAAGGTAACTGTGGGTAGTAGAGCCCCAAAGCTTCGTCGTCCAGGACAAATTGGTAGCAAGCGGCTCATTTACTCGGAGCCGTCATGAATGGACTGTGCCGTGACTGTGTAAACAAGTGCAAAGACTCCCAAGGGCATTCCTGCATAAATAATGACTCCAAGAGATGTTTGCCATTTGTACCACTCACTGGTTGCAGACATGGGTCAGCTAGTCTCCTCTGTGGGGAGTCTTCAGTAAACAACAGCCGCCGTGTCCATTAACGGCCGTGTGGAAAGTTTACCTGGTCACAGGTGCAAGGGCTGGTCTCCCAGGCTGGGCGATATTGGAAGTTTATTTGGCCTCTTTTCCAACTTATTTGGAAGCTTTTGGTTTTCGGAGACTAACTTACAGGCTTTCCTTTTTTGGTCAAATAACCATAGTAGGAGTTGAAGCTTACAAGTTACATTTACGTTTAGTCATTTAGCAGACGCTTTTATCCAAAGCGACTTACATATGAGGAAGACAATGGAAGCAATTATAACAACACAAGGTAACAAAAAGCACAAGTGCACCAGAAACCAGTCTGTCGGAGCCCAGCACAGGATACAGAGCTAAGGAGAGGAAGGGCTTTCTTTTGTTTGTTTTTTTTATATGAAAGGAGATAGAAAGGAAGTCGAAGTTAGTGACTGGGTTTACGTCATTATGTGTTTGCATTCGGTTGGTTTATGTTCACAGTGTTTATATAAAAAAAAAAAAAAAAAGGCATGGCTACTAAACCAGTGGCCTAAAAAGTCGCACGGACTAAAAAGTAGTGTTGTTTTGTCCCGTGGACATTTTGAGGGATTGTGTTTTGTCATCCTGCCACAGTAGAGATCATGGCGCCAGGTGACGAGTCAAAACACATCACATCTCCTGTCATTTTAGCCGAGCATAGGCTTGTCTACTCCAAGAACATGTAGAGCAGGAAGTGGAGTTCAAGTTCCATATATTCTTCTGGTTTTGTCAGTATTTGCAAGCGCGATGAACTGGTGGGAGCTTCCTGTCGTGGTCGTTGGTTAATTTCTAGCATGTTGTCTTCCGGTTTTCTTGGAAGGAGCATAAAACAGCCTTTATTGGTACTCCTGAGTTTCAGTGGTATTATTCGACACCCCAAATAGCTCATTCTCGGTGTGAAAGCCCATGAGGTTGACATTAGAAGAGGGAGAAATGTGGCTGCAAACAGTGCTCTTTTTTTTTTTTTTTTTTTACGGTCTTACTTTGATTAAACTGTTCCGGTTCACCCTTGGCGTGTGACTAAGGATCCCTGTTTCTATGTTAAGAGACGCTGCCTTTGCTCATTTTGGAGACATTTTTAAAGGTAGAGAAAAAGGTCAAAAGTGTTTTTCCATGAAGAGGTAACTTGTTTCATATGGTAGTAGTCAGGTATCTTACCTGGGTGTAGACTGTGGGCTAATACTGGTTATTGTTGAGATGTTGTCAAAGATACAGGTTACTTGATTAATACATCTTTTTTTAAACTAATTGCTTATAAGAAAGGATGGACATGTTGTTGCCTAAATCAACATAGTTAATCCTCTGCACGGGGGCCATTTCGGGACATTAAGACTCAGCTTGTCAGGCTCAGCTCCACACTGTGAGGTGTGGTTCAGCTTTTAGCAGTCTAACCTGTGCTCTGTCAACCCCACTTTTAAGGGGCTTAAGCTGTATTTTGAGATGCATGCTAACATTGGTATGATATGACATTTAGCATGCGACACTTAGCATGTTAGCTTATCCTTACACTCATGTATATAAGTTTTAATATTTGAACGTGGCGTTAACACGGTAGCCTGCTTATGATTGGCATGGAAAATTTGTGTTGCAGCCAAATAAAGCACAGAATTCACAAAGTTGTGGACATATTATTATAATATGTATACTATTATTGTCATATAATATAACATGTTCATGTTGAATTGATATGAGAAAGACCTACAACCCTCCACACAAGCTCTCATAAAACAAAGTGCATTGAGTACATTCAGCCACCATCCACCCCAATCATCACTGGTTAAAGCAACATCACCATCCCCAATCAGTCTGCTATAAGAGCGATCATCAGCTGACTTATCCTGAGCCACCATGCTATGTTAGCAGTGATTCCAGTGTGCAGTTGAAGGCTAACCAGAACTCTGTCATTAGTGTGAAAGGACTCTGGTCATGAACTGTGAAGTGCTGAACAAGTGGAATATTTGACCGGGCGGTGGTGCTGATGAAAAGTCAAGTGGAGTTCAGAGTCTTTAAGACTCATCCTTTATTACATATTTCATAGCAATCCTTCCGGTGGATTGCTATGAAATACGTTGTTGAGGTTCTGCTCTGGCCCGACTGACTGACCGTCATCCCTGCAGCCACACAACTGTGGCTAAAAACTGCCACCGAACTGCACTGTTCCTCTTTGTCTCCACTTTGCTCAAGAGGCAGTTGTGCACTGACCTGAAATCATCTCCAGCTCCGTGAGCATTATGTTCTTTTGACTGTCGTTACTGCATGTCAGTAGCTGCCGGGAACTCCACATTCAGCTATGTTTTTTTAGATGGCCACCCAGGCTGCAAGCAGCACTCCAAAATTGTGTTTCATAATTGTTTGGCATATAGGTTTCCGCTCCAAGCGTGGGTTTGAGGGAGAATGGAAAGCAGGAGGATGTGTCAGTGGGAGAGAGGGGAAGAAATAAAGAAGAAGACAAAGCAACACCCACACCTCATTAGCTTAAACATTGCATGTATCCGTTATCCTTTAAGATAACATTTGAAGAAGAAGGGGGGAGAAAGCAGAAGCCCACATCTACTGCGCCACAACATGGGATGGAGATATAAAACAAATCTCCACACTTACACTCTACCATCTGTTCATCTTGGAGAAGAGCACGCCTTTGCGACACATTTTTCTCCCCTCCCTTAGAAACCATCAAGCTCTCTGAGAAACCATAGAGCTTGACAAAGTGACACGCCTGGATGCCAACCCTGTGGCTGCATGTTTACTTTTTCCTCCTCCCTTTAGAACCCCCCCCCCCCTCCACATAGTTTGCATATCTAAATCCAGTTTTTGATGGCATATGCGAAATACAATGTGACATAATACAATTTGAGCTCCATTTGAGAAATGGAATTATCTTGGTGGTGATTGTCAGCGCTGTGTTACAGTAATCACTTTCTTCCAGGAGCAAAGACGTGACTCACTCACAACTTGACCTGCTGTCATTATCTAGTCACTCTGACAGTATTTATGCGTTTGGCTTGATATTTTGTTTTCCTTCAGGTGAATTAGAAATGAATTTGGAAATAGAATAAATAAATAAAGGAATGATGGGGGAAAAAATGAGTAATCCCCTTGCAAATTGGAACAAGGAGTAAATCCCACCGGCAGTAAATCCCCCACTGTTTCTATCTCTCTCTTTCTCGCTCAAAACGCTGTTTGGATGCTTCAGAGGAAGTGGTCGATCTTCACAGTGAAGACACGTCATGGGCTGCTTCTCTGTAATCTCCACAGCCAGACAAACTCCCCGGTGGTCTAATGGATGCAGGATGTGTTTTCCCGGTCTCCAGAGGAAGGTCACGTCACATGAGTCTGACACACCGTGGAGGAACATAGCAAAGTTGCTGTTCATACTTCGAGTGACTTATTACATGTTGCGGAAATCACGTATTTTTTAGTTTTTCCTCACAGTGAGACCTACTGGCTGATTTTTTTATTTTTGTTTTCCCCCCAGCTGATTCGCCATCCTGAATTTAATGTTGGAGCCCGGTTTATGTGTTTTGGACCAAAAATGACGTTCCAGGACACTTGAGATGTTACAGTTTCAGTACCTATATCAAAACAATATTTATTTCGATACCTTATTGTAAACATTTAACACTTCACATTTTTATTTCCTTCTGTTTTCATTTCAACCTCTCTGTGTCACCTTTTAATGTCATCTTAACAAGAGCAGCTAAACTATAACTTTAAATATAAGATGAATACAAGTTATGATTGAGAATTAAGAATTATCTGATCAATGAATAAGTTAACAAGACCAACATTCAAACATTCGATGCCACATTTTGAATCCATGACCGTTTTTGATACTCAATTTGGTTAGACACATTTCAGACCTACTCGTACAGTTCGGCGGCTCGACACCTGGCCCTCTTCAGATGTTGCCTCATAATAATCAAAAGCAATCATTTTCACACTTTCAGTATCAGACGTAATTCTGACAGTAGATAATCCAGCATAACTTTCATGGTGCAGATTCACTAAAAATACCAAGAAAGTTTCAGGGAAAGAAATATGTAATTTGGTACTAATTATAGTCCAAAAAGAGATCCCATTCTCAGCTATTTTAGTTATGATTTGGGCTTTATAAGCAGTTGCTGATTCCTGGAGGAATTCCCTTGACAGAACTGCTCCAGTTAAACCCGAGTAAATATGAATTCATCATTAGCTTATTTCTGGAATCTTTATTCAATTTTCAATTTGGTTTTATATATACAGCCCAATATCACAAATCACAATTTGCCTCAAAGGGCTTTACAATCTGTACAACATACGACCCCCTCTGTCCTCAGACCGTCGATTCGAATTAGAAAAACTACCCCAAAAAACAAAAACAACCTTTTAACAAAAAATGATAGAAACCTCAGGAAGAGCAACAGAGGAGGGGTCCCTCTGCCAGGACGGACAGACAGGCAATAGATGTCGTGTGTACAGAATAGATTCAAAACAGGAGATCACAGTATTTACAGTTATAATGACAAAATGTGGGTTGTAAAACACAAGTGTAGAGGACGGAACCAGAAATCATAGTACATACAAATGTGATGGAAATGATGAAATCAGAGTATATACAATTATGATGAAAAATGTAGATTGTGAAACATTATCCTCTATTTTGAATTGTATGCTACCCTGCAGAGAACATTTTAGGATTCAAAGTAACTAATTGGAAGTTCACCAATTTAACACTTTGGCTCCAGTATTTTACCTACTACCAAATCACATGGTTTCTTTCCTGGAAACTTCTCAGGAAATTCTTAAGGAACTACAAACCTCTTAAATATAAAAAGGTCCTAGAGGATGTAAAGTACCCGCTGACAGACCAGGTGAAGGAATATCCGAGTAGTCCAGCTTAGACATCCGGTGGCCACAAGTCTAGAAATAAAGGAGTAAAGACTGCAGGAAAAACAACTCAGGGTTCAATTAAAACAGTATTGGTGCATTCATTTTTAACATGGGGAAAAAGACACTTGAATCACATTTCCTCCTGATTGCCATGGATTAAGTGGCGCACGTGTCGCTCTGTGTTTTGGGCATTGGTATCTGGGCGACGCACCCCTCCCTCCCGCCTCTGCCAAGCGGTGACACATGGCCGGCTCTGCATCATTTTTTGAGTGTTTGGTTGGAGCCTCGTCCTCTCTCCACGGCCCCTCAGCCGGCTTCCACAGCCCGTAAAGAGGACATCCATCAGGACAGGTGTAATTTGCCATGCAGTCACGCTTCTCTGCTAATACAATTTGTTAACCAGTTGTTAAGAGTGTGTGTGAATGCACAGTGTGACCCTTATGTTTTCAGGGATTTGGTTCGGCTTTATTTTCTTTGAACTTTGCCCAACTTTCAGAATTTATCCTATTTTCACTCGTGTCCTTTTTGAATTTCCAGGTGTTTTGTAAGGACAGTGACGGTCGTAAGTGGCTCGCTGGCTAGTTAACGTCTGTTTTATCAAAATAACTGACAATTTGTTCAAAGACATGCAAACTTGTCTGAACCCAGAGCCCTGAACTTTCAACTCGCAGAGATACAGCGATAACAGGTATTTATTGGCTGAGAGTAACAAGGTGGTCTATGATGGTCCGTGCTATGTACTTCACACTCCAAACTATTTGTTGCTCAGTGACATTGAGGTGACCCAGAAAATTCTGTGTCATTAAAGGCTTGGAGGATTTTTCGTCGCTGACCACAGTTTGTTCCCAGCTCAACAACACGTCGCTTATTTATCTCGCTGGAGGTTTGAGTGTCATCTTTTTGGCCGTCGTGCTGTAATGAAATTCTACAATTACTGGGCTCTTCAGGCCTGTTTGTTTTGTTTTTCTTCCGCTTCCCCCAGTCTTGCATCACAGTCACAGCTTTGCACTGAATGCTACCAAATGGGTTTCCTAGATACCCTCGCACAATGCAGTTTAATTCTGGTTACACAACACTAGATGTCACTCCAATGTTCTGAGATTAGTGTGATGTGACTGCATTTGCCCACAACCTAGGTGGACATCCCTATTCGCCTTTTACTGCATTTCCACACATCAGCTTGCACGCTTTCACATCACATTACATCACATATCCCCATAGTTAACCATGGATCAAATGCTTGTGTCATCCAAGTCGGAGATGCCGTCTCAGATAAGCAGATTTAAAGTGTGTTATTTGAGCAGAAAACTGAAGAGGGGTTAGCACTGTGGTGTGATCCTGGGTCTCAAGGGGAGGCTCCCGCTTGTCAGAATGTGCTGTTGCAGGATCTTCCTGATGAAGTCATTAAGAAGTCATTAAGAAACCATTAAGAATCATTAAGTCGGCGAGGTGGCACTCCAATGCGCGCACAGCGAAGCGCCAGGCATCAGGAAAACTTGTTAATCACGCAGTTTATTTGTTTCCCCAGTGTGAGACTGTAAATACTATGACAGTGTGTTGAAGTGTGCATCCTAATGAAAGTCTGTATTAGCTCCTTTGCCAGTGTGTGAACGCCCGTCTCCAGAGGGGCCACTCTCATCATCACACAATGGCTGCCTCCTCGCCAGCTTACTCTCTAAAGCAATAAACAAGACCACGCGTTTTTGATTCTGTTCACTCATTTTCCCCTTAATCGGCCAGGTGGCTGATTTATAAAATTTCAGATATCAGGGAGGGCTGGCCTGGGCTTTGTTTTTGTCCTTCCTGTTTCGATTTGTGATCTTAGGGCTGCACACGTATGTGCATGTGTGTCGCCAAGTGTCTGCAGTTGTCATGCGTGTAAGCGTGCCCTTAGTGGGGGTTTTTCCTAGCCGATTGTCTGCGACCACTGGAAACCCCATACGGTGACAGGTCGGGAGGAGGAGGGCGCTGCTTGAAAAACCACAGAAAGAGCTCTTATCTTACTCATTAGGCCTGAGCGAGATGTTGCCACCCCCCCCCCCCATAATTATCTCCATACAGTAACTCTCTCATTTGGAGGTCCCTCTGAACCAAACCCTCAGAGACACGGGGCTATCTCCAGGATGAGGAGGGAGGGACGAAGGTTCAGGTGATGGCTGATGCTTGCTATCAGCCTACATCAGCCAGCGCTGGGTTACAACTTGTATATCATTTCTTACTAGATTTTTTATTTTTTTTGCTAAGAAGTAACACTAAAATACACAAAGAAACATATATACCTCATTAAAATAAAGGACTTGAACCCTGAAGAAACTAACGCTTTACAGAAGGAAAAACCAATTTTGACAAATCATTTGCCAAAGAGCTTGTAAAATTTGGAGAAAAGATTTCAAAGGCTGCGAGATGTGACGCATCAGGCTGTTCGATGACTAACGTGAAGCGGCTTTTCTTTTTTTTTTTGTTTTTTTTGCTTATCTCATATTATGCCACTTGTGGTGGCTTCAGTCTCTGTCATGGAAGTAATTAAGTGACCGTGTTAGCTATCACACTGTGTGATAAAACACTTCCCTGCAATTAACTGTGTTGGCTTTCCTCAGGTTGCTGAAAACAATACAGGCGTGTAGCCGAAGTTTACATGTTTCCCTGAATCTGTGGGAGTCCGCTTATGTCCTGCAACGCAAAAAACTGTAAATACAATCTCTTTTTTTTTTTCACCCAACCTATGTTGACACTGACAACAAAGTGCGGCGCTGTGACACAGAAGAGCGCTAGTCGTTTGCTGTTTTCCTGCCGTCAGTTAGCGTTGGTTTCTTTCCCTAACTTTCACCAGTAGTTTTTGTGCATGTGGTCAGAAAGCATTCCCATGAATCATTTTTGTAGCGTCATGCATTTTGGATGGTACAGACAAACGATGTCTTCCTGCTGATAGGGGCGTCATATCGGGAAACACTTTGAGCATGAAAGTTCATTCTCGACTTTCAAAAAAGTCTGATGAAATCAGATAAACTCATGATCCACTTACTCGGTTTTATTTTGAAGCTTTCAGCAGCATCTCACAGTCTTCCTTAGTTCATTCAAGCAGGGATTTAGTCTTATGTTTCGCCGTTTCGTTTGGACTCATCTCTTTGCTCTACTCAGGTCGGTCGCTGTGCCAGAGTGCAGCTTAATCTGAGGCAACTTCATTGTCCAGTGTCTACTTCATAAATTACAAGCGGTACACACAAATTCTGGTCCCCCTGTAAACACCTCAACAGCAGCTCTGCCACGATAAATATCCGTCGTCCTTGATATGTTCCAGGGCTTCCGTCCAGCTCTGGGGCCCCTAAATCATTTAGCTCCTCCCCCCTGCCTGCTGTGACCAAACATCCCAAATAAACAATAAAAAATTGCAGGTGCGTTCAACAAAAGCGTCTCATGTGATCTCATTACTATCGCAGCATATTGACACGAATCCTCTCACTCGCCGATGACTTTCTGCCGCCATATTTCGCTTATGGATGTGCCTTTGTCCGCACATTTGGCTTAACACCTCTCCCCACCGCTTTTCTACCCGAAAACACAACCCTCCTGCTGAATGTGTGACCCGGGGTCAACCAACTTCTCTCAGGGATTAATCTTTGCTGTGTGTAAACACATTAACTAGCAATTAATATGGTGATTCTGCTCCAGATGTGCTTGTAAAAGTGGAGTTTGGACTTGGCAAGCAGCTTCTCTGATCCATATGGGTTAGCTGCCGAAGCAATATTCCACCTGCTCCTGCCGCCATTATTTTTCACACAGGCAAACAAATGCCCCAAATGAGAGCCACAGCTTTCAGTTTAGCAGCGCTGATGGGGGGGTCGACCGCCTGATTCTTGCAGCATTTAATATACACCTGGTTAGTATGTGTTGCGACGTGGCAGAGAATCTGTTTCTGCTCTTCCGTTATGTTAATTTCAGTCCTCCCGCACTTGGAATATGATGATGTGAAGGTTTCATCAACAGCTGCAACTGTCTGTCGAGTGAAGCGGCATTACTGCAGTATCAGTAGTTTTCTGTCAACTAGTTCAACTCGACAAACTTCCACTGTCGGATTGCATTGATAACGTGAAAGAAAATGATGTAAAACGCGGAAATAGTCGAAGCCTGTCGCAGTGGCTCAGACCCCGTCTGTGGCATTTCACCTCACCTGCTAACTCAGACACACAAACGGCCCAGGATTCCTCAAACAAATTGTACCGAATTGTGCTAAATTACTTTTTTTTTTTCTTTTTTTTTTTTATCGATCCGGCTTATTTTCAAGCCATGTAATTTAATCCTCCTATTACTAGGCCTATATATCATCTTTGTTTATAAAGAAAGGGCGATCAATAAAAAATAATACTGACTCTCTTTGAAAATGAATCAATGTGAAACATGATGCTGCAGTATTATCATTCAAAAGCAGTGTGGCAACCTGATCTGCCTCAGATGTACTGTCACAGCTTCGGTGGCAAAGGTCTTATCTGACTGGCAGCGCGGAGGCATTAAAATAAAACAAACAGGGAAAATAACACACTGAAACAGATAAAACCCGTGCTGTGTGTCAACTAGAAACTCCATTTTTAGCCCGTGCATTGGATGACTGGATGCCATGTTCGCCTGTTGCTCTGCAGTCCTCTGGGTTTCTCAGTCAGGTGCATGCAGGTCACAGCTGAGATATTGTGTAGCGCCTGCTGAGATGATCAGTCGCATCAACCAGCTGCAGAAAGGGTGATTGCATACAAGCTCTGTTAACTCCTGTTCTCATCAGGATTTCTTCACAAACACCCACTAATTCGGAATTCAGAGCAGCAGCAACTAGCAAGTGGCTAGTTTTCTTGTCACACATGCCCTCAGTTTGCTGCTTCTTTTTTTTGCTCTGCCACAAGAATTGCAGCACTCTCCTCATCCACAAGATAGACTCCATGATAGAAATATAAATGTATGCACATTTTAAAGCCGCCCTCAGTAGAAAACACCCACATTTTAATGTGTTTGTACTGAACGATCACAGGATTCCCAAGCTGGTTGCATCAGTTCTTTATTTTCTCTGCCTTTACCTCAGTGTGACTTTAAAAAGCAGGTGTACATTGGTCTTACTTTTGACTTGACGTAACTCTGGTGTATTAAAACTGATTAAATGTTCATCTTCCATTTGACGATACACCTCAGATGCAGATGTTAACCTTAGTTTATCTGATAGTCTTACGCAGGCATTAGCCCTGAAAAGAAGACGGGAAAGAGAGCCGTAGATTTTCGAAAATACGCATTAAAACAGTCCCCCAGCATTACGTAATAAAGAAAGATCTAGTACATTGTCCTGAACTCAACAAGTTGGAGGTAATATTTGGTGATATTCCATATGTATTCAGATTTCCAGGTAAATAAAATTGAAGTTTATTTATTAAATAATAAAGAATTCACATTTGTAAACGACGCCTTAACATTTGAGATTTTATATGGCATCCAACTTTTAGAACCCTTCCTTGTGCTCCCTTTCCAGAATTTAAAATGTCACTTTGCTATTTAAAAAAAGGGCCTTTAAAGAAGATATAATTTTTTTCATACCACCAATACTACCACGTTAACTTTGAGACGTACGTCATTTAACATAAACCAATAGCACTGTTTTCTCGAAGACTGCCAAACTTGCACTTAATATTGTTTAACACTGGGTCATACTTGGCAGGAAATGTGTGCTAAATTGCTTTGCGGCACGAAGAACTATTGCTTTATGGCACAAAGCAGAAGTACGCTATTGATGTGGTGCAGAAAGGGCTTAAGGGTTGAGTCTGCTTCAAACTAACTACTTTGTTAAAAATGGTTTGTCAGAACTTGTCTCAAGGCAAAAGGGTTTATACCTGTTCCAAGTGGCCACAATCGAACGCGGGGAGAAAACTCTGCCATTATAGAACGGGGCGAGGATGCAATGAAGAGAGAGAGCTTGAGGGGGGAGTTCAAATCCCACCATCTTTCACACCTCGACAACGGCTGCGTGAAGTGAGCGTGATTGTAGAAATGTCGGTTTTGGAAAGTCACTGCACAACCGTTGGCGGACGATAACGATTGATCACCAACAGGCACTTTTGACGCATACTAATGTCAGTGCGGGTGGGGTCTGACCGTAAATGAAACCCTAGAATAAACACTACTTCCACTCCAAGAGGACCTCTTTACTGATATCCACTGTGTGACAAGAAGCAGTGGGATTTGTAGGAAATGTGACCTTAATTTTGAGAAACACTACCACCAATATCACCACCGGCCACAAAGGAATCACAATTAATTGGGCTATATTACTGTAGTAAGTTCACGTCTAAAAAATGCTTTATGTTGCACTTTTCAAGTCAGTGGGGATGCGTTGGCTTAAATTAGACATCAACGGTATGAAACTAAAACAGGATAGCAGGCTGCTGGCTGCTTTTCGAGTAACAGCCACAAACCTCCCACTCTCTGCCACATGGGGTCTTTCCTCCAGCTCGGCCCGGATGGACTAGTGGTCCCCTGATGGTTGCATCCTTTCCCCTGAGGTCTGCCGTGTGCCGACGGGAAAAGGGGAGAGATGCACTAGCAGACGCTGGCCACAGTTGCTCTGCCTGGCATGAGCATCGGGTTGGCTCGGACCAGGCCCGCGTCTTCCAAGAGCTCTGTCTTTTCCGGCCGGCCTGAGCGCCCGCATGGGGCCTGGCATGCTGTGCGTGAGCTTGGCATCCCGGACAAACAACAGGAGGTGGAGGCATCCTCGCTCTTTCTCTCTCCTGATGATCTGCTCCAAGGACGATTTCCCTTCTCTCAAAACTGGCTTCGGTTACGCACACAACAGCAGCAGTGTTTACAGACCTTCAAAAGGAATAGAATAGAACAAAAAGGAACTGAGGGAAAATGTTTGATTTGCTTGATTCATATTGTTTAGAATCATATCCAGGCTCATTAAATTGCATTCATGTTTGGATGCAGATATTGTTACGTGCAGAAAATGCACGCATAACGTGTTAGAATCTGTGGTAGGGCCTTGGCCTCTGCGTTTGAAACCTTTTACCAATATTTCGCCGCGAATGACGTGTTTGTTACTGCCGTGATGACATTACCCTGATAATCAGACTAAACAATGCAGTGACCCGGAGTGTGAAATAAGCTTGACATTGTGTTCACGTTAGCCAGTTTTAGCAATTGTGTCGCTCTCATCCATGCTTGTCGCCATTTTCATTTCTAGCTCTCTTCATCACAAGAAGGTGACATCCACATTCCTAATCTGGCCTACACAACTCGGATTTTCCAACCTGAATAACAACCGTCAAAGAGTCAAACACTAGACCTACAGTATTTAAATCTCTAAAAAAAAAATGCAAACTACAATTCAGAAACAAAACCTGGCAAGGGTGATACTGATTTGTTGACCTAGAATTAGACATATAATTATATTATAACTCTAACCTAGAAATATAACTCTGAAGTTATTAGATTAACATAATTAACGCAATGACTGTATCTTAATATAACAAATGTAACCAATCCTGACTATTATATAACACGAATATTAATAATGTAAGTCATGCATCAAATAATGATTGATAACAGCATCAGAAAAAGAACCAATAATACTAATAACTTGATTCCAAAATATTATAACCAATATGTAAAAGTTTAACATAAAAATTGCAATATAAAACATTTTTTTCAATTCCCCCCCTACCCCCCCCCCCCCCCCCCCATGTTTTAAACACATTGCATATTTAATTTATTGATTAATAGTCCCACCTTCCGAGTGTACGATGTTGAAGCATTAAATCTGTCCAGTCAACGTGCACTTTGTAATGTGGTACTTTAACACAATCTCTTGGTGTATTGGTCATTTAAAAAGTCTCTAATGCATAAATATCAATAATAGATGTACACATCAAAATCATAAATTAAGAATTGCACCGGCAGGTTGGCAGGCTGTGCATGCTATATGCGAGGGGGGGAAAGAGATTCTGGAAATAATACAATTCAGCTGTTTTGTTCCCTGCATTTTAATACTAGTGCTTGACAAACCTGTGCAGCAACTTTCAAGTGTATTGTTGTATTTAGAGCAAGACATCTCAACTTAGAAGGCCACTAACCCTCTCTCAGTATCCAAAAAGCAAATCAAACAAACTAAAAGCTTGTTTAACAAACTGTTTAACAAACTTCTCTGCAAAAGCTGCCAGCTGAAATCTAGAGAAGCAGAGAAATCCTGCTGCCAGCTGTATTGTTTCTGGAGCCTAGAGGTATATACTGTTTGTTCCTGACATCCATTCAAAACTGTCTGAATGTGTTCTGCTTGTTCCATTATATCATATTGTGAAAGTTGGAAGTGCAAAAGGTCAAAAGGGACCAGTGACGTGAGGAGTAATCCAACTCTTCCTGTTTATTATTCACAGAGATTCAAAAAAAACCCCCAAAAAGCTCACAACTCTTTTATTTGAATTACATCTCTTTCACTGTTTTCTGCGTGTCAGCATTATCATATTGATCCTCGTACTGCGGCTAATGAGCAGGAAGCTATACTCCCTTCCCTTCTCCCAACACGCTGACTGACCAACAGGAGATTTGAATCCTAACAACGTCCTTCAGGCGTCACGTGACCCGAAGGGAGCATCTCATTTCCATACAGAGCTCTGCGGATGGCTAGTTTTCTGACCGCCCCAGCTGATGAAAATAAAGGAAACTGTATTTTAAAGCAGCGCCCTTCCTGCAACCCCCATAATTCATGCTGTTTATGATGTAAATATTTCAGAGAGGTGAGATGACCCCACAGCATGGCAAAGGCCATTAATAATCATAAAAAATATGAACTGCCCTCTCGATGATTAATTGCACGCATTTTGCATAATGCTTTGTTTACGGTGAGCTTTAAGCAATTTACTATCAGCCGACCAAACTGTCAAAGTAACCAAGGCTACCTCAAAGTGATTTTTGTCCCTGTATCACTAGTTACTGTACAGTTATCTCCACAAAGACTCGGAGATGGAGTTATAAAACCAAGAACTGTGTGTCTATAAACACGCATTACTACAGATACTTCACAAAGAGTGATTTCTAAAAGTTTCATCAGTAGCTCTCGCATGTTTCATATCACAGTTATGTGATGAGCATTATGTGCATTATATTCATAGTTATTTTGGAAAAACTGTCCCCCTTTTTTCTGTATCTTAAAATTTTAAACCTCAATGATTAATTCATACTAAAATAAATGTTTTTATTTGACCATTAATCGATTTTTGAATTAAAAGATGGCCAAGACGGGTTTATTCAAATAATACATTTCACATGCAAAGCGGAACCAAGGTGCTTAAATACTGCTTAGTATGACATCTGGCTTTCGTTCCTGTGAAGGTGAAATGTGCTTATGGGAAGTCACTTTGGACAGAAGCAAATGAATAGAATGTAATGCATAAGAGGCAATATGAAAGAAACGCAATGTAAGACGTTCAAAACCCAAATTAAAAAAAAAAAATGAAAAAGATTAAAAAAAAAGAAAAGAAATAAGTGTAGTAGAAAATGAAAGCAGTGGATGCTGAGATATCGAGCTCCAAAATGACCTGATCCACACTCATCACTGGATGGTATCTTTTTGTTCTACTCTCCCTGCCCGGGCAACACCCACGTCCTTCCGACATGTAATTTAACCAATCGCTTGTAAACCGATTTTAGTAAAGTTGGTGGAGTGTCCCTTTAAGATTCTATCAAGATAATTATATTTTGACTGGATCTCGGTTATTATGGGTTATACTGCCAAGAAATACTTGTATTCAGTGTTGACTTTATGAGATGAGGGCAAAAAATATCTGCCAAATGTTGGCCAAGTAAACCTGGTATCTTGGCAACTTCAACACATCCTGCTGGCTCAGCTGAGAACAGTTTGTCAACTGGATCATTCATTTGAATTTATTTTAACATTTAATTTTATGGAGAACACACTGATTGCCTCATCCCCTGTAATACTGTAAAGAATATTAACTTGTTTCAACATTCAAATATGAATGGCAAGGCTGCCTTACATGTTAGAGTTAACTGATTCATCACGGAATAGTAGGCATGCATTTCTTAGGTAATGCATTTTCATGTTTGATTATGCCAACCGTGTCCCCCCCCCCCCCAAAACAACATATATATATATATATATATACTACTCATTTTTAACAAAAAAAACAACATACATTTAAGAGAAATTCAATGTCTTCTGGATTGGCTTACAGACAGATATAGATATAGATAGATCTGACATTATGTCGTTATGTAAATAATTAGAAAAAGAAGTGTTTCTGGAGAATTTTACAGAAAATACAAAGTTTGCAGGAAATATGTTGCACTAAGATTACACTGTTTCTAAGCAATTCATTTGATGACTTAAATGAATGAATCAGTTGGAAAAACTAAAAAACTAGATCATTTAACTTAACGTGACTTGAAACTGACATATCCAATTCCACTTTATTAATGCTGAAAGCACGAGTCGATCTGTGTTTACTCGTATCGTATCCCATGTCTCTCTGAAGTGACTCGTTGCTTACAGTGTATGTGTACACGCGCTGGATTATGCTGTGCTGTATTTTTTATAGTGGCCTCGGCTGTCATAAAATCCAACTCCGCGGCACACAGTTACATTTGGTGGTAAATCTGCTGGATTGTTTTATGGCACAAAGACAGATTGCTTCACAGCCCAAAACAGGAAGCAGGTATTGTTCTCTCAGTGTATACAGAGGGTGAGCAATATGTACAAGAAAGCCGAGTCGCTGTTTGTTTGTGTCCTTGTGGCAAACGATCCTTCCAAGTTATCTTCGAGAAAATTGAACAGAGAGAAGCATCCTTACCGTTTTAGATGGGCTGTGTGCTTGATATCGCATGTGTGACCAATTAAAACACACAGCTGTTCTTTCTCCCATCTGTTTGAAGCAGCGCTGTATTATAGACTGTTGCGGTGTTTGGATGTGATGTGTCATTCTCACAATGAATCACCGGGCTCCTCATTTGTTCTCATCAGCCGAGTTGCTGTCTGACTTATCCTCATCCATCTCCTGTCCTCATGTTCTTTCTTTGTGGAAATTTTAACTTTGACAATTAGACAACAGAAACAAGTTTTTAGATAGACACTTTTTGCTGGAAATGTGATCTTAAAGTGAGATCGTGTAACTTTGGAAATAACACAATCGTCCCCTCACAAAAACTCAATTCATTAGCAAACCTGGTCAATTCAATACACTCGGGGGTTTTTGCTGCTGCAGCCTTACTCGGTCTGGCATAACCAGTAGCTTACGGTGGCTAATGTTAACTAATTTTAGATAGATATCGCTGTGTGATCGACGTAAGTAATTTCTAAAGAAAGTCATCAAAGTTGAATGTTACAGTAGTAGAATTGGTATTAAAGGGACAAAAGTAAAACAAGAACTAAAGACACCATACACGTTTGTTTCCTTTTTGTGGTCCCGTTCCACTTGCTCTCGGTCGGTCACTTTTTGTCTTCAGACCAACGGAAAAATGAACGGAAATTCAGTGTGCCATAATCCTGTGCTTGCCTGCTGTTGCCACAGTGGCCGCTGTCCTGAAGGAGTGACATAGCTAAAGGATAAAATGCCAAATAAATGCAGGCACTATGCCAACGATGTGGAGGCCACACTACCAGTTATTTTGAAAATAGTGCAGTTTCTTCAATGTTACTATTAGTTCTGAAACAATTAGGCCTTTTTCCGACTATTTTTTGGTCTATTCAGATTGTATCCAGACTCATTTTAAAAAGTCTGGACAGCAAAAAAAAATGCGATTTGTCATTCGGATCAGAGTCACATTTGAAAGTGGTTTGAAATGCGAACTCAATCGGGTTTCTACAAATCCGATTTGCCTGCAGTCTGAACAAAGCCTAAGTCGATGGATTGGTTTATTTTCACTATAAACGAACATTCTCGTGTTCGAGCTTCTCCCAACATTAGGAGGTGCTGCTTTTCTCTGTTTTAAATTATTGTAAATTGAATGCCTCTTTTGAAGATGTCCCTTGGGCTCGAGGATTCTGTGATGAGTATTTTCTGACTTCACTTTTCTATGAACAGTTTATGAAATAAACAATTAATCACTAAATTCCTAACATCATTGCGAGATCAGACTGAATCAGTTGTGAAAATAATAGCTGCTTGCCGCACTAGTTACTATACCAAGAAGTCAAATTTCATAGCAATGTATTGATAGGCTGAGCCTCTGGCTGGGTAAGTCACCGGCGTTGAGACAAAACTGACCAAACAAAGGGCTCCACTAGTGGAACATTGCAAGCGCTGGCAGTCAATAGTCTTATTTGATGTCGAATCCTGAGAGGCTGAACTAACCCACAGCCAGAGTGAAGGTTGGCCCTGGATACAAACCACTGCTCCCCCCCTCTCTTTGGACAAAGACAATACATCCTGTGGCCTTGTGAAACAGGTGCCGGCAATTTAGCCCCGACCAGCACGACATAATGTTTGATCGGAGTGGAGCGGGTCAGATTGTTCCCTTCCAGTTGAGCCACAACCAGCTGACATTTTCACAGTATTTAATAAAAGCCACTCTTGATTAGTGAGGCCTTACCACAATCTTTTTATTTATCCTCGGCAGCAGAAAAGCATTAATTCAAAGTAATTAATGAACAAGTGGTGGAGGGCCTGGGAACAGCTGCCTCCTCTGGGAGGCTGGAGGAAGGGACTCTTTCCTTTGCCCTGATTAGATGCACTCCATTTCCAAGCTCCCCATGACACTTTTACTGTCTAATGATAGCTGCTGCTGCAGTGGTGTACCTGTGTTTTATATTGCACATCATACTGGAAAGAGCCAGAGCTGTCTTGTCCTTCTGATTACTGCTGCTGTGCAACATCTTCTTGTTTATTTGGGGGACAATACAGTGCCGTGGTGCCCAGCACGGACGGTGAATCATTCTAGTAATGTTGTTTCAAATCAGCACAGTACAGAATACTGACCAATTTAGAATAATAATCAAACATCTAAATACCACTTTGCATGTTCTGTCCCGCAGCGACAGTGTTTAAAGGTGACATCCACAACAACGGATGCATCTAAACTGAGATGAAAGTGTTAAAAACTAAAACAGCCCCATTTTCAAAATATGATTTTATGCAGCAGCTACAGCAGACGTGTTATGAGTCCATTTGGAGTCATTCAATTTGCCATCCATCTTATAATGTGCCTATTCCTGCAATGAGATGGTTTTTTTTTTTTGGTTTTTTTTGGGAGTTCAGAGTCATTTTGTTGTCTTCCAGCCCTTCCCTTCTCATATCCTCTGTCTTTGGCTGTCACTCGATTTAAGTCAGACAGATAAGCTGATCTCTTTTATCCACACTTGATCTTTTTCTCTTTTATCACCACATCTTGATTTTTTTTTTTTTTTTTTTCCTTTCCCCCGTAACATCCCTCTTCCTTCCAGTTGGCTGGCCATAGAGCTCTGCTTTATGAAAACAGTTTAGACTTGAAAGGCAGGAACTGTTTGGGGAAGGGAAGGGGGTCAGACATTTTTTCATATCTTGTCTGGTCTGTCACAGTGAAAGCCAAGCATCAGCGCTTGGCTGCCCGTCAGCTACTAATTGTCTGCTTGCTTCTTATTATATACACTGGCTAAAGACCTGGACTTAAATTTAGATTTGCTTACATGCCAAAAAGTAAGTTTTTCCTCCCACAAGGAAGTGGTGGTGGTGAGCGTGAAGCCAGAGGAAATCATTAGAGTTTCTGTCACTTCCTGGCTGAGACAGGTGGAAGTCACATGGGCCATAGTTACACTGTGGAGGGTGCAACATGTCCATCGAAAGCTTATTTCTCTGCAACTGATTATCATTATTGTTCATTAAGATACATGATGTGTTTTTCTATAAATCAATTTGTTGTTTAGACTATGAAAAGTCAGAAATGATTTTAATTCCATTGTTTCTTTTTCATTCTCTACTTCATACAAAGTAAAGCCGCAATCTGTAACAAAGCAATATTTAGTCCATAATTAAAAATCAGCGAGAATAAATCTTATTACCCTCTCAAAATTAAATTTCAGACGGTCTGCCAATACCTTCACTGTTAACCTTTTATTGTAAGTGCATATATCAAAACACATACACTCAGTGCTAGACTGCTAATCATTAACTTTACTCGTTAGTTCTCATCGTATTTACGATCTTTTTGTAAATTGAATAGTTTTGTGGAATCGAGAACTCCACAGTTTGACTCCACATACTGATACACACATCTGCTTTTCTATAGCACATGTATACGTGGTTCAGAAATAAAAGGATAAGTCTGGTGACATTCTTTATTTTTCTTACCCCCACAAAAAGACCAAAGGCAACAATACATTGATCCTACTACAACAAGTATTGTGTGTGTGTGTGTGTGTGTGTGTGTGTGTGTGTGTGTGTGTGTGTGTGTGTGTATCAAAAGCCTGATACAGTGTCTAATTCCTCTGTGACACAGAGGCCCATTGTTGACCAAACACTATTAAAAACAAATCAATGAGTCACACTGTTGCGCTGGGTGACATGTTCCTTCATCACCATGAACACACACACACTGAGTCAATCCCACACACACCGACCTGCTGCCCCAAATACTCACTAGAGCACCAAATGTGTTTTAATTAGCTGCTTAAAATAGTCAGTGCCCAGCTTTTAGGAAAATACTAAGCTACTAATTACTAATTATTGAGTCTTTTGTGTGTGTGTGTGTATACACACAGCAAAATTCACGCTTCGGTATGTACCTCGGTTTTAGGGTCACTGTTTGGTAGGTTTTCGGTACAGCGGGAAAAACAAAAAAAGGAGGAAAATAAATTGATCATTTATTTTGAAAATGAAAACATTCAGCAGTGGCTCATTGGCCATAATTCTTACTGTAACATTTATGGCACATTGTCAGTAAGAAACACTACATAACGACATAAAAAATGTCCGAAGTTCTCCATTTTTAACATTTAAAAATGGAAAGGAGTTCAGTTTATAATGGTAATAGTTAGAGAAAAGCTGCAAAAACACACATTGGAGAAGCTGGAACCTACAAATGTTTGTCAGCTTTAAAACAATTAATCGATCCTTGCTAAAATTGCTGCAAATTTATATCCTATTCTTTGATTAACTATTTGATTCACAAAGCAAAGCATCTACCCATAAAGCATTTGCCTTTGCCAAAGCCAATCCTGCACCAGCCGCATGAACCAGATTTAACCAGCGCTCGTGCTCTTTTTTTTTTTTCTTCTTTTTCGACGGGGTGTGTTTTGATTAATATCTCTGAAATCAATAATGGTATACTCTGCGAGAATCCTCAAACAATGCAGAAGCAATAATCATCAAAACTTTATTTTTTTCCAGAAATAACTGTAAAAATATGGAGTGTTTATTTGTTTCTACCCTGTAACTGTCCCCGCGTGAGCCATCGCCAGGAATCAAACTGAGCAGGTTTTCCTTCTTAAAAATTGAGGAGGTAAAATTATTTCTGAGAACTCAGACCGACCCCAGTGAACCTGTTTGTTGTATTAACAAAACTTTACTGACGTTTCATACCTGTTGATCCACTTAAACCACCATAACCCTTTTTGTTAAATGAATGAATGAGGCGCATGGGCTCCAATTTTCACCTGGGGCAGCCAATGATCACTCGTCACGATTTGGGTGACGTTACAAATGATTAGTATTTGTAGATACACGTGTAGCCATGATATGTGCAAGTTTTAGATATTACTTTTAATAGTAAGCCGCCGATTAGATTGTATGCATGATCAAATTCTGATGGTGTCACGTTGGAAATGGACAGCATATTTTATTCAACCTTCTGTTCTAATTTGTTTGAATGTATGAATAATGAGGAGAGCAGAGCGGCTGTCTATTGAACCTTGTATTTATGGGCCCAATGCATTAGAAAGTGCAATTCCTGAATGATAGAGAAACCCATTAAAGTAGTAATAAAATTGCAAATGTCTCCCTTCTCTGTTTTCCTGCCTTTCAATATGGGCAGCAGAACACGTTGCTCTCACCAACTGTGTGCGAGCCTCTGGCGAACACATACATAGCAATATGATACAGAACACATTTCCCAATCCAATTCCTCCCTGCTGCGTTGGTGAAACACTTGGTGAGATCCATCTTTTTCAATTACGCCGAGAGAGGACATGCATTCCTTTAAGCCTGCAGGGAGAGGGAGGTTTTAAGGACAGGTCTCATCCCCAGATCTCAGGCTGCATTAAAATGTATTGGTGCCATTGGATTTTGAAGGAGAATCTGCTGGATTAATCGTCGAGAGGCTCGCTGAGGAATCGTTGTCCGGAGACACACACTTACTTACAGGAAAGACTGCTATGATAACCGGTTTTAAAAAAAAAACCGTTGAGATGGTGTAGAGAATAATTTTTCAAAGTATAATTCCAGTTCATTACAATTTCGGTCTAATTTCAGTCAGTTAAATTGACAGTACTCACTAAAACAATGCCACCTGAGAGCCAATAGATCCTCCAAGCTAACTGACTAAATATGTCACTTTTTCATTGCCTTCCATAATGAACCATGTGACAAATCTTAACCCTAAGACTGTTAGGGTTAAGATTTGGGTAGGTATTTGCACAAGGGGAAAGATTGCGGCTAAAGAAACCAATGTTGAACGCCAGTAGAAAGGAAATGAACGGCAGTCTGAGGAGTCGGTCACATGCTTTGTTGGCCCATCCATCTAGAGGTTTTGGTTTTTAAACCTTTGTCCCTGACAGACGAGAGTCATTATTCGCACAGCCCCCGGAGATCCTCGTTAAGTGTAATAAACATAGGTCATTTTAGTTATTTAAACATGGCCACATTGTGACAAAAAAAAAAAGTCTAATGGATCAAGAAACTTCAGCAGTCAGACAAGTCAACTAGTTTTGCCAGATTATCTAAAGAACTTTATTCGGAGGTCAAACCGAAAGTGAGCGCACCCATATTGTTGGTAATCATCACTCATTGCACAGGAAAACTGTCTTTGTGCACAACTACCGTAAGTCCAGAAGGTCAAAGCTTGCCCAGGAAGTGTGACTAAACTGTGATGAATGTTTGCAATGGATAGTAATGATTTTACTATCTTTTAAAAGAAGGGGCCTGAAAAAGCCAACACACACACACCTGAAGGTATAATCTACAATTCACCCACTAATGGCATCATCCAGCTGCAGTGTGAAGGAACAGGAGCTGTGCAGTTAAAGGTTACGGAAGCAGAGTGTGCCCCCAGCCAGACCCCCCTCGCAGTGCACTATAATCAGTTCAGTGTGTGATCATGGTGTTTGGTGTGTGATCACTCAAAAACCCTATTGTGAATGGGGATTGGAAACACCAGGACGCTTATGAGTAATGGACAGAGAGGGGTCCCTGCTCCCTAACCCACCTTCTCCATCATATACTGCCACTGCCCTGCAGGCAGGCGCAGGGGGTGGGGGGGTGGTTGAGCCACGGACCTGCGGGTGGGGAGGCGGTGGCAGGGCTGCGAGCGTTTGATGCATGCTCCACCTTACCCGTGATTCACAGCTGGTCATTTGTTTTGCTTTATGTAGCGCGGCGTGAGCGCTGCGGCGGCCGTTCTGATCACCTTAAACATGCACAGGGGTGTGCGAAACCACGGCAACAACAAGCCACTCACATCCTCAGCTCCTAATCAGGGAGCCAGGCAGCATCCCTCCTCCTCCTAGTCCTCACTCCCCTGACCGACCAGAGGAAGGGAATTACATTTCCCCAGGGTGGCCTCGCGCTGAGAAACAAGCCCCCACTGGCCTCGTGTTGGGGGAAAGATGAAGATAGCCTGTGGGGTAGATTGAAAAAGTGACAAAATCTTCCCCAAATCAGAGAGGTGACCTAGCCCAGATTGTTTGGCAGATTAAAAGTCTAAGTTTGTGATACTTTTCATTTGTCAGACTAAGGTGATTGATTTGTGCTCTAAACCCTTTTTAAGTGCAGTGGCATCATGGCAGTCACAGGGGGCTGTGTCTCTTCCAATGACATTAAGAACACTGAGGTAGAGATATAGAGATGCTCATACCTCTGTCGACACACTTTTTGTTACCCTAATATCTAGCAATGAAAGGATTAGCCGATTAATGGACGAGTCAATCAGTGACAAAAGTTTTGATAGTCATAAACGTAAGTCCTTTATCAAGAAAAAATGCCAAACATTCGCAGGTTCTACCTTCGCAAATGTAAAGGAGCTGCATTCCTACGTTTTAGATCATGGTATGTGACTTTTTTATTGTTTTTATTTTAGGCAGTAGGTTCGACAAAACAAGGGATTTGAAGATGTCCCTTTAGGCTCTGCCAAATCATAATTTGCATTTTCACAGTCATGTCATTTTTTAGACAACATAAACAGTTAGTTGTTGGTTAAATGAAGCTCTCCAAATATCCTTAAGTCATCTGCTCGCTAAATAAAAACCGCCTTGCAACAAGTTCTTCAAGTACTCAGTATTTAAAAAAAATAAAATAAAAAGAGATAAATCGGGATCAACGTGGGCTTTTAAAGTGCCTGCATTATTAAGGAACTAGTTTTAAGCATCGCATTGTGTTCGTGCAGTAACATTGACACAGCTCCGCTCTATCAACAGTCTTATTTAAATCATGTTATTCCACTAAATCTTTTGTGAAGGCTCCATAAAGAGTCTGCGTGTCATTTACATAGGCGCTGGATGCCTCTTGGCCGATTCTCCGACCCCGTGAAGGTCAATGTCAGTCTTTTGTAGTAAAACTTTATGGGATGAAAGAATCCCCAACTGAGTGGAGACCTTGGTCTGTAATTGCTTGATACCCTCCTGCTTAATACAAGAGAAAGAGAAACAGACAGTGAGGCTCAGGCAGCGAGAGAGTCTCATATGTGATATTCACAGATGAGATTGAGTGACATGGAATTGAATATTCCGGATGATTCAGTTGGACGGCGCGATCGGGCTCATCCTCCATTGTTTTTTTGTATTGCCACGGATGGGATAAGAGTGCGAGGGGCTTTTGTTGTCTCCGTGCTCATCGCTGGTCTGTTCTTTATGATCCCGATGTCCCCAGTCTATTCTACACAGAACCAGCGATTGTATGTGCAAACAAAACCTCCCTCCCCAGTGATCACTTTCATTGAACCACAGACACTGTATGAAAATATGTACTCTGGTATTCAGGCATGGGAAAGGGCAGCCGTCAACAATACCTTTTTGCCTTTTTCAATTCGCGGCGCACATCAAAAGACGACTCGGGAACAAATGCAGCACAGTTGCCAAGGACTTCTCAGTGGTTCCACTTTTTTTCTTTTATTGTGGCTTTTTGTGTCCTCTTCATAAAGAATAACAATAGCTTATTGTCTTTGTCTCTCGCCGGGAGCCAGGCAGGGACTATCAGAGGAAGAGTAATAGGACGTACAGGTTGGGGCATATGCTGGCACAGACATGGCCCCTAAACTTCCTCTCCATCATTCTCTCCATTTACCCACCGCTGAGGCACATCTGGGTCCAGGTGGCATCCGAACATGTTGTCAGCATGTTGTGGTAACTGCCTTAATGGCTTGAGTCATTCTAACTGACAAGATGGGAAAACAGACATGGCAGAGTCTCACTCAGCCTCTTTATCTTGTGTTTACCCACCACTGTTCCATTGATAACAAAGAGCCTCGTACCTCCATGGCCTGCAGAAGCCCCGACTATGCTGGCCAGGTCTTCTGGGTTTTCATAAAATAGATCAAATACTGCAGTTTCCTGCTCTGTAGTGGTCGACACACGACAGAACTTTATAGCAAGCGAGGCTGAATTACATTTGTGTGTTTTCAGTCAGTACCATCAAAGTAAAGTAGCGATGAAACTACCTAACATTGACATTTTTGTGAATACGTTGTTATACGTTTGGCTGGCAAAAACCGAGCGCTTCACCTGTTACTGTATGTTGCGAACGTAAAATCAGTCTCTAATACTGCAAACTCAAAGTATTATTGTGCACAGAGCATTGAAGCAAGAGGCGTTCAATCGTTTCAAGAAGTAAAAGTCGCACTCAATTTTGAATAGACAGGGAATAGATATGACTACAGGAGCATTTTATTGCTTGGATGTACACACAACTCTCCTGCTTGAATCATCAGTTCAAACCGTGACCAACTGTGTTCTAACACAGTGTAAGGGACAAGTGGATGAATACTTTGCTCAACCACAAGAGACAGGGAACACTGCAGTAAGAAATATTCAATCACCAAGCTGTGCTGTGTTTTGTTCTTGATTATGAAGGCAAAACAGTCTTAAAAACCTAGAACTAACCCCTCAGTAGAGACATATCCGTTCTGTTAACATCAATTAATGTGACAGTGAAGCTCCAGTAGAGATCGCCAGGAGCACTTAGCTTAACGACTTGTATATGTCAATTTGTGGATCTCATCTACACTTGTAGACGCCGTTTTTCCGTCAGTACTCATCCTGCTCTTGCACAAAAGGATGATGTCCCATTCTTAAACCCACACACAAAGCTGCGATTGGCTGCTGGTTGTTTGTCCAACCACGGAACACCAGACATGATTTGAATTTCTGAAAAACATCGTCGATGTGGGCAACACCTCGTAGGTCTGAAACCAGGCTGAAAGGGTAGCCCTTGTGACAGGATTAGCTTTTTCCACTGATTGGACATAAAAAAAAAAAACATAGCGCCAATACCAAGTACTTATGTTTCTAACATGCATTTTAATACAGAATAATTGTAAATAAATCTAAGTTAGTTTAAGCACCTATTAGTTTGGTTTGATTCGATTCAGCCTTGACTTAATGCCATCTGATACGCTAGGATCTGCATGTGGTGCAATCATATACTATACAATCCGCTGTAGTTTTGCTAATGTTTTTTTTTTTGAAGGAATATTTTTGCATAAATCCAAGTCCAGCCACTGTATTTAAAACAAAACAGGATGTAACTTGTATTCAACGCCGACTAGTTGCTAACATTAGATACCTGACATAACATTAAACTGTATTCAGCGGATAACGTCATCTAATTCATTGCTCGCTCGCTCGCTAATGTTATCCGTTGCAAATTACTATAGTTGTAGCGTTATGGCTTGCCAAATTACTTCACCAGCTAAGTGTTGATTTTAGCCTGCAAGAAATGATGTGCAGATAAACAAATAGTTATTAACACGGCATGCTAAGCTAACACCGGCATATGTCGTCTAAATGTAGTCAATGTAGCGTAGTCATGCAATGACCGTAGATTAGTTCGACGTCAAGCTGATAAAAATAGTCCTGTGAGTTTCCAGCATGCTGTTTGATGCTATCTCCTGTGTTTCGTGTCTGTGTTTTGGTCGATATCCCGGCGTGCTCGCTCATATTTTGGAGCGCGCTCATGAGCCCACGCATGGGAAGGTAGAGGTTGCAATCTGAAACCTCACCGCTAGTGGCCACTGCAAACTACACGTGGCCCCTTTTAAAGAAATCTACAAAGCCTCGTTTTATATTGGTTTTGGAAGACCAGTACAGCCATTTGATCTCCTGTTGGTTTGAGGTAACAACAGAAATAGTACCCATAATGCTTTTCAGGGTGGTCAGAAAGGCCAGTGCACTCTTGGTCATGCTGTGATAACCTGCTGTTAGCAGCTGTATTTGTTTAGAAGTTGCCAGCTTCCAGCAGGTGAGCCTAAAGTTGAGTTTAGCCACTGCATGCTTCAGGACATATGCTCAGCTCACGCACACATTGAGTCCACATATTCAGTATACAGAGCTTTGTACGCCTGTCTGTATGCGTCAGCTACTGATACACCTATATTTTGTCTACACACACACACGTTAAACCTAAAAATTTCTAAAATAAAACCTAAACGTTACCTTTGGTTGAATCCTAATGAGCTGAACTCCAAAGATGGAGGATCTTTAATTGACAGCGCAGTTGCCCACACACACACACACACACACACACACACATCAAATAAATTGGCCCTTGCCTCAGTTGAGGTTCGAGTGTTGCATAAGAGCTTCTAGGTACATCCTTAAAACATTTGTTTTTCGTAACACAAACTCAGAGATTAGTCCTTGCTTGTGATGACGTGCGGAGACGTGATGACCCAGAGGAGTGAAGGATATCATCTGGATAGAGGAGGGACTGTGAACAACCATAAGTTATGGTGAGACATGCAGTTATGTTTAATTAACGCAGAGTTCAAGAACTACTGGCTTCATCCGTTACAGAGACGGGCAGACGGAAGCTCCTTTAATTGGGGATGAGGGAAAAAAAAAGGAGTGAAGTGAGCTGAGTAGATGGGTCATGCGTTAAGGTCAACATATTTCATAGAAACCTCCAATCCTCTCTCCGGTACAGCCTGATTAAGTTTGTCACAGCTTCATTTTCTATTTGTGTGTGCCGCGATAATGAGTTTAGAGTTGAAGCTATAATTCATATATTATTCATTTCCGCCTCAGTCGAAAACAATGTATTTTTACAATTTGTTACTGCTGGAAATTACTCAGGCCAGTGATGTGGACGCTGATGTGACCTAAGGATGGACGAGGTGACTCAGGTAATCAGAGAAGCTATAGCGTGAATTTCTTTTACTTTCTCAGAGCAGTTCTTAGAATTACATTGTCACAGAGGTAGATCAATTTACATAACCACAGATTGATACTGTTACACGTATTTCCTTATTGAGATCCTCTTGCTTTTGTTAATCCAAATTACTTAAAAAATATATACTGATGGCTTTTTTCCCACAATGAAAACAAGACTAAAACTATGTTATCGTAACGTTATCAGGGATGTTGGCTCTGCATGTGGAGGTAATGTTAACATCACCGTCAGTCGGCCATCTTTCGTATGTTTTTAAGCTATTGGTAGGAATGAGTGCATGATTAATGTTGGCTTTCAACAATCTAAATCTTGCCCTGGATGCACCCAAACAGTGATCAGTATTTTAGCGAGAAGGTGTGCGAATGCAGTTTTTTTTTTAATCTCAACTTTATGAGTTTTTGTTGACTAAAATTAGCAATAAGCAAAACTTACATTACTAAAAAGGTTCAATCGTGGCTGAAACTAATATGGTTTTTCGTCAAACCAAAATAAAAATTACTTTGAGTCGTAAATATTCAATTCAATGAAATTTTATTTATATAGCCCGATATGAATAAAGGGCTTTACAATCTGTAACATACGACACCCTCTGTCCTTAGACCCTCGATTCAACTAATGATAAACTACCCAAAAACAAAAATCCTTATGCGTTCTTCCGCAGAAAAGTAAAAACCAATGAGTATTCAGCTGCTTCCTAAGGTCAGTTGGTGAAGAAATGTAAAAATTTTAAATAATGAAAAGAGAGGTCAGTCTTTTTTATGAGGGGTTTGGTCAAAATGTAAGTTACCTCTAAGAACTGGAGATTAGTAAAAATGGGAGGCCCTTGTACAGCCCTTGTTTTAACTTGTCATCTCTGATTTTCTCTTGCAGATGGAATAATAAGTATGTTCTTTTAAACACAAGAGGGAGAGAAAAAAAACAGTAGAGAAAGGGAATTAATCCGCTTGGCTTTATTTTGATAATATTTTAGAGCTACGCCTGCCCAAATCCATCGGCAGAGCTGTTCTACTTTCTCTTCCACAGACAAGCCAATTCTTAATCCCAATTCATCTAATTGTACCTCAGAGTGCTAATAAATATTGTTATGAATTATTCAGGCTCTGAGTGGGCTGATGACACAGAAACGGGTGCAGTGAGCAGAATTCAAAGCACTTCAAATTGGAAATGGGAAAGTGCACTAAATTCTCTCGGAATTTGAATTAATGAAAGTTACATGGAAACTGAATGGTGTAGGGACTTTCTCCACATGATTATTGTTCTAATGGGGATGTTAGTGCAACTGTCCAAGGCAAAGTACTGCTAGTTCATAGAATGCAGGCTCATGTAAAAGGTAAGTGGCATTAAATCATCATGTTGTCAATGATAATAAACACACCTGCATTAATATGCCTATTATACATGAAAGTTTGTGCACTCAACAACTAATTGACATTGCCTGAACCCAGCATTATGCCTGGGTGCTTATGTCACAGGAAAATGGTTCAATAATCTATTCATGCGGCACCTGGCAGTCATTTTTATGTCATTTAAGTGCTGTTTTTAATGCATTCATCTCTTAATTTGCCGCCCAGATACTGTACGTTTTCAAATGTCATCCATGTTCTGCACAGCTGGAGGTTTTTTTACAACTTGCTTCATGGCTGCAGGTCCACAGGGAGCAACCAGGGATTAGGCTCTGTGGCAGCATTGTGCCGAGCCTGTCTCGCCGCGGTACTGTTCCACTACTGAGCTTCACTAATGGCCACGGCTCAGACCAGGCCTCATTAAGGCAAACTGACACCAGGAAACGGGGGCTTGCGGTAGGCGTGATTAGATTAAAAGTTCAGACAAGCCTTTGGTCTGTGTAATTTGTGGGGCTCCGGTGATACACAAATAAACAAAACGCAAGAGCACTTTAGAAACAGCCCCCTTAATTAGCTCATTGAGACTTGGGTAAGCAATATCAACACCGTGGCCTTGGGCTCTGGAAGTAGCTGCTGGAATCAGGGGGGGTAGCGGAGGGGAAATGAGGGACAGAAGAAATATTCACTGTATAGTCATGTTTGTATGAGTGTTATTTTTCGGCCGCAGAAGCAGCGGGAGGTCATTGGAAGCAGCAGCTCAGGTCCAAGCTGCTGATTTGGGGCTGGAATTAAAATGTTCCACAGCTGTTTGGCTAGTCTCTGTACCTTGACTAATGAGTTGTGGAACAGGCTGATATCTCGCCAGTCGGTGACATCCTCACTCGGACCAGTCAACTGTTTCAAAGTGTTTTCTGACTAAAATACCACCTGCCCCACTCAGCTGTTGCTACAAACAGCTGCCTCCCCAACATGTGGACTGCAGTGCGCTGCATGCAAACTTAACTTTTCATCAGCCCACCAGCACAATTACAACTTTTCATACTTGACACCAGATACGGGCGCACTCTTAACACAATGACTTCTTCGCTATTTGCGGTTCACATGCCAATTTTCAAGCGTTGAATTCAGCTGCAAGAACAAGAAGAAAGACAATTTAGTCACTGAGTCTCTGCCTGTCAACTAACTGTTGTGACCGTGTTTGTTGTTCATTGTTTTTCTCACACTGCTTACACTAGTTGGCCAGTAGAAAGGTATAATCGATGTTGGGATTTACAATGGTTAAAGGGGCACCAAATGGTGATCCAATCTATCAAAGATAATCATAAATAATAACTATAATTAACAAAGTCCATCAGGGACACCACCCTGACACAAGGTAAAGGATAGCCAAATGAGGTGATTCAGTCTCATAAAATAAACTAAATTATCAATTTGGAACTCTGATTAATAACTTTTACCACAATTACCATTAATAGCTAGTAGGTTAAAGGATATGGAGTTTGGCAAATTGTTCACTCGTGTTCTACTTTAACAATAACAGCATAATTATACACAAGCATTTATTTAAAACATGAACAATGCGAAAACACGCAATATTAAATCTAACTCTAAAGTCTGCACTAAACTACAGAACCAAGGGGGTGTGTGTGTGGTCCAAAATGGTCGCTTGGAAATTCAAAATGGCGGCGGGGCTGAGCAACGGCCGCATGGTTAGACAAAGAAAGGAAATTCAAATTAGCTGCAAAGCCGTGTATGTTAGAGAGTTGAAGTGTACATGTAGGCTAAACAGTGCCCGGTTAGAAAGAGGATAGTTAGTTGCAAGTAAGACCCTGTGTCTTTGTGAACATCACTAACATCATCTTACCATATGGCTACCAAAATAAGAGTGAAAACACATCACAGCAATAAAACTCAATGAACCAAATCAATACATATACTTTCACAAAAGCAACACAGTCCTGTGCATAGCCAAGTACACTGTTAAGCTATGTAACGCCCAGTTACATAGTAAAAGAAGAAAGGTTGCTGTTATATTATCCGTTGGATTAGCCAGAGGAACCGGTCTCTCTGTTGTCCTCCTTACAGTTACTTCTTAAAGTTAGCTGGCAGACTTTGCGTAGTAGCCGTTTGTGCAGAAATCTTACGCAGACCCTCGCGTCGCTGCTGTAAGAGTGCCGATCTGCGGTGTGTCGGCGCCAAGCAGGTCACACTGAAAGGGTGACAGCAGCAGTTGTCTTGGGAAGAATTTGGTTAGCGGTGAGCTAAACAGATATCATACGGCAAAGGCAGGATCTTGTGTTGTGGCAGTAATTTCTTTGTTCTTTGTCAGTGGGTCCTCCCCGAGGTGCAGGCGGAGAAAAGCGAAAGAGTGGTGGTCGCTGACCCCTTTTATTGACCTGGCGACAGGTCAGACTGACCTGTGGTAGCTGGAAGGCTGAGTTCAGTGGCTCTCATGATTGTGGAATGCTGAGTTCGATGGCTTTCCCTCGCTTAAAATACAAGAGCATGCGGTCTCCTAATAAAAGTTCTGTTAAAATCCCACAAACGAATGAATTCAGATGGTGGAGTGCCAGTGGTCCCGACATTGATAAGCAGCGACAGGAAATTTCGTATTAATGTTGTATATGCATTGACAGAAACTTTGAGGCTGTCTGTTGAATCTCACTACCTTCTGAATATCAACCAAAACTCAAAAATTGCAGCTCTAAGTGGAGCAGATGAGAAAATGGAGTTTGCTGTCAGCAGTGTTCCTGATTCTTGACGAAGATTAGTGGGTGCTGATCCGAGATATGGCAGAGGAAACCGTAAAGAATCGCAAACTATCTTGTCCTTTGTGATAACCCTGCTCCTGAAAAAAAGCATTTATGTACTAAAGTATATGTTTTCTATAGGTGGATAGTGGATGAATGAGGCACAGGACTTGACAGCGGAGACGGTCTCACATGTAGTTGGTTTAGCCTAGACAAACACTTTGGTTAAAGTTGGGCGAAGCTTAAGGTTTTGGTCAAATATAAAAAAGGGACGACAATCTTTCCCTGACCTTAACAAAGTGCTTAGTAAAATGTTATTTTTAATCATTTAGCAGACGCTTTTATCCAAAGCGACTTACACACTCAATATACAAAAGGCGCAGCTTCGGGAGCAAACTCAGTATCTTGCCCAAGCACACTTCAGTATACGCGGGCAGGGGGAAGCTGCGATCGAGCCGCCGATCTTCCGATTAGTGGACGACCCGCTCTACCTCTAAGCCACAGCCGCCCCCGTACGTACAAAGTCTATTGATGAAAAGACCTACAAGGCATGCAGCTATTTTGCGGCTTTTGGCTCCTGAGGAAGCACGACATGAAAAACAAAACAAATGAAACAAACAAAAAAGAAATAACGTTGACTGGCAGGGGCAGCCTGCAGAAGTCAAACGCCCGTCCAATTAATTGTGTCTGGCCCAGCAGCGATTGGACCCCTGTCTGGCGGTCTGAAGTGGCTTTTGAGCACCTTTGCCGGTCCTTGATGTTTTGATGCCATTTTGTTGGTAACTGATGACAGTGAGCCATGGAAAGCAACTAAAATCAGCATAAAAGTGTCCACAATATTAACTAAGTTGGCCACCACCATCTAAGCAGATCTTTTTTGCAGCATCTGCACTTATTTACCACCTTTTGATAAAGTATAGTAATATGTATTTCTTCTGTTGGGTGCACCATCAGTAAACATTATTATAGAAGCGGCATGATAGCTAATCTGATTGATGGACCGTGCATGAGTAATGGTGACACAAAAGTGATGGATAGTGTTAATATCTTTTGAAAAAAAAATCCTCTAAAAAAGACAGCAGCAGGCAGCAGCACTCCCGTTCGGCAGTTAACTTCCATTAATCATTACATTTGTCTAAATATTAGCACTAGATGTATTTTTACTTATTTTCTCGCTCCCCTCGGCCGATAAAGTTTCCCGTGTGGTGATTTGCAGCCGATATAGGTGATCAGATTTAAGTGATTTTCCAAACCTTTAAGATTTAGGGTTTAAAATAGTCTCTTCAGGCCAGCTGTCAGAGAGGAGAGAAGTGAAGGGAGGCCGTTCAAGCAGTTCCGCCACGCTGTTTGTGTGTGTGTTGTCATGGCTGCACCACTGCAATATATTTAATAGGCCCATGTCAGGTGATACAGAAAGTTGGTGCATTCTTAATAGCAAATGTACTATTCCTGTTTTCTTAATGGCTCAAATTGGCTCAGTGAAATTTTTCAGGTTGAAAAGCCCAAACCAACTGGTTGTTGTTCAAAAATCACAAATCCTTTAACCCAAAACGATCCCAGTGTTTTTTTTTTGAATGGATTTCACAAAAACGTGTAATGTTTATTTTATTTCCCTCTGTCTAAAAGTGCAGAGAACTAAAGCTTGTGTGTGGAAAACTCTAATCCCCTTTTCCTCACACATGGGCTGAAGCTAGAGGCACGACAAGCTGCCTTTCATTGTGAATGGAACCTCCAAATAGCATTCTAGAGCCGCCCGCCTGGTGCAGGACTCAAAAGTCGCCCAGCAGTGCGACTTGCGAAAGGTTCAACTTTGTGAAAATTTCCTCCGACGTGCGAGAGCATCAACTCCGAGACAACCAATCACGTCTGTTTTGATTCGGTTGAAAAACCCAAGCACAGCTGTCAGCAGCTGAACTTTTTAGCTCCAACTGAACTATGTAAAAGCACTCCAAACAAATGCGGGGAAAGCCAATCGTCGAGGTAAAAGGCTTCCCCATTCGCTACCATATAACTTTAATGAGCAAGTGGGACTCTGAAATGATGCGTGGAAACAACCTGTTCGAGAAATGAATCAGGTTTATTGGTCAGGCATGTGTACTCATACAAGGAATTTGACTCCAGTTTTACGTTGCTCTATGTGCAAACACAGGAGACATACATATTAGTAGTAATAGTAACATCTGTAAACCGTAAGACAATATTACCTTGTGCACCACGGTAGAGCAAAACTGTCCAGCCAGAGTTGAGTATGTGTCAATTAAGTGCTTAACACTAAACACCCCCGAAAGCTTCAGGCTGTGAGAGGCAAGAAGCAGCCTGCTATTTAGTCTTTTGTTGTGGTGTAGTATTGTGCAACAGTGCAATGTGAAATTCTGTACTGCACACTTGAGTGGAGAGTTCAAGTATGCTTACACCAGAATGTTGTCTTTTTCCACTCTGACAAGCCCAAAGAATTGAAGAATAGTAATCATTAAACTGTAATGATGCCATAAAGAACTTTTATATTTTATTGTTTTATTTATTCTTATTATTACAGCAGGGAATAGGGGGCGGCTGTGGTTTGGAGGCGGAGCGGTCGTCCACCACCAATCGGAAGGTCGGCGGTTCGTTTGTAGGCTTCCCCCAGCCATGCGTCGAAGTATTCTTGAGCAAGATACTGAACCCCAAAATTGCTCCCGAAGCTGCGCCTTCGGGGTGTGAGTGTGTGAGTCGCTTTGGATAAAAGCGTCTGCTAAAGGAGTAAATGTAAATGGGATAGTGAAAAAGGGGACTACTTGCTAATCAAGAATTTAACAAACTGGGGTTATGGGAAAAACTGCAACTGATGGTACAATTTTCTGAATGAAAAGATTGGCAAACAAAGATCATTAGAGTACACTGAGACAAAAAGTGAATGCAGAAAATCTTCGATTTGAAAATTGTACCAATATTCGGATTATTTGCACAGAATATGAGCTGTCTGCGGCAACCTTGTCAGGCCTCAAAGCCAAGTTGTTCCCTTGTGGAAACAAAGCCATCTCTGCTTTCAGGGGACCCCGTCTGAACTTGAATGTAAAAAAACAGCGTTACATAAATCATGAGTCATTTTTTGAGCCAAGACTTTCTTTGAAAAATGCATCTTCTAGTCAAAATGCGTCAGGTCGGGCTCCAAAATGTTGCATTTCCGACTGTCAGTTAGATCTAATAATATAATAAATCCAAACTTAATACAAAGCTGTTAGCTTGAGCCATGTTATTTTAACATGTCTATTGCCATCCAGACAGCACAATATGAAGACTGTAGTTTATAAATTGAATCCTTAAGTTTCTGCACCTTCTTTAGAAATGACAGAGCTTTTTGACTCAGTAAACGATGCATTGGCTGATTGTTCTAAAATTGCTGTGTTTAACAAAAGTCTTTTCTTTTTTTTGTCCTCATCAGAAAGGAATGTTGTTGTTTTTTTGGGTTCTGTCAAAAGTCAACATCTTTTGAACACCTACCAAAATGTGCTCATAGCAGCAGGCATCAAAAACTGTCAAGTACCTAAAGTTGCCATTAAATATTTCTTTTCCCATTCTGGGATCGGATACTTGAATCGTTATCTTGCAAATTTTAGATTGTTGGTAAGTGAAAGTTCTTGTATGGCTGCACGTGTTAAGTCAGCACTAGATCCTCATGTGTTTGAGAAGTTAGGTTTAGTTTGGTCAGTGAAATTAAAGTTTTGACATAATGTTTATTTTCCTCCCAAGTAAAATATTGAAGAAGGGGATTTTGGTATTGTGCTTAAACTCAAGTATCACATTGGCACTGGTATTGACATTTTTGAAATGCATACAAGGAGTCTGACGAAGGTTTCATACCCAATGTCACTCAGAGGGTTTGTGAAATAAAAAAACAACTGTGAGGCAGAAAACGACAGACAAGTCAGGCCATTTTCTATCCCTTTTAGATTCCTGACTTCTGCCGCCCACGGTGCTAAATCGAGGGGCCAAGTTGAGCTTCTGCTATATGTGTGCGTGTGTTCGCGTGGTGGTGGTGGGGGGGGGGGGGGTCACAGGAAGCTGTGAAGTGCATCCGTCCCATGCCTGTCAGCAGGCGTACACTGCACGCCTGGTCCAAAGGCCATGCCTGAGTCGTGGAGAACGCCGTGGTCGCCTCCACACCGCTCTGCTCCCAAAACATCCACACTGCCCACCAAACAAAACCCAGCGAGCGAGCAAACAAGCCTCAAAGTAATATTATACAACATATACACATGGTGTGTTTGCACAGGGGCACTCCGTTTACAGTAGACTTATACAGTATACATATATATATATATACACCAGCTCATAGAACGTGTAAGAACACACTCATCTCAGAAAGTACAGAGTAGGAGGACAGGCCCGGTATCTAATCTCTTCCACTCTTCCTGTCACTGTGCGGTGGTGTGGTGGATTCAGGCCTTGTGTTTGGCACAGAGGCCTCCTACATGCCTGGAGGCCAACTCCTACAGGCCGGTTTCACCCAGCAGGTTCCCTCCCACCTGGATCCCGTTCTGAATCATTAACTCTTACTGAGGCTGTTCCACGGTGTGACAGAGCTAAACCCGGCTAATGGATAACACAAAGGGCGCGGTCATATTTTTTTAATGATCAGAATTTAGCACTAGTTGCTGAGATTGTAGTTCTTCTGACACAAAGTAGCCTCACTTTTTTTCTGATAAGCCCCCTTCTGCGGTACTCAAAAGCTATCGATTCCTTTTGTTACCTGCAAAATAATCAAATGTTTATTTTAAAGTGCAGGTTTTGCCTTCTGCCTCTGTGATTTTTGCTTATTTCGTGGCCTGGTTCCACCCTCTGAACTATTGTCCACATCTCTGCTTTTTTCAGCTATTTAAATAGGTTTGGTGTTGAGCTCATAGGCCTTTTTCATAGCAGATATTTTGACTTGTCATAGTAGAAAAGCACAGGTGTTACTAATAAGAGTAACAATGGCTGGTTATTCGTCATCCTGGCACAGCTAGAATCCATCCCACACGCAAACGGTGGCGAACGTGGACGAGATCAGTGCAGCTGTGCTGGCTGTTTTAAGTCAACTTACAACATTTTAAACTGGCATAGTTCTTCGACCGACGGGACAAGCGCTCCCCGCAACTTCTACCACAGCTTCTGTGTTGACTGAAAATAACATTGGTGCGACAGATATATCAGTCACTGATTGGGTTTGGCAAAATAAAAAACATTAAACATGTTTCAAAATAACAATATCTTATCTGCTGTTTTTATCGTTTTAAGTTATGTTGTTGTATAGTAATGCAGTCGAACGTGGAGACTGATTGATTAAAAAAGCAATGGTAGTATGGTATTCATGCAGTTTTCAGAAAATTTTTTGAAGCTACTGTACAGAGTAAAACAAACTAAAAAACCCCAATAAAAACACTCAAACTAGACCTGAAAAAATGGACAATGTTATGGACCAAGGTAAAAACCGCTGGAAGCAAATGTTGAGATTTTAGCAGAGATATTCAAACCTGGAAACGAGCAAATATGAATTTGCTTGTAAAGGATGTCCCACAGTGCTTCAGTGCTATGGCTTTGTAAAAATAAAAATACAGTATCACATTCTCTACTTCTTTGCATTTATTGGCTGAATTAAAAAGGTTGGTCGGTAGATTTGAGGTATGCGCCGGCCGCTGTCTCTTTGACCAAAAACCCCCCACCACATGCTTATCTGAGCATTAAACATCTCTCGATCCCCAACACCACCAACGAAAAGGCCACATGTTGGAGGCAAGGCGACTCCTGGATGTCGTGATGAGTCTGGACAGAATCAATAGACATCAAGGGTATGATTGATGACGACCCATAGCTCCGTGCGTCTCAGTTGTGATCCACTTATAGTAAGTCTTCTTTAACGGAGGAACGAAAAACAAGGCACGGTTCTCGGGGGACTGTTGTCTAATTTTTTCCCCATCACGGTTGATTGGGCTCGGTGGCGTCCTAGTAGCCCATTCCAGTCACCATCAACTAACTGCCGTACTCTGGGGCCTCCAGACCTGACTTAATCAGACCAGCTATACATAAATAGCAGGCCAGCCATATGGTTCCACCTTGACAGCTAGTTCCTCATTACATCGGTTCTTTAACGCAACCAGCAAGCAGCTATCTTCAGGCTTCCTCCAGCAGGGTTTAAAATAAATAATAAACCGCTGTATTATGAGTATAGGGATGACCTACTGTATGTCACGCTTTAAGTAAAGCCTTTATTTGTCCCGCAGTGGGGAAATTGCATGATGGTATATATGAATGGTATGTTCACATGTGCTGTATACATGGTGCGGTTGCCTCAGGCATTGCAGGATTTACCATATGCACTGGGCTCTAAGTCGATGCAGAGCTGAATTCACAACATGCAATTTAGTCATATGAACACTCCGGTTGTCAAGCATGTTGGTGGGGGAAATAAAAATGTATCGGCGCTGCCGGCTGTGGAGTTGGTGGGAGGGAAATCTATAAATGTTTGCCGTATATTGTGTCAGAAGCAGTGTAATTGTAGGCCATTAAATCAGCAGGGTGTCCGGTGGGCTAGCTCTGATGAAACACCGCTCCGCTGCTGCCTCCACCATCCACAGCAGGGTCAGCAGGCTGGGGATCATCGAGATGATTTAAGGCTCGAGTTGCTGGTTAATAGTTAATGAGAGTGAGTCGTTCAGAGGCTCTCGATGGTTTCCAAGGTCTGGCCAGCTCAGGGGCAGCAGCCTCATAGCCATTCAGGGCTGGAATTGAGAGGCAACAGAGAGGGCTAATCACTTTGTTAAATAAAGATGGCCATCTCTTCATACTCTGCAGATACCTATGCACACAATAAGACCGAAAACAAACACAGTAGATACAGCTACATGCTCCTGTGGCCGTGTTCTTGCCTCATCTCCTTCCCTGTCCCAGAACCAGATTTACAGCTGTCTCCATCGCCTCGGCAATTTGTTCCCTCAGAATTTTTTGTCCTGTTGTTCATCATTTTTCCATTTTTCAAGCCTGTGCGCATCAAGCCATAATTCAGGATCGCCAGATACCTTGTCATTCAGCCGTTTCCCGGGGAAAAATAAAGGCCCTGTTTTCAGGGGGCGGGGAAAAAACCCTAGGCTTTTACACACAGACACTGACAAGGGTACCTCTGTCGTGCCCCTCCATCCATAGCTACAGCTGGGAGGAGTGATAAGTGAGAGAGAATCAAGGGCACATTAGTCTGCAGAGAGGAAAAAAAGGGACCTACAGTAGGAAGCCATTATTACTACAGGTGTTTTGCTAATGCATAAAGTGGCCATTATCTGAGCGTGGCTGCTACACCCTTTGGTTCAGAGGTGTTTATTGGTTTATTACGATCCACACTGTACCAATTTAATGCAATGGAATTGAAATAGAGCAAGATATTAGTGTTGTCTGCAGGAGCAGAGAGAACTGTCATGTAGCCCGTTAATGTTGTTTCATTATGAGCGAGCATTTAGACGGCTGTGTGCCCTGCAGAGGCGACAAGGAATTATAACCGGACAACGTCAGACTCACCAGCGAGTAGTAGGGATTGTGCACGCTTGAGCCTGCGTCGGCCTTTCTTTATGTTCCGTACGAATCTGTGCATACGGCGTCGTGCAGCCAGCCTTGTGTGTCTGTAGCTCGTTGGCAGTGAGAAAAGACAGAGATTGGGTGAGAGCTGCAGAGAGACTCTCCAGGGTTTAGAGAGAATGCTCATTAAGGCCTCCTATAGCACAGCCAGCTCATTCCTCACAGTCCCAACGGCCGGCTCTACTACGCTCTGCTTCCTCACCACATCCTCTCCCCTCTCTTTATCTGCTTTCCTCTATTTCGGTCTCCTTCTCTTTCTGTCTCCTTCCCCTTCTGTGTCTCACCTGCTTTCGTTTGCTCTGTCTTCCACCTGCCATTTGGAAGCTCAAACAGCAGATGTTTTTGACGTTGAGGAGACGGCGATGTGACGGCTTGCGCGGATGTTTACTACTTCAGCAAATTAGAAATATAGCCAATACAGTCTGGCTTAAGTTTAACTTAAAACAAAGTCTGTTGTTGTCTTTACCTGCTATTTGCATTTTTTTGCATACATATTACACACATACATACTGTATTACATACATATACAGGGGTCATTTCTGCATGGTGACAGCCACAAATGGAAGCCGGCTGTAACTGATGGTTTAGCTTTTTTCGTAATGCAAAACCTTCAGTACAGTACACGCACTTTCCAATGTCTTCTTGAGTGGTGAGGGCGGAGGTGTTAAACAGGTGGAGCCATCACTGCTGAGCCCAGCTCTGACTCTCGGAGAGCTCACTGCAGTTTTATATTTAACTCGCCCGTTTTGAGTCTTTCCTCTTCAGCTAGTCTCGCAATTAGGGGTAGAAAACGTTTCTTTATTTCTGCCTCATTTCCTGGTTTAAAGTTAATGAGGTTACTGAATTATTGCAGAAATATGTCATACGGCAGCTTTAAAGGATACTTTTTTTTTTCGTTATAAACAAATCCCCTGAAGAAACCAAAACCAACAATGAGGTCATCTTGCTATCTGCTGTAGCTAATGACTCCAATCCACAGAGATTTTTTTTTTTTTTTATCCAAAAACGATTTAATACGCACAGAACAGCCGGACTTTTGCACATGAACAACATTACTTCATCATGAGCATAGAACACTTTGAATTTAGAGCAGAATTAATGTCAACTTTACTACCTCCTGCATATGCTTCGTTTCGCATCACAGACGCAAACCAGTAGACGGCTGTGTGGGTGGGTGCGTGGGTTTGGTGTATTTGCGTGCCCGTGTGTGCAGATGAGTGTTAGTGACGTTATCGGTCACGCAGACAGGCAGCCCGCTGTCGGCTTGATTACCGCTGGCCAGCCAAACGCTTGACCCGCGAGCGGTCGAGGCCCCGGCGGTGGCAGCGGTGGGAGCATTATCCACCTCCACCCCTGCCTGCGTATAATGGCCGCACCGTGTGATCGATGGCCTGTGTACCTGTGGAGCCCAGCAGCTGCAAAGCCAGACACACACACATACTTACACAACCAACCGGCTCTCATAAAGGCCAGGAGACACACAGCGCTCCTCAGGAAACACCCCGAAGTCACACCCTGACACATGGATCCATTATACAGGCTTGACTAGATGTATAGTATATTCATCATCTTGTCCAAATACACTGCAGTCTCACTGCTGAGTTGCCTGAATGGCGAATTGTTCACCTGTGTGAGAACTGCTTGTGTTTTTTAATTTTGACAGGGGCTTTCACATAAACAACAGTGTGTATGGATTGTGAAAAGGATCAAACTTCACTGTGGGACTCGAAGCATGCAATATGTATTTTTTTCATCTTGTCTCAATGCCAAATAGTTCAAACACAGTAACCAGTAACTTTATGCATTTTTGGCATTGCTTTGGGAAATATTGAGAGAGGCTTTCACAAAGAGTCTGTACAGATTGTAAAAGGCATTCTTCTGCCGGTATACCGTCCTGATCCATGATACAGGTTTGACGAGTGTCATGTATGCCGAATTGCGTGAACGCTGAATTGCTCAAACTTCAAATTGTTCACTTGTTAACCCGTGTTTTATGCATTCCCGTTTTCTTTTGAAAAGTGTTGTCAAAGAATTTCATACAAACAGTATATTCATCACCTTGCCCGAGCACGCCGATTTGGCCAAATCCCTCAATAGCTGAATTTTCACCCGTCCAACGGTTACTAAGTGCAGTTTTGTCTTTGCTTTAAAGACATATTTACAGGGCCTTTCACATAAACAGTATGCCCAGAGTCTAAAAAGCATTGCTGAATTATCAACCGACCGCACACGTTATGCCTGTATTTATGAATGCAGCAAAGGAATAAAAGCTTACAAGGTGAACACATTTAACTTGTGCTCCACACATTGAGGAAATGTTCTTTTAACTTTTTCTTTAACTTTTTCGGCTCTCATTTGAATTCCCCTTAATATGAATAATGATTCTAAGAACGCAGCTTCAGCTTGATCACACATCCATAAGTAGAATAGGAATCCTAGAAAGGTCTGTGTATGGTACTATACACAGTATGTGTGTATATATATATTCCCCAAGCACACATGTGTTCCCTGTACTGTCCTGTTCCTCTCCACCATAAACAAAATCCCTCATGCTTGATCTTTTCAAATCTCCCCATTTGTCCTTTGGAGAGCCAAGGTTACCATGTCCATCGCTCCCTCCCGCCGCAGCAGAGATCTGTCAACAAACTTCTGAAGACTTTCTCACTTGGCAAACTTAAAGAGGAGCGGGGTTGTCCCGAGAGGTAATCAGGCTCCTTCTCCCGCAACCGGTATCTTTAAACAGAATAGATAAAGGAGGAGCAGGTCATGCAGGAGAGCTCAGGTACTCTGCAGGAAAAGTTCAGTGTATTGATGTGCTGCAAAGGGCTGCTGCTTCACAGAGAGAGGAGCCCGTCAGACCCCAGGCTTGATACCTGCACAGGTAGCCCAAAGGGAGCTAGGTTAGTGCCCAGAGAAATTGACTTGCTGGAAAAAAAAAAAAAAAAAAAAAAGATAACTCCCTCTCTTTATATTTCTCTCTCTCTCTTTCTGTCCTTACCTACACTCTTCACTCTCTTTCACTCTCAACTTTTGTGGAAATGAAGGGAAAAAGCACATGGATAAATGACTGTCTTCTTCACTGGAGACTAATGATCCACTGGTGTCTTTCAGTCTTGGCACTGAAAGTGGAGAAGAGCTTTGATGATGGAGGATTGCGGCTGACAGATAAAAGCTGGATGCCCCCCCCTCGGATGCTCCTCATCTCTCATACCACTTAGTTATGTGCTCCACTCCACTGTTATTGCTATGGTAACCCATTGTTATTTTATTTCATCTTTGCCACGAAGGTTCAAGCTGAAGGCAGATGAACCCGGTACGAATCGAGGTTGCCTCTCGCTCTGCATCTGTTAGTCTGCCTTCCTCATCTGCCTTTGTCTTTGCGCTCCTTTTCTGTCTGGATCCATTCATCATTGGTGTTGGTGCTCTCCATGGGTTTCTACAGCATGACTTTAAGGTTCCTTTTGTTACACTAGTCTTCCTATTCAGGTCTTTGGGTAAACAGTTGCGTCTTTCTAACATATTTCTTACATCAGACATCCAGTGACACAATTATACAATGAAAGGTCACAATATTGAGCGCTACATGTATAAAACTCTGCAAAGCTCTCACTGATCTTTGTATTCTCTGCACTGGCTTCCTTACCTTCCTCTCCACTTGACTGCCTTCAGTAAAACAGTCGCTGCTTTAAAGCTAGCATTGTGCAAATTCATCTGCATTATTCAGTAAATTGCTGTTCTGAGCTATTAAAGGGTAGAAAGAACTTGAACTCCCTGACGAAATGTGACTGTTTTCGAGCCCTTTTCCTCTCCTTCCCCACTCCTCACTTTTTCATCCGAGCACAATTTGATTTGACTTGATTTGATTTGAGCCCTGCCACTTTCAGTTTGAATAAGGTAACCAAGAGTTATTTGCTAGGAGAGACAAGGGCCTCACCGGCCGAGAGGTTTGATGAATTTCCACGCGGCTTAAAAATTCTAACTTTGCTTTATTCAAATGTACCACATGACTACAAAGACCTGGTGTTTGATGAGGTGTATGAGATGTAAATGTCGAATGGAGCCTCTCCACTTATCTGCCCCGCCGCGGAAGGTGCCCAGCATCATAATCATCTGATCTGAATGGATTCAAAGTGTGCTCCTTTATGGGGATGAGTGCTGCTCCATTGCTTTGACGGGGGAGCCGTACAGTAACATCCCCTGGGGGCTCGGCTGATCAGATGGAGCAGGCTGGGAGACGTGTGCTGCAGCTTTTCAGGGATCTGAGCTGCAGAGTACATTTATTTTTCCTGGGCATCCATTTTTTCCTCGAGGAGGAAGACTTCAAGTTCCAGACTCCCACTAAAATTAATGCTACATTTGTACCTTCTTTCTTTTTTTCCCCCACCAGTGTCTCCAAAAAAAATCATCTTGCGTTTCCGAGAACTAGAACTCTTCTACAAACACTGATTTCAGTCGCACTGCGATGTATTCTGTCTTCTATCATCCAGCCACTCTTATTTTAACCTTTGCTCTCCTTATTGTCAGCTACTTGAAGTGTTCGCAATTCAGTCATTTAGAATTATTCCACTCTTGTATGTATAGTACGCCACTCTGGATAAGAGTGTCAGCTAAATGTCTAAGATGTTAATGAATGTAAATGTGAGACCTCCTGTGTTCAACTCCATGTTTGACTGTGCATAAGCATCAGCAGCTCTAGTAGGGAACCGCATCACTTCCTTTCATTCAGTGTGCAAAGTTCCCCACTGTTCCGTATCTCCCTGCCACCACTCTACAGGACCATTCGAGGGCTGAGGTCGGCAGGAATTTACAATTCTCGGTTGGCTTGATGAAAAAAACAAACGGTAAAAATAATAAAATATCAGCGCATAGATCTGAGCTATTGAACAGCAGATGTTTAGCAACACAGCAGATGTTCTCATATCATCAGCAGTGAGAGGCTACATACAGTAGCTCTTGTACAGTGACTAATGTGTGAGCTCACGGTTAAATGCATGTCTGCCTCTGCACGTGGCCGAGCCGCTGGACGGCCACGCATCTGCAAGCTAAACTCAACCTCAAACACGTTGTGCGCATGTGACCAAGAGAATGTGTGTGCGTGAGCATGCATAGGCTTGTATTTGTTGGTGTGTATTTGTGTGTGAGCCCCGACTCAAGCTGCTCACTGCCTGCCCGTCTCTTGTCCCCTCCAGAGGGTCATTCAGCCCCTCTCCTAGCTTCTAATCCCGTCTGTCCGGGGGAGATAGAGGGGAGCGGAAGGCTCCGGCGCACCCGGGGCGCCGCAAACACAATCACCAGCCTTTCACAGACACTTAACGGGGCTTTGCGCTTGTTCAACAAGGCAAAACGCGGCAGGAGGGATCAATTTAATACAAGGCCTGACTCAAATGGAAAGAGGGTAAATAAATAAGCAATGACAGCGAGGACTGTCGCACTACAATTTGTGTAGTGGCTGTCCACTTTCTCTCAGTCTCTCCTCTGCTGCTTTTCGCCGTAGCACCTATATGATTCCATTTCCTGCCTCAGCGGCATATGGGGAAGAGTTGAGAAAGAGCAACCCTGGCTCCTCTCTCTCATCAGGGTGTGTTATTTTAATAAATCACTTCTGCCATTGCTTGGTACATTAATTCCCCGGGCCCAGAGGGCTGTGTTGCCACTAGCAGCGATCTGCATGAGGTGCTAAATGATGTGGGGGATCCCCCGGTGAGAGAACAGAGGCTCTCTGAATCTTCCCTCCATCTCAGCCTTGTCGGTTTGGCTCTCACCCTGGGCTGGCCCAGCTCTCAGCAGACATCATAATCAGAAGAGAGCCAAGGCCTCATCGCGCCGCACATACCAATGAGACGCACATATAGCCAGGAGGGAAGTCACCTGACACCTCGCTCTGCAGACACTAGCCCCTCGCGTAGCTTCATTAAACTTCTTCACGCTGGGGCTTTGCCATGCGATGCATGTATATGGCAACTATATGCGCGCGTGCGGCGTGCCCTCGTTCTGAACAGATTTTTAGAGCCGTGTACGTTCTCTCGGGGAGTTGTTCCTTTTCCATGTAATCCAAAGACAATAAGTCTCACAGCAGTTTAACCTACATCTTCCTTAACCTCTCAGTTTGCAGAAATGTTCCACCTGTCAGATGAAATTCCATGAAGTTGTTGCGTACCAAGGCGATCATAACCCTCTGAACGAGCCACGTGTGTGCAGGTGGCGGCGTGCATAACGCTACGTGGATGTGGCTGTTTAACATGGCTGCTTGATTGAACCCAGCGCAGTGTGACTGCAAAGAGGCAGGTGGTAGGAGTCGCAGCCGCCAAAGCGGTAACACTGGCACTAGTGTTGATGGGAGTGATGCGAATGTATTTCTCCGCTGGGGGTTTCCACACACCCCCATTTCCCCTCCAACATCTTGACGCATCACGGACTGGCTTGCAGTTTTTTTCTTTGTTTGTTTTTTTTTTTATTCCTTTATACATCATAACTCCTTAGACAGAGGTGAGGTTGCCATTAGTATGCACAGGCAACCCTGGCAGATTCACCACCCAGAATACCGCTGGGAGATTATACCCTTCCCGCTCCACGCAGCAGGGATTCGGCCACCGTAAATAGAGCGCTTGGGAGTGTGCGGTGTGCCCGGAATGACAGAGCACAGCAGCGGCTGAACATGCCAGCCAGACGGTGAGCACAAACTCAAGGACTCCCTCAAATACTGTAATCTCTCATGCTTTCGGTTGTGGTTTTTTACCTTTTCCTACGGGGACTCAGAAATTCTCACACTGGCGATCCGTCCGGCTGATTGTCAGCGTGCAGTGGGCAACCGTTGGGGCATGCAGGACATCGGCTACAAACTAAATCTGCTGGACTTAAGAAAGTATATATCACATGAGATGGCAGAAAGAAAATTACTTTGGAACGGAGTTGTTTGCACAGGAACCCTGTTGTCTACATGTGTCATTCTTTATGTTAAAGCTCCTCAGTCAAGGCAAGAATTCAACCCTGATCATGGTTTACAGAAAAGAAAATTGGCCCCATTCATTTCCTTTTTGCTCAAACATTAAACTAGTTTATTAATATTTTATTCATTTTATGTTTATATCAAATCTTCTACGGGATGGAGCACACATTGTAGCAGCGGTTCAGCATGCAGATCAAACCGTAACTGAAAAGCAGGAGCTTTTCTGAAGGGTCTATGTAGTATCAGAGACAAAAACTAAATGACAGCAAGAGAGGTAATTTGAACAAGTATAATGACTTGCTGTTGCTATGGTGTGCGATGACACACAGTGGAAACACAGGCGCAGCACAGGGAAATTCTAGATGGGAAGCACTTTGGCATATTTTAACAACAAGCCCGGCTACCTATTACATTATCAACGGGTAAATAATGCAAGTGTACACCCAAATGTTTTTAAGTAAAAGTTATTTCAAGTTTAATTAAAACCTTTCGTGGTCATTTTCAGTTTTCATCATCAAGCTTTACCAGCTTCTGTTTTTTTTTGCACATACCAATTTTCATTTGTCTTACTTGTGCATACTTTGACCCATTAAAACTGCATCTGTGCATATGACTTAATATGGGCACGGAGGGCTGTCTTAATTAATAAGCAGGCATCCACCAAACTAATCTGCCTGTGTTGTGAAGTCTGTCCTTTCCATTAAGTGGGACTCACATTATCTCCTAATCAAATTAGTCACTTAATTGTGGCCCTCCCTTGATGGATCCCATGAAAAAAGGAGCGCCGTGTTTGCTGGAGGGGGATGTGTGAAGATGGAACACGGCTGTTTCATTACGATATGAATTTTTTAATAACCAAAGCGTTCGCTGTCATCTCCTTGCTTTGAACCTTTGCAAAGGGTGAAGTTGAATTTGACATTTTATCCACTCTCAGTTCGGTGTCTAGCTGGTGTGTTGGGGCTAAGTACCTAGCCCAAGGCCACTACCCAATTGCCCAACTGGGGATTGACCCCTGTCATCCACTGATCACAAGTCTGCTTTCTTAATCACTTCCCCACACCGCCTGCCACACTACCTGATCTTAGTCAATACATTAGCTCCTTCAGCTCTGATAGAACTGCAATTCCCCGAGTCATGATAAAGGAGGGAAACCTCATGTGACCAAAGACGCCGCTCTGTCCATCCTCGGCTGTGTAGACTGGCCCCTGGGACCTCACGTTTCAAGGGGGAGCGAAGGATACCCCCGCGGCGTCGGCGCGGTTGTGGTGGCCAGTGGCCACGGGGGGAAACCCCCGGGTGTCTGATGAATGGCGGCATGTGTGGTCGTTTGTCCTGCTGATGGAGTTTTATCCCCTGCCCTTTCAGAGCGGCCAGACAATAAAGAGAGCCACAGCCAAGCGTGACAGGTTAACCCAACAGTAATAGAATACTCCTAATAGTCTGGCTTGAGCCAAAGTCGGTGGCAGGGCCGGCCACATCGCCGGGCTACCTCGGCGGTGAGAGTGCAGGGGTACGCGACACCAGCGCCCGCTGTTGTCGTCAGACAGGGGAGCAAGGACAAAGAGGGCGGTGTGATGGCTTAATGGGTGGTTTGATGGCTTCACAGGGTGAAATTGAAGTTGGTGAGGGCAACCAAACAGATGAAACAGGGCTCAGGGGGCATTATACCAAACGGAAATTAGCCTTATATAAGCATGACGTCAACCAAGGGTACCACTTATATATTTTATAGGAATCCTTGAGCTTCAGGGAGGTGGCGTTGTGCCTCTCTCCTTCATATGGAGAAGGATTTACAGTGGATGCAACGACACTGTGGTGATGCCTATACAGAAGGCAGGAAATAAACATGATCAAACCGAGCAAACAGTCAAAAGAGATTTAGATGATGTTGTCATGACGTTGACGGGAACGTGCCTGTTTTCTGGCAGATAATCCTCATAAAGAGAATCCTCGGGGCTACATGCACCCGCGCAGGCAACGCTTCTGTCGGTGTTTGTTTCTGTAGCACCTCCGCTCGCAGTTTGTCATGTCTGACTTGGGCTTTAATTAGGCCTGCAAATTAAAGCAGCAGTAGCAGGGCTGGGAGCCCTCTGTCCACAGCTCAGCCGTCCTCCACGGCGTCTCCTCGGAGGACCTCTCTGCTCTGTGTGGTTAAGATAATAGAGGCTCGCTCAGAAGATGTTAATTGAGGGGAGATAAAGTGCAGTAGTGGCTGGAGGGATGCAACGTGCGGGGGTGGAGGGGAAGGAGGGAGGGCTACCTGATTAGAGGCTGAGGTGTTTGACTTAACAGCTCTTTTTTTTTATTTGATGATATATGTACTGCTAGATTTTCAAAAAAAAAAGAAAATAGAGGCGCAGCATGCATCAAAAATCCCAGACATAAAAGGCGGTTATTAAAGTTTCTCCTGAATCATTGGTGGTGTTCGGCGCCGTGCCGTGCCGCACTAGTCTTGCAAGACCCGATAAGGCAGGGAGGATGCATCTCAGTAGCCGCTGGAGCTGAATGGTGCGGTCAGGTTGTGCAAGGTGGCGTTGAGAGCGAGGTTCTGTGGCGCTCTTTTGGGGCTGACAAAGGTGTAGCAGCCACGCGGGCGGGCCGGGAAGGAGGCGGACGCCACGGGGGCCGCGAAGGTGGAGGCGGAGACGGGGAGTGATCTGACCGGCACGGCTGAAGTGACAGAAGCTACATTAATAGTGGCGTAGGTCCGGAGCACGGAGACACCGAAAGAGAGGAAACAGACCCTCCACCAGTCCGAGAGAGGACAGAGGGAACCGGAGAGAGAGGAGGGGAGGACGGAAAAAAGCCGAAAACAGTGCCAGCAGCCTCTATAATTGCCTCAATGCCACTGGGATTGCTTTCATTCAATTGAAGCGTTCTCTTCCTCTGTACATTCGAGGTGGAGGGGGGCGGTTGGGCTGGGTGGCGTGGGCGGGCGGGAGATCCGACGGTGCCCTCCCTCTTTCGGTAACATACAGCGATGCGGGCGATAGCTCCCCTGTAGCAACTGAATCTCTGGCATCAGTGTGAACAAGAGAGAGAGAGAGAGAGAGTGTGTGTGTTTGTGTGTGTGAGAGAGAGAGAGAGAGCGAGCACAGTGCTGTGGAAGAGTGAGGTAGCGATAAGGAGGTAGGTGGACCGCAGATCAGACCTGTCAGATGTGATTGCGCACCCAAGTGCAACCCCGCATGCGAGTGTGCGTGCGTGCGTGTGTGTGCTTTATATTTCCCAAAGACGGCCCCCAGCCCCCCCACCCTTTCATAACAACACTGCCCAAACGCACGCACATTCCTCGAGGAATCCTTTATTTCTTTATTTGGGCTCCTGTTGGTGCAAGCATTGGATGCTCTGCTCCCTCCTCCTCCTCCCTCTTTTTCTTCTTCTCCTCCTCCTCCGTGTCCTGCTCTTCTCTCCTCCTCCTCCTCTCCTCCTCTCCCCTCTTTGCCGCTCTCACAGCCTAGTTTTCTTTTTTTTTCCCTTTTTTTTTTTTTCCCCTCCTCAATCTTGTGTGTGCAGGTTGTATCTGACGGAGGGACCGGTGCCGCGCTCCCATCCCCGCGCTCCTTCAACAACAACACTGTGAGTATTCTCATGCTAATTTGGCTTCCCCAGCCTTCCCAACCGCGGTTTGTCTCCTTCCCCCTCTCGCTTTCTTTTTATATTCTTTGCCTCTTTCATGTTTTCATCCACCGCGCCAAACGCGGCGGCGGCACAGGAAGGGAGAAAGAGTGGAGACAGAAAGGAATGAGAGAGGATGCACAGAAATAGAGAGGGGAGAGGAAAAGGGAACAGGGGAGGGGAAAAAGAGACAAGGAGGGGGGGGAAGAGATTGCTGCTGCTGCCGCCGCCGCCGCCGCTGCCGCGAGCATCCCGTTCAGCTTTCGGAGGTGTTTCTCTTGGAGGAAGGTGGAATTGCCGAAGGGATGAAGGGGGCGTGTCTTGGTTTTGTGAGTAGATAGTTGTGCGGGAATGATAGGGGATGTTGTTGACAAGCATAGAGTGGCTCATCAGACAGCCGGGCAGCTGGAACCAAGGTTCTGTCTGTTGACTAAACTTCTGATTCATCCGTCACTTTCTATATACACACACACACACACACACACACAGAGGCACCTCTCCTTTGTCTTCTATCCTTTTTCTTTTCTTTTTTAACCGACATTGCTTTTAGAATGTAGACTTTTATAGCATAGAGTCATTTCTTATGATGATGTGCGAGGTATCGGTCTGTTGCAGCCGGGAGATGAATTGTAGATGGAGGTTTTTCCTGCTGCATGCCTTCGCCAAGATCTGCGGAGCGTGTGTGTGTGTGTGTGTGTGCCATTTATAATATGCACTTAGTTTTAATGACTCCAGTAGCAGCTGCACAGATGGGCTTTATTCATTAAACATTTGTTTTTCACATATGTGCGGAGGTGTGTATCAATAATTGTGAAAGAGTTTCAGACTGTGTTTATTTGTGGAGGGTGTATTTGCCAGCAAGGGACATGTTACCTCAGAACCGTGCATCATCAGAGTCAGCTTCTTATGCATTCACAGTAATGAGTGTGTGTGTGTGTGTGTGTGTGTGTGTGTGTGTGTGGAGGTCAGTAAGTCAGTGTCCATTCCCACATGCTGCCCTTTGATCAAAGGGCCACATTTAGTCCGCCCACGGCATGTGTCTGAGCCCTATGAAGAGTGGGTATACTCTGTGTGTGTGGGCTGCGATGGATAGGCCCTGGGCCCTCACTGCAACGCTGTGGCTCATGGGCACGCGGGTCAGCAGGGGTGGACACGCATCCGGCGGCGTGTGCATGTCACAGAGACCGGAACCTCTCGCAGGCCTTTCGCCGGGCGTCGCGAAAAACGCACGTCTTTGCGGGAGAAGCAGCATATTGGGCCAACAAAACGCTCGGAACACGCTTTGGCAGAATCATTTGGCAGAGTGAAAGGGATTGATCTGAGCGTGGCAATTAGGCAAATTTCAGAACTAAGCATCTGGCGAGGCGAGAACGCTTCGCCTGGCAGAGGATTACCATTTTAGTTCCATTTTGAGACGACGCAGCCCAGAATGTGTTATTTCACAGCACTCCAGCAGCATGGCGGCTCAGGCGAAACCCGCACGAGGGATCTTTGTGCAGCGTGTATGTTGTGTATGTTGATTTCCACAACCTGCAAAGTAAGACTAGTGCTTTGATTAATGATGATTAGGTTTAATATGTGTGTTCGTAGCCGTGGCGGCCGACCTCCCTTTCCCCAGCCTTTATGAAAATAAATCGTCAGAGTAAAATGCCTGGGATGATAGCAGCCTGCCGATGAGCTTGCTTTCTAAAGTAGGCTGATATAAATGAGAACCATTCCCCCAATTACGGAAGATTAGGTTACCCTCCACCAATCTGAATCCTTAAATCCCTTCTGTTTTTACAGCTCTGTCTGCCGAATGTAATTCAGCCTAGAGACCTGGGCAGAATAGCAATAAAAGAAGGTAGAAACTTTACCAGTGAAACCAAGGCAGTAAAAATATCCATTGGGAGAGAGCTAAAGCACATGATAATTGACACAGCGCTGTGTTGCAGTTGGCTGTAATTAACTGTGTAACAGAGGTTGTCAGTTGGAAAGGGAGGCAGCCCAGACTATCTTAGTGCATTTAACACACTTGAAAGTGCAACATTTATCGTGTCTTTCCAGCCTTCACAGAGGGCGCGTTTCAGGTTAGCGTGGGCCTCTCAGCTGTATTTATCAGGATCTTTTACTACAGGCCCAGTCAGACATTGTGCACCACTTCCTTTATCCTTTGTACTACAGTTTGAACACATGAAAAATCAAAAGGAGCCATTGTTTCTGGGGCGAGCGGGAAAAAGCTTATCATCTATTTTTAGTGCACTTTTCCTCATTGTTGCCTGGGCCACGATTCATGCTTACGTCTAGCGGTTGTGTGCCATAAACTATGTTGTGCTTCGCAGCTAGGCGCTGGCTGGTGACAACTCTCACCCACACATTAGTGATCTATGAGCCATATACCACAGGCCCCCTGCTGCCTCGCCAGCCGCTTTCAAGCGCACAGGACCACAACAATGTCATTCTCCCTGTGTGATAGCACCCATATGCGCCGAGTGCACCTGTATTAGCGTAATGCGCCAACCCTTTATTTCTCATCACTTATCACAACCCGCTACATGCTGTACCGAAAAAGGGGGGGGGGGAGCTCATAAAGATAAAAATCACATTTCACTAGAGGGTGCTTGTGTGACAGTGATATATGCGCTGAGCATCCTGCCACCTCATTGAGATGGGAGTGAGTTCTGGGTGGCTAAATCAATTTGTGCAAAGGCTGTTGGCGCTAGTATTGGTGCCGTGATATGATCTTTGTTGTCCATTTTTAGAGGTCAGTGCGAGCACAACGACAAAAGAACCTGACCGCTTTCTCTCTTGTTTCTAGGCTGGTAAGCGATCTCCCCCAAGAGGATTGTGGGTAAAGTCAGTCTTGATCAAAAAGGTATATGTTTGGGTTTTTTTTTTTTGTTGTTGTTTTCCTAGGTTTAGACACTATGGATTCTCAATTAAGAATGGACTTTCATGCATTACCACACGCGTCTTGATAGAGTGTCGCGAGCCAGAGGCGAGCGCTGTCCATGCATTAATCGCTGTAATTGCTTAGTGAGGGTGACAGTGATTCTGGAGGTGCGTCTGAGTGCATATACCAGTAGAGGACTGGGTGCAGGCGGCGGTAGACCAGTCGATAGGTGAACCCGACTCCCTCT
>CM022470.1:2301702-2324750 GCA_011952105.1 Coreoperca whiteheadi | reverse complement strand
CCCCTCCCCCTCTTCTACTCCACAGACCTGCATTGTGTCAGATAGTTTAATGTGAAATTGCTTTTCTTTCAAATTTCCCCCTGGAAACGCAGGTCGTCGCAAAATGTTACATCTCATAATGGCGTGTTATTGTTGGTCTTTCATACGAGTCCTTGGCTTCTGAGTTTTTCGGCACAGAGCTGAGGTCACACTCGGCTATTTTTCCCTCTGCTGCTGTCGCTTCACCTCTCTTTGCCATCTCGGATTCTACACCGAGCTCTTCCTCTGCTGCGCCCATGGTAACCCCGCTGAAAAATTTATCACCACCTCACTCTATGATTACGCTATGCATTAGCAGGGCTTAAATTTAATTTGTCGGCGGGCCCTCGCGGCAGTGCTACGGGCCTGGCCTATCAGAGACACTTTGTAAAGGCCCTGGAAGAGCCTCCCGGGGTGATCCTATCAGTCAGACACACTGTCAGCAGACACACTCAGTTAGTCAGCATTGAGTCAGAAATGTGGCCAAGCCACACGCCACCGTTGGCTGCTCCACTGGGCCGCTGCTGTGGGCATCAAGCTCCCCCGCCTGCCAATCAAAGCTCCAGCAAGGATGCTGACCTTTGTTCCCTTGTTGAAATGAATGCTCTTCAACAGGTGCTCCAACCGACATCCCTGCCTCGGCGCCCTCAAGTTTAAATATAGCATAGTTTTCTTCTGTTTTTTTGTTTTTTTTGTATGTTCCACCGTCCCTTCACATTAGCCTGTTAACAGTGCTGCTGTGTGTTTATGTCAGTAGCTCTGTAGGATGTACTCACATTATTTCATATATTTTTAGACTTTATGCAGTACACAGTGTCAGTCCTCTGACGATCGCCTCAATAATAATCACCTGTCGTAAAGTGGCTATTAGCGTCTTCCACTCCTGTGATTTACATTAATACCTGGTGGTTAATGTCATGTTTCTTTACCGAGAGTACGTGGAACGTTTAAGTGCGCGGCACTACCTCCGCAGTAATACGCTCTGTGATTATGCTCCCTTTTGCTTTGGCTTATTTTTACTTTCACATTTTCATCAAAATAGCTTGATCTGTGGCCACTCGATGCTGCTTTTATCGCCGCTCGCAGAACGAGAAGGTCAATTTCCAAGGCTTTTCGTGGGGGGAAGTGTTTAAACCAGCTAGTTACTAAGAGAACCAAGAGGGCCTTATGCTTCCTGCGGCTCTAATTGGGATCCATTTTCATTTTCATATGGTTTTAAATGTCAAGAACAGAGCACACGCAAAGTGTTTTGAATTTGCTCAGGAAGGCCTCAGTCCGTGGGTCAGACAGGTTGAAAGCATATTGGTTTATTATGAGACGAAGACATAGTGAGACATGGCACTCTGTGGCTGAGTTTTACCGCTGAAAAACAAAAACAAAAATGATACACTGCTTCTGACCTCATCCATGGTCCGCTGAGAACACAATGTCAAAAGTTGCCAGCGCCTTTCTTCATTTGACAGAAACAAATCCTCTGGAAGGACTAAATGACTCTCCCTCCCTGTGTGGAGCCTGTACACTCTCCTCTCCCACCTTCCCCAGGGTGCTCCAGGCTCCCCTCACGGTCCAAAGATGTACAAGTTAGGTGGACTCAGTTACACTCCCAGTTCGCCACATTTACTAACGGGGGGCACAACAGAATTAATTTGTGAAATTGTTGTTTCAGCAAATGCCCAACAACGATGTGTTCACATTCAAGCGACAAAGCCCTCTAGTGGTCATAAGAAATATGATTCTTGGCAGTCAGGAGCAGCGAAGGGAGCGTGACGTTGCAACAGAGGCGCGAGTTTATTTGTACAGCACATTTCAGCAACGAGGCAACTCAAAGTGCTTCACGTAAAAGATAAGTGACGCAAACTCAGCAGAGGTTAGGTCGGACGGTTTCGTTCAACAATAACCGCAATTGTTGCTCAACCTTGACCAAGTAGTTTTTTTTTTTTTTACCCAAATCCCAATCTTTCCCTGACCCTAATAAGTCATTTTTGTGCATACAGTGGAGCGAACATTAACCACAGCGGTGTCAGATCCGAAAGCACATTGCTCTGGAGGGCAGTTACAAACGACATACAATATTTTGATATTTAATATGGAGGCCTTGTTATAAAATTAGCTCAAATGCTCGTTTCCTCTATGTTCGACCTTGGGGTTCTCTCCCTTCCCGCAAAGGTCAGAAATGGTTTGCAGCTGGTCGACTGCACAGATTCATGTGTGTGCTTTTAAAAAGTTGTGTGAAAGCAAAGCAAAGATAACAGATCCCCTGATGGCAGCAGTTCCAATGGAAATAAATGTAATGTCGTCCATACTTTTACTGTTTATAACTGCTGGTGTGGACGATGCCCAGTTATTTGCACAGAAACCTCTCCAGGTTCAATCAGAAAGTGTCGACACCTACAGCATGCTGTGTTGTATGTGACCGCGAATGGCTGTTAGGACAATAAATTAAAAACATACCCTGGAGCGTGGATTTTTTTTTTTTTTATCCGAGGTAACAATGTATAATCCCTTGTCCGAGCAGGCCTGTGTTTCTACCTTAAACATCCCTTTTCATTCCTTCATTTAATAAATGGCACCCAGAGGACGAAACGGGGACAAGTCCCCGCTGACACCTGTGAAATATGGACTGATAATGCTGCTGCCACTCGCTTCCCGCCGCTCCTTTCCACCTCCTCCTCTCTGACAGGCCGGCCCGACGCGTGTGCCGTAGCGAGCGGATCTCAATTAGGGGCACCTTACGCATGTGACTGAACTTCTGCGATTCCTGAGAATAAAGGAGGCGATGAAGGACCCCTCGTGGCTCACGGGAGCGATCGCCATTTTCCTCTTTCGAGTGCGCCTAGGGTCCCCTCAGTGTTCGTTGTTTTTGCCAGATGATTACAGGCAGAGCGTCTGTTGCGTCCTCGACGCTTCTTTGTGTACGCCTGTGCTGGGAGTGTGCGGCGGCGGTCCCAGGGGTGGTGAGGCGGAGGGGAGCAAAGCGGACCAGGCCCCCTCCTCCACGGCCCCCTCTTACAGATGTGGAAAACTCAGTCATTGTCTGCATGGCTCACTTTGAGTGATTTAATTACTTGCTTTAGACTTGAGCAATTATAGCTGAGCAGCACATATGTTAATTATATCTGACCTCACATTTCTGCTGCTCTGTTAATTGTTCGCTTAGATGACATTCCGAGATGACTGTCATTGCTGCCTGCGTATCGGGCAATTTAAGAAAAAAAACGGCAGCGGAATGGCCGCGTGACAGATTTTGGTCGACGGAAAAGTTTAAGCTGCGGCGTTCAGTTCCAGATGGAGGGGGTCATGGCATGCAGGCCTCATGACTTGTCCTTTTAAACCCCATTGTGTGCCTCTGTTGCCAACGGTTACATACACCTCTTCCCCATCTCCATGAACGAGGGCTGTTTCAGTGGTTTAATGGGCTATTTTAACAGGCTTCCAAGCACATATCACAGCCGAGGACCGATGCCACAAAAGACGGCGCGAAACCTTGCCTTAAGTGCCCACAAATGTCATACGGTGGTGGCAGTCATCTGTACACAGCACCCGCGTTTAGCGAAAAGGCCAATCTGCAATGCAGATGTCTTTTGGATGTAGACCTCACTTCCCGTTGCTCATGAGACGACGCGTTTGGCGTTTCTTTTGCCATTATTGCGCAGGAAACATCTAAACCATCTAATGTCCCAGTTCAAAGCTCATACTGTCTGTTCTAATGCACGTTTGCCTTCCCTTCCGGAAGTCCTTGACTCCGAAAATCCATTAAAAACAGCTTGCGGAGACAAATTGCTACCTGAACTAACACGTCTTGTTGAACGGCACATGTACTGCGGTTTCTCCGAATGTGTTTATTTTTTTTTTTAATCACACAGCTTATTATCACGTTTAATGGGGACTGTTTTCACTTTTGCCGTTACTGCACACTGTGGCTTAATTCTCCTGGCAGCGAGGAGGCAGAACAGAAGTTAAGGTAGCATGGAAGGCAGATACACACAGCGAGCTCTTCAAATTCATTTTGTCCTGTGATATGATTGCAGCTGCGTGACTGTGGCCTTTATAAGGCGATGGCAGGAGAAATGAAAAATGCATGTGCCGCTCAACACGATTACATTTGTTAATGCAGCAGTATGTCTCCGCACGCTGTTTCTAATGGACTGCGCTTTTGTTTGTCACCTTAAGTGAGCAGAGACGTTTCTTGTTTCACTTCACTACACCGGAGTTGAATTTGGGGAAAACAGGATGAATCTGTGTTGTTGTATTAAGGGATGTTTCCTGTGTTAAAAATACACCCTGATTTCAGATATATCCAGTGCAAAGTTGCCACAATTGTACCTATATGGTGAGAAGTAGTTATTGTCTTTTTGGTAACTACTCTCTAACACAATTGTCTTGGTTTTGACTGGCCAAACTTAGGTTTTAGCTAATATGAAAAAGACATAGCTGTCATCATCACAACACAAACAATGCTGCCATGAGCATAATTAATGCCAAACTATCATGGCATTGCTTCCCCCTTTCACAAATCTCAATCAACTCTGAGGTATAGACGGCGGTGTAGGAACGCAGTTCGAAACCTTTCCATGCCTTTGCATGCAGCGCCTGACAGTACGTGCCGAGCTGATGTTGAGAGGATCGGGCTCGCGTCCGATCCAGGCATTTTTTTTTTAATTCCTCAGTATCCGTTAAGTATATAAAGTATATAAAGCCTGGTCCATTTCTGATTTTGGGTCTGTTTGCTCAAATTGAAATCGCAGAGTGTTTTGATTGAACAGAAAGTGAACAGCGGCCAGCAGTTTCCAACCAGAGTCTGAGACTTCTTGTATCCGTTTCAGTAACGTTCTCCAGGTGTTAAATGCAACTGTGTGTGTGTGTGTGTGGGGGGGGGGGGGATAAAATAAAAAATGCATCTGAACTTGAGTAGTGTATTCATGCAGAGGCTGTCAAAACCTTTCCAAAGCCTTCTGCCACAACCGACGCAGAAACCTGCTGCAGGAAATCTGCAATGCAGGCTATTTGTATTTTCTAAACGCTTTCCAGCTGTGGAACATATTTAAATTGCTTGACTGACTCTAATGTAACGTCTAGCTTTACCAAGTGTGCAGCTGTATTATGTAGGGAAGGAATTACTGGGCATCCCTATTTCCCAACATTATCACTTCACGGAAAAGGACCAAGTTTATTGCAAACACTTCTATACAGGATCATCATATGAGATTGTTCCAATCACCATTGAATATAGTAAAAGTACACTGTGTTGGTGTTTGGCAGCTGTTGTGCTCATTTTCCACGCTTGTTCCCCTTGAGATATTAAATCATTTAGGTTGTTTTTGACTGATGCCCTTGTAATGTGGGCACACAGATGATTTGTCCTCTTCGGAACTGATATGTTTTCGTTTTGTTTTTTGTACATTTTTGGGCTTTTGTTTCCCGTCCTTTTACAGGACAGCGAGAGAGTTGAGGACAGACAGGAAATGCGGGGGAGAGAGAGAGAGAGAGAGAGGGGGGGGGGGATGACATGCAGCAAAAGGCCCGCGGGCTGGAATCGAACCCGGGGCTCCTGGAATTGATATGTTACTTTTCAAAGTAACATAAGTGTTTTTAGATGACAATGCTGCTCGTTGGCATTCAACCTAATATGACCCCCCCACTGTAGCAGTGTCGCGTGTCGTGATTACTTAATACTGCAAAGGACTCTTTTTCTATTAGGTGCTATTTTAAATTGTTGCCAATGTTGCAGTACAGTCCATGCTGGTGTGTGTGTGTGTGTGTGTGTGTGTGTGTGTGTGCGTTTTGGTTGAGATTCTGAGCGGATGGCAGCACACATACATTACTCACAGTGGCTCGGGCCTTTCCCCACCAGGATTCACAGACAGCTGTCAGTTCAGTGAGCGACTCCTGGGCTGATTGTACATAAACATTCACTCCGACTCGCACATTCCACTGCGCATCTACTTACTTCGACATTTACATACCCATCAGCACAGGGCCGCTGCAGTGTGAGCGCATGGGTGACTGTCGGGACCGATTCCACAGCCACGACCTTGCCCCCCCCCACCCCCGCCGTGTATCCGAATGTGCGGGTTGGCGTTTTATTGTTAATTGGATGCGTGCGCAACGCTGGCATGGAAACGTCGAATTTAAAGCCGTGTTAATCGATTTCTTCACCAGCAGAAGAGCTCCGCAACAAGCGGACAGACACGCAGCCCTGATGTAATATCACCTCAAATAGTTGCTATGGCAAACATGTTGGCAAACAGTTGCGTATTTACAAATCCAGCAGACACAGATCATCGTCCCTTCGTGTCCACCTGATGAGTAGACGTCCACTATTCACTCTGCTTTTAGCTCTGGCTCGGACTTCACCAACTCCTGAGAAGAAATATCTGTGTTCTTCACCAGCTAGAGTCACTTAGGTTGTCTCTCTCCTGTTTGGGTGTCCAGACCAGAGCTTGTTTGCTAAATTCAGCTTCCTGCTGCTGATGCTTAATGAGAGCGCCAAGACGGAACCATACATTAAATGTGCCGTTAAACTAATTGCCAGCAATTTTGATAATTCATGAATGAAAATGGCAAATATTTTCTGGTTCAGGCCTCTAAATTGGGGATGATTAGCTGCTTTTCTATGTTTTGTATAATTGTTAACTGTTGTTAACAGTCGGTCGGGCACAGGAATTTAAAAATGTCACCTTGGGCTTTCAGAACTTGTGACAGGCATATTTTGCATTACGTTTCTGATAGTTTCCAGACTAAACACTTAATCGATTAATCAAACAAAAAATAAAAGAATGGACAGAATAATCAATAATGACAGTAAATCGTTGTTGCAGCCCCGATTTGATTCTCTTTCAGTATAACAATATTGATTAGCAGAGCATTAGGCAAAAATACGAGCTTTCACATAATAAACAAAAATGCACTCATATCTGACATCCTAAGCATGAGCCCTGAGAAAGTTTAACTAGATATTCTATTCATTGTTTGTTGTCATTTATGTCTGTTTTGCCTCACTGTTCCTGTCCATTGCTGCAGTGAGGATTATGTTTTTTTTTAATTCATTGGCATTCAGATATGCTGGCCCGAGGTGGCAATCTGTTAAAGAACGTGGAAGGGGGTGTCACCTCTCAGTTAAGGCGGCGGTGCCACCCTCGAGGCCTGGTGTGCTTGGACAGCTGGCCTCGGAGTTAGCGAGTGTGACTGCGGAGGAATGGACGCTAAATAACAGAGCCTACCCGCTCTGCCCTCCCGCCTGGCTGGCTGGCTAGCAGGCGTGACGCGACAGGACGGAGGCCAGAGCCAGCTACAATCCATTACTTTTACCTGAGGAAAAGGGGAGGTAGAGGGAGAGAGAGAGAGATTGAGTTAAGGGCCAGAGCACCTTTCAGCGCACTCTTCTGCATGCTAATTCCACCAGCGCTTCGAAGGGGATCAAAATCTGCTGGCTGAGAAACGTGGCCTCTCAACTCACTAAAGGAAGGAAAAAATCCTCCTTCCTCCTGCTTCACTAGCAGCCGGCATGCACACACATTAACACACAGCTGCACACGGTGTTGAAATAAAGAGTCGTAGAGTACAAGCATGGTATTCCTTGAGTGTTAGTCAGCTGGCACATAATGAACCTGGAAAGTGGAGATTGGATGTTATTCCTTTGTGTTCTTATAATTACACATATTTGATGCATTACAATTACACAAAATGCCTCCTCTGTTGGCAAAGCAAATCTTTAAAAGAGCGAAAGGTGTGCAAAATGAATGCAAATGTATGGATTTTTCAGAAAAGTCAGCGTTTTGAAATCCTTCTGGTACCGGATGAAGAAATGATAAGAAAATGACTTGGTAAGAAGGCGGGGGAAAAAAGGGGGAGAGGGTACTATATGCCTACCTGTCACATACCACATGTTGCTTGCTCAGTGATGTCACGACACGCACACCGTCCACACCAACACGAATCTCCCTCCACCCCCTAAAATTTCCCATGCACGCCAGACCGACGACGTGATGAGCATTTGTGCAGAGACCATGAAGCAGAGGGTGATTTTTGAGGCGCTGCTTAAAGCTGTCACTATCGGAGTGGAAAGTACACATGACAACTGGTTTGCAGGTTCCAAATGAGAAACCACCACAAACAGTGTAGGTGGGTGGTGGTGGTGGTGGTGGTGGGGGGGGGGGAGAAAAAAAAACCCCCGGCCTCGATTGGCACCCAGTGACAGTGATAAATTTCACCAATCGTCCAGTGTGAAGATCTGTCTAATCTTAGCGGTGGCTCGCAGCGGGGTAGGACCCCATCACTCTCCCATTATTTGACAACAAAACATCCGCGGAGAGCAGTGAGCCAGGTTCAGTTAGCTACAATACACTCCCCGCATACACAAATACCCAGCGAGGGGGATTATAAAGTGGCTCTGTAGCCGGGCCGTTAAAGGGGCAGACCATTAAAATGCAGCCGCAACCACCTATCCCCACTCTTACCGTAGAGTGGTTGAAAGAGAACAAAACAAAGCCGTCTGTCAATAGCCTTTAATTTTGAATAGAGAGCAAATAAAATTCAATGCCTATAATGGCCTTCATTTTCCTCCAGACTCTTGAAATTGATTCGATGGCTTAATTTGGCGCTGGCAGGTGGGATGCGATTGGCAAACATATACGGCTGCATGCAGTTCACCCCAGATGACTCAATAAACAGCATTTGCAGCAGTTTAGCAACAAAACATTTTTCCGAGGCCATGCATCACGGTCCATATGCATCTATCACGGCCATGTGGTGTTGTGTTGGCAGTTACAAGCTCGCCGTTTACACCCAAAATGTTATTTTGATTTCACTGACACAGAGATAATGTTTCATAACACACAGTCAGTCACGAATTAGCCCATCTGTCTGTTTGAGCTTCCCGGTGCTGATGGAGTCTCTCTGTGTTTGTGTTTGGGTGTGTGTGTGTTTGACCACAGTGGCTCAGCCCTCTCCCCACCAGGATTCACTGACGGCTGTCAGCTCATTGAGTGACTCCTCCACAGATTGTATTTGAGCCAATATCCTGATCCCTCGTCTCGCTGCTCCTCTCCTGCTTTGCTTTCTCGCTCCTCCCCGGCTTGTCGACATGCATATGTTGACACACTCGCACATGTACGTACAAGCGCTCGCACACGCGGGACGGTATGCTGGGTTACAGCTTGTGGTATTCAACAGGAGACACTGGCGACTGTGTGAAACCGAATCTGAAAGGGAATCTTTGTCTGTGTAATTCACTCCAGTCAGCCTGTTCAAATCCGGCGCCACATACGCAGCTCTAACGGCACCAGTTTCTCCCAGCACACCAAACCTGTTATAGAGTCAAGTCAGTGCAATTCATTCTTTGTTAAAGAACACGTTTGCTGCGGTTCAGGCTTTTCTTTATCATACAAGTCAAAGGGCAGGGCTGCTGGTATTTTATCTGTTTAGCATCAAATCCAGTGAAAAGACAAAACTATCAATGAAATTACCTTCCAGCAAGTATTTTCAGTGTAGCCATCAGACCGGATGTTCAATGTAATGAAAGACTATACACCCAAATGTAACAGCATGGCTCATTTATGGGTTTTTATGCAAAAAGGCATAATCTGGATCATAGTTACGGCTGGTGGGGGTTGCATGGAGATATGCCACAGTTGCATTTCCCAGTACTGATGCCAGTGTCGGGCAATATGTAGATATATACAATCAGAGATGTAGCCATACCGTCTTTGCAATGGTAGCTCTCCTTTTCATATCTCTATTCATAGTATGCCATTACTGGGCATTTTGCAAATCAGTGAGTACAACTACTTTGCGGAAATACTGGGTTTTTATTGGATTTGTGGAACAGTACCTTGTTTGATTTGTCAGGTGTTTAACGGATTAACAAATACAGGCATTCCTGTCTGGTTATATAACCCATACTGCATCAATTGATTTTCCAGAAACGCACTATAACACCACATCCATCAATATGGTTATTTATAAAATGACACATACCACGTTAAAACATTTTCTTCATATTGCCCACTGATGAGTATCAACGATACGTTTTATCACGTTCACTCCCCGGCCTCGGCCACCATTGCCTTTGCTGTTTCTAATGACTTTCCGGCGCCTGCCACGCGTCTCAAACGACGTGACACCGCATGGCCAGTGGCCATGGCGGCACTTAAAACATCGGCGTCTGAAGGCTCGACAGATGTCACAGCTATTTGATGCTAAGATACAGGATTCATCTCTGAAATCTTAGCCGTTTATGTTGCCCGCTTGCATGCATTTGATAATTGCGTTGGGGACATTGCGCTGCTTTGCTGCACAAACGTTTCCGCTTTCTTGTGATGAGACCACCTTTAAAGACACATTGCTAACGCCAGTCTGAATGCACCCTAAGCGGAATAAATTAATTGTTTATTTCAGTCGCTTCCTGGGGGAAAAATAAGAAGATAATGTACCGCGTTTGTTATCCTTGGACACCTTTTTGTACAATCCTGTCCGCGTTAAACCACCTTCCTGAGATGGTACTCGATGTTCCTTTTTTGTGTTTTCTGAACTGATGACTGTAAAGTACCTGAACTTCACATTTGTATTCTTGAAGTCAACAGTGGAGTTGAGAGAATTGCGGTGGAATAGACCATCCAGTACATATACTGTACATTTCTGCACGGTAGCTGCTCTGTTGTGAACAAAGCTTATATAAACCTACTTGTTCATCCCTCGGTCTCCTGACTCCCTCTCTCCGTCCTCTCCTTGTTCCTCATCAAAGAAGAGGCGGAAAGCCTTCGCGCTGGACGTCTCGCATTGCTAAACAATTTTGATCACAGCATGAATTTTTTAATCGGAATCCAAGGAAAGATGAGTTCAGTTCTGAATAAGGAATCAACGCTTTTTTTGAGTGTTTTTTCATATCCTCCTCCTTGTCAAACTCTTCTTTCATTGTCTTTTCTTCCCTTGTGCTCCCTCTCCCTAAACCTCACCCATCGCCTCCGCACAACATTTTCTAAACAAGTACAAAGAAACGATGATGCCCAGATTGAGAACCGGTGCGATTTACATGACTGATTACAGTGTAATTTCACACTTATTTGCATGGATCTCCTCAACATCCTCGCCGAGCTAATGGATTGTTAGAGCTCTGCAGCCCGGGCCATGCAAATGAGGATGAGTAAGATGGAGTGAAAGACGGAGGGGAGAAGAAGAAGAGAGAAAAGAGACGGCGAGGCAGACAAAGTTCAAGTTAAAGTTCAAGGTCATTTATCTCCATAGCCCTTTATCACGCGCAAGTCTCAAAGGACTTTAAATGGGCAGACAAAAAGGAAAAGAGAGGCAGGAACAAAGAAAAAAACAAGAAGAAAAATCCAATTGTATCCAACTAATCAGCAACCAATCACAAAACAAAATGAAACCGTGTGTTGAAAGGACGTGGCTGCGTACCAAACCTTCTAATCAGCCTGAGGAAAAGACAGACTGTTGCTTTATTAAGCTCAGGAACATCTGCTCAATAAAACAGCTCCACGCTTCTCTGCAGGACCAATTCATTTCATTAATATACAATAAATGATTGCTCACCTATCACCAGCAGGGACTTCAAACTTAGCCTAGTTATACAGCAACTTGAGTGTGTGCTACGTGAAGATTCACGCATTACTACATTTGAACGGGTTGCACCAAACCAACTACTTTTCACCTAACGTTGCTAGTAGTTGCTAATAAATATTTTACTTGCACCAACTACCAGGTGTAACCTTAACGCAGCTAACTGAACCAACTGACAAAACATCACATGTATAGAGTGAATGGAGCATGAGGCACCGTGCAATTAAGGTGACATGCCTGACACTCGAAATGCTGTTTAATTAGGATGTAAACTGTTGTAATATTAGAGGCATCGCAAGGCCCCACTCTCTTTTTTTACTAGATCTGCCATGGTTGTTAAAAAAAACTGGGAACAACAAAATATACCTCAAATTACAAAAAGCCGTGCCAATAATGTCAAACTGAACGACCAAATAAGGTCAGTCGGTTTGGTTGCATGTTCAGATATTTTCCTCTCACTCTAAACTGCATGAAAACTATTAATTCTGAAACACATATTATACATATGATGAATGTAGAAATGAGCCCAGAATTGGACGATTTATGTCCAGTGCCAACATTTCACCATAACCGAGAAGATGTGGATGCCTAACCCTAACTCTTCCGTAACTACAGTTTCCCCTCTCACCTCCCCCTAACCTTTGGCGTATCTTATTTGCCACGTGCAGCTATAGTAGGAGAAAGAAAAGAAGAAGAAAGACTTTGAAAAACGTTTGACGCGACCGTCCAGTACGTTGTGTTGAGGGGATTTAACTTTACTGCCATTGCCATAAAAGTTGGCAGAAACTTGCTGCTGGTGAGCTCATACGGCAGTCGGGACGGACAGGATAACATGCAACAAGTCATACAAAATTAAACCATTATTTTTTGACCAAAACATGTGGAAACGCACAAAATATTTTAAATAACTCGGCTACCTATTTTTAAAAAGAATTGGCAGTAATTTTTAATAGGAGTATGCAAAACGTTACACTTGTTATTTTTAGACGTTAGAGATGTGACCTCCCGTTGCCTTTATTTGAAACCACTGTATACATTACTAAGGTCTAAGACATTCGTTAAGTTTTAATCAAACAACCTGGTTTAGCAAATCACTATTGAAAGTAGTTGGGAGTTGCTAAGACTTCAGGAAGGACTTTAAACGCACACTTACTGATGGACAAAAAGTGTAAAGAGTATAAAGGTATATAGACCTGATGTATAGACTGGATTCTGGGCACTGTTCTGGAGTTCAAGGATTTGCATTGCTGCAAATGTGTGTCACAAGGTCGACATATCTGACTGTAAAGATGCACTAAAGCAGTCCAGCTCTGCCCTGTAATAAAGTGCAGCATTTTATTTTTCTCTACAGATGCCATTTATAGTTTTGTCTGAGAATTTCATCAGTGCTTTTATGAGAGGTTGGCCGTATTTGATACCGCTTTTATGAGGCCAGTTACTTTTTATGTGAAGCCTTCAGTAGAAATGTTGATGCGGTATGATTGCTGGATTGGGAAGTTTATAGGGATCAGTGGTTCGGTCCAATACACACAGCTTCTGTTTAACCGAAAAGAGAACATCCAAGAAATAGTTGTTCTGAGCTCATCATCTGAAATTTCACTTCAAATGCGTGAATATCTCATCTAATTTCTTTAGGATGAAAGCCCCATTGTGTTGAACGGGCAACTAGTCTTGTTTTCATTCCTGTGATTTTTAGCACGTATATTGCTATATCTGCCTTTTAGAGTCTCCTGGCAAGTTGTTTTTTTTTTTCCTCCAGTGATACCAAGTCTTTCTTTTCTTGCAACAAGTAATTAATTTTCCACTTGTTGTCATTAGTTAAACCAGTTTAAAAAAAGAATTATAGCCAACTCCATGCAAATAGTGATTAATTGTGGCTGGCTTTAGTCCATTTGTTCTCATGGAAGCTGTACAGGGAAGCTCCCGGGGTGATTCATTCCTCCTGGTTCCAGAGATACGTAGCTCGTCTGCCTTTTCATCACCCTTTTTGTTTCTCGTTGTTTCCCTTCACTTTCATCATAAGCCGCATGCTAATGTACAGTGCGTCTAGGGTAGAGGCCGGAATGTATCATTTTCTGATTACATTCTATAAATGGATTCGTGGCTATTTGCACAGAGGAAGTGTCACGGCGACATTAGATATGAAAAGCTGACTTTTCGGGCACAGGTACAGCCGCAGCAGGTTGTCAGCGCGTCCGTCTGCTCTGCGGCAGCTCGCCGCTCTGACGGCGAACGCTGCTGAGGGAATTACCGGCCGTCAAGGGGAAGCTCTATTAGAATATCTGTGATGGATCCAAGAGTGAGAGTTGACGTTGAAGCTTCTTTCCGAGTGTGTTTTTTTTTTATTTTTTTTTAGGTACCTTATGCATAAATGGTGCAATTCAGACTGCTACTTAAGCCCTGCGCAGAGGTGCTTAAGTCTTCTCTCACACACAATTTCCTCCCCGCTCATTCTGACATTGAACTGAAGTGCAAAGCCGTGCCGCTCCCGGCAACTTGCACACACAGAATGGTCATTTGCATTATTTAAAGGTTCCAATGAAATCCAATACAGTTTCTGACCCCATATTTATACAATCTGAGATATTGGAGCTGCTAATGTTAAAGTGTTTAGTTTTTAGTAAAGTAAGATTCATTTGGTTATAATTTTGCATGTTTGTATTTCTAAATGTACAATTGAGTGTGTGTGTGTGTGTGTGTGTGTGTATGTGTGTATATATATATATATATATATACAGTACATATATCAGCAAGTAAAACTACCTCAGAATAATGAGTGTCTGTAACTTCCAGTTGTTGTGCAACTCAAATAAGGTGCGTTGTCCTCAGTTCAGAGTTTGTATGAGGAGCTTTTAATGCCAACCTTTCACACAAGGGCTTCACACTTCACCTCAGGAACAGACTGGGTCTGGAAAATTTCAATCACAGCGGAGAACATTTGAATCCCAAAGACGTTTGTTAAAACCCATAATCTTATGTATGTATTTAAGGGTTAATAACACGAGCAAAACAAAGACTGAAGCAGAAGAAATGTCAACTGTGTGAAAACATCAACTTGTCAATGTTCAAATTGTATTAACGTCACCTAATTTGTTTGTCGGCTTTTTCATGTTATCACATACAGTATGTTTTTAATATAGCAAAGAAAACAATATGACTTATTGTAATGCTCTTAATAGGAAAGATACATCTAGCTAATGTTTAAGCCACATCAAGTACGAGGAGTGGTCTATTTTGCTGTTGTAAAAAATCCTAATTTTAATGTTAAGTACTACCTTAACGGTGGAAGTATGCGCAGTAGTAAATTTGAGAAAGAAGTATCGTGGACCTAAAAGACAAAACACACACAAGAGCAAAAGCACAAACATTAAGGAAACGCACTCCAAATTCAGAAATGCACGAATCACCAAAACACATACAAGAGTGAAGATACATCAACAGCATTAAAGAAAAATGACTTCCATATTTAAAAATAAAAAATGCTAGAGATATAGCTTGGACAAATAAAAACACAAAATCAAAGGTTTTTCTAAGGGGGCCCCCACAAAGGAGGTCTTCACAACGCTCGCCACTGTCAGTTAAAAAGAAATTCAATAACATCACATAAAAACACTAACAATTTTTTGTGAAAGCAGTGACCAGAGGGAGTTAAACAAACCCCCTTCGACACTTTTAAAAGTCTTGTTGTGCTTGCTGAATCACCACCAGGTCTAACCTGCTGTACCGCTGCTCCAACGCCTCTCCACCACTTACTGTACTGTACCTCGGTCCAGTCTGCGCTAAACCCCCACACTGCCACCCCCTCCTCGCTCTGTACTGTACTCTCTATCTATCCCTCTTTGTCTTCCTCTCTCTGCGTGTCTTCCTCCCTCCTCCTCACCACGGCGGGGCTCTGCCAGGGGCTCTGCGATCGGATTTAGCGGCGCGTTCTCACTCCGTCTCCCAGAGATGAGTGACAGATGGTGGCCATTAGTGTATATTCCATGCATCTGTTGCAAGGCGCTAATTTATCTCATTAGGGGGACGTGTGGGGATGGGGAGGAGGGGTGTGTAGGAGCAGGATGGAGCATTTGATTACGAGTGTAAAACACAGGGAAAGATGCACCGAGCTGGCTGATACAGAGGGAGAGGAAGGGGGCGGAGCGTCAGAGTCACTGGTCTCCAAGATTTCCCTGCGTGTGTGTTTTTGTGTGTGTATAGGTATGTGTGTGTGTGTGTGTGTTTTGTGTCTTTAGGGGTTGTTCTTTGGGGCGAACCGGATAAACCCACTCACATACCGTACGTGCACCCAGAGACACACCCCTCTGTCATACTGCGTATTTACGTTGAGAAAGGCATGCGGTGCACATGTTCAGGCTTAATTAATGTGCTGTATAAAGGCTGAGTGTGTGTTTGTTGGGGGATGGGCCGACAAATTCTGTTGGATAAACCATTAGTGAGCGGACTGCTCTTCTGTTGTGTGGCCCAGTTTTTTGTTGTTTTTTGTAGCTTTTTCAAGGAATAATATTATACATCGCCCTGGGAAATACTTGTTTCTTATTGGCTGGCCGGAGTCTGTTTAAAATCGTGTAACAGGACTAACCTGTGTACTTTAATGTGTGGGGAACCATAGCAACAATACTTGGATTATGGATTATGACTTTGTCGCGTGGAATTCTTCAGCTGTCTGTTATTTTTGTATATCAGGACAACTTGTGTGTTACTGCTTCCTTTCTTTTAAAGCTGCATTAATTGATTTTTCTGGCCACTGGGGGGTGTCAGAACAAGCTGAAAACCCAATATCTGACATAATCCCACTTTATGAAGTGAATGTGGTGAATGTCTTGCCAAATAGTTGCCTCTTTACACATCCAGCAGGCGCAACACTGGCGTCCGATTGGAGTTCGTGAGTCTGTGCTCTGGTTCGGTCACCACCAGCTCCTGAGAAACACACCTGGCTCTTTAGCTGCTAGACGTCCCACTTTCTTCGCCTTGTCTACCTGCTGTTTGGGGCTGGGCAGGTTGTGCACAGTGGGGTTTCGTTTCAGACCGTTTGCGCTGACAACAGCTGCCTGCTGCTGGAAACAGGGTTGACGAGGGCATTATTTGCGGACCCTAAAACCTTAACAATGAGCTAAAAGATGCTGATTTTGCCACTACAGGCGACCCCCTTTCACGTTACACGCAGTCATTTGATCTATTTTTAGTATGAGAACAATGATTAATTTAACTGTGATTTCCATTAAATTGTCGAATATGAGTTTCCCGTTGTTGTGATTGCTGCGTCATGGTGATATTTTTGTACTGCACTTTCCAGAGATAACTTGCCAATCAATCAGTGAATCCGGTGCCGTACTTCTCCTTGGGTTTTTACTTAATGAAGTTCAGCTCTGGCTGGATCTATTTCCTTCTTTACTATTCCTTTAAATTCAGGTACTGATGACAGCGCCGTATTTGATTTAATGACAATAATGGTGCTGTAAGGAAAAAAACCCCAAAAAACCCCAGTGCCCAGGCCTGTCATGCGAGTCATTCTGCTCTGCTTGGAAAACAGTTGCACTAAAAAGGTGATCCGTGATGCGTTGTTTTGACATTAATCTTTATTTCTACATGTGTTTTGACACACTATTGCAATCAAACAAAGGGAAAACAGGAGAATTGCTGAGATTGGCAGCCTCCAAGGCATTTTACATTGTGGCAGTGTTACAGAAGCGGGCCTGAAGTTTTCCACACATGATTTTAGTTCAGATAACACCAGCTGAGAATCAATTTGAGCCCAACAGCTGGAAACAGGGCCAGTCTGTGAACTGTGGAGGCTTTTTTTCTTTAGACAATTGCTTTCTCAAATGAGCAGTGCTGCATTTTAAAGCGGACTTGCAGTGAAAGAGCTAAAAGTTAAGATTCTCTAGTATGGACAGAGTGGGAGTAGTAAAAGGCCAACAGGAAAAAAATGAATATGTTTATCTTTTAAATAAAAATTAATACTATTAAATAAAGCCTAGAATGGCAGTATCTTATTTATTAAATTAAGCAAGAGAAAGGTTTGTAGGGGAAAAAAAACAAAACACTCCCAATATACTACTAACATGAGTAAGAGGCTCCAAATCATTGCTGCCACGGTCTCAGTTGTTTGCAGTAATTATACCTACAGTAGGCAGCCTAATTACTTCAACAATAACACACTGATGATTACAAAAGTAAAAAGTCGCCTCCACAGCCAGACCAGCTAAAGGTGGCGCATCATTTATCCTCCTTATGGGCTTAAAATGCAGTAGTGAGCATGTTTAAATTTCTGTCCAAAGTGTTAACTAAAGTGGATTAGAGAGGCCTGTACTCTGTTCACAAACTCCGTAATACCTCCAAAAGATTGTTTCAGCACATATTCATGAATAAAGAGTGAGTTTAAGGAGATTTGGCATCAGGGCTCTTATTGACCCGTCTTCTGTGTACGGTTTTGCAGGGCTATCTGGGAGCCCAGGGGAAGGATTTAGCCTGCCCAGGAAAAATCTAATATTTCTCCACATTAAAGTCAAATAAAAGCCACCTGGCAGCCCCTGTGTGTGTGCGGTGGGGAGATGATACAGTGGTGACCTACAGCCATTCACCAGAGCCCGAGTTAAACACTCTGGTTTGGACCTCCTGCTATCTGCTCCGGGTGCCACAAGAGGTGACACATTCTCATAAGCAGGCGGGAGGCCACAGTGGGTGTTGATATGCTGTCGATTGATGCGTGTGTGTGTGTGTGTGGGTCTGTTTGTGTGTATGCGTCTGGCTGTACGTGAGGTGAGGCTGGGTGAGCTGCAGTCACATGTTATATTTAGGAGACAGGCTCTGAGTCTGAAGACACAGCCGCGTTTGGCTGCTTATTGTGTCCTGCGTGGAAAGCGCGAGACAGCGAATGCGTTTCAGGTAAATTAGGTTATTTCGCTTGATTTATGATTCAAGTAATGTGCCTTTTTTAGTATTTTTTTGTGTAGGGGCTAAAAAATAAATTTAAAGAAACCCCTCATTTTTTTTAATTCAGCGATTAGTTAAGCAAGAATACAACAAAATCCGACGCATAAAAAAGAAACCGCGACGAAAACAATGAAACCAGCAACCACATGAAATGGATAAATTCATTCAAGTTGAATTAGGGGAACGGAACAAACAAAAAAGGGAGAAAAAGGTTCTAACTGTCACATTTAAAGTCCAACGGAAATCTGCAACAGCACATATCTGCTCCGTAAATCACTTGTCCTCCTTTGAGAAAAAAGTCACCGCGATGGCGCCCGTCAGTTTTGCATTAATTCGACGGAAAACAGTTCCGATATCCGTCTGCGAGTACTTCAGTAACAGCCAATCAAATCTTGCACAAAGCAGTAATGTCAGTAACTTCTAAACACGAACACCCGTCTTGTCCTGCCCCTTAGCTTGTTGAACGAGCGACCAAACCGGCAGGAAAAGTGCGTTTCTCACGTCGGTTTGCAGGTCACCAAGCTAATTAGCTGCTCAGCTGCAGCACGCTAGCATGTCAACGTACCCGTAAACGTCCCTTCCGTCCACATAGACGCTGGTGTGGCCCTTACTCTTCAGTGCTACTACCGACACGCTGTCTGCCCAATGACACGTAGGCTACAGCGCAGGTTTGTTGTACTTTGTCCCCCGTTCGTCGCGGTGTAACACCGGCACTCTGCTGGCCTGCCAGCTGCTGTCAATCAAACACAGACACGGACACGCCCCTCCAGCCGGCATTTATGATATTTCCCCAAAGACCATTTTTCTGTTAATAGCAAAAAAGCTGTTGACAATACATTAAAAATCTTGTTTGCTTTTTTTTTTTTTCTGAATACTAAAACAGATTTCAGACAAACTGGATTTCAGTTGGACTTGAAGAGTCATTTATATGGTCAAGGAACTTGCCATTTCTTTGCATGTCTCGCCTGAAGGAAAGTCTCTCATAACAGGCCACTCCACTTATTATCTGGTACCATTCACACAAAGGAGGTGGTTGATTTCCACTCCTTGACTATCAACCGCCAGCTGATCACAAGTGTTTCCAATCTGAATCCAACTGACGTCGTGGGGAGCTAAGGTTTTAAGTGGAGATGGACCTAACACTTACAGCCTGTTTTTAGTATATAATCCTCTGGAGGCACTCACAGAACACTCCCACAAGCAATGTGTGCAGCCCTAATAGCACCGCCAGCATTTGGAGTTTGATCTGTCTCATTAAAAAAAAAAAAAAAATGCTTGTTTCTTTGTGACAATTAGTTAAAAAGTTTACCAAAAGATGAGCTTCAAGCATATCTCGCTTTTGTCTTTTATTGTGAAGCGGTTGTGACTGACTAGAAAGGTGTTATCTACATAAACTGTACTTACTAAGTATATCAGGTTGAGGATTTCAAGGACCAATTGCTACATAACATAATGACAAATAATAAAATGGAGCGAGACGCAGAAAGGTTTGATCGAAATCTCAAAGGAAACTCGGTGAGAGTTTGAATAATGTTTGAACATAGTATATAATCTCAATTTGAAATGTTACCGTATGATTTAGTTCTGTCAATCTTCTCTAGTGGCTTGCTTCGGGTTGCCTCTTTTCTGTGCGGCAGGAGTGACATTATCAAGGGATTTCATCATTTCCTGTGTAGTAGCTCATTTGGGAAAATGAGTGAAAAGTTGTCACAAAGCAAAGAGGAAATAATGCACCACGCTGGCCTCGTTAAATCAAACGTAACACTTTTTGAGATTTGGTTTGCCGGTTTGGAGGAGATGTATTGCAGAATGGCAGGATCTTTATCTCCGTTTGTGCTGCCACGGCCGCCGCGGAAAGCGTTTTGCCCGTATCTCTGCGTGCTCGTCTCTGTCTGCAGTCACATGTCTCTGCGAAGCAGCAGTACTGTATGTTCCCCGCTGCCTGTGGCCATGTTGGATGAAAGCGGTGTTGGTAGCGGTTGAGGCTCAGATGCAGGCGGCCTGTGGCGAATCGGTGAGCAGGGGCTTGTCTTCACGGGGGCCAGGTCACCGGGAGGTCTCCGTTCATGAAGGTGACAGATGTACAGGGAGATGCACCTCACACGTTGGATGCACATTGGATTTTTGCATTGATCAAATTAGACCTTCCCATAGATGAGAATGTTCATTTAAATGTCAACGCTCATATTAGCAGGCCTCCGGTGAAATATGGGGGTTTGGGGCGGAATCATTTAGATGTCAGCCTTCGTTTTATGTCTTCACTTTAGTGATGAATGGCACCAGTTTGTGTCTACTGAGCAGATTCACGGGGGAAGGTCTCATCATGTCAAGTCAATATTCAAGTTAGGAGACGGAGAGCTTTTTGAGGAGAGGAAGGAGAAGAGTTCCACCGGAAAACAAAAGTATGGCTGTTTTGCTTTAAGGGCGAAAAAACTTAAAAAAAATACACTTATTACAATACAGAAATCTATTCGAAGTGTATACCTGAAAGCTCTTCAGGTGTGATAGCTGCTCGTTATGCACCTAATCAATGGGAGGAGACAAAACGGGGCTCAATAGTGGCCCAACAGCACATTTTTGCCCAGGAAATAACTGCATTTTTTCCAGATGATATAGGATATATACTGTAGGTCATATATATACATATATATGACATTAAATAATAAATATGACATTAAATAAAAGTCTACAAATGGATCAGCCTGTCAGAGTACCATAGTAAGAGGACGTTTAGCTGAGTTTCTTCTACACTTCTTGTCCGAATCACCACAAACTTTTACTGAGCCCTGAGCAAATGTACATTACAGCTGCATCCCAGCGAGAGTCGGGCTGACGACCTGAAGAATTCGCTCTGCTCTATCAACATGTTTTGAGGAAGAAAAAAAAAAAAAAAACCGCTGAAAGAAAGGGAGAAGTCCTTGCTGCCTCTCCTGCCTCCTCTCTTTTCATTCCATTATAAATCACACCCTTTTCGTTCTCAGGCTCAGGGTTTGATGTGCAGAGATGCATTGATAGCCGTGTGACGCTAACAAAGCTAAAGTAGCTAGGATATACCCCTCCGAGAGACACTCAGCCAGACAGGCACCTGTGCGCTTGTCAGCCTCCCTTTGTGTCAGCCACCTAATTGGGAACAATTAGCCCAAAGGTTGTTTTACATGGCAGAACATGATAGACTTCAGTTATTCCATTGTTCCTGTTTTCTGAATGGCGCTATCTGAATGCCGCTCTGATTGGAATTGTCTTTCACGACGAGGCACAGTGGCGTGTCAGCCTGTCAAAAAGACACTCCCTGAAAGCTCGCTGAAAATAGGCGGCGGAGTTGGGGAGGTCATTGTCATCAAACGAGCAGGCGTGCGGTTTTGCTGCATGTATCTCATGATCGGGCCGGGTTGGGTGCTGCGGGGGCGGCAGCAACAACGAGCCTCTCATTTCTATCGGCGTTTGTACCAAGAAAGTAAGGGGCTGTCATCCAAGAACAGTACAGCCATGTGTGCGTACGATATGATCAGTTACGGTGATAATAAGTCATGATGGGTTCTCATAATGACTCCACTGGCGTTGCCGCCACACTCACATCATCACCTTTCTCTTCCACGCTCATTTGTGAACACGCCGAGGCCAGCTCGGCCTGCTGGTTGCCAAATGGAGCTAACCCGAAGCCAGCCAGTGCTGAGTCTCCTGTCTCCTGTGGCTCTGGAGGGGAAGCCATCTTCCGAGGCCAAGGCAACGTCTCCTCGACAGATCCCTCTCCTCTGTCACTCTGCAGGCGCGAGGTTGCTCGTGTCAGAGTGTGTTCGTCTTCCTCCGTGTCTGTGTTGGCTCGGTGCTGGCCTTTTATTAAAAGTCAGGTCCGATCCACTCAGGGCGCTCCACACCTAATCTTATAAAGAAAGATGCAGTTTGTTTGATTGAATATTTATTGTCAGAATTAGAGAAATAGTTGGTGGATTAAATGCTTAGTCGTTTGGCAGAGAACAATTTATATAGCTCTAACTCATTTAAGTCATTTCTTTCTCAAATGTGCGGATTTGCTGCTTTTCCCTGTTTTAAGTCATTGTAAATTAAACATGTTGGGGTTCTGGACTGTTGGTCAGACAAAGCAAGTGATTTGAAGACGTCACCTTGGGGAATGCGATGGACAATTTATAGACTATTCAAATTGCCTTGTCAATTGATAGTTAGCAAAGCTAAAAGTGGGTTGCAGGTCTGTCCCATGTACAATGGGTTGTAAAGCAGACCTGTTGACTGTAAGTCTGAAATTCGCTCTCCTTTTAGCTCTGTTTTGGTCTTCACCAACTCCTGAGAAGAAGAAAAAAAATCTGACTTTTTAGCTGCTCGATGTTAACTGTTTCTGTCTGCTGTTTGGTGCTGGCCTGGCAGTACACAGTGGGTTTATCGGTTTCTTTTTTTTTTTTTTTTTTAAACAGCTGCCTTCTTGGGGTTAAAAAAAAAAAAAAAAAAAAGGCGGGGAGGGGGGGGGGAGACCGAACCAGTCTGTTTTCTTTGTGTGGGGCCTGAGGGCT
>CM022470.1:2291037-2301677 GCA_011952105.1 Coreoperca whiteheadi | reverse complement strand
GTTTTGCTGTATGTTGGTTTTTGCTCGTGATAAATGAGTGTCTAAAGAAGAGTTGTTTTTGCCTGTTGGTGCCGGGGGGGTTTCTCGGTTTTTTTTTTTTTTTTTTTTTAAACAGCTGCCTGCTGGTGCTTAAAAAAAAAAAAAAAAAATGGTCGAGACGAGAGTGGTGAGACTGAACCAGACAGTGCACATGCTGTGAGGCTAAAAGGCTCACAAGAGCGCCGGAGTTGGTGATAATTCTCGGTGGCTTTCGTCCTTGCGAGTGCGCCCACAGGTAGTGCTTTGATTCATTGCTAATATAAAAACACCTAACAACTAACAAATACCTTGCAGCTAACGGTGACGCTCCACCGTTAGTTCCTCTATCACTGAGTAAGTGTTCCGAGATGATCCAACTTCTGTTTCAGAGGCTTTTCCACCCTGACAGAAATAGCATTCTCAAGGAAGTATTGAATGTCTTTCTTGGGTGTCGATGTGCAACTTTGCACCAACATCACCTTCTTTCTCTGCTTTGTGTTTGTATCAGCATAATATTTGGTAGCGCATGTGTGTCCACTCCGTTTTGGGACACCTGCCACAGTCTTCCCACATCCTTTTGTGCTTTGCTGCTGGAGCTGAGTGGGTTTATGTGAGGGGCAGTATGGTCCTGTAGGGAGGGGGGGGGGTTGGTTTGTGTTGGCAGGCATGCATGCCTGATCCATGGCTTTACTCTTTCTTTAGAGCTGGGGCCTTGGCTCTCATTACCGGAAGTAGCAGCAGGAGGATGGCAGTGTGCTGTAATACCCAACCGTGTGTTGGTGTTGTATTTGTGATATAAATACAGAAAATAAATACCTGTGTACTCAAACCGGGGTTGTGTATTTTTATGCCAGACGTGAGCACATTACTCATTTTGTTTGTTTACATTCAGCCTTGTTATGAATATGATTTGTGTGTGTACATCCAAGCAGGTCTCTGTGCATATGCATGCCTGTGCATGTTTTTCCTGACTCTGTGTGTGTGTGTGTGTGTGTGCCAGCGGGTGCAGCTTGCAGCTCAGTGTGTTTATATATTCCTGCTCTCAGTGTGCGTCCGGCACTGCGGCACTGCGCCCAGCTTCACCTGAGGCCAAGGAATGTCCTCTCTTCCTCCTCCTCCTCCTCCCAGCGTCCCTCACACTCCACGCCCATGCCCTCAGCGGGGCAGCGGGCGCCTCCGCACAGCCCGAGCCAAGCAGCCCTGCCGGGCATCTGGGTCGACTAAACCCGTCTACACTCACCTGGACTTGGACAAGGTCAGGAAGTTAGGAAAGAATGCATAACCGCAAAACGCTCAGGCCTGGGGCAGGGAAGAGCAGAGGCAGCGTGAACCCAGCAGACCTTCTGTTCCCGTTCACAATGAACTGAAAAGGACTTCCAATATACAGTTAGACCAGGCTGAGAAAAATCTACACTTCCGCCAATAATTCAATGATCAGGAGGTTACAGTGAAAACAAAACGAAAGCAAAAAACGTAACTCAGCCAAGGTCAGTAAAAGTAGATGAGCTGCGTGTTCCAATACGTGTTTCCTTTGCCCAAAACACGGCGAGTCTTCTTTGTGCTCAGGCTGCTGTGGGAATGAGTGAACCGGGGGTTATTCGGGGGATTTTCATGCTGTGCTGCACACCAAATAAGCAGAACCACAGTCAGTCAGAGCAGGCAGAGAAATTCAGAACTAACCCCGGGATCACTCAGTGTCTATCGCGAAAAAAAAGAGAGAAAAAAGAAGCCAGATCTCTCCTTCACCGCCCTGTGTTCTCACACAGCAGACAGCGTGGCTTTGTCTCGTCAATCCCACACTCCCAGAATTCAAACTAATACAAGCCCGGCCCAGGAGTGTCTGTCTCCGTCAGGATGCGAGCTACAAGAGATTTGCTTCACTTCAGCGCCTTTGAAACAGGTTTTCCCTCATCACCATTGTCTGTTTGACTTTTAAAGACGATACGCCAGAGGAATGTGGGGATGGCACATTCCAGGCATTACTGGTAGACAGAAAAGCGGAGGATTGTGGGTAACACAGTAGACACCTGACTGGGAGCCACTCGGCTCGTCTAACGCCAATAGAGTTTACACTAACCGTTTGAAATGGGCCTGAACTACTTTTCGTGCGGTGTAATTCCCTGGACATTTTCCAAGGCCTTGATTCCTCTCACAAGCTCATTCTCTTACTGTCACCGCTCTCCCCTCCCGCCCTCCCCCCTCCTCTCTACCCTCTTCCTTACCCTCATTTTTATCACCGTCGTTAAACTGGACCTCCTCGCCCCCCGACAGCGGTTTTTATAGTCCTTGAAGTTATTAAACATGTATAATTACTTTTAGTCAGTTCAGCCGTGGGGAGATGAAGAGAGAGTGCAGAGGGAAAGGGTGGAGATGGAGGGAGGGGGGTAGTAGAGACAAATAGAGTTGGATTTTGTGCGCTCGTATATCCATTCTTCATAGAGAGAGTGGGAGCACTGTGTGTGTGTGTGTGTGTGTGTGTGTTTGCCCTCCTGCTACATCCTGCTCATATTTCTTTTATTGGCTGCGTGGCGTTGCTGTCGGAGGGCCCGGGGCGGCCGCGGGGACAGCAGGTGCGGCCTCTGTGTGCTACTGTATTAGCGGGTATAAAGGCATGGACTGCCCAGGAGTGAAGTGCATGCTGGGAGCCATCCGAACAGCTGCAGAATGGCCACCGGGGCCTCTATTGTTTAGAGCACTGTTCATTTCCTATTCATTATTCACAGGCCGGCTGTGTTTGCGAGCACTCTGATTTAATCTTTTTTTAATTTTTTTTTTTTTTCTTCTCTCCCCTCCCCTGTTTCCAGGCCTTTTGAACAGGAGACAGGAGTGTTAAGGTCACGCTCCAGTAGGGGGCACTCACCCCGTCGTTTGGGCTGACAATTGATTTAGGTCATCCAGTGAAGGACGTACAGTAGGAAGTAGTGTGGGTTTAGGTGACATTTCAGACATGGCTTCTCACAGAGTCCTCCTCTTATGAGTGTGTGCGCGCTAAATATAAACCAGGGGACAGGTTTCGGCTTCTCGGGAGGATTTAACTCCTGTGTAACCGGCTGAATCGGTTTCCTCTGCAGGGTTCAGAGAGGCGACATGGTGATGTTCCTCCATTAAGGATGCAGGGGCTGATGGGCATAGGCAGGCAGGGGGTGGTTTGAGTAGGTGGGGGCTTTGAAGGGGGCATGCTGGGTAGTTGCTGCAGTTTTGGAAGGGGTCGGCTGAGGACAGAGGAGTGGCAGCGCCCGTGGCATTTCTGTCCGCACAGGGACATCTGGTGGACGTGGACGGGACTGCAGTGTGATGTTGAAAACAAATACCTGAACATTTCTTTTCTTCCTCCCCCCAAACCCCCCCCCCCCCTCTCAAAGAATGTTTAGTCAGCAGCAGGTTTTCACAACAGGTGTTTGGAGCCTGAAGAGTTGTGACTGTTAAGATGTTAGATGAAGCCGTTCGTCTATATGCTTCTGTGACAAATACGCTGAAATACAAACTAGGTTGTGAAGCACTTACCAGATATGTTAAGTCTCCTCACCAAGGTCATGTTCAGATGTTCTGATGTTCAGCTGTTCGGTTATTCCGGACATGGACCTCATATACTTGCAGTTGTACGTATATACAGTGTGTTGCTCTGACTGACTGGCCTCCCGTCGTTCTCTGCTTTTCAGTCGTCAGTGTTGGCCAGTAGATGGCAGCAGTGCTCTGGATTTGCTTTACCGTAAAACAACAAACCCCATGAACGCCTCCTGTATGTGAAGGAATGAAGTATTTTTGTATCTATTATTATATTTCTTTGCTTGCACGCGTGTGTGTGATGTTTTTTTATTTTTTGTCGCTGTTGGTGAACATAATAAACACTTTGTGTGATTTCATATTGCAAAGGAAATAATGCTCTTAATGAGATTATCTCATATCCTCCCTTATTTAGCATAAACAGAAGGTTTTTCAGCAGGAAATTACTCAGTGCTGTTTACATATACAGAGTTGGGTCATAACAAAACTTATTTTCGTCGCGTTTTGAATTATTCAATGGAAGGACGCTGCTTGGACACACAAATATACAGAGACGTGGTTCCTTCCTCACTGATGCAGACGACTAAATGGTTACAAAGAAAACATTTCCTCCCTGTATTTTTCACCTTAAAAAGGCTCACAAAGAGTATTATTAAAATATCATCGAGGCCACTAGAGCTGCAATTAACATACATTTTCGTCATCCATTATTCTGCCTGTTATATTTTTTCGGTAAAATGCCAGAAAACTGTGAAAAGTGCCCATCACAGTCTCCCAGAGCTTTTAGGTGGAATCTTTAAATTTCTTGTTTTCTGCTGATTCACAGTCCCAAACCCAAATGTATTCAGTTTACTACAACAGAAGTCTAAGAAAACCTGCAAATTAACAGTTAACATGTGAGAATATGGAACCAGGGGATTTTTCTGGCATTTTTACTTGATGATTAATCAATTATCAGAATGCAGATCAGTTTTATTGCAGACGACTAATCATTTCAGCTCTTGAGCACATATAAATTAGATTTATAGCAACACTTTGGTCCTTTAACCCAAAATTAACTGGCAGTGTTAAATGTGTTGCTGTACTGTAAACACAATGCTGCAGAAGAAAAGGAGAAAATTCATTCATCGGTGATTATCGGTGGCGTTCTGATGTCATGTGCGCGGCGCGTGCAGGCTTCCAGGCCTCCACCGGCAGCAGCAGACTGAGAATAAACTGGGAAAGCCGTCCTGTGAATGTATCAGCAGCTCCCTGCCAGCTGCCTGTCAGGAATAAACAAACACAGGCGGCTTATTTGTTGCGGGCGGAAATAGGCAGAATCAAACTCTATGCCGCTTATTAAAAAGCTCTCCTAATCTTTCGCAGAGCACACATTGCTCTGAGATAAAGACCACCAAATTAATTAGCGGTTAATTATCATTTCTCACACTGCTCGTTCGAAAGAGGACAATGGAGTCTTTTTCCCTCCTTTTTTCGGTCCCGCTCCTCCCCCGTACATAGGTTTTCCTCACTTCCATGGCCTGATAAAGTGTTTATTTATTCCTACAGTATATTTGGCACACACACAACCTTTTCCCGGTTACCTCTGGAGCATCTGCACTTCAGAATGCTGGGAGAGAAAGCGGAAATATGATTTGAATGCAAATCAGTGATGTAAACACAGACAAGCAGCAACATGTTGTGTTGATTATGGAATAATATTCAAATAGAGAACATTCAAGAGGAGAGGGGAAAAAAAAAAATCCTCAACAGGGGCGAATAATCACTTCAGTGAAACTGTCGATGAGTAAAAAGAGACGAGGAACATTTACAGTAAATAGTGAGAGGACTGTACTTATCCATTTGTCCTTTCACAAGACAACATGATTAAAATCTAATGTTTAAATTATGGAAATGTTTGGTCGTGTATTGTTCATTTTTTTCTGTGGGCACGTGACTGGGAGCAGCTGCTTTGAATCTTCAGACAGGCAGGTACTGGAAGAGAATGAATTATGCTTCATGCCCTTAGGCATGGCACTTTACATTAGAAAGACACCATTCAGGCTCCTTGAAAACGGCGACAAGATACTGTAGTTTAGGGGATCAGCCTGATCATAGCCAATGCTTTTGCACCTTCAACAAATGCTGTGAAAAGCCAACAATGAATTTACGGTACTAACAAGTATTATCTGTGTTTTAAAATATCTCCTTCCTCTGTGCCATAGAGCTCCATTGTTGTGCAAAAACTATTAAAAAGACATCAGTGAGCCTCACTGCTGCACTGGGTGACATGTTCCTTCGGTGCCATGAGCACACACTGTAGTTTATTTTGACTTAATCCCACATACACCATCTTGCCAGTCATAAATACTCACTGGAGCGCCAAATGTGGATTAATCCACCGCTGAAAGTAATCCCCCAACAAATGCACTGTTTCCTCTTGTTTAAATAATGCTTGATAGAAACTACAGTGACCAGCTGTTTTAGGAATTTATTTTTTAAATGTGGGCCGTCTTTGTAAGGATTTCCATCCTCAGTAGGGATGGACCAATGGGCTCGGGACTGAGCTCCACAGAAAGGGTAGGGAAGTCAGAACGTATTGAGAGATGGACCAACGGCCGTGGTCATTTGCTGGCTGTTATCCTTATTATCTTAAATTTAAAAAATCCGAAACAGTCATCGTCTGCTGCGAGCTGGCCTTTAGTCAACTCGGCCCGCAGGCTGCGCAGCATGTCGTGACTCTGCTCGTATGGTGCGTTTTTTCTTTTTTTTCTTTGTGTGTCTGTCTTTCTTTCTTCAAACAGAAACTGTCCTCCCATTGACAAGAATTCATGAAATGTTGCTCAGTAGTCTGATCTGGTCCAAAATGCCTCACACTGTATACTAAATAAATCCTTTTGATGGCGAGCCTATTGCTGCTATCCATTGCTGCCACAAAGTTTGAAACCATATATTTACTACTTTTCAAATCTGCCACATCTGCTCCAGGTGTGCTGTTTTCCCTGGGTGTCAGCCCGTATGAGCAGAACCCTTTGTGTTCTGCTCTCGCGTAGATATTTCAAAGGTTCTCACTCACTTTGCGTAATCCGTCACTCTCCCGTTTCAAGTGCAACCCGGATGTCACCTGCCCTGGTGACAATACAGACTCTCAACTCAAAGAAGTCGATTGGTCTTACTTAAGTTGAAAGGTATTGCAGCGTTTCGGTTCTCAAAAAGTCCACAATAACTATGAAGATAACGGTCTCACTGTTAATTTGGCTGAATAATATTTGACAATGTCCAGCGAAGGGAAACCTCTTGACTGGCCTGCATGCGGTGTCAGTTGTTTACCAAGCTTATCTGCAAGAATTTAACTTGGACAAACTTGTCCCAGAGCCTTTGGCATGATATACAACTGGGCAGATTTCATCTACCTTCATCGATATGTTATTTTCAAGGGTTGCTCCATCAGCTTATCATTCAGAACGTTTGACAGGAGAACGCAGCGGTCAGTACAGTGCTGCCCTCTTCCCTGGTGGCTGCGGCAGGGCCACGCACAGCCTGTTGCGTCGCCTCGGAGCTCTGGCAGATTTTACTTCTGCCTCTCCGACCCCTTTAGCGCAACAGTTAACGACAAATCAGTGAAGTGGTCACAGGTCACATCAAACACGACATCGTACACACAGGAGCTAATTAAGTTGATGTGAGTACTCGGAGTGTACGAGTCCGTTTCTCCTCTACATTAAGACAATCAGCACCAGATTAGAGCGCGGATAAATGATCAGGCGGGAGCCATGCGGGTCTTTCTGATATACATGCATACGTACAACGTGTAAAGTAATCATGATTGTTGTGGTGCAATGTTACAGCCCTTATTTTGAATATGAATGTTTTTTTAAACAACAGCCTTTATTTGTTGGTTGTCTATTTTTTAGCCCGATCCCACCCGCCCTCCTTCTATAAAGAATAGCACACTGAGGTGGAAAACAAGAAGTACATGTCATAAAGTTAGATCTTTGTACTGTCGTTCATTTTTACACGTTTCAGTTCTGTCTGCCGGGGTCCATCAACAAGAAATAAAGCATGCGTGTTGCAAGAAATGTATAAGCTATTAGGGTCACATGTTAGCGAGGTCCGATTTACACGTTGTGGTAGATTTGATGTGTTATTTGAAGACCATGTTAGACTCTAACAGCAGTCCTACACCTGTTACACCAGTCAAGTCATATTGCTTAGATGTTTTTTTTCTGGGGGGGGGGTGGCACAACACTTTGAACTACTGTACTATACTACTGTATTCTTATTATTCCTGGCCCCAAATACCCCATTAAATGAAAAAATGCCTTTTGTTTTGTTCACTTTTGTTACTGGCGGCATCAGTTTCCCTAAAATGTCCTACCTTTAGGTCCATACCAACATCCAGTTTGACGCTGAAACAGGCCCGACCACAGAAAACAAATTCTGCTTCCAAAACTCGTTTCACTAGATTACTTCAACTCACAGAAAACAGAAGGAAAGAACGAAAACACTGCCCTGTACAAATGTGCAGCCTCACTGTGGCAGCTCATGGGACTTAATCCTGGGTGGAGCACCCATAACGATGCTAATACATCTGCTATATGAATGCATGTTGTTTAGGTGAAGCGCCTCCAAAGGCAAAAGTGCATTTTCAACCCAAACAGATTTCCTTTCATCCTTTTTTTTTTTCCCCCCTCCTAACCCAGCTGCCATATTACTGCTAGCAGTGCATGCTAAGTTTCCAGTTCCCTCATTGGTGCAGTACAGGGCCACACTGGTGGCCGCCAGTGTCAAAAACTTGACTGTGCATCAAAGCTAGTGGCAAACAGTAGACGGCTGTAGTTGTACTGAGCGGCCTCCAAGTGTGCATTTGTAGAACTGCACGAATGAGAAGACGGCGCGAACCGGTTCCACCAGCCGTTTCTTTGCAAACTGCTAAAGGGTAAATGTTGGAGCCATAGCTTCAACACTGGTTTCCCCCCCCCCCCCCTATAAAGAGTCAGTAAACAGAAGTAGCGGTGTGTTTTGGGGCTGAGCAGTGCAGAGCAGGTACGTGGACATGATGATAAGACCGGGGACGCCGAGGAGACCCAGCACAAATGAAAGGCTAAGTAAGGCAGGCAGGCGATCTTGTCATCACATTAGCCTGGCCTCATTGTAATTGTGAGGCTGCCGCTGTCAGCCCCGGTGCAGCGCAGAGCTCCGAGTCAGAGCCGGAGCCAGAGCCCCGGATAAAGTGCTCTGCCGACTGGAGATAATTGAAAATCCAAAAAGACTTGGGCTAATTTGATTACGCCAAGCAATCGCTGAATTGTTCCCATTATTAAAGGGATTTGATTATGACATGAAGTCAAGTAATTATTGGTGCCGAAACTGCAGGAGCTGTCCCTTCTGATGAGGGCCACTGCTAGAGGGAAACAATGGTCCCTGTGTGTGTGTGTGCGTGCCCGGGTTTGTGGCAAGAGTAAACCTGAAGGTAATTCATGTTCACAATAAATTCAAGAAAAAAAACACAATCTCCAAACGTCAGCTGTAATAGTCCTTTCCATCGTACCTGCGCATTCCACGAAAGCGATCCCTCACATCTGAAAAGTAAATGTGTCAAGCCGCTTATTGGTGAAATTATACGAACATCTCACGCTTGCCGCTCCAAAAGAAGAAAAACCTGAACTTCAATACCCAGAAATCCCTGATCTGATGTTAGTTATTATGGTCACGTACTGGTCTTGTATTTATTGATTTCTTTTTTTTTTGTTTTTTTTTTTTTGTTTTTGTTAACAGGACTTTCTAACCCTTTGGTCATCGTCAAATCAAACGTACTCTTGCTACCGTGCTGTCAAAATTCAACATGCAGACCGCTCTAGCTGACTGCCACCAGGCACGAGCGGAAAGTGGTCTCCATTAGCCCGATCGTCAGCTGTGCGATAAAGTTGTTTGTAAAAAAAAAAAAAAAAACCCACACCAAAAAAACCACAGTAAAAAAAGATAAAACAATAAAACTACAGTGCTGCTCGGCCCAATGTATATTACATTTGTGAAGGCAGCAGTAAGGCTCTGCAAGCTCTTTTTTTAATGGATTTTTGAGAGCAATGGGCACAGAAGCAAACCTGCAGCCGAACACACTGCCGTGCAGTTTTTGAAATACGTCGTCAGGTTTCGACTTTTCCCAGGTTTTAACGGCGGTAAGAAGGGGTGGGGGGGGGGTTGTGAAATTGCAGCAGTTTTAGCCTTTCACTTTTGATTCATCACTTCCTGAGGACGAGGCGGCCCTACCGACAGCAGAGTATAATTTGGGCAAATAGAGTGAAACTACAGCATCTCACTTAGGGGACGAGGGGGAAGCGCCTCTCTGTTTCTGCCCCACTTAAGTGATTCAGGCTGATGGGATGGGTGTGTTTGTGTGATGCAGCTTTTGGCTCAACTGCAACTCATCTGCGTTCACTTGCAGAGGATGTTTCCAAGCAGGGACAGGTGACTAAAGGAAAGTTCAATAGTTCGACGTGCTCATCATTCTCTCCGTTTGCCGCCCCTCGTTCTGCCCGCTGATTTAAATATCAGCTGAATTCACTGAACACTCCCATTAAGGCCAGAGACAAGTCGTGTGTAATGTATGCCCCCTCATGCGCCCTCATACTCGCCACACACACCGCCTCTTCTCCTTCTGCCTTTGGGCGCTAAATTCATATGAGGGATTAAGACTCCTTTGTCACTGGACCTCATTGACATTTGAGTGAGCATTAGTGAAATTATAACTGCATCTGGACAATCTCCATCTTCGTGTTGCTCCCCGCGATGGGCTGGGGGAGGCGATGTAGCCCCACTCTGCGACCAGAAGGGTGCAGTCTTGTGCCTGGGAGTGTGTGTGTGTGTGTGTGTGTGTGTGTGGTGTTTGTGAGTCTCTGTCTGTGCCGTACAGTACGTACACTCGTGCGCACACAGGGTATGCAGAGATGGGAGTGTGGAAGTGTGAAAGAGTGATTTTGTCCCTTTTGTATCTCGGCGAGCCGGCGCCCTTAGTTCTGCTTGGATGGAGGTATGAAGAGTCACAGTGGGGGGAAAAAGGCGCAGATCTCTTTAAGGCAGGCTTTAACCACTCAAGTGTCCCCATTTGAGACACAGTGCCCAGCTTATCCCCCCCCCCC
>CM022470.1:2269423-2291012 GCA_011952105.1 Coreoperca whiteheadi | reverse complement strand
GTGTTGCTTTCCTCTTAACCCCATCGCATTGTGTAAAAAAGAGAGGGTTTTCACCCCCCACTGGGCCCCCTTTTGAAAAGAGGCCCCCCCTTTCCCCCCCCCCCCCCCCCCCCCCCGACAAAGAGCACCTTTGACTAGGCCAGGCTCACTCTGCTCCCTCTGAGTTAAAAAAAAGTGCTCACCCCACCCTGTTGGCCCTTGCGCAAGGGGTGAGGGCAACCAGACGGGCGGAGATGACTCATCCTCAGCCTCCCTTCTCTATCTCTCTCTCCTTTAACCAAATTTAAGAGTGACTGTGTTTGTAATTCACCTCTGCGCTTGAATAAAGCCGCGCTCCTATCCGAAATGAGCTTTATATACTGTAGATGTGTGATGGCTGTTTGTGCTCCCCCGTCCTTAGTGGCAGCAATAGAACATGAGTGGTTTGAGGTTTATTTATTCATGCCTTTCAGGCTCTCCTTTCCTCTTCATTTTGGGGCTAAGAAATGGCGAGCAAGTGCCGCTGAGGCTGCGGAGATTAGGTTAGCATTGATTGCTTTATTGGTGTGGTTGGATTGTTTCGTATCTGGGAACATTTGATGTAAGCACAGACATTTGTCTTGTCTCGTGCTGTCTCTGTTTCGTCGAAAGATCATTCATTTCTCTCAGTGCGTGGGATTTATTGGTAATACAGAAACACAGGGAGAGCAAATGCTTTTTATTATGTGCCCTGCATTTTTATTTATTTATTTATTTATTTTTTCCCAAATGATGAATGGAGATATAAGTCCAATCTTTGGCCCCGCTATTATCACTCTCATCTGAACTGTTGCAACTAATGTTCAAATTTTAATCAACACCTAATTACATCCAATAATGCATATGTAGCTAATCGGCAATTGTAATTACTACGTAGTCCAGCCTGAGAAGTATAGATCTGAGTGTCTCATTGGAAGATCTGCTGCTGCGGACTTTTAAATGTACAGCTGCATTAATCATAAAAGTCAATCATGACACACATTATAGTAACTTTTTTTTTACGAGGGCTCTGCAATGTTATGCAATCCCTCCTCCTCAGTTTGATGTCCCTTCCCTTATTTATTGTGCTGAGCTGGTGCTATCCCCTCTAGACCTTATTGTGGATGTGTTTGAACGCGTCAATACCATACTCTTTTGCCATCAACCATCAATAGTCCACCCATTAAAATGTGGAATTGCTTAACGCAACACAGTAAGATGCATTTCTCTGTATGGAGATGGGTATTTGCAAATAGCCCTCAGATCAATGGTCTTTTACTGCCTTCTGAAACCATTGTCTGCAAAACAATTGGAAATCTTTTGGAGAGTATAGTGGGGGCAGAATGAGAGGAGCTGGAAGAGGCGAAGCGTCCCAGAACAGCCGCAAATTAATTACCCTTGTGAAGAATGAAGGTCTGTGAGATTTGCTTTTTGGGCCATTATCAAGTGACACTGCAAACGATTGTTTGTCCCTCTCTGGGTAATGTAGCCCAAACAATGGCTGGCCCAGGCCATCATATGGATCATTAGCAGCTCGCCGTGGGACCCCGTCCTATGAAGTTACCCTTCCGGGGGGCTGAGGGGCCTGCTGGGTGCTCCCTCTCCTTCCTTCTACCAGGGGACAGACAGCTGACAGCCCACAGGAGAAGACGGGCACTGGCTGCCGCTCATTAGGAATGGATGCACTCGAGTTGGGTCATCAGAGCAAATCCCAACGGCGAAAGCGCGGCTATTACTGTATCTGTTCGACTGCTGAGGGACACCAAAGCTCATGAAGACACCAGAGAGACAAGATGGTGCCCTCAAGTCCCAATAATAAATGCCAACAGTGTGTTTTTGTGGATGGATTTCTGCTGTTGGGTTTCTACTGAAGAGTTTAAAATAATGAATTGCTCATAAAAGGAGATTCTTCCCAGTTAAACAGATGCTGTTAGACGCCATCAGTCTGCGGCGTTCAGTCTATTTCAAGCCTTTCCTCATCCATTTCACACACATCCCCGAGGAGAGGCACCAACTTTTACCTTTCAATCAAAGTCACAGTCCTACGGCTGCGACACGTAGCTGGATTAGCCACCTAACTCCTAAGTGTTAGGTCACGTCCAGGAGTGTACAGCCCCCTGTCAAAACAACGGCTTGCAATCCGATCCGTTGCATGTTCGGCCACTTTGTGTGGGACACTGGTGTCCCTGTGTTCTCTTGACGTTTCTTGTCATGCATCATTGCCAAACTTGCTTCGTCTGGAAACCAGCGTCAGCCGTTTGATTCCACGGGACTAACCTGATGGTTACTGTAGCTGACAGCGTTGTTGGCCGGTTTCCGTTGTCTGTGTTGTGTTTGTTGTCGTAGCCCTGGTTTTGATGTGGCAATTTAATGTCATTGAGATTTATGCCTGTTTAAGTAAAGGTTTACTAATTAAAAGAAAAAACTGTAGCTAGCTGCCCAACTAGGTCACGTGTGTGCTGGAAGGCAGTGTAAAATGGTGAGTCCAAGCTTTTGCTCTTTGATTACAAAGGACTGCCACCACAAACCTGATGTTCATCGTTAATGTTGTGGACGCGTGGAAAAACCAAAACAACAACCTTTGTACAGCTCCTCAGTTGTGAGGAGACTGATCTGAACGTAGCATTCGGTTTTTTCTTTTTCTTTTTTTTACCTCTATTCGTTCACAAAAGCAAAGGTAACACATGTAACGGTTTCAGTCTTTTCTACCCACTAGGTTATATCAGCACTAAAACAAACAAGCTACCGAAATAAATAAATAAACGGGTAGTTTACCTTGAACCGGTGGTCCAATTTGTTTGTCCAAACAGACATATAATTTAATTCCGTTGCATGTTTTGAACGTAGTGTGCATTGCAAGAGAAACACATTTCCCCAGCGAAATGGGAAAAGCACAAATACAATTGGCAAGGTGCTGATGGATTTTATGTACAGAGGATGCATAATGCCCCGTGTCAAAAAAGCAAAGTGAAATTTCCTGTTAAATATGCAAAATCCCGGCTGTCTATTGAATGATAATGGCTCGGCACCTTGTCGCTGGGTTGCTGACTCCGTTGGCTGCGCTTCAAAGGCCTGTTGACTAACTTTGAAAAGACCTTGTGTTTCCTGACTCTGGGCTTTCTAAGATTGGACAAATGCAGCAGAAAGAGGGCTGTACGAGTGCCAGTCACGGCTTCCCCGAGACGCCGCAGGGATGTCAGCCTTTGAAGTGATAAAGACCCACTGTTTCTCGAGACAGCCATTTCAATATGGCCGAGCTCTGTGATGCGCTCATGTTTTTTTAAAAATGACCGTGTGTTGCTTTCGCGCACCACGCCTTTCTTTGGGGGGGGGGGGGGGGGCCCATGCTGCAAAGTATTTACAATTTTTGTGAAGTGGGGGTATCTGGGTTCTAGCATGCTTGTGGTGTACACTTTATGGCCATAAGTATGAGGACACCATGGTGTATGGGGCTGTTTTTCATCGTCTGGGCTAAGCTCCTTAGTTCCGCTGAAGGGAAACTCTAATGCTACAGCACACAATGATATTTTAGACAATGGTGCGCTTCCAACTTTGTTGCTCCAGTTTGGGGAAGACCCTTTCTGGTGTCAACATGACGGTGCCCTTGTGCACAAAGCCGGGTCCACAAAGAAATGGTTTTCCCACTTTTTATGCGGAAGAACTTGACTGGTCTGCAAAAACCCATGACTTCTACCCCATCCAACCATAGCCGGATTGTGGGGCCCTCCTGTTGATCCCCTATTGAAGCCCCCACCCAGCCACCTCCGAGCCTTTTGTGCGTTGTCGCCTCTGAATTCCCGTCAAATGCAGTTTGCAAGTTTTCTGCGTGACTTAATTTGTATGTTTTGATTTAGATTCTATATTTTGAGGAAAAAAATACAAGACATGGCCACGAGAACAGGTAATAATGCGGGTTGAGGGTCTTGGGCCCCAGGGCAGTTGCCCGCTTTGGCCGATTGGTAATCCGGCCTTGCACCCAGCACCTTTGGGATCAGCGGGAACGCCGTCTGTGAGCCAGGCCTTATCGCCCAACATCAGTGGCCCGACGTCCCTAATGCTCTTGTGGCTGAATGGGACTAAATTCCAGGTTCTAAAATCTGGTGGAAAGCCTGAAACCAGAAGAGCAGAGGCTCTTACAGCCACTTACTAATGCCCATGGTTTTGTGAAATGTTTACGCGTCCACATACTTTTGGCCATGTTGTCATCGCCATCAACAGGCCTCGCTACTGCGTCGTGATTGCAGCAAATCCAGCGTGCGTGGTGCGTTCTGCGCCCACCAGTTGTTATGTCACACGTGGAAAGGCTTAATAACCGGTGTGTGGGGCTCCACTTCATGAAAAATGGGCTGCTCCTTGTAATCAATGCAGGAGCAACATGAATCCGGCTGGCCATTATTCGGTTGGCCTAATCATTTGAAGAACCAGAGACAAACTACCACCTGTGCTCTGAGCATTGATCATGTGTAGGTATTCTATTAAATCTAATAATACACTTTCTTTTGGCTAAATCACCCTGCACATTTCAATACCAAATGACTTCTGTTCATTCTATTAAAGTGGAACTACTCTCAATTATGTTTCATAGTCCTATTGTCTGATACTAATGAAGATGAAACACGTTCATTTTTCCACTTAATTAGTTCATATTTAACAAAGGTGCTGTGCCATCAGACTCCAAGGAAGGAGCGCTTTTTCTTTTCTCCCGCCCCCCACCCCTCTGTTTCTTCTTTGCCTTCTATGGCACTGAAAGTAATCCCTTTGCTTTCATCCTTCTATAGAAATTATGTCTGTGTTTTGTTTTTTTTTATTGTATTTTTTTATTTTGACGCTGTTTTAATTGAATTCCTCGCAAGAATCCACCTGATCCTCTGCACTTTTTTTTTTTTTTTTTGTTGTTGTTGAATGAGCTTATGCGCTGTGAATGTACTGATACTCCAGGTCCCGTTGGCAGGCAGTGCCAAGGACAGCTAATTGAAGGTGAATTGATAATGCCCCAGCTGTCTGTGTGTTGCAGCCTCATAGCCGGTCTGCTGTGCGCGTCTTTGATAAGTAATTCATCTGTTTGGCCTCGCAGCACTGCCTTGTTGCTTTCATGTCACACTCTCTCTCTCTCACGCTCTGTGTGTGTGTGTGTGTGTGTGTGTGTGTGTGTGTGTGTGAAGCTTTGGATGCTCCCTCCCCCAGGCTATGTGTCTGTAGTCGTGGTCAACAGGGGGTGAATCCTCTGCTCTCTCTGCTCTTGCACTCTTGGTCTCTGGGTGGCATTATAGCACTTCATCTTTCTCTCCCAGGCTTCATTCTAATTGGATCCTCTCCCACCTTACCAGAAATAAATAAATTAAAAGAAACGCTGCAAGTCAGCCACCTATCCTATCCTCCTCGAAACTTCGTCTCCAGAAAACAATCCACATGTGATGCCGAGACGCCAACTGATGTGCAGCTCACCAGGGCGCCACCGACCTGCTCCCAAACCTCCCCCTGTTGCTTTAAATCCAACCCCCCCACCCCCCCACCTCTGTTTTTGCAGCGCGATTCATTAACATGTTTGAGGTGGACATGGCGGGCCACAGAGCGGCATCTGAATCAATGCCCTCGCCTCCCAATCTGCCCTTTATCATGTTAATATGATTTCCATTGATGGAACACTTTTTCAAAATGGCATCCCTCTATGGTTTTACATATTGACTTTTTAATTCATGGCCCTCAGTGCCGCATCACTCTTGTGTGCCGCCGCCGCCGCCGCGAGAACCCTCCCAGATCAGAGACGGATGTGGACTGAGTGTGGAATTGACTCCAGGGCAGTGTTTTTTATTTTCTTTTTTTCTTCTTATTTTGTGCAACTGTGTGTGTGTGTGTGTGTGTGTGTGTCTCCAGCTCCACCCTTTTCTCTGTGAATCGCTGTCTTCCTGATGTGTGTGTGTGTGTGTGTGTGTATTCTCTCATTAGGCCCAGGCCAAGAAGAAAAAGTGGAAAAAAAACAAAAAACCCTCCACTTCACTTTCATGCCGCTGGGGCGATGAGTAACTTGCCTCTTTGCTAATGTTCTCACCAAAATACAACCTGGCCTCAATAGTAATAATGTTTACAGCTCCTCCCAATAGCCAGTGGAGAATTGCCTGAACCTGTAACATAGCTATAACAGGAAATAGAGAATTTAATGCCCCGTAGAGTTGTAAAATATATATTTTATTATATATTATGAAGACTGAAGGACGTCTTTCTTATTGTGTCTCTTTTGGGAAATGTTCACCAGCCTGTTAGCGACAGGATTAAGAGATTTTTGTGGTGATTTGGAATTTCTGGAGTATCATGTGATGAAGAGATCCAGTCAAGAGGAGTCTGAATTCTCTCATGAGTTTCTTTTTAAATAGGTCACTGGATCTTGCAGCTTGTTTCAAACATGCATTGGATTAGATGGGGGGCGGGGGGGGTTCAGCCCTATCTGTACACAAAACTAAACATTTTGTAAATGGTTCATAAAAACAACTTTAACAGCTAACAACAAGGGAAAGACACGTGGAGGCATTTGGAAAAACTTGACTGAGATCTGCAAAATCATGGGAAATTCATGGAGTGCAATTAGAATATGCATATGAGGCCAGTTTTGTTCCGTAGATTTGAAAGGTCTGAATTCACTTTATCAGTACCTCAGTTTTATTGAATGATTTTACTTGAAAAATTCTATCTCAATAATTTGATGTTTAATGTCACGTGGGGCCCAGTGTAGCTCAAGAGTGTGTTGGCCATTAACGGTTTCGAGGCGTGGCTCCTCCACCGTGTGGAAGTGTCGCCTCAGCAGGATTCTGAGCCTACGATCGCTGCCGATGTGGGCATGTACGGCAGGAGGAAAACAAAAAGCATGCTACTTTAGACAAAAGTGCCAAGTGCCAAAAGGATGTAAAGACAAAAATAAAACCTAGAATTGCAGTTGAATTTGCATAATGACCAGCCAGTTGTGGGACGCCTTTCAGAGACATCAAATCGCTTCTGTGAGCTTCATTCACCACCAACTGTGAGCGACGATAGACCGCTCATATATGAACAATTAAAAGGAAATAAAATCGTTGTCAGCGCACCAGCATTTGATGCACAGTGATTCGATCGGCCAATCGCGTGCGCGCGTCGAGGCATAAAACGTTTCATTTACCGCAGCGTCAGCAGCCAGCCAGTAACTCTGCCTTTGCTTTGGCTGTTGACACCGAGCTTCAGCCACGTTACGTCTGGGGTTCCTCGGTGGAGAGCCTCGCAGATCTATGTTGAGCTCACTGATTAAGCAATGGCTCTTCTCTCCATTTCAAATGACAAGCTGCCAGGGACTTTGGTTTTAAATTGTGCAATTAGTGATCTGGCATGCTTTGCTTGGCTTCAGTCAGACTCAAATCCCAGTCCAGGGCCTCGCCGAAGCACAGTCGACAACACATACTCCAGGAGCATTTGTCAGACAAATTCATCTGAGCCTCCACTTCCACTTCGCTCTCTGAGCACACTAACCTTCCTCAAATGTCAGCCAGAGTATTTACCGTCTCGCCGGTGGGTAAACAGTGGTGATCCGGGTTAGGTACCACCAGATTTACTGTGATTTTTCACATTCAGAGCAGATAATAATTTACTGTTTCTTTGTTTTTAGTTTTTGTTATACAGATGCACAAAATTATGTTGAGTATGCACAGGCCTCTGCCAAAAGTTGGACTGCTCCTCATATTCACTGTATTAAAACTGATCTATTTCCCTGCATTCATAAATGATATATACTGTATATTTACATTTACAATATCCACCAAGGACTGCTATAATAAATATACATAATCTTGTTTGGTTTACTGCAGCAAATGTATAAATTAGGTTGCTCATTTTAGGTTGCAAAACTACAAACCAGCAACTTCATGATCATTATATTTGGCTCAAAAATGGAAACTGGCTTACATACCATAATTATTACTGTACTATATAAATAACCTAAGCTCGGATAATATTGGGAACAGCTTAGATAATACCCTTAATATTTAATTTCCCCTTTGAAGTCGCGGCTGGGTCCATTAAAAGTTCAAGAAGAATATGGTGAAACTTGTCATCACCACCAAGATTCATTTGAACATGTATTTTTAATAGACTCTTGTAGGAGTCGAATTTCCACAGCTCTGAGAACTGCTTTCATTTCTGCAGTAGTTTGTTTCATGTCTAAAGCCGAGCATCAGGAGTCTAGCATCTGACCAGCTGGGATTTAATGTGCCTTGCTGATAGATGAAAAACTTGCTAAGTTGCAGAAAAAATATTCTGAATTACAAGTACCTTTCCCCTCCTCCTCCTCCTCCTCTTGCATCCAGAAGTACAGCTGGATACTAAATGTTATTTTTCTGGTTGGCGGAAACGACAATCATCTGCAGAAATTGTATTATCTGCCATTTATCACTGCTGTATTTGCTGTGGTAATTAACTTTTTAATGCTGGGATTTTGATATCTATTACAAATTAGCACTATATTTGTGTGTGTGTGTGTGTGTGTGCTTGCTTCTCATCGGGGACACAACAAACACGAGACGTTAGACACATTAGAATGCAAATTTCCCTCTGCAGCTTTTGTTCTGTCGCAGTGGCAACTGTTGGATTGGTGTAGCAAGCTGAAGCAGCCAAACAGGATGTTCTAACATTCATCCCCACTAGGTCCCGAGCATCAGTGGCGAGAAGAAATAAAATTGTAGAAATCATGGCCTAGAGTATATGGCCCAATTTTTCAGTTGAGGCTTTCAAATCTATGAGAGTGATTTTACTGATGATCACTTCTCTCCCTCAGGAACAGGAGCTGTAAATGTTAACAACACAGAGTTTTTAGAATCTGGCACAGGCTGAAATCCCATCTCTCTGCCAATATATCTTTCGGCTGTTTAATATGCTGTAACCCATCGTCACTGGCAGTGATGGAGAGTAGCTTCTTTCGTACTGTATTTAAGTACAAATATGAGGTACTTGTACTCGCGTTTAGGTACTGTACGCGAGTATTTCAATCTGAGTCTGTGTTCCTGCTCCACTACATTCATCTGGCCGCTAGTGTTACTAGTTAGTTCAGAAATTGCGATTTTTACACACAAAACACATCCGTTTATGAAATAAGATGCGTCGTTCTGGATGAAACGGTGCATTTTAAATAGTCAGAACGAGTTGCCCCTACATGCTGCACCATGACAATGTCATACACCATAACACGCGTCATTAAATAACACAACATAGGTCAGTGTGCCTAAAATAATAAATAAATGTTGCTGCTAATACTAATGTCCTTTTACCTAATTAGAGTTTTGTAAGCAGGACTTTGACTTATTATGTAGTATTTGTACAGAAAATCGAAATAATTCTTCCGCCTCTGGCCATTACTGCTGGCTGTCATTTGGACACTCTCAATATTAGTGCCAATATGTCACCTACGTTTTGGTGTTGATAGCAAAGCAGTCCTTTTTTTCCTACCTTGACTTGGGGAATACAAACATGTTTTCACCTTTTCTATTTTTTTTCCAAATGAATCAAAATATGCCAAACTGCTTAATACGTCAGCGTCAAACAAAGAGCCTGTCCTAAATAAAATAAAGTGTGAGGTTAGATGGGGAAATATCTGATGAAAGAACAGTGAAACAAGAATCTGACCGAGCATCCGATGCAAGCTGCCAATGCTTTTCAGCACCCAGCGCTGTGGACACCGTTCACTGAGGCTTGATGCCCAGCACCAGTGGCCACGTTGCTGGGCACTTTTGAGGAATGAGATAATCTGCTACGTGGACTAAGTGTGAAAGTGATGAAAACAATGCTGGATTGAATCAGTTACAAGTGTTGACTCGTGGTTTGAGCGGGAGCTGCAATTGGGAATCACAGCAGCTGACAGTCATGACACCACCATGCCACAAACGGCACTGATCACATCCATTAATCAAGAAGCTCACATCACTCAGGCATTGAGGCAGACCGCGACCGTTGTCGTACTACAGAGCCACACTTGTAGGTGTTTGAGAAATGCCTTCCGTGTTTCATCCACACGGTCCCACCATGGTAGTCTGCTCTTCTCCCGAAGCCAACATGGCAATTACAAGCGCCGTCAGTCACTGTCAGATGTGGCATCGGTGATCAATCCAGCCCATTGGACTCAGAACATTAGACATGAACATACATGCAGGGGAGTTAAATCCTCCCCCAGCCACCCCCAGCCTGCTGTTCACTCCGCTTTCTCTGCCGGGACTGAATGGGAATCCATTTTGTGTTGCAGGCTGCTGTTTCTCCTGCTACTTATCAAGCGACATCTGTCTATTTCAACCCACAGAACTCCAAGTAGTCCCCCTCACATATGAAATCCCTACATTTAACACTTTGTTTTACTACTCTCAAAACAGTGTTTGACAACGTGCCTTGTTTTCCTGGCCATCCGTGGTTGTTGTTGTTTTTCCTGTATCATCCTTATTCCGTCAGATAGCTGGCCAAAAGCAGTAATGACACCTTTTCTACCAAAAAAAAACCCCCCAAAACAAAACAATGGGTTTTAAAAAAAAAAAACATTTCTCATTCCAACTGTCCAAAACATCAAAGTGTAATGTTCTTTCTACAACTGCCATGTTACACTGGCATTAAACAGCAGAACAGGAAGATTTCCAGGGTGGACGAGGCAAACATTACATTGACCAGAATGCATTGCAGCGGTAAAACATGGTAGCTGTGTCCCAGTTCAATACCACACGCCAGTAGCATACAGTGTTCAGCACGTGTTAGTTAATTAGTACATGAAATAAAAAATACAACTATCTTTGTACTGGGGCGATAAGTGCACAGTTTATGGTTTTGTTTTCTGAGATCTTGCAGACCCGCCACATCACCATCCACTTTTCTTTTTTTTTCTTCAGTTGTGCATTGCATTGTGGGACATCGGAGTACACCAGCCTACTCAAAAGCATTTTTAGTCTTTGAATGTAGTGAATTTTGTCACTTTTTTTATTTGAATGCATTGCGCGCTCAAAGCCTTACGTTTAGTATGTAGTACTGGGTTGAGACATACAGCAGCTGTTGTATTTTGAGCAGTCATAGACGGGCCTACACGTAGATAAGCTTTTCACTGATCGAGCTTTTTAAAAAAAGAAAAGAAAATCTTGCTTTCGAAAAAAAAATTCTATTTTCTAGGAAAAGTGTGGTTTGGAGCCGGGACTCTTTTTAACAACAGGTTCCTTTTTTTCCCCAAACGATTACTTTTTGGGGCTTTTTGCCTTTTTATATTTGAGAGGAACAGCTGAAGAGAGACAGGAAACGTGGGTGAGCGAAAGAGGGGATGACATGCCGCAAGGGGCCGCGGGCTGGATTGGAACCCGGGCCGCTGCAGTCAGGACTCCGCCTCGTACACGGTGCACGCGCTCCTCCACGTGAGCTCCCGGGGCTCTCTGCCCATTATATGAATAGCCAGAAAGTAGAGGTGGGTCTTGGGGCCAGCTTGCCCCTCTACCCCCAGATGTTCTCAACACGCCCCTGGCCTGTTAGGATCAGTAGGAAATCAATAACTGAAATAGAAGCAGAAGAGACAAGTGGGTAGACCAGAGGCAGAAATGGCAATACATGATCACAAAGGACCTCCTGGAACATACTGAACACCACAGTTGGAGGGATAGGAGAGAATCTGAGGCTAGAGTTTTTTCCTCTAAGTGCACAGTTATCACGGTGTCAAACCTCCGAGGGAAGAAGGCATAATAGACCCCATTCTTAACTTTATTTCATTGTGGCTTCTGTGCATGTACATTATTCTCATGCGCCGCTGTTGCCCTCGCACAGCACAACAGATAGAGATCTATAACTACGATCGCCAGTCTGGAGGGCTTTGTAAGGCTACGGGTCCCCGCCTGCATGTCTGCGCTGCTTCGCTCCGGCATGGGTAAAGAAACCGCCATACACACTGACCTCAGAGCTGTTGTTTAATCACCAGGGCATTTTAATGGCTTGTCAAGAGTAATGAAATATGGTTGGAGGCTACCTGGTGCAAACATTACGATAAATCCCACTCACACAAGCCTACGCAGGGCTTAATGGTTATAAATCATCACTTTGGGGAGAGAAAAATGACAGCTATTAAAATAATGAATGGGATGATTAATTTTTCACATTAAAGATTAAAAGCTATGAGAGGTATCATCAGATATTTGAGCCGCCGTAAACGTTTGAAAGTGAGAGCTTATTTTCCGCGCTTTATGACGCCCTCCGTTTCTTCACTGTCATCCGAGTTTCTGCCCCTTTTTTTTTTTCCCCCCCCCCCCCCCCCCTCTTTTCTCTGTGTGCTGGCTGGGTGCGCCCGCCGACACAAGCATTCCTTACACCTAATTTGTGCTCTTGTAAAAGTGCTCTGAGGAAAAGCCTTGAAGAACACTCATTGCTTGAGGCAGTACAGGACCCTCTCAGCCTCTCTGCAGGGGCTCCTCAAGGCTCTCACCGACATTATTTCATACCTCTAAAGCTGTCATACCTATAGCCTTTCACAAGAAGAATAAGAAGAGCTGGCCAGAGGTAGTTTGCTTCGTTTTTTGGCCATTTCTTTTTGTGTGTGTGTGTGTGTGTGTGTCTTGTTGTCAGCTTCGCCAGCTACATCTGCTCTGTTGCTAGTGAGAGCTGATTAGTCAACTTTCTGCTCCGAAATGCATGTCGAACAAAGACAGTATATAATAACACATGCTCACTGAGCTGACATAAATCCTCATGTATAGACAAACTATGACAAGCTTTCTCTGTTCGTCAGATGGCTCCCAGGAGGAGGAGTGTTATTGCACATAGATTCCTAATTCAGCTTTCACATCCAGGGGACTCGCCGTGTTGTTCAGACATATATCACCCAAATTGCAAGGCGAAAGATTAGAGGGGAGAAGCATAATTAGAACATTAATAACTATACATGTTAGGGAACATAAGTAATTGAGGTTTTTATGATGAATGGGAATGTAAACAAAAGGCAGGAGAGTGAGAGGTTCAATTAGATATTCCAAGCAGGGCTCTGTCTCAGCAGAGACGTGAATGTAGGCTTCTCCCACTGTTGCCCAATTATTTTTGTGTTCCCAGGCAATGATAGTATTGCTTGTCCATCTGCAGCCTTCAAAGGGATATTCAAATCGTCTCATTGAAGCAACGGCTCCATTTGTTGGCAGAGAATAAATTGTTGGCTAGAAAAAAAATTTTTTATCCGCTCAGAGCAAAGCCAGGTATTTGTGCAGCTAAAGTTATTTACAAAGTGGTGGGAAATTTAAACGACTCCTCTGGCGTTTCCGCATGCCTTTTCTTTTAGTTTTTTTTTTTTTTTTTCTTTCTTTGATTTCTGCCTCTTTTGTGTGTGTGTGTGTGTGTGTGTGTGTGTGTGTGTGCGTGTGTTTCTGTTTTCGTTTCACATGCTGTCACCGGAGACATGCGTGACGGCTGCCCACACCTCCTTCATGTTCTTCCAGCTCTTTTTTTTTTTTTTTCGCCGCCTGCTAATGATCCAGGGACACCAAATAAAGGGCCACTGAAACAAAATGGCCACCCTAGCTGCCCACTTATGTCTCAACCCTCCCCTCTCGAATCAATTCTGACATTTCATTCTGCCCTTATAGAAGGTAATGGTGCATTCAGAGGTTGTTACCGATAATGTTGAAATGGTATCGCTTGGTTTCATTGGATAGACGTCCTGTAACCTCTGCTGTGGGATGGCTCCAGCTCCTCTCCCTCTCCTCACTGTACCCTCTACCTTGTTGTTTTTCCTCTGACTGAGACGTTGGTCTTTACCGGCTCAAATATCTCTTTTGGCACAAGTGGGAGCAGCGTTTTTCATTCTCCGTTAACAAGTAACCAACCAGTGTTTGTATTTTCCTCCCACTCCTGTGTTCACCCAACATGACGTGAAAACACCCTTTTAACTTGGCTAGTCAATATGCTGTTTCTAATATATTATTTACTGCCTATGGGCTGTATATCAGAATGCACTAAACAACTGTTTCAGTTTTGTAGTCATAATCATGTTGAGAGAAATCACAGAGCCAGATGTCTGGCCCTCGTTTTACAGCATTTATGTTTTCCTCTGAGTTTATGTAAAATTCATCCTTCCCTGTTTTATTTATTCCCCCATTTTCACAGACTCAACAATTAGTCAATTCCCAATCAACAAGAGAAAAGAAATTGCTTTTAATTACTTTTGATAAATGACAAATTGTGTTGGCATGGCTCCCTGCAAGTGCTTAATCAGGTGCAGGGTGGGGTAGGGAGGCGGGTACCGGGAGAAGGGATTTCTGCTGGGATGAAATCAATGCGCCTCCTCTGCGGTTCAGCGGCTGGGCTTCTGGGCGTCAGCCAACCAGAGGCCTGCGAAGATACACAAGTCAGCAGAAAACCACCCGCCGTATGAGAACACACGGAGGCATCAACACTCTGTAACGCTTGAGTATGTGTGCTGGATGTATGGGCTGTGTAACGGACACCTCCTCGTGGGTTTGTAACGTTTCGCTCGCAAGATTAACTGCCTGTGGACGGTGATGCAGATGCTCATTCAGACACAAGCACGCGCTCATTTAGTCACTCCCTCTGTAACCCAAATAATAAAGTCACTGTCAGATAATGTTGTTACATAAATGTAATAACACCTGTATAAATGTGTTGAAAATGAAATAAGGCCTGCCGTTCAGGTACCAAACCCAATTACAAGAAGCCCCACCATCATTACTTTTTCCATCACTAAATTCGGAGAGATTTGGTACGGAGGCCACAACGACAACGAATGGCTAATCAGATCGTTCCAGCGTGTAACTCCCCCTAGACTGACAAAATGTTGTTTTTAAAGGTGTTAACGGTTGCGGTTTCCCCCTGCTTTCAGGCTTTGCGCCAAGCTAGGCTAACCACAGCTTGACTTCCGCTACGTCCTGAACGTCCAGATACGAGACGGACGTTGATCTTCTCACCGGACCCTTGGAAAGAATGCAAATAAAAAGCTCCAAAACGTTGAGCTTCCTCTTTAAGTAAAAGAGCATAAAAACACTTAATTACAAGCAAATTCTGGCATTCCCAGTATCGTGAGCAGGAGGTGTTTTAGAGTAAAAGTGCATGATGTGGAACTGCCACCCCACGGTGTTAAATTATCATATATTCAATGTTATTTGATGGGGCTAATGTTACGGTTGTATTAATGAATAAGCAGTATTCTAATGTCGTTGCTGGTCAGACGTGACCCACTGATATCTACTTTGTATCCAGTCGGGCAGTTTAATCCGTAACATGCCGCTATAACGATCATGTGGGATCGTGTCAACTGTGTAACGAACTCTTTGGCAAACACACACACACACACACACACACACACACACATTTGACCTCTTCCCCCACTGTGGCCTGTGGTCTTTTAACGGGGGCTTTGTTTTTTGCCTTCCCGCAGGGTTTGTCAGCACCTGTGGCAACAGCAGCGAGTCGAGTGACCCAGCTTCAGCCCGACCGGCTTTACCTGTACATGGAGACCCCCAGCTGGGCAGGTCAGTCTCACCCCTTCAGCCCCTTATGTCCGTGCGTCGTTCACTGTCGGCCCTGTGTGTCTGCACGTGTCTTATGTTCCAACCACGCCTGCTTCAGGTTTGTTATCTTTGGACTGAGCCCGTGGCGGAAGAGTGTATTTATTTCATTTTTGAATTTGGGTTGGCTGCCCAAACGTTTGCGAGCTTGGAATCAAAAACCTCCGAAGACTTCTAGTTCGAATGTGATAGATTTGTGACTCCCTGCTTCTCAAGACTCCCAGACGTCATTAACAACTGGTAAAACCAGATGTAGATGTAAAATGAAGCATGGTCTGCGACTGCATGGCATATTTTTGCCGTAATTTTAATCAAAACCCAATTTTTTGGTTCGTTGTCTATGTGGGGGGGAAAAAAGGATCAGGGCAGCCAGCGTGAGTTTTGAGTTTGAAAATCTGAAATCTAGCAAGTGGTGAGGTTTAGGCTAAGTTCATGTTGATATTTGAGTGCAGAAAAGAAGGCTTATGTCTACATTAGATTACATCTGTCTCAAGGTAATTTATCTATGGCCCTTTCAGAGAAGAAATTTTTAGATTCTGAACATAGTGAACGTGTCTGGAATCTTCTGTTTTGTTCATATCCATGTCCTTCTACTCATGAATCCATACGTGTGGGACATCAAGTCCTTCAAAATGAAATGATTCACATTAGCCTTTTCTGATCTTCAACCACTATGGTTAAGGTTTGGTTAGGTTTAGGCACAAAAACAACTTAATTAGAGTAAGGGGAATATCATCTGTGTGAGAGATGAGAGGAGGAAACCCATGTTTACTGTACAGTTTATGACCAGTTGTCTCCCATACTACAAGAGTTAGCTCTTGTTTTTGCTGACCTCCAGTGGTTAAACTTCTCACCATGCTCCGGTGATGGACAAGTGAACTTCAGGGTGTGTCAGTACGCCGTGACATCACTGTCGGGTGGCACAGCAAGCAGATATGTGGTGCACTAGAGGTGCAACACACCTGAAACCTTCAGCCATGCCGGGCAGTGAAAAGCTGCTTTTCAGCCCTCTTTAAAGTCCCGTCTTTTGACGTCCCAACACTCCACCAATCCAACGTGATGCTACTCCTCACAGCTGTCAGGTGAACGTCAATGCAGGTTGTTTTTGGGCATGTGAACAACTGGTGCCCTCCATATTTCACGGAAGGACCTTCTGATTTTGCGATTGCTTCCTGTAGATGCTTTAAATTCCCCATCCACTCCCGCGCACGGTTCATTCGGAAGGGAGAGTCACATTTTCAGTAAGGTTATTTGAGCGCTCCTGTTCTCACCTGGCCTCACACGAGAAGCGTTTGAGGAAACGGCTTCACGCCCTCCCGCTGTGGATGCACCCTTACTGTAATATAGCCTGTATGTATGCATGCCTTACTCTCCCCTATCTGGCCATGTTGTGCTAATGTGTGCTGGTTAAGTAGCGGAAGACTAGGGAAAGACTCTTATCCATATGCCTGAGAGCCCAAGAGCCGGCGTGATCTCTCCCCAGATGGAGTCCTCTGCCTCCCTGCCCATCCTCCGTGGAGCCATATAGCAGGTGGCAGTGAGGATCAATGGGCCTCCACCATTACCTCCTCTCCACTTCACATCTCCAGCCTCATCTCCAGGGGGGGCCCGCGGGGCCCGCGGCGCATCTAGCTCCAGCACACCGGGAGAAATAGGGACGTTTTCCATTAGTCTAATTGCTCGGTTATAGTTCTATATTATTGCCGTGATCACCACTGTGGCTTGGTAATGATGGACCTCCCGTGCCCCCACGTATAGCTGGTGGGTGTTATGTCTCCCCCGTTGCCGCCCATTGAAACTGCACTTGCAGTGGATGTAGGAGGAGAGAGCGAACTTAGCGCTGAGAAGAAAACAGGAGGATAAACAACCAAAAGAGAGAGAGAGAGAGAGAGAGAGAGAAAGCTCATCAAATGTTTTGAAGTAAGAGTTTAATCAAATAGCCTCAGCTATTTACATTCTCAACAGGTGCAGCATTTGGCTGATTTATGGAATAAACACTGGAGTTCTAGTGCTTGTTCATTTGCCTCCGCTAAAAACTGGCAATATGGGGCTAATTTGCAATAATTTGCTGCTGCTGTGGCCACTGGTTAAGAATGTTTATATAATCATGATATAATAAGAAAAATGAAAATGAGTTTTTCACGCAGTTCAGGCCCTGTCAAACACTCGCTAAATGATAATTACATTCCTCAAGCACAGTATTACATTTTACCCTCTTACATGGACTTTGTTCACGGTGAATGGGGGAGTATTATTTTCATTTTAAGGCGATATGACCCAGTATTATTCCCACATCCGAGCTCCCTCAGTACACTAGTAGGTCCTCCCCCTCCCATCAGCGATTACATGAGAAGTCTTCCATCAGTCAGCAGATGAGGTGAGGATTATAATGATTCATTTACCCTCAAAGACTCTGCCTTTCTTCTTTCTGTTTATAATATCCCATTTGCATAACGTAGTCTCTCGTGATCGAGACATTGGAAAAGCTTTAGTTTAAGCTGCGGTGGACTAATCGCTGCTGAATATTTCACAGCTGACCTGTAGCACTCCCTACAGGTCAGCACATAAAAGCTGCTTCCTGTTTTGGATTTCCTCTCGTACAGTAGGAGTGTTACTGATTACCTCGCCTCTCATTCCTTAGAAAGAGAAAAAATCCTTGGCCGTGATTCCTGCGTGTTGTATTGTCTTTTTTTTTTTTTTTTAGTCTTTACAGGTGTGGCTATTGATCTTTGCCTTTGCTGCAGGGGAGCGTGTTCACTTAAAAGGCCCACTGATGTAGCAGAGCTTATTAAACAAATAGGCCCAAGAACAAGGCCATAATCGCTTTGAATCATGAAGGAGGTTGCCCATCTTAAAGCACCACTGTATCAAATATGAAACGCTCTGCTAACAAGGTGTGTAATCTATTTTAATCAGATCATATTTTATGAAACAAGGAGAAGGTTGAACTTAAGTAAGAGAGAAAGATGGAGATTCTGGGGGAGGTTGGGGGCTGTATTTTGAAATTGGATGTGACGGCCGAGGACCATGACTTGATTTTACATGCATGGCTTTATAATGAAGCCATGCCAAATGGTCAGTTATGGTTAACTTTTAGGGGGAGCTGGAGCCTTGCTGTAATGGGAGGCTAATTCAGGGCCCATAACGCCTTGACAGGCTGCACAGCAGAGCTGGAATATGGATAAGGATGTACGTTAGAGGCTCTGGGGCTGACGTAAAGGTCTGTATTTGTCTGCAAAGTGCCGGGTTGCCCGAGGAGATAACGGGGTCAACAGCAGCGTAGCGCATTTTCACAGACCGACGTGTGCACAGTGTCACAGACACAAGTACAATAGAGACGCACAGTCACTCACAGGGAGAGGCTGGCTAACTCGCTCAAAGTGTCGCGCAGGAGTGACTCCATGTTGTCATCGCAATTCAGGCCATGATCCCTGTTATGTATCTTTACACTGACTGGGTTCATAGGCGAGTGTTTTCAATCATGTTTTTTTTTTTTTTTTTTTTTTCTCTTGCGCCATAAATTGTTTCAGATCCTGTGACACTAGACTTGGTTATGAATATATGAATATATATACACTCCGAAGACCTTAGGAAGCTCCACTAGTCAGCCAAGGTAATGGATAGAGGGATATTATATACTGCTCTGGGAAGCACCACTGTAAGGCCATCTTTGCCTGGATTTTAATAATCCTAAGAAAACATTTAACACCAAAAGTCTGCCCACAGCACAAAAAAATACGTTAAATTTGAGTTTTCACTTGAAGTTTTGGTAAATAATCAGAGAAAGATATTATCTACTGCTCGGGGAAGCACCACTGCAAGGCAACCCTTTTGCCTGGATTTCAAAAAATATGTCACACTAGATTTCATACTGACGTTGACAGTGTCATACGGTTCCTATTCTTCCTAAAAATGATATGCTGTTGTGGTAAATAGTCCAGATATGAATAGATATCTATTAATAGAGAAATAGTATCCATTGCTCTGGGAAGCACCACTTGTTAGAAAAGCTTCCTGTGAACAAGGCCAAAGAAATTCCGCAGATATCAGTCACTGTAACAGCACCAAAAGAAAGCATTTACCCCCAAAAATGTTAAAAATGGCGTTGCGTTATGATAAATATGTATCTCCAGATATCTAAATATGTGGGGACCTGAGTGTTTCCAAGGCGCCTCCGCCACCACAACAAGGGTGATGGGGGGGAAAAAAGCAGGAGGAGGAGGAGGAGAACGACGAGCAGAGGGAGGAAGAGGAAGGGTGCCTGCGTCTTTAAAAGCTAGATGGAGTGAGGGAGTGGGGCGGACGGTTGGCTGGCAGGATTGTGCTGACGGCAGGGCTTTGGTTCAGAGCATGCCCATTAGAGGGAGCCATAAATCCTGGGCTCTCTGGGCCGGGCTGTGTCAGCAGTCCACTGAATGAATTGATTTTAAACGCCACTGAAAAAAAGAGAGAGAGAGAGAGAGAGAGCGCGAGCGAGTGACTATTTAATTCACCCTCCGCCAGAAGCCCACACCCCCGTTCCACCCCACTTCTCAATTTAGGACTGTCGCTGAAAAGGGGGAGGAGAGAAGTCTAGAAACACTGAAACTGTCACCAGCAACAAGCCCAGGGCTGCATGGCCCCCACGCGTTTGATTTAAACAGGAGGGAAACACACAAACCAAATACATAATCTCAAATTCCATACAGCATTTGTTCTCTCCCGCCCCTCTAATTTTTCCTCTCAGCCCTCTCCTTTTATATCTCCACAAGAGAAATGAGACATATCGTAAAAGAAAAAAAAGAGAGAGAGAGAAAGAGGCACCGCTGCATTTGAAATTCAAATGTGTTGGATTTTGAAATTGATGTATGTGTTTATTCATTTACGAGCAGCATCCATGTGTGCATGCATTTATATATTATCAGCAGCAATGAAACGCTGCACAGAGGGCTTGTAGCCTATCTTTCCCCCCCGCGCGCCCCCTCGTCTTTGTTTCTTCCTCGAGCCGCAGCCGCCGTGTTATGTTCAGCATCGCAAAAAAATATGTCTGCAAACAGACACGCAGTAAATTGTGCATGAGGACCAGTTCCAGGCGGTCATCCTCTTTTCTCTCTTTTTTTTTTTCTTCTGTTTTCGCTTTATGTAAACACATTTAGTATCTGTACTAACTTTGTGCTTGTCACACTTTATACCCACGCTTTGACATCCCTCTGTGTGCGTACCTGTTGGAGTGTCTTCAGACGGTGTGGTGGTGGAGTGCGAGTGCTGTGCTGCCTTTGTACGGCGTTGCAGAGAGCAGTGTTACGAGAGACTGCAAGGCCAGGCTGAGGACACCTACCCTGTATTAAACCCGCAATGCAATTGGAATCTTTGGAGGGCACAGGGCATATTAATACCTATGTAAAATCCCACTCACAAAATAATCACATTAAAGTGAGTGTTATTAATTGAAACCCTTTAACACCTAGGCCCTATGCTGAAATGAAGACAAGGAGGCTATTGTTGATTGTTAGACTCTTGAGCGTGATGAATTTGGACTGCACGTTGTCAAGGATTTATTACACTGTTGGATTGCTTTTAAGGTAAGGACACACCGTATTTAACTAGGTCTCAGTTGTATACCCCGCCATGCCAAAGCCATGAATGTCCACCAGCTCCCGTGAAAAATATCTGGCTCTTTAGCGGCTACATATTCCACCAGCCAACTTTTTCTGTCTGCCCTTTGGTGCTGGGCAGGTACTGTACAGTGGATTTATCAGAGCTTGTTTGCTGAAAAAGCGAGTGTGATGAAAGCACTGAGACCGAACCACACAGTAAATGTGCCCTAAATCAAAACAGTTAGCGAAAAGAGGCTAAAGTCGATCATTTTCTGCGGGTTTATCATTGCGAGCGACATATTTCGCTTTGCACATTTCAATCATTGGTAATCCAGTGGAGCTTTAAATACTGTGAGTCAGTGTGTTAGTCTGTAATTATAGTTGGCCTTGAATCATTCATTTAGCAATACCGTTTAGTAGAACAAAAAAATCTATAAGAAAATCTGTTTATGTCATTTCAACATAAATGAGGGGGGGAGGGTTTCAGGG
>CM022470.1:2255946-2267257 GCA_011952105.1 Coreoperca whiteheadi | reverse complement strand
GCTGGTGTGCTTTTCTTTTTTTTTGTGTGGTGGTTGTTTGGTTGGTGGTGGTGTGGGGGGTTGGGGGTGTGGGGGGTGTGTGGTGGGGGTTTGTTGTTTTTTTTTTTCCTCGGACAGCTGAAGTAGCTCCGGCAGCTGCTTTTCAAAGTGAAGGAGGAAATGTTTTGCAGAGGGAAGAGCCTCTGCAGCAAAATCGGGAACGATTCCGCCCCCTTCACTCGTCACAGTGTGGGGGATTCAATCAAAAGTCTGCCCTGTGACCTGCTCTCTGAGAAACAAACAGCCAGCAGAGTCTCCGCAGACCGAAGCCATCAGAGGAGGGCGGCTTGTGTGCGAGCTTAAATCGCGGCACCTTTCTGAACGCTTCCATCATGGAAAAATTGTTAGTTGTCGCAGTGGAGAGTGACTAGCATGGCGGTACATTGATACATTGATGCAGTGAATGCCTCGGACAGTGCAGTAAAAGTGCTGAGGTTGAAATTAAGCTGTTATCTCTGGCATGTATCACTAGGGAGGCAAGAAGCAGTGGTGCAAAGGCGGCAGCCTGTTTGCTTTACTGTTATTGCCTCGTCTGACTCTCCCCATGTTCAGACATTTTCAATGTGCCTCTAAGTTTCTTCACCTTCTGATGTTCAGAAACCATCTTTCCTGTTTCAAAGAAACGTCACTCCTCTTTGTTTTTGTAAACCCCATTAACATCGCCGCATGTGGCATTTGAACATCAATAAAACATTACCACATTAAGGAATCGGTGTAATTACCAGAAACACACAGGACCATCACTGGGAAAATTGGTGGCCTGATCATTTTACACTGTGTGAAGACCTCATTATTTTTTATTATTTCTATTTACCCCCCCCCTAAAAAAATAAAAATAATAATTGTAGTGGTGTTTATTTCAAATATTAGAAAACGGGTCAAAGTTGTATTTAAAAAATGCAAAAAGTTAGTTTTGGTGAAAATTGTAGTTTAACCGCGCATTGTTTTTCACTTAGAGGGACTCTGGTGCATAATCAGCAGCTCATTAGAGTTTTGTCCCCATTTTTATCTCCACTTTCTATTGACGAAAGCATTTTCTAAGCTGTCCTGGTATTACTGTAGAAGGAAACCAAACAAACTAGCATTGGGGTCGTTAAATCACGTTAACATCAGCTTTAACCAATGTTCTCCTTTCTTAAAATGTGTGTATATTTTGGTGAAACTCTGTTTAAAAAAACAAACAAAAAACCCTTAAATGATGAGCCTTAACTGTGTTTCACCGGGCTTGATTTGGTGGGAAGACTGCTTACCATACGTTCTCATACTAGTTGCCAACATTTACCCCAAGCAGAGAGAACCAGTCCTTTCGAGATTGCCCTTTATTCCTAATTATGCTTAATGCAAACTCAAAACCTTCTTCATGTTTACTCAATGTCTAGATAATTTCAGTATAATGTACATTTCCATCAGTGCAACGAAATCATGTCATGCCGTAGTCACCACTCAGTGAGAGATGAGCAATGTTTCTGTCCAAACACCTCCACTTTGTGCAGGGAATGTGTTGAATATCAGTGACAGTAGCTTAACAGGAAACCAAAAAAACGGCAGCTGTCTTCCAGCTGTTCAGTGGGCATCCTCTGCTCCTTCCCTGGTAGGCTTTTACTGTTAAAATACTGTAGGTTTGAAGTGTTAAGTTTCATTGACGGTATCTTAACAGCGAAGGAATCGGCACAGTGGAACGGATGTTTAATTAGTGAATTAAATCTAGTATTTGTGTTCAACAGGGAAACTCAAAAGAGAGAGAGTTGGGCGTGGAGAATGAAACTTTTTTTTTTTTTTTTTTAAATTTGTTACATTAACATGACCACGTGAGCTGTTAGAGTGCACCTATTTTCACCCAACCTCAATGTTTTTTTATCTTGCTTTTACTAGCGCCTGGCCATAAGTTCCCTGTGAAGTTGAGCATTCACAGCGTTAAACAGGGAGAGGGCGCTGTTCTGTCAGTGCAAGAAAGCCAAAACTTAAAGTCCTTCCCACAGAGTCTGATTGATTAATTAATTACTTTCTACTAATTTCTCCGCTTCAGTATAAGGGGGGGGGGGGGGCAAACTTTCTCTAAAGAAGCTAACACCAGGAAGTATTGTGGCCCTAACTTTTAGAACCACAACAACACACACTTTCTGTGGCGTGAGCTATAATGGACTCATTTGTTTACAAGTGAGGTAAACAAATGTATCACAATTAATTTGACAATGATATATTAATGTTCAAAATGCTGCACATAGCACCTTTTAAAAAAAAAAAAAAAAAAAACCCTATTTCAATGCATATTATCATAAAGTAGACAGTGAATAATATCCGTGGATGTGACAGTGCAAGATAATGACAAAAATCAACAGCTCGGTCTTCAAAGATGGAGCACAGATACCATCCTTCAAAATCTGGACCCCAGCGCTTTCCGACTTTCTCGCAACACGAAGGGCATTGCGTTTTCTGGATCCCGAGATAAGTTTGCTCGTTAAAAGTTCAGGACGCCCGTGCGTCATATTTGTCTTCCTCCGGTGTAGTGAGTGAGGGGAACATAGGTGGCGGCGCGTGGTTCTGTCACGCCGCGCTGACAACCCCATGAGTAATCTGGTGCATGATAAACAGAGGGTCGAGGTGTCACGGGAACACCTCAGCGACTGGCACAAGGGTAATTACTCTTCCTGCGTGGGTGCAGCTCAAAATTTTTGAACCTTTTCTTTCTCCAATCATACTTGATGGATTGAGTGGAAGAGGGCGATCATCTGGTTCTTAGCAGGCTCACCAAGCGTGGTAGGCCTCTGTTGATTAATGATATCTGCTGCAAGTCACCAAAAGCGGAAATTAAGTATTTCTGTTTAAATGTAACATTTGTCTCTTTTGCTGGTGTTGAGAAAGGCATTTGTCAAAATCTCTGGGCTTTGGCGAAAGGTGGATTTCCTCTGGGAGCATGCTGGGAATTACTCCCGACTTTCACATTAATGGCATTCAGTGTTCCTATTTTATACCTTGAATCTACTTTTCACCCTTTCACCCTTTGCGACCTAATCTGAATATGGAATCTTTTCACTCTTAAACCCTTAGCTATGTGACCGTTTAGGATTAAGCAGGCTGTAGATTATGATTTATTTATTTATTTTCAGAAAGACGTGGAATGACCTTGGCTGCATGAAAGGAAGTGACTCTTGATGGCATCTCTGTCTGCGGCGGGCACATGGGAGGGGTTCTGGTGGTTTCACTGGTTGAGTTGGGTTACCATTTGTCCTGATGGCGAAGCCCTGCCGTGCTGGAACAGAACAGACTCCGGCTCCCGAGGAGACTAATGGTTACAGGGCCTGGCCATCGTCCAGTGCTGCCCCAGCCACTGCCTCTCCCGTCGCTGGGATATCATTACCTCCAATGTGTTACATCAGACTCGCTTGGTCAGGCTCTGAAACAGTCAATACTCCACAATTTAGAAAATCAGCCAAGTTTGCAGAAACAAAGAGGCAATATCGGAAATAAAGACGGATATATAATCTGACGCCGGGCGTTTTTTCATGCTGGGTGAATTATTTGTTGTCCGGAAGGTGGGGACGTGGCAGGGGTAGAGGGGAAGGGGGGCAGGCATCTGTCAGGGGTTACAGGAGGTGGTCAAGCGGCCTGAATAAACGGGCAAATCACAGCGCCCGACCACTGACCCTCCCCATCTCATACAAGCAGCCTCTACTTTTTCCATCAATGGAAATCTAATTGCTTGAAAAGCGATCAATGGAAACTAAATTGGTTTTGTGTGGAAGCGCGCGTGGAATAAGCTCTGAGCTGTTTTAATGTGTGTTGGTTTTGCATCTTAAATCACGGTAATATTTGGAAAGGGGCCCCCCCCCCCTCTCTGGAGGGGGTAAAGTTTGGTAGTGTCGAGACACCGGGGAGGAGGCACTCAATCAAGCTCCTAATAAAAATCACAGGCTTAATTGTTTTTCCAAACTCATAAATCGTCCAACTTAATAGGTTAATATTAAGACTTATACGAGGACGGTGGGGTGCTTGTTTCAGAGCGGCCGGGAGCTCCTCTTTGTGGAGCTGCGACCACTGATAACCCTCTAGTGATCTGATATGACTAATCCCCTCTAATCCTTAATACACTCCTTAACATGCTCCTAACTGACAGCAGTCGATATGGGTGCTCTTCTCTGTCTTATCGCTGATCTCTTTGTCTTTGTGCACTCTCTGCAGCGAAATTCGCTCTTCCACTCATCCTTTTGACCGCCGATCACTGGCACATCTGCGTCAGTGTCACACATTTTAGCTCCGAGCGCTTTCGTGATAAGCAAAGGGTTGATCAGCGTTTTGAAATTGCACCGACTTGCGGGTTACCTAAGGGCTCGCAGAAAGTGAAGAGTGTGGTTGGGGGGGAGGGGTGGTAGAAAGCCAGACCTTTTTCTACCGCAGTATCCGAAACGGCTGCTTTTTTCCGCACTTGTCGTTCCCAGCGGACAGCTAGATGGACTGCACAGGAGGTTGGGATGTGGCTGGTGGCCGCCGATCGTGTAGCCTTACCCCAGGAAAGAACAGTCCCAGCAGAGTAATTTATTGACAGCATTGAGATGTGTTTCTGGCCAGGTGCTTCTCTCAGCCATCCCTCAGGTGCTTATCTATCAGTTATCAGTGCAGACAGAGCACAGACCCAGGTTGTATTTCTGTCTGCTATTGTAATTACATTGTAATTGATCCGAGGCTGTGCTGGGCATTGCCCATGCAGTAACTTTGCAAGGGCTTTCTTTTCCCTTGTTATCTGGAGAAGTGCTACAGTATCGTAGTAAGCAACCTTGTGATGCTTTTTACAACCTCTTTGTTGTTTCGGAGCAGATCTTCCCGTAAAAGTAAAAAAGCAAAAGATAAAGGGGTGATTACACGGCAGACAAAATGAAACTGAAAAGACACTTAACCAGGAATACACGGTCATTGAAAATCATAACATGGACATGCAAAAGAAAAAGGGATAACCCCCCCCCCCCCCCCCAAAACATACAAACCGAATGTTGATTCATTGCCCAATGCACATTTGTAATCGTTTTCAAAAACCTTCGGCCGACAGAAATGCTTACATGTCAACATCTGCTTTATTGGAATAAATGTGGATGCTGTGAATCAGAGAGTGTGTCTTTTCAGTAGGTGTGCCATCACTCTCGCAACAACAAACAGCACGGTTTGTGTAACATTCCAATCACGCATATTAACCAGCCCTCGCCACCCATCAATCTTCCCGCCGCCATTTTGTAACTGATGCCGAAATGATGTTATAAATGATGTTTGAAAATATCCCCGTGCCGCCCTGCATCAGCAGTCTGAAGGCCTATCAGATGTTCTCCGCACACATCTGCGAGCTGTATTCACCTCCGGGAAATTAGCAATCAACCTTTTACCAGCCAACACCTGTATAAGGAACACAACATTTCCCCCCATCCAGCCGCTCGCAATGTCAGGTCACACGCTCTTGCGCGCCAGTTGTGTTGAGAATGTTATTGTTATGTTGATAGTAATTTCCCATTGCTGATCACTGTCGCGGCATGCAATTTGCATGTCGGCTCCTTCTGTGTAATAACAACAGCCTTAAAGCGGTGCTGAAACCATCTGAAACCAGCATGCGTCCACGCTGTTGCAGCTCTTGAAGCTCTTGTGCAGTCTAATGTAAGTATGCACGCTCTCCCTCATGATCCCTCATTTATCATTTTGACACTGGCTACTTTTTTGAAGTGGAGAAAAATGTTGCAGTCAGCTCTTCCTTTGGTCTCGGAAAATATGTGCGAACGAGTGCGTGCGTGTGCGCGGTTTTCGACTGCTTGTGGAAAATGGAGAAAACGAGCGTGTGTGTGTGTGTGCGTGTGCGTGCGTGCATGCCCCGCACATTCTTGTGTGTTTGTGCACATGCATCAGTATGATTAAGGAGCGCTGGAACATGGCACCGGCTATTTACTGCTGATAAACCAGAGTGTGTATATGCTATTGTGTTGCGCCACCATTTCTCGGTTGCTTGTTATTCTTATTCCGATGCTCCATCTATCCTGCTTTATGCAAGACAAATTGTATCCTATTTTCAGAAGCTTTTTGACCTGATACAGAAAACTGTTAAAAAAATGTATAAATAAATGTTTCTATCATCGAGCACCATTTTAGCTCCCTTCAGTTAACTTTATGTAACAGTCCGGTGGCATCTAGGCACCTTTCAGTCCAATTATGACCTAGAAACACTGTTTAGCAGAACTCTTGACATTTTACCTGAGCTCAGACTAATATCCCTGTTAAACTGCATCAATAGATATCTGGATAGGTATCTATATTGATTGCCATGGAATCGATTGCTGACATTATGATCCTTCTTGCAGTGTGCTGTTGGAGAGCCTCTGATAAACAGTCTGATCCATCCAGCAGAGGGATAATGTTACTTGGCTTTTCTGTTTTGCGTGCGTGCGTGTGTGTGTCTGCGTGTGCGCACGTGTGTGTTTGCGTGTGTGTGTGTGTTGGGAGTGTGTCCTGGCAGGTTACAAATGAGTTTGTTTGTGTTCTGGCCGCAGAAACCTTTTATGCCCCGGGCAGTGTGTGTTGTGTGGGTGGGTCTTGGTGAATGCGATAGAGACTAAGGATCTGTATGTGTGTGTGTGCGTGTGTGCGTGTGTGCGTGTGTGTGTGTGTGTGTGAGAACAAATAGCTTCATATGAGTGGGATGGTCATGAGGTTGAGATGCCTTTTTAGTATTTTGCCTGTTGTTACCACCCTAAGCCATATAGCTTCCTGTCCACTCGGTTCCGTTCCCCGCGCTTGCGCTGAGGTCAAGCAGGTGACCTATTGGTAAAAGTGCCATGCGTGCCAATAAATGCCTAGCAGTATTAATCACATAGGAGCCCTTACTCTGTGAAGAGGTCAATGCTTTAAAGGGCACCCAGAGAGCTGCCTAAGACTGAAATACAGCCAGGGCATCTTTCCGGTTGAATGTACCAAAAGTTTTATTAGTTCCCCCAATGAGGTCAGTCTGCCCTGCATAAATGAAATCTGTCGATATCCCATTATAGGCTTTTGGAACTTGATTGTGAGGCATCTGTCAGATGCATATTTCATTCTAAATTTAGTTAGCTGGCTGTAAGTAATGCATACATTACCACCAGCTTATTTCCCAGTGTACACGGCTGCAGAACATCTGTTTTTCTATTAAGTGAGAGATGAAATATTAATCTGAAAGCAGATCTGGTGCGAGTCAATCACTGACAGACCGCAGTGACAGCTGCTGTGAAAGTAACACCATCATGTCAGGTGTCTGCCTGGATACATCTGATCACGACATCAACACACACTGTAGCTCAGAGCCAAAACATGAACGGGTTCGCCGGATCAAATGGACTGTTTTATTAACTGGGTCGATTTTAAGCCGGTAATTGGAGAGCGGTTACAGTTAGAGAAATGTAGCCTTGATTTGTTCAAAAGGAACGTGCTCACATCCTGAGATTCACCTCAGTGCTACAGTTTAGCTATTAGCTGCGAGTACACAAAGGAAAGCGTGGGGCCATGATATGCTGGTAATGACAACTCGCTGGATTGTAGAACGTTGGTTTCAGAAAAAACAGCGACCGAAATCAACATCGATTTACACGGTTGGGTAATGGGAATGGGGGAAAAACACTGACGGACATACTTTTCGGCAAAATTAGTCATCTCCATTGCGCCAAGGTCATTCCCATGTACGACCGCCTTCACAGACGTGCACAATCAATAAATGCATGCTCCACGTTGTCGGCCTGTTGAACACGCTGGGTGGTTCAGAAGTCAGAGATCTGGATAATGGGACTTCTAAGGAACTGCATGTGATGTAATGTTGAAATAGACAAATCACAAACAAATGACACCAAAGTGTACTTTTTTCTCGGCACAAAGAAAAGTCCACTGACACTTGGGTAGCACATGTGATAGATTTTGCACCTATCGACTGCATCAATCCACTCGATGACTTCGTTGAGCCAACAGAGATCCATTCTATGCAATTATTGCCCTCTAAATAGCCCCTGTGAATACTTGAAAAGCTAATTGTATGTCAATACAGCTCAAAGGCGAATTCTATTGACGTGCAGCATTTGAAGAATTTAGTATTTGGCTCGGTTGCCAGGTGACGGGCACTAGACCTTGGCTTGAGGTGGCTGTGTTGAATGTTTCTCATCACCCAGACTAATAAGCATTGCCATGTTTATTCCAAGATTATGTGAAATGTCAAACAATAAAGGCATATGCGTTTTGCATTTTAGAATTCATAAGTAATTACATACAGCATTAGTTCACTTAGACTAGACTAGACTTTTAGACCTTCTAGTGTTGTGTAACACCAGGATGTATACAGCAGGCGTATTAGTTTAGCAATCCACAATTTGATGAGAGCGCAGGAATTCAGATTGCATGCAGTAGTTCCAGCCTAATGTCAGGTTTGCTGGTATAAATGTGGATCAGCTGTAATTAACAGGGGCTATTTGTCTTTTTACCTCTTTTTAAAATATTAAACAGCGATGCTGCTGTGGCAGAGTGCCACGTTTGCTTTCTCGAAAGGATACAATGCGATGTGTAGAAAGTACTCAGAAATACGTTGTGTGAAATGCACTCCAATTGTGGACGTGGGTTACCATGTTACAGACAAACATGAGACGTGTGCGCCAGATCAGATTGCTATCGTGGTCAAAAATATTTAATCGTTGGAAAAATGGGATCCAAATCCAAGTCTGTACACCGGAAACATACCACCAGTGGCTCAACTTTGCCAGTTTGTTGTTACTTTTTCGCCTTTCTGATATCCATCTGTCTCACAAAGAACACATAACTTCCCGGACGACGGCAATAATATAAAATGAAGTCAAGTTGAATGAAACAGCCAAAATGCTACAGAGCATCTTTTACCACATGTGCATTGGCAAGTTTCTAAAAGTCCAGATCGGAAGCGCGGTTTGGTAATGCAGCATGCACCGCCACTATGAGCCACATGCTGTATCAGTGACTTCCATTGTTGCACACGGCAGGGCTGCACTGTACGTCCCTGCAGGTTTCCCTTCAGGCCCGACTGTGCGCCGACGTGGGCAGAACTGCTCCCCCCCCCCCCGCCTTGAGCTAAAGACGCTTGGACATTAGCATACACAGGTTGTCACGGGTAAATGAATGACAAGACTTTCATCTCCCGATGTGTCAGGCTCGCTTAGCGGTGACACGGTTCAGTGTGCCCGCAAAGTGCCACTTTGGTTGCCTGTGGAGCCAGCGTACAATTGAGACCCTGCCTCACAAAGATTACTTAATAAACAGAATAATTTCACCATCGATATTAGCCCAGCTTTGTGACAATGTCAAAAGAGAGCAAGAAAACAACCAATCTATATTTGTTATGAAACTTTGCCATCCTCCCGTTGTAGTGTGACGCCATTTTTAAACCATAATGAACAATGTAGGTATGTTCTCTTGCACAGAGGAAGAGGTCTGTCACTGATTTCACGTGTTTTCATTGCTTAGCTTCAGCATTTTGCAGTGAATTTCCCTCCTCTGCTGCGTTTCGCTCACGTTTGACTTGAGGTGAGGCGTTATTATTTGCCACATGCAGACGCACGTGAACTCAATTACTGTACGTAATCTGGACCCTGATGGTTAAAGGGACGTCAATTAGTTTTTGTTGGGGCTATTTAGGGCTCATTAAAACATTAAATGTGTGAAGGCTCACTTTGCAGGGAGAAAATTTAAAGCATGAATTTTTTACGAGCCCTGTCTTGTCTGTGTTGATGAGTGTGACTAGTTCTGCTGGCAGCTGCTCCAGATTTCACGAAGCCACTCGTGATGCAGTCCCCAAACTTCTGACGTCCTGTCCTCAAAATGGATGACATCTTGATTCCCCGGTAATGAAATCATCACTGGGATATTGCAGACAGTTTTAATTCTGATTAAAAGTCATTTTTTAAAGAGATGACCTCAAACATCTCACTTCTCTCATCTCCGCTCTAATTCTTCATTTCCCATTGCTCGGAGCCGAAGTCCTGAGTTGGCAAAATTCCGCTCGCGAATAGAAGACGTTTATCAAATTTCTCCATTAATCTGATGTGCGGGCCTTGATTAAAATGCTACCCCACACAGACAACGCAGATGCTCAAAGTGCAGACTTATAGGAATATACAGATTGATACAGATGTGCTGCGCTCCTCTGCCTTGTTCGGGCGCAGAGGGTGGCTGCAGTGGGAATCGATAAAGGGAATGCTCAGTGATCGGGGGGGGGCGGCTTTTGTCTTTAGTGTTTATCCTGACTCAGCACAAAGTCAAAAAGGCAGCATGTTACTGAAGGGAAGACTGATGTGCCGAATACCCCCCCACCCCACGCTTTCCTCCTCCCTCCTATGGTTATCTGACGGTCAGGGATTCCACAGAGCGAGCAGAGATTGATTCCCCCCCCCACACACACACACACACACATACACCCAGAGATAGGGATTGTTTTTCACATAGGGTGATATGAGACTTTCAGACAGGGTCGGAGGGGGGGGGGGGGCGTGTATTGTGCAGGGGCAGTGGGATTGGTATTGGTGGAGATGACAGGATGGTGATGTGGGGATAGGCAGGACTGATTGGAGTTGAGAAAGAAGTGGAAAAACTGAGACAGAGATGGAAAAGCAGAGGCCTGCTCCCTGAGACTTAAGGGATTGGCCCCGCTGCTTCATTCCAACCGGCCCCAGCCCAGAGACTCCAGTCAGGCCGGCTAGTGTTGCTTCTGGACAAGTCGTCCTCCGGCGTATAGATCTGCTGTCTTCTAATGCTGATTGATATTAATCAAATTGTCTTTGACTGACACAGCAGCCAAGAGGCACGATTTTTTAACCCAAAAGGCAATTTTCTAAAATGGGCCTGGGCTGAAGTCTGCAGGCGTTCTTGCCGACTGATCCTGCCAGGGCCACTGACCCCTGGATAGCACATGTAATGGATGAGTACATATGCCTTGTGCTGTCTCCCTCTCTCTGAGCGGAGGAGACATGAACTAATTAATTATGGGGGATGTTGGCCAGGCTGGACGCTGACACGATCGTTGTGGCTGTGTGGTTATTGACTACTCCACAGAGGAAAGTTGCTCATTTAGCACTGTGTTGCAAGCCCGGGAGGTCACTGATCATTGTGGAAGGAGCATATGCTCTGTGTTTGTCTGTGTCTCGGCTTGTGTTTGCTCCCGTCACGCGCCGTGTGCGCGTGGGAGCACGTGTGTTTTTCTTGTATGCGGGGGGGGGGGGGGGGGGGTTAAATGTATGGAGAAAACGTTGCGGGGCCGTGCTTTTTT
>CM022470.1:2227371-2253458 GCA_011952105.1 Coreoperca whiteheadi | reverse complement strand
TGGGAGTCCAAACTATGATCCCAGGAGGGTGAAGAAAAGGGGGGGGGGGGGGATGGCAGGAGTCTACATTGCTTGTTTATGCTCCCTTTTTTTCTCCTCTCTCACATCGAATGAAGCGTTGGAATCTCATCAGGAGTGAAACGATGACTAATCAATTTTTACAGTCCCCCCGGTGCAACAGCCTAGGACAAGGAAAAGCCTCTAATTTTACTTGTACTTAACAAACGCATGAGTTTGTGTGCTGCTGAAAACGGCACAAACAGAATCACAGTTATGAATGTTGCTTTTTTTTTTGGTCCCGTTGCTCCTAAAAATAACCGCCAGCACGGAGGAATTACAACTTCGCAAGCCACTGCACCATTTTACAATGGACAGAGATGTAAAACACCTCCCTTCAAGTCACCCCCAATCAGTGTGATTTTTATGCGCGCCATGACGCGTGCAATGCGGTGGATCACATTTCAAATAGAGTTATTTGCAAGGAAGACATGCAATATTGTGTTAGACCTGTGTACACTACATGCGCAAACACAAACAGACATTGCTTGTATTTTGTTTTCCCCAGGCGGCATCAGTGTTGCTGAAATGAAGCCGACAGCAAACATTTCCTGTTTGTTACATTGTAGGTATTATGCCGTCTCTGCTGGAGCAGATGCCTGAACTGCTGTCAGGGGCTAAAAAATACACACTGCCGCAATCCTAATAAGTGCTCAAAGCCTAATGAAGGTCTCTCACACAATTCGGATTTACGTTTTGTAATAAGTGTGGAAAAATGCTCCCAAATGTCGCAATTTTTCAATCTAGCTGCCCCCAACTAAAGATGTTCCTAATCAACGAGTAGTCCTTATTTCAAGCCATTAGTCGACTCGTCGTCGAATGATTGTTATATTGACTTAATTACTTAAACGTATATATTTTGGAGGGAAATGGTTTGAGTTCCAGGGCTGAGAAAGAATGTTGCAAGTGACATTGTTAACACTGTGCTACATTACAGAGAAATACAAAACTGTAATAACTGCACATACAGGCATTACAATATGAAAGTCAAGGACTGATTTTTTTCATTTTCAAGGACTTTTCTCCAAGCAGCTAATTCATTATTAAATCTAAATTTGTATTAAACATAAAGGGGTTTGAGCGGTGCCAAATGTAGCAAAACAGGCCAGACTGTGTGACCCAGGAGTGGGGTGAGGCGGGAGCAAAACTGTGGGAAGCGGGCAGGAGTGAAATGCTGGCTATCACAGATGGGACTTTGCTCTGTGCACACTATCCGAAGACTATGGCCAGTATCCGTAGAGAAAATGAACAAAATATCATCTGGCAGACGGCGCTGAGGGCTCAAAACCCCACGGCGAGTGCTTCTCAAGCCGTCATCGTAACACAGACGCAGGGCGTTCTCCCTCACAGTCTCCGCGCAGGGATTATTAACAGTAGTTCTGCCAACGCCGCCTTACTTTATTGGGACAAAAAAGTTCCAAGAGTATGTTCTCGTAAGAGAGATCTCGTTTTTGTAATTTAATAGCACGCTAACGTAGCAGCGAGTACTACATTAGCGAGCACGGCCTCCAGCTCTATTAATGACATTCAGTCGAAGCACAAACACAAAGTGCATAGACAGACAACGTTAAAAAAAATCCATCACACCAGCATTGTTCACGCCCCGACACCACGGATCCCTGCTCCTAGTAGCTAGCCTAATGCTTAGGTCAGCGAGCTAGTTGACACCCTACAATCCTCAATCATTCATCAGGTCATCCCCTCGAATGATAAATTACTACGAGGCGGTGAGGTGTCCGAATTTTAAAAAAGCAAAAGAAAACGCTGAGCAATTTCTGATCCCGAGGAGTGTGATTCTTGAAGAACAAAGCTTTGGTCGAAATTGAAGACAGCGTTATGTGGCACATTTGAATTTCAAGCACTTTTTGAGCACTTTGTTAAAAAAGGGGCCATTTTCAAGGTATTGCAGTACTTGATTTTCCCCATAATTGCATAATTCAAGCACCTTGTGCGAACCCTGTAATAGTATAATAATAATAACCACGTACATTTCACAAGTTAGCCGCCTCTTGCTAACCGCACAAGCGGTAACTTTATTCTGAATATGTCGGAACAATCAGCAAGGCGACTGAACATTTAGTTATCTTCGTTTTTTGTTTATTTCAACACAAACACAATGTAAAAATAGGAGCACAATGGCGAGTGTGGATGAATTTGTATTGTACCTGAAAACCTCTTTTCTTCGCCCATCCTTGTGTTCTCTGTTATGTTGGGCTGAATGTTTTGTCCTTCACCCTTTTATTCCTGTTCATGACGCCAAATGCTGTCAATCTGTGTGTACATGTAATAACAGGATTTACGCAAACCAACAGCGTCTGACAAATAACTTGTTGCTGGTCGTGAAAATAAAAGGCAACGAAACAAAACAAGAAATCAAATCAAGATGGCGAAGAACGCAGGGTGGGCACAGAACAGATTTTTTTCAGGTGTAATACGAATGCCTCCACACTTGCCATTTTGCTTCTATTTCTACATCGCATTTGCATTTAAGAGGTGAGGTGGCCTCTATAGGAAAAATAGTGTAATGAGATGAGCACGTAAATGAATACAAGTGGGCAGAAACCGGGATGTAAATCAGTTCATAAGAAGTTGAAACAACATCACGATTGAGAACAGAATTCACTGTCGCATCGCCTCCGCTGACCGGGTTACATGGTGCGTGGAACTAAATAAATAGACTGAGGTTCAGTAGACCTGCTCATTTTGAGCCAGGAAACCCGTAACAGGGTTAGTCTGATCATGTTTGCTCGTGCCATCGCCTGCAAATTCTACAATACGGCTACAGAGTTGGTCGAAGAGTTGGCCCCATCATCTTTTGAGACTGTAATTTGGGGAGAACGACGTGCGCCAAGTGTCAACATGCCTATCCCTCAGCCAAACAGATCACAGCGGATTGACCTGTAGGGACACTGGCTGTAGGGTGGTACAGGGACGGGGGCTGTCGGGAGCTTTTGCCGGGGCGGCAATATACGTACACACACACGAAAGTGCTGCATTCACCTGGGGGTGGGGGGACATATTGACGGCCGCTGACTCTTGATTGAGGGGCTGTCCCTCTCTCCCTTTGCAGATTTATGACTGAGAGGATTTGTGTCCAGTCCAACTTATCTTGCTGATAGACAGCCTTGTAGATTTCCTCCGAGTGGATTTATGTTCTGTGGGTGCAAGCTCTGTTGGGGTTTTGCCCTGTACCTCACATCCCCATTTTACGCCTTAATTGAACTTTACATGTCCACACGGCAGCGTCGTCCTGCTCTGAGTGGCTCTCAACCCCCAGCCGTTTACTAGAAATGTAATTATTTATGCTCCAGCTTACAGTCAAGATTTTATAAGGACTCTCACATTTTATCAAATTTTCCCTCGTCTCTGAAGATGGGTGATAATGGTGTTGAATTTCTAGCGATGCCATATATGGGCTATGATTTTACTACATTATTTTAAAGTCAGCGTGATTTATGGGGCCCAGACTCGAGACGTGATGATCGTAATTAATCTGAACCGTCGTGAGAGGGAAAGGCCAGCCACTGATCTGTACGCGGCATATGGCTGTGGGATCTTATTCTCCCTGCACCGCATCTCACTACTTTCACCTGAATCAGCACATTTGGCTTCCCCGTGCAAGGGTGCTCTGGCAGATTCCAGTCGTCAGTGTTCAACACACGTGTCCCTTCACCCGCACGGCTGGAAAGGCGCGATCCCAAAAGCTTGGATGCTCGATTGTTTCTTGCACATCTATCAACGTGAGAAAGAAGACAAAGGCAGGCTCATATTTGAAGCTCGCATGCCCCAGACGGAGGGACTGGCTCATGCGTTGACCTCCTTGTGCAGAGCACATTTGCAGAAATAAAACTCAGACTGACAGACAAAGGAGACACTAGTAGCTGGAGAGCTGGAAAGACAGAGAGAAAATTCTGAGTAATATTGATCTTAGTTAATTAGATTCCTATCTAGTCTCTGGGGGCTGGTGTTCCGGCAACACATTTTAGAGTGAAGAAAGTGGCTGAGAGATATACCAGTATATGAACTCAGTTAATTTAATTTCAAAGCCCCGAGTACAAAATGTGATTTGATTATTGGGAATATTTTTCATGTCTAATTACAATTTCTCTTTTCTCCCCTAAAGTTTATCTAAACTTTTTTTTTTTCTCTGTGAATCCTAATGAATCTCACTCCTTGTTTAGAACTAATGACCAAGTGTTTATCTCTACAGCACCCCCCCCCCACACACACACACACACACACACACACACGCACACACACGCGCACCCCAACCACCCCCACCAAATCCCTCCCAATGCAGTTCAGTAATTCAATATGTAGTGCAGAAAAATTTGATTTGAAATTGAGCGCTGGTATTGTTAGTTTCTCCACACACTGAAACTAAATGAATTTCCACATTGAATCACTAATTAGAAGGTATTTTATTTCACTTTACTTCAAGTTGACGCCTGTGCAAGAAAAGATTAGAAAGGTAAGTCCAATTATCGTTCCTAGTCTATGGTTTTAGTAATACATGAGCAGGTTCCATTCAAATTGAACAAAAAAGCATGTTGTATGTTTTCAGCCTTCCTCGGTTTGTCCCGGGTCTGCTCCTGGACCTCCTGGGTGTGTGTGTGTGTGTGACGGCAGGGGGGAGGGGTCATGTTGGGAAGCAGCGGCCCGACGTCCCGGGGCCACGCACCAGGTCACCGACTTTCATGGCTGATCTGTTTGTCATAATGGCTTTTAAAAGGTCATGTGTTGATTAAAATGACTGATCGTTAAAAGCATCCGTTGGAAAGCGCGCGCGCACGCACAAATCTGCAGGTCATGTCCAACGCTGTACAGTGCCATTTGTTATGGATGGATGCAGAGAGGGCCACAGATACATGAACTACTGGAGCAGGTCAGGCAAATATATGAAAAGCTCCACTCTTGTCACATTTTTCTCGTGTCACTCGGTACAGCGAGCGTGCGTGTGAGGGATTTGTATTTATTTTTTTTTAGTAATATGGTCAAAAACCGGCGATACAGTGCAAGCGGAGAAAGAGAGACGTGTAGCATTAGCACCCGCTGAAAAGGATTATCCATGCATTCTCCGCACACTTGTCATCATTGATCTCCTCCACATTATTTTTGCGCTGCCCCGGCCCTCTCCTACCAGAGTCTGGCTTTGCTGCAAGGCAGTAGCTCTCTGTGAGCCGGCTGGCTGGCTGAACGGGGACGTACCTGTGTCTCACTTAAACCCGCCAGCCCCCTTCCTGAGCTGCTCCCCGCCCCCAGGCATCTCGTTGTATGGGGGCTATAATTGTTGCTGTAAATTCTGCCGCTCCCCTACGCCCCTGTCTTAACCGCCCATTACACATGGTTCACTACGGCCCTTGTTGATTGCAGCTGTCAAGAAGGGCAGATTTATGCACTCTGGGTTAGAGATGAAGGGATAGAAGGGAGGAGTGAGAAAAGGGTGATTAGGGGGAGGCGGGTTTATTGGGTGAGCCCGCGCTTGACCCCTCCTCCAGCCCGGTTTACCCCCCGTGGCGTGGGTGGAGATGAGTGAGGATGATGAGGCAAAGCGGCCTGGCATAGGGGGACTCGGTCCGAGCCAGCAAGACGGAGGGAGAAACGGGTGCTCTAAACTGGGCTGGTGATGAGCTTTGGGCCTGATCCGTCGAGCTTTGTGTGTGTGTGTGTGTGTGTGTGTGTGTGTGTGTGTGTGTGTGTGTGTGTGTGTGTGTTGTGGGTTTTTTTTTTTTTCCCCCCCGCTGTCCACACACACTCTCCTCAGCCCTCAGCCAGCCTCTCAGACACCCTGTCCTTTCTCAGAAAACACCACTTGTGTAACAAAGGCTGCTAATCTGTTGAGTACAGCAGTGAGCCCAGTGTGGGGGGAAAAGCACTTCCTCAGCCCATCACAGAGTCCACTGCGGTCACACTCTAATCCACTGAGCCATCACAGCACTGAAATAAACCGTAATACTCCGATAGGTCCTCTGCTCGGCTCGCTGGCACTGCGTTGTTATGAATCAACAGAAGACTAATCAGTTACTACAACTGATTCATTGTAAAATGCAATCATAAGACAAAACAGCAAACAGATGCGAAGGATTTGCTGGATTTCTTCAGTTCATATCTTTGGAAATTAAATACCTTTTCTGCTGTCTGTTTTTCTAAAAAAAAACAACTTTCGTTCTAAAAAATAGAAAATAAGATTGAGTTGAAACTCTAGCATGATGTAATGCGTTGTGTACGGTCATGTTATGTGTTGTTTCAAAAATATTCTTCATTCTTTATCATATACTTCCACATTTTTCACCGCAGAAACTTAATTCAAATATCCAAATATTCAGCTCAGTTAGGCAATCATGCAGGCTATTACTTTACTCATTCGCACCTTTCGTACTTTCCAAAATATTCAAAGTTTTCCTGGAAATTTTCCCAATTCAAACGAAAGGACGGAAATGTTCCCCTGCTCATTCATACGTTCAGACTGAAACTTCATTCAGACATCCAAATGTTCCACATTCTGGGAAGTATTTTCAAGCTTTTCAAAGTATTCCACTTTGTTTGAGGTGGCGTTTTGATGAAACGTTCAGAGTTAAGAGTGCGTGACATCATTTAGAGTCAAGAGGAGGGGGAAACAAATCTTAAAAATGTCTCTTTAACTTGCTCCTCCTCCTCCTCCTCCTCACAAAGTTCAGCCCACATACATCATTTATACCTGAAAACGTAGGGAAACTTGTGCCGGTCGCAGGCATGTAACTATGGAATCGAGCCGACACACACAGCTGGCTTGGTGAGCTCCCAAGTGGCTCAAAGTCACCCAACTGCCCCATAAGCTCTAACGTTAAAGAGTCGAAATTTCTGGAGGGAAGCAGAGAGTGCCAGTTTTTAAAATTGCTATAATGGTCACATTTTTTAACTCTGGCCACACAAATTGCACATGTAGACGTTCCGAACTGGTTTGGATTGTTGATCTACTTTGGCCGTTAAGATTCCTGGACCTTTTAACTGTTAAATACATTCAGACCTTGAGCTGTTTCAGGTTTAACTCCCAATTCAAACGCATCCCTTCTGACGTTCTGACTACTACGCTCCGTGTACATACACAGCAGTAGACGGAAGTGTGGCTAAAAGGTATTTTTGCATCAAGCAAGAAAAAACCGAGCAAATAAAAAAAAATATAGACGCGTTGTCTTGTTGTTATGCATTACTATTTGTCCTTTTGTCTGTCTGTCTCCTCATGTGTTACGTCATGTTATGTCATGTGTTGTTATTCCATACGTCATTATGTGTCATACGCCATTCTGTGTTACGTTATTTTATGTCAATGGTTACATTATGCACAGTAACGTGTCAATTCTGTTCATCTAAATGTTTTATGTTAAGTTATGTTTTGTGTCATATTTAGTTTGGGTTTTTGGTCGTTTCATGTCGCGTGTTATATTGTATGCCGTTATGTATCGTTCTGTTATGTGTTGTTATGCATCATTATTTGTCTTTATGTCACTTGCCATTATGTATTCATTATCTTGCGGATCATGTGTTCGTTCCGTACGCTATCTGTCATGTTTTCTTCTGTGTCGTTACGTCTCTTTATGTTTAACCTGTCATGGTAATGCTGATTGTTAAGCTCAAATTCCCTCCTATTTCATCCTCTTCTGTTTTGTCCTGTTCTGTCTTGATGTATTTTCCGTTCTACTTTGTCCCACTAGTGTCTTTTAAACTGATCCATCCACACTCTGGAGCCGGAGCTGCTGTTTGTTAGATAGTGATAGATAGCGCTTGTTGCCCAGTTGGCAGCATTACTGTAACGCAGCTAAACGTGCACAAGTCTCTAAGTGGTCCCTAAGTTGTCCTGCGGGATGATGGGATGCCATAGCAGCAGCAGCAGTAATGGAATTACAGGAAAGACCCTGCCCTGGTCGCACCGGCGAAAGGTACAAATGGAGGATGAGATGGAGTGAGGAGGAGAGGCAGAACCAGAGCCAGAGCTAGCAGACCAATCTACACTATGGCACTTATAGAATTACTCAGTTCACCTTCTTAGACCAAGGAATCAATGGCGCTCATTAATAATTCACACAGTTTTAGGAAGGAGGGAACCATAACTGTCATAAATGGTAATTTTGTTTGAGCATTACAGTCCTTTTCATTGGGATAAACAACAACATTATTCATCAGCAGAAATTATAAATATTCATGATAAGCACACATTGTGTATACAGAATAGCAGGCGGGCCTGCAGGAAAAAAGCATATATCCAGGCTATATTGATGGGATTTCCCCTGAATGATGAAATAATTTACAGAATTGATTACGATGAAGGCTAATCTTTACGAGGCATATATGGCTGAATATGAATGCACCCGAGCCCTGCTCTGTCATGTGGCAGGTGGATGATAAGCTGGCGTTTGTCTTTCAGCGAAAGCGTCATGGAAACATCAGAGGAAGTCGGCAAGTCTGAGGCACTGTCCGTGAACACTGTTCCCCCTCACGCGTCCCGCAATGTGTCACCTTCATTTCTTCATTAGCTGCCGAGAGTCTCAAGCCTCAACCGCTTTGGATTTTTATTTATGGCTCCATTGCTTTCTTAGAATGATCGAAAACACAATCACAGTTACTGCTGCAATCCATATCTGTTGTGTCTAAAATAAGTGCTATATTAGATTGCGACGATGCCGCTTTGCTTATGAGTAGGAAGAAACAGATGGGCTATTACAGATACAGAGACTGAAGCAAATTGAGGTCATCGAGCAGGTCTTGTGAATCGTGCGTTCAAGACATCGGGTGTCGGTGTAAAGCGGGGGGGGAAGGAGTTTTATTTAAGGAGGTGTTTTTGGCGCACATGTATTCAATGCAATGTGGGAGAGGACGGGCCTCTGGGCACAGACAGCCGTCAATGGGCAGGGATAATTTGATGCATGCACCCCCACCCCCCAGCCCCCACCCCTTCACAACCAGATTTCTTGTTCTCTGGCTTTATTTTTGTTTCTCAGATGAAGTGAGAGTGGTGGGATTTGCCACATTTTGTATTCATGCCGGCTCGTCTCTGTGACCGCAGGGCCGGGTGACTTCGGAAAAAACCGAATCTCTCTATTCAGCCTCCTTCCAGCATTTGAGCCTGGGTTGCCCAACTTGTGAGGCTGCTTAGGAAGGAACTGTGTGGCTGTGTCTAAAATGTAAATGATGAGCTGTCATTACAGTCTGCATCACACAGACTCGGCGGGTTTTGTCTTTCAGCTGTTTCTGTCTTCAGCCGCAGGATCTGATCTTGGCTTTGTTTTTAGTTTTCCTCACAAGTGTGTCGGTGCGTGTACAGGATGCGTGGGAGCAGCCACTGAATGCAAGCTAGTCACCACCGGGGAGCGATTTAAGGGCCTTTTATAGAGATAGATCCGTCCGGTTTACTGGGCTGAAGCTGGCTACCAAGAATTGTGACAGACATGTGCCTGCTAGACCTCATACATAAACCACTGGGGTGTTTGTATGCATTTGTGTGTGTGTGTGTGTGTGTGTGTGTGTGTTGTGGGAGATAGCGATAGCTGTTGTATCTCTGCTCACGTGCCTTGTCTTCAATTGCCCAATCAGTCAGTGGACCCTTCAGACAGTCTCCTCTTAATAAGGAAGCTTCCAGCCCAATTCCCACAGATAGCCTAAGTAAATCAAACCGGTGAGGAGGAGAGGAGAGCCTCTTCAATCAGGCTCTAGAGAATGGAGCCTGGGCAACTCTGGCACTCCAGACAATAGGAGAGAGAGGGGGGGGGGGGATGAGGAGATACAGTGATATTCCCGTATGGTGATGACTACACTCTGAGTGAGGTATACCATTCATCTGGCCTCAGTCATCTTCTTAGAGCTGCATCCCTGCACCCTCAGGTCCTCTACACTCTGCATCCCGCCGTAAAACATTCCCCATTGTAATTCATGTTATGCCGCAAGAGCCTGGGCTTTTGGTAGAGACTTGCATGTGCACGCGCCCCCCACCCCTTCCTCCTCCTCCTCCTCCTCCTCCATCCGCACAGCTCGCAGACTTATCATACGGTCCTCATGGAGAGCCATAATACCATATTTTGTATTCAATCCCGATAGCAGCCATTTCAGCAAAGCCACAAACCTAGGGGCCTCAGCTTGCGCGTTGGTCAGGGTTCAGGTTGGACCATTCTGAGCGGTCCCACGTCGGCAATTTGGGGCGAGAGCGCTCCAGGCCACATGCGCCTTGTCCGTTCGTCACAGGTGAGGAGGAGTGTGTGGGGGGGGGGGGCGGCGAAGGGGAGGAGGGAGGCCGGCTGAAGTTGAAAGACAAGGCCCTGGCATCTGCATCAGGCCAGGCCAGCAGATGTGGCGATCCTGGTCTATTTGAGCTAAAGTGATGATTAAGGGATCATGGCCCTTAAATAGACAATCCTGTTTACCCAGTTTAGGGCTGCAATCAATCCGCCACTCGCCAGATTAATTGAGACGCTTCCGATTGATTTTCTTTTTCTTTTTTTTTTTTCATCCCCTCACTTCCCTCCTCCTCTGCTCCTGCTCAGCCTTCCTATCAATGACTTCTCAAACTGCCATAATTCATGAGAGAGGGCTGCAGGGGTGGATCGAGGACTGGACCGAGTGCATAGGTGAGCGCATGTAAAAATGTAAAATGTATGACACCACGTTACTGCCTGCCTGCAGTACTGTACATGTGTGGTGGCGCTTTGAGCGGTCAGTAGACTAGAAAAGCGCTATACATATAAATGCAGTCCGTGTATGGCTCGACAGCGATGTGTACTTTGTCAGGCCGAGAGCGATTACAATCCTCTTTTGCTTGACACGCTCCTGGAAAGACATTCAAGCTATTCTTTGACGTTAGTGCCCATTTCAGCGTTAACCGTACCTGTTTATTCCTTATAAGCTTCCTATCGCCTCGTCGTCTTTGCTCGTATGTATGATGGCATGAGGAAATGTCATCAGATACGTCAAGGGTGAGGAAATCTCCCATGGAATTTTCCCACCTGTAAGGCATCATGTTAATTGGTCCAAAAGGATGAACTTTACACACACATCCCTGGCACCAGATGATAACCAAGATGTGAGAGTCCCCCCCCCCCCCTTCTCTTGAAAAGAGGTGAGAGGTGAAAGGCCACTTCTGGGCACTCAGAGGTGTTGTCTTTTCTTTCTTTTTTTTTTTCTTTTTTTAACTGTATGGAAAAACACTTGAGTGTGCTTGTATGTTCGACGTATGTTCGTGCACGTATGTTTAATTGGCTGGGAATAAGCTGTCTGTTCATTTATTGATTTATTCATCTTGATCGGAGAATGATGGGAAGGAAGGTGATCACGATTTACCTCGTCTTCAGCAGATCTCCTTCATGTGAGACACTGTCTGTCAGCCATCACTACCATCTGTCAGCGCAGAGAATCTTTAAAGACTCGTCTCTGTACTTTGCCTTCAGGACAAACACATTTCTCATGTTGCACGCCCCCCCCCCCAAAACCCGGCTTCCAATAAGCAAAGGAAAAACAAAAGCAGGAAAACAAGGCAATGAGGGTATCAGTTTTGGCAGCGCCTTCTGAGCGCTCACTCTCACGGAGGCAGATTTGTCAGGCTTTGCCACGCTGCTCCTTGACAGCTTAAGCACAGCACCTACCTCGCTGTGAATTTTCGGAAACGTTGTGCGTAAAGTAGCCATAGATCATCTCCGAATCCCCGTTCTCCGGTCAGCGTGATGAGGCAACACGGATGATTGCACGAGCGTGTTATGTTAATCACGCCGGTAATGCAATTTGCCTGTTGGTGATGGTTTATTGAATGTGACAATGTACATGAACAGGGACAAGATGACACGTAGTTAGCCATACACAGAGTGTTGGAAAAACAAAAGGAGCGTTCCTGCGATCGACTCCTCTTTGTTTGTCGCCAGAATAACAAAAAGAATTGGCCATAAACAGCCACAGTTTGCTTTGTGGTGGAACCTGTTTTACGGTCACAGGTTGCACTTGCCTCGCGGTAAGTGAGCCGGGTGGCTTTCATGCTTAAAAATATCAAAGTACGTGCATGCATGCCCCGTGATGGGGCACGCTATATATGTATCAAAAGCATTTTAAATATAGATTTTTCAGACGAGACCTGCAGGTGCGCAAGCAAGGTGCTTTGTGGAAGCACGGCACTTCCTCCTTCTGTCTTGTGCTCTAATTTGATTACAGACTGATTAAACCCTCCCTAATGCAGTCAGAGCTACGGCATGCTAATGTAATAAAATCACTTACAGCTAAAACAGGTTAGCTTAATTGGCAGGAGGCACGATGCTGGGATTTGCATTAAATTATTTATTTGCTTAGCAGACGCCCTTATGCAGGGCAACTCTCAATTCCATTATACACATTAGCCATTTGCGCAGCCAATTTAGCTCGAGCACCTCGTTCAAGGATAGAACAACAAGTGTCGAATCGCCCCCTCCACCACCACCACCACCACCACCATCCCATCCACGAACCACGCCACCTTCCCTCTATTTTGTGAGGTTGTGTTTCCTGAGGAACACCAAGCGAACAGGAAGTGGTTACTTGGATTGGAGGCCACCAGTGACACATTGTTGGCACCCTTGCAGAAGCCTCTGAAAGTTGTTGGGGTTTTTTTTGTTTGTTTTTTTTGGGGGGGATTGTTTTTGCTATCCAGCATGTGCACCCAGTGTCTGGTGTTTAAACAAAAACAGCACACACCGACATTAGTGCGTTGTCCCGGTCAGTCCACTGAAAGTCAAAGCGTAATTGAGCTGCTCCATTAGCACCGGGATCAACCAGATGGTGCCCCCGTTCTTTTAGTCACTCATTTATGTGGGCATGTCATTCTTCCAAGTGTAAACCACAAAAAAAAAAAAAGAGCAAGAGATGGAATGAGTGTTTGCATGTATGCATGTGTGTGTATACATACGTGTGAGTGGGCGAATGGGGGGGTAACTGTGGAAGCCTCAATACCCCCACCTGTTAACTAATCTTTCAGCTTGGTTTATCAGCACGGTCATCTCTTCCTCCAACACACTAATGGCTAACCTAGTTATCAGACAAACCACTGATCGGTGTCGACACTTAAATGAATGAATTCCATGGGCGCCTGTTGGATGCGGGTACATGCCACCTACCATACCTCAGTCTAGGTTACACCGGACGTGAAACAAAATTCTTTACACAGCGGCGAAAAATGGCAGATTTATTTTGACGATGCTCAACTAAACGACTAAAGCTCCTGCATATTCTAAGCTATCATGGTGAACACATAGTAGTACCTTGACCGTTACCGGACATTCTTCCTATTTTTGGGCTCCTTTCAGAGATAGTATAAACAAAACCCATGTACATAATCTCTTTCTGCCTTTTTATCATATGATAACAACCCCACTGACGTATCCCACTTAGTAACTGTGTTGATGAGAACCCATTTCTGATTAAGCAACACTTGCCAAGGTTTATATTTGGCTTTGTGCATTCAATTTGCTTTACATTTAATACAGTGTCTTTCACCCAGTAACAGAACTGGCTGCCTGCCACAGAGGCTTTTGATTGGAATTGAATGCACAGTCATTTTCTCTAATATAAATCAATACTCTCCAAACCTGCCACAACACATTTTAGATGCTCACTATTGCTCAATTGCAGTTTGGAGCACTAGTGAAACGGTCAAACGGTTGACACATTTTGTGCAGCGAGATTAGTCTGTTTGTGAAATCTTGGAAAACAAATCACTTAAGAACCACTCAGACTTAATCATGTTACCTTGCTAAGTAAGAAGTTTCAGATCCCTTCTTCCTCCCAAACTTCTGAAGTGTCTCCCCGAGTCGAAATGTGTGTCGGGCTCGTGGCTGCCGACGGCAATTGTCTGCCCCGGCAGCTTGTGTCGACTATTGTTGAGTGGCGTTACATGGCTCCTTCTGCAGATTCTCGGCATTTGCAGTCCTCTTTGAAATGTGATGAGGGTTAAATGGCTGCATTGGTCTTTAAAAATAAGCGTATTACAAAATGAAACAGTTGCCCAAATGATCAGATACTAGATTCCTCGCCGCACCGTGTGTGTTTCACTCCCCTTTTTTTTCTTCTGTTTTTTTTTTTTTCTTTGTTTTTTTCGCTGCAACAACAGTATTGTTTGCATTAAGGGCCTGGCTGGAGTAAATGGAGCTGTTTTCAATTAGTTTTCAAAGTGCTTATCCCATTAAAGGTAATGACTTATTGATTTAACGACAGTGGCGCTTTTGGTGTGAAACGTGGTGCTATTATGACTCTCTCCTCTGTTGTTTGAAAGGGGCCAGCGATGCTGAGCGCCGGGTGAACGCCTTGAGTCTCAGCCTTCCCATGACCATCGCGCTTGTTGTTTTTGCGGCGGTCCCTGGGTCATTATTGAGTGGCATAAGTAACTCTGTGCTCGCGGGGCAGAGCAGGTGATTTTTCTCGTCCTGGCCGTGTGCCAGCAGTGTCAGCTGGGATCCAGGAGCCATCGCAGAGGTGGGAGAGCCTGATGTCATTGTCAATGTTCCTGTGCGTCCCGCAAACCGCAGTGCAGAGGAAGCGATGGAGGGCCCCGTGCAAGCTAATGTGCCCGCTGCCTCCCCGTGGGTTCCACTTTGCCATGCAGCCATATGGCCGCTCTCCTCCCCTCAGTAATCCCTCACTGGTGTCAGCATCCAGCCCAGGAGGGCCACACTTTTGTGTTTTCTCCTTCTCACTCTCCCACTCTGTCTGTCTTTCTCTCCCTCATCTTTCTATTTCCCTCAGATTTTTTTTTTTTTTTGGTTTGATGCACATCCCCCCCCCCCCTTCTTTGGCATTCTGTGTGTCTCCCTGTTGAACCCCTTTTGTTTTCTGTCTCATTCTTTCAGCATGCTAAAGGTTGAAACATTGTTTTTTAACCTTGACAGAACTTTCAGAGGCCGAACAGCTCATCGGTACAGTAATATGCACCCCACTGAGATAATTGGCTTTCACTTATAACTCATCATTCGTGGTTGCTACTTGCTAATGTTCTGTTTGTCCTCAGTATCGTCGAAAACACGGTGTTAGTTCAAGGCTGATATCTTTATTGCTGTTATGAATCTTTTGAAATATTCTCTACCATCCTCCTATGCTTACATAGAAGCGGTCATTCACATTTTGATTTCCTATCGCTAATTGAGTTCAACAGAAGTCATAACACTGCTGTAAGGAATAACCAGGAGCAATATGAGTTGGCTTCCTTGTTCCACTGATTTCCTTTCTGCAGGAGTATGGATATGTACTGGACCAGGAGGAAGATGCGCAGTTGCTGACAGTCGCTGTTTCAAGTAATGAGACAAGTGATAAGTCAGCTAGCGACCTTGTCTTATTCCCTTTTGCTTTCTCCCTCCCATTTCAATCTGAGATATACACTGTATGCACAGCTAACTGTGCTGGGGGGAGCACAGTTATGTCTTTAACTGTAATAAGCTATGCTTCAACTACCAAAATTAGCAGCTGGACTGAAGTGCTGAAGCAATCAGACGATTAATAAACGACTCGATCGAGAGAACATCAATTAAAATCATTGGTAATTAATTAATTGTTAAGTATTTCTGTTAAACAAAAGGTCCAACTATTTGCAAATCATCCCAGGTTTACTACGCTACATGGCCAAAAGAATGTGGCCACCCAACCATCGACTGCTACAGCAGCCTCCACCCTTCTGGTTTCAGGCTTTCCACCCGCAGTTGCCCGCTGCCCAAGAACCCGGCTGCAGGGATTTGCTCCCATTCAGCCACGAATGGGAGCGTTCGTGAGGTCCAACACTGATGTTGGGCGATAAGGCCCAGAGGTGTTGGATGGGGCTGAGGTCGGGGCTCTGCGCAGGCCAGCTCCGTTCTGAGACACCAAACAAGGAAAGGCATTTCTTTATGTACCTGGGTTTGTGTACAGGGGGATTATCATATCGAAACAGGAAAGGGCCTTTTCCCAAAAACTGCTGCCGCAAAGTGTTCAAGGGAACATTACTGTCTGGAATGTCACTGTATGCATGTAGTATTTCCCTTCAGTGAAACCACTAAGAACTGCTTTAGACTACAACTAGAAAAAGGTACGTGGTCAGGGAGTCCAGGAACATAACATCCATGAACACCAGCAGAAACTCAGACTTCATCAACGAAAGATCTAAGTAAAAAGATGTCGCAGCAAACACCCCGTTTGATTGTGGAGCCGCTGTGTTCCTCACTCTTATCACCAAAGATGGGGGTCAATAAAAGAATGACCACTTTAACCAAGACACCCCTGACAAGGACGTCTACATGCAATGGGTACCTATTCAGCTTCCTCTAGTGGCTTTTGGAGTCGGCAGGACTCGCCGTGGAAACGTTGCAGCTTGTCGAGCCCGTGCGCAGTTATTGAGCAGCTTGAGTCACTGCTCACTGTCAGTGAGCAACTTGATTCCTGTTTCCCTGAGGAAGGAAAAGGAAATTATGTTTTGCGCTCAGTAGGATGTGTGATTGACACAGCCTACAAAATGCTCACATTTCCTGTTGTTTAAATGCGTTATAATGTCCATAAGAGCAGTTGTATTTCATTTTTTTAATCCTTTCTGTTAAAAATGAAAGTATATTTTAGTTCGCCCTGTTTCTGACCTTTAGATGAGTAACAACACAGTGGTGATGATTTGTCGTATTACAACCTACTTTCTCTGTAATTAACATCAGCGATGATACAAATAATTGTGAGTGTGTCACACTTTGCTAGATCACAGATCCAATTTTGTCATACTGTTCAAGATAGCTCCTTTACCTGCAGGCAGCAATACACAGGGGGAAGGGATTGAAGAGATTTTGACAACAGCCCAGTGCTCAGCATGTGTGAGATTATATGAACATTGTGTATTCCACTGCAGAGTGTGCATACACAGTAGACCGAAGCAGTTTTTGCGAGAGGAGACATCTCATTTGTTCCAGCGCTTCTCGTTCTTTGTAGAGAACCTGGTCGGAGCAGCAGTTAGGCGAGTCCGTCGGGCCAGAGGCCAACAGAGGAGTGAAAATACTCTCACACAGCGTGCGCGGAAAAGTTCGTGCCTGTGCTGGGCGCACTGTATTCACAACCCCCCTAGCAGTGAGAGGTTGGTGCAACTGTACACCACGTAGTACTACAAACAACAGGGAAGAAGTAGCGTGCAATAAAGTGAAAGATCATAAGGTCATCGGAGAGTAGAGCCACGAGGTTACGGTCCTCCTCCAGATAATTCCTATAAATAGACCAGAGCTTGGTTTCAATCCGAGAGGTTTTATGCAAATTTTGCCAGATTCAACCTCAACTCAGCTCACTGAAAGTGTTATGATTCCTTTTTAATATTGCAAAAGAAATGCATTTATTCAACATATAATGATGCCATTTTAATAGGAGTAAATGTTGAAATCTGATGTTTATGGACAATGATGGGATACATGAGCCAAATATTTCCACTCAAGTAGGTGCAGTAGTTCATGAGGGTTGTTAGTTTGATTGATTTGTTTTTTTTTTTTCTTTTTCAAATGTTGATGTACAACCTCCTAGTTGGTTATATTTATGAAAACTAGAATTAAGAAGTTCTGAAGGTTTTGCATACAGCTGAAGTAGTGTATAAGTACTAAGTAATGTTCCTTCCGATCTTTTGGAGAAAAAAAGGTCCACTTCCTAATTTTTTTCCAGTGCTTTCAACTGTTGAGCCAATGACGAATAGGATTCGGGTGACTGACCGACCAAGTTGGACCAGGTGTGTTCCAGTCTGGGTCAGTGGGAGCTGACAGTCGTAGGGACTGTGTGTGTGTGTGTGAGATATGGATATGGTTATCGTGGCGATGGATCTGTTGACATGTGAGCTCAGTAGCAGTTATCATTTCATCCGTGGCACTTTTAGAGCTTCTCCAGAAAAGGGTACAGTTGTAAGTGGACCTTGAGTTAGGATTTTTAGTAGGAACTTTCAGGTTTAAGTCCCTGTATTTGTTTGGTTGTTGAAATTGTCTTGCTGAAAAGAAAGCCACCGATGGTGATTAGCAACTCCATACGTTTGTCTGGGCTACCAGCTTGTACTGACACTTCACCATCATTTGGACGTTCCTGGCATGTATTTTACATACTGGTTTCAAGTGACAGCAAAAACAAAAATCATGTTTACCACCCGATGCTGCAGAACAACGGAACAAAGAAGTAACTAACTCAGTCACCAAAACTACTACACAACACATGACCTTTACTTTTAAATTCTATTAAAGGACAATCTTTGGAAAAAAAAAGGTTTGGCTGCATAGATCAAGTTGCCTTCGAGAGTCTAAATTAGTCTTACCGTTGCTGCATTTACTGAAGGCGGTCAAATGCAAATGTGGGACTGTGGGCTGCGTGAGGGTGTCTGTCTGGTGTGGTGCGATGATGGATAGGGCTGCCAGCAGACTGGGGTTTCACTAATACCGGAGCCTCTTTAGAAATAAGGGGAGCGACGCACTAACGGATGTGTGTGTCTTTGCATGTGTGCGCCTGCATGTTCAAGTTGCATGTGTGCGCTTGAGCGCAGGCTTTTCAGTAGGACCGTGTTTTTGTACACCTGGCTGTATTCACGAGTGTAAAACAGAGCCTCATCTTCTCCAGCTTCCTGTATTCAGTCTTCACTGTTTAAATGTCCTCCTAGTTTTATCAAAAAACGCTCAATCAGTTTGGTCTGGGGTTGATATTACCCAAACGGGTATAGTCGTCCACTTGAGATGACCTACATATTTATCTGTCCTTAATACAACGATTCTTCATGTGAAGACCATAACATCTAATGAGGTCAATGAAATATTTCAGTTTGATCAGATTACAGACTGCATTGTTATGTGTTCTTTGTTGATCCTGGGCTGTGAGGACTTTTAAGATTGTTCACCAATTCTTCAATGGATTTATGGAAAAGGTGCATCGGCAGGGAAATTGGCACAAAACATGGTTTGATAAGCCCCGCTTAGCAGCCGCTAAAAAATGTTCCACTGATGCTATGTTTCAAAGCGTAGGCAATAGTAATTGATATACATGTAGGTTTAAACCTTTATTGACAGCAGGGCTACAGCGTTCACCACACTCCACAGTAAAAAGTCCAAAAGGGTTGTATGGTGGCACCATCATCATTCAACAACAGCAACGTAGAGCTTCACCAGTCCGGGGACTAACAGTAAAGTCACTAAAGCACTAAATCAAAGACCGGGGGGGTCATTTCTCCCTACAGGAGCATGAATCTGTTCAACGGATTTCATGGGAACCATTTCTGCCCGTTTTTATTAGCGACATCTTGTACAAGCTTGAAAGCCTGGCCCCAGGATGGAGCTACAGGAGAGCTTATGGTGTGATCCTAACGGAAAGGGTTCACCCTCTCCGGAGCGTAACCGTCAGCATTAACCGTCTGAGGACCGTGAATATCCACGGCAAGTTTAACGGCAATCTGACCGCCAGTTCTAAAGAAAAAATAACCGACCCGCGTTGCTATCGTCAGGCCCCCACAGTTATCGGGCGGACCATATTGCGCACCACCGTAGCTGAAAGCAGCAGTACTGACAGCCACCTTGTATTTCTCTGGTGACGTTGTCTTGTACGGTCGTAGCCGTAAAACTTTCATTTTACTGACTGAAAATTGCTCAACAGTGTGAGTAGGCAGCATCCCAGCTCGAGATAGCCAATCTGGGCAGCCACCACGTTGAGAGTTGTTGCGTTATGACTCTGCAGAGTCTAACCAGCAGTGTGTGTGTGTGTGTGTGTGTGTGTGATTGAAAACCTGAGCAGCACACCTGCTCGGCTTGGACTAGCCGTGTCTCTGGACCTCATATCCCATTCAGGCGAGCGAGCTGTGCGGAACAGGAGCATATGGTCTAAAAAGGAAAAGAAAAAAAAGAGCTCCCCCTTCCTTTGTGCCACTGTTTTACAGACGGCCCATAAACCCTCAGCGATTCCTCCTCCTCCTTACCCACAGCGCTTTGCCCCTGTCTGTCTCAGCCGCCTCATCCATGATGGCTTTGGCTGCGTTCATCATCTGACATATGAATATAGACACCCTGGGAGGCAAACTGAGCGGTGTGAACCATCTTCACTCAGCTAAAATAACTGTCTGACTTGAATTTATAATTAATTTCAAAAGCGGGGTTCTTTCGACGTGGATGCCGCATCTTTTTTTTTCCTGTGAAATGATTTTGAGAATCATTTCACAGAAAAGGGGGGGAAAAGGAAGGGGGCAAACACATTGTAGCTGAATTGGAAAGCATCATATTCCCATTCAGAAAGAAGAAGAAGGAAAAAAAAAAAAAGAAGCTTTTCTCTCCATCATATTTCAGTAGGAGTGCTTATTTAAGACGAGGCAGTGGATGGATTATTTCTGCATGTGAGATTTTAGGATTGTTGCCTCCTCGGTACTATTGATATGTTTTCTCATCGGTGCAGAGATTTGGGTTGAGGGAGCGCCTCCACTCTGGAGGAACACCTGTTTCAGCCTCCCTCCAGATGGTTAGCAAATCTAAATGCATTTTATATGATGTCACACTAATCTGAATATAGCATGGCGTGCACATCAAAACCTATGCCTTAGGTGGTGACGGTGGCATCCATATGCCATCATACGTGGAAGATGTTTACATTACTGTTATTTCATGGCAATATTGTGCCTGCGGAGCCTGTGTTAGCGAGAGGAAGTCGAATATACAAGGAGATTAAATTTGTCATCATGTTCTTCACATCACTTCAGACACGCTGGGATTTCTATTTCACTTTTTCATTTACACAGTATATATTTACAGTATATGTACACAGTATTGCTGTTGCTAGGTAACACATGCTTCCCTATCAATCGCTTCTATGCCAGCGAGTTATTCGTGAAAACTATCAGCAGCAGGTAAACAAAGATCCCCCCCAACGCCAAGTGACGACTGTTCCCACTAGCGGCTCGTGAGCTAGCTCTGGATGCTCGAGAACCGCCAGGCTAGGATTTTAGACTTTTCAGCAGACTCACCGGTGCCCTTTCCTGATTTGAATGCCAAGAAAAAGTGCAGTGACACAAACGTTTACACGCTCACAATTCTTCTTTTTGGTTTTTTCAGCTCAAGGTGCGCCGCGCCAGTCGCATAAAATGCAAGCTGCGTTAGCAACGAAGACTTCAAACCCATTGGAATCTATTTGAAAGAAAGGGCACCAGCACAGCTAAAAAAAACGCCATCCAGTGTGATCACTACCCTGTGTGGGTGTTGCATGTTACAGACTCATTTGATCGATTTATGTTGAGAAATGGTTAAAATCGCTGTCACAATCATACACTAATGTTATGGTTCTCTTGGCTTTAGTACAATTGCCCTTTAGAAGTTTGTCCACAAATAACATGCAACTACGAAAACCCTAAATGCTCCAACATTGAAACCAATGTTTAGACTTTCTGAAACGATCATAGCTGAATTTAAAGATATTCTGCTACTTTGGTCCAGAAACACTGATGCTGAAAGATGACTCACGGAGACATTTGTCCTGAATTCACGTTCTTTTAAATTACTTTCACCACTGTCCCAGAACCATCCGATTTCAACGATTTCAACCATCCCAAAGTGAATGTAAACCGTCCCAGTAGTTTCTTTACTGTGTTAGTATCATTTATAGTTGTTAGGTGCATAATAAAAACACCATTAAAATGTCGAGGAAACAAACAATTATATATATTTTTGCTCCATTTAAAGGAATGGGTTTAAAACAAAACCTGACAAATTATCTGTAAACTGTAATGAACAGAATAAAAGAGAAATTAAATAGGACACAATTTAGTCACACAGCAGCGGCGTTTACGTCGCCACGACAACATGGCTCATACAAATACGAAGCAGTCATACTGTGAACATTAAAGGCTATGCTGACAATTATTTGTCAACTAGGAAAGCTACAATGGCGACCACGACCCTGTAACCACACAATACGCGCTCTGCTGTAGTCAGCGCCCGGTTCAGTTTGCCGTTTGCTAAGGGATAATTATACATGCATACATACAGAGGGTAAACGTGCTACACCACTTGTAATGTGATTTTGTGCGCTCGCCTCCTCTGCAAACGCCTTTCCTCTCATCGTGACCTAGAATAGTTTGCAAGAGTGCGAGTATAAACCACGGACCTATGACACATCACACAAACTTGACACGACGAGGCCGTAAAGTGGTGAGCAGATGAGTTTTCGTGCTCGGCAGGATGACGTTTAATGTCCCCGACAACCTCCCTATTCTCACTCAGCCACTTGTTAGCAACCGCCTTTTATATGACGCTTAAACCCTGTGAAATGCAAGTGTGAGGTAGTTTCTGACGTATTTGATGTCGCACAAGAAAACGTGTTAACCGCAGACCTTATTTCAGGCATCTAATCAAACAAAAACCCATTCAAAAAGCCCACTGGCTGCGAGACAAGGCAACCGGAAGTGCTAAAATGCTAACTCGTTTGCCAGGTTTTAGGACTCATTACTGCAACGATCTCTGCCCGTCCCAAACACATTTTCTGTCGTTCCCCGGGACCACGTTGGTCTCGAGCCCTGCATGCGCCAGGCAACATGAAAGGAAGCACATGAACATGCACGCTTATACGTAGGCCGAAGCTTTGATCACTGTACCTTCTTCATCATCTACAGCCCTGCGTGAGAGCCCTGTGTGATATGTTACCTGGCTTCATAGGTTCCCATGTATATTTAATGTCCGCTCTGGTGCATTAGAGAGCAGCAGAGCTGAGCTACCGAGTTCCCTGTCAGTTGACGAACGTCCACATATGTTAGCAAAGACTTGTGCATTAGCCTGGGAATAGTTACATGGTACATTCACGTGGGCGTGTTTTTCCCCCATTTGCTTATCAATATTTAAAGATGTGTAACATATTCCATAAAGCGTATTTTTAGGTCCGTCTCCTTCCTCTGCGTGTGTGTGTTTAGTTGAATATATGTCTCTCTTTTTTTTTTTTGGCTTCTGCATATGTGTGTTTCAGCGTGCGAGTAGCCCCAGCCCCTGTGATCCATCCTCCTCTGCACCGGGGTTAAAGCCGCACACTCGGGGCACAGGGGCTGCAGGAGGGAAAGTGCGGGTGGGCGGCTCATTAGACAGCACTCCCCGCGGAGTGTGAAGGAGAAAAACACCCATTAGCAAAACAAACGACGTGCCCATCGCTCACACAAACACGGCGATTGTTTACCGAGAGCCAGGCGGCGCAGCCCGTCGGCAACCTGTGCCTGCTGGGGGCTTTCTGTCAAAGTACTTCCGGGGTCACGCATGAGGGTAAGGGAGGGAAAGGGTCATCTGGGATATATAGAGTATCTAATGGATGCCCGTGGTGTGTTTACTGTATGAGCGGCAGTGAAAAGACAAATGATTACTTTTGTCGAGGTACGATTACAAGAGGACCTATACTCACTGCGCTTCTATATCAAATAGTAGACTTCAAAGTATGAAGCACAATATTTATTATTCAGTGACACATTGGTGTACAGCTGTTGAAGCATTTTTGAGCTTACTTAAGCTACTATCGTACACAAATTTGAGACTTTATAGCTTAATTTAGCAGTTTTTCACATTGACCCCGAGTCGAAGACCAGGTTCTTCCATTTCGAGGCCCTAAGTATCATTTAGGTTGCTCCTCCAAACTAAATCACAAAACAGGTCATTTGTCATTGCCTTCCAAAACAGCACATTTGAGCATTTTCCGATCCAACGCCACCATCGGCAGGACAACATCATTTATAACTGCCGACGAAAACTGTTACAAATGACTGTCACCAAAATGATTCATATCGCATGATATCATTTTCTGGCCTGCCACCTCTATGGTTTACCTACTAATACTGGGTTAGGGTTAGGAACAGATTGTGGTCATGGTTACAAGAAACCAACGTTGTCAGTTGGTACAGCAGTTAGGGTGGCCGTACGTCCGGATTTTGGCCGGGCAGTTCGGATTTTAAGCCCCCTGTCCGGCGCAGCCTCAAGCCGGACACTAATGTGTCCTCCGTTTCAGAGTCGCGCTGAATCGGCCTAAAAAAAACCCGCTCCAGAGTCTCTGTTGGGACGCAGCAGCGTAGCGTCTCACGCCGTAAGATCTCCGCTCAAACAAACGATTGGCTGAAAGCGGCGTCAGATAAATATCTGATACATCATTGGTTAAAAACGTAAACAGGCCTCCACGCGCTGCTACAGGCTACGTCATAGCATCGCGTCAACATGCCGCAGCGTCAGACCCTCGTTTAATCCGGAACGGACAGAAGAGCCCGAGCTTATAGCGGAAAGCAGCAGGGACGCTGCTTCTTTGTTAAGAACTGAAATGTCTATTTATTTATTTTTCGCATTTTTCATTATTTGTTTATTTGATGTATTTCTGTTATTTCCAGAAGTGTTGTGTTTCCAGGCACTTTGCAAGACTTTTTTGAAACAGACGTCACAGTGTCTTGACTAAATACAAATACTGTGAACAAACACTTTACTGGCTCTTCTGTTACACTCAGCTCTACATCAGACTGTCTGGCAACGAATAGAGTGGGCCGTTTCAGAATCACTGTATCTTGATACCATCGACGTGATGGACAGAATTGTATTACGAGTACGTTGTAGCTGCGAGTTCACCACAGTCCTGTGCAGTTATTCTTGCCTCACTAAACGCCGCAGAGTGTCCTCCTTTTTGGTGTTATGGAAATGGCCACCCTAACAGTAGTAGACGGGATGTGAACAGCCGTCACACACTTGGTTGCATTCTTTTTACATTCTGTGGGCCACTACGGTCGCTGAGCATTAGGTTGGGCCTCTTAACGGTGATGTTCTGCTCGTCGGGTCTTCCATCCTCACATTATGATTCTGCTTGAAAAGGCAAAAAAAAAAAAACCACCCACCTATTTCACCTGCAATTGTACTGGCTCTGATGCAAGTCTTATTGAGAGCTTACGTAATATTTACTCGCTAATAAATGCAATTTAAAATGTAGCTCATGCAGGCATAAAAGAAGTTCAAAATTTACAACTTATGCAGAATTATGTGATTCAGCAAATGTTTAAAGAAAGTAGGGTTGCATTATTGATTCATTTCTCAAGTGCTTTCTCGATTAACCGATTAATCGTTTTGTGAAAAAACATGGCCGCCACGAATCCTCAGAGCTCAAGGTGACACCTTTTAAATGGCTCGTTTTGTCTGAGCAAAAGGATACTGAAGCCATACTGATATAAAACAGAAGACGCAGCAAATCTTCATATTTGAGAAGCTAGAGCCAGAGAATGTTTGGTATTTTTTGGTCGATAAATGACCTTACAATTTACTTTCGATCAACTAATTGTGTCGGCGCTCAGCGTCAGTAGGCCGAAGAGATACTCCATCACAGTTAGGACAGCAATATGAAATGTTTCTCGTGTCATTTGTGCAGTTAGCAGCAGGCTGGGCGTATAGCCTCCTGGGTAATTAGCGTATCAGTGGCAGGTTTGCAGGTTTGTCTTTCTGACCTCTGACCTCAGGAGTTGTCTTCCAACACTACGCCGCCACCCTCATGAATCTCTGCCAGGCAAAAGACCAAACCGCGTTTGATCCGCGGGTAGCAGCACCAGTGCTAATTTGCTATTATGCGTGATCTTCCACTCATTTGTTTGGCTGACTTGACTACACAGTGTGTGTGTGTTACGGTCCGCCGGCTCTGTCTGCCGAGTCCTCCTGCCGTCAGGTGAATGATGGAAATCATTTTCATCAGATGAAAATCGGGCCAAGCGTCACGCCTCACGTTTTGCTCCTCACCCCCCCCCCCACACCCGGCTCGTTGTGAAGCCGGAGTTTCCTGGAGTCCTGCTGGATTTTACATTCAGCCTCATTTCGCTCTGTTTCTCTCGAGGAACCTGCCTCAGATCTTAAGTGGAATCACCCAACCTGATCCCCAACCCTCGCCGCGGCCTCTATCACGAGTCTCGCAGATGACTGGGTTGCTAGTTTGCGAGAGGTGGTGGGAGGCTTCTCTCCCCCCCCCCCCCCCCCCCCCCCCCCCCCCCCCCCCCCCCCCCCCCCCCCCACCCCACCGCACCCGACCCACAAAACACACACCAGAAGCACATTTCTGTCTCAAACACCTCCACATATAGA
>CM022470.1:2212102-2227346 GCA_011952105.1 Coreoperca whiteheadi | reverse complement strand
AGCCGGATAATTAGCTGCCGACTGTCAGATAATTAGCCAAGCTGCATCTAATTTTGGTCACAACCTCGGACGATAATGGTCAAATGAAATCAATGGCGTACAGAAATGTGTGGGATTAGCTAAGCAGCATGTGCTCAATTAGCTCATTCCAAATGGTCTGTCCTGATTAATGAGTTAGTTGCTTTGTGTTAATGGCTATAGTCACATCATCAGAGTGGTCACATGTTTGTATCTAATTGATGAATGTCTGAAATATAAATTAATAGGAATATGAGCTGTATTTAAATTTGTTTTTCCGCCTGTTTCAACAAGGTTCCCTCACAATTTAAAACCGCCTAGTTATCGTTCTATAGTTCAAACTGTGTGACCGACTTATTCTAGCTGAGGTGTCGAGCGAGAAGAAATGGATAGTAATGAGAGCCATCGTGTAGCTTCCTTTTGCTCATGTCGTTTTTGGTTTGTTTGTGTTTTCTTTTCAATCAAACACACTCGTGTGCACAGGTGTTCTGAGAATATTGCAGAATCGCACCCTGAGCTGAGCATTTTGTCAAGAAAATGTTCTTCGCCAATGTCCGGGCTGCTGGGAGTGCCATTAAGTTGAGTAGCAAGCGTAATAGGCAGGTGTGACTGAGGAAATACCCCACCTTCAAACCCCCCACTGACACCTCCCAGTGCCAGCCGGGGATTTGGGTTAATGCAGTTATAAAGACATTCAGTAGAAATGGAGGATTGGAGGCGTATATCATCATGATGCACCTCTGTGTGATGACAGCCGTACTGTATGTGACAGTAAATCCTTGATACTTATGCATCATTTCCTATTTCTTGCTCACTGACGACTGAGGGAAAGTATCAGCAGTCGTACAACAATTTCTGCTGCGGGCATCAGTCTCTCTGAGAGCTAAAACACGGGCACGCTGGTGTTTAGTGGCAGATATGGCTGTCTGCGAAGCAACAAAAAGCCCACTGCCACTCCCATCGATTTTCGGTATCACAAAAGAATAACGGAGTTTATTACAACGTGGCTCTTATTTTCGGAGTTTTACAGATTTGTCCAATGTCAACATTGTTGTATACAACACGGCCGTGTCCGTTTTAATAACATTGTACTGACTGAGTTACTTGTGGAGATCTGAGAAAGTGGTGACGCCGCTAAAAATATGTCAAGAAATATGAGCAGTCATGCAATCAGAGAGGTCGTAAACCCAGTGGGTAGACAAGTTATTTGAAAGAGAAAACAAAAGGTAAACGGCTAAATTACGACCCGAACTCTTTATTGTAAACATCCATCACAGTCGGAAGACCGACCTCCAGCTTTGACTTTGACTCACCGTACAGTACTTATGACAGTATCGTGCACGCTGTTTTCACGTGCAATGAGAGATCATTGCCGACATGTTTTACCGCCAAATAAAGTGATTTGGATCATTTGGCTAAACTTTTAACTTGCTTAAAACCTGTTTGATCGTCTGAGTGTTCAGTCTTCTCGTCCCGTATGACTTTGTTGTGGTGCGTGCCGTTTGCTGAGTGCAGTGTTGTTGTTATTACTGGCAGAAATGATGGGCGAAACTACAAAAATAAGACCCAAGTTTTAAATAAATCACAATCACCCTGTAAGGCCCCGGAGGGAGTGCTGTTTGCATCATGTCGCGTACTATGTGGCCACTGGCTTAGGATGAGGCATTTTTAAAGCGTGATTAGACAGTGTGGCTGGCTAAACTGGATGGAACTGGACCAGGCGCCTCGTCCAGATTCCTCTCATCTTGACGGCAGCCCAAAGGCTCTCATTTGGCGGATTATTTTCCCCTTCAGGCTCCCTGAGATTTACCCACTTTGTTTGGCCCGTGAGTTTGGGGAAGGGGTGGATGTCGTGCACGTGCGCAGACACATAAACCTGAGTGTTGTGTATGCGCGTGCGTGCGCGTGTGTTTCCCGACCACACTCCCCTGTGCACTTTGTTCCTTCGTATCTCTTGCCAGGGAACTTTGTGTGCCATTAGTATTCCAACAACATCGCAGGGGTCACGCGATCTACGCCCCGCTCCCTCCCAGCAGTGCATCTCTTTGCGGCCCACCCCCCCCCCACCCCCTTCCCTCCCCCTTCTCCATTTTGTGGGCTGCAGCACTGCATTAACTAGAAGCACGGGGAACAAATAAAAATAGATGGGCAAAGTTGTGAGATGTGAGCCCTGAGGGACGCACTGTACGGATATACATTTTCTGTGCGCATTTGGAGCGGCCCTTCTCGTCAAAGAATATTATCCCCCCACCCCCCTCCTCACCCCACCTCACCCTTCCCATCTTTGGATCAAGGCAGTAATTCAATTGGGGATAGACAAGAGCAGGATTTCCTTGATGCTTTTTTTCCTTTCCCTATAAACGGGTTGTCTGCCTGTCAGCATTGATAATGCTAGCTGGGGCACACTGCGGCTAACTCTTCCCAACCCGCGCTGCCATTCTCCATACTGCTCTGGCATTGAGGAGCTTTTCCATGATTTACTCTATGCTTGTCTGCCCATCTTGGCCCCCCCCCCCATTGGCTCTCCCTCCAGAGGCCTCGCCTGCCCGTCTCTCATTCTCTCCCGCTGATCTATTTTTCTGTTTGACAATCTAAGCATTGTCCATCTGATACGTCTGTGTGTCTACGGCTATCTTTCCATCTGTGGAGATGGGAATGAAATGTGATCTGACAGGAGGTTGGATTTACTGTATGCTACCTTCCAGCCACTCAGTCACCGCTGATCTCAGCTCTCGGTTTGAGTATCTGAGCTGATCCATTCTCCAGCATATCTGATCGGCGAGGCTGGGTTAAGTTATGGTCAGAAAGAAGCCGATCCGCAGCAGCAGGTAGTCCGAAGCGATTCACATCATCAGTCGGCTAACAAGGACCCACATAAGCAACTGATGCACGGGCTGACAGGTGTGATCGACCAAAAACCTCAACGCCCAGTGTGGTCGGTTTCCTCCGAGAGCTTCATTGTTGAGATTTTATTCCGACAGTTTCTTGACAGTGTTGACTTCCGAACTGTATCTACCACTCAGACATGCTGTTATCGTTTTCCAAAATCTTCAACATCATGTTAATGGGTGTCAGGAGAATGTGACAATGTGTGGCAAAAATCACAGCGGCACTTTAACAAGCTCAACTTTCATTTTTATTTTATATTTTTTTGTCACTGTAATTCAGAGCAAAGATCAAGCAGAATCGGCTGAAATTTGAGAGGTGAAAGTTCCCCGCGAGGGACGAAGACAGGCGATCCCCTATCAGCTGAGAGTTCAGTGACGACCAGTATGTCTAATGATTTGTTACACTGGCCAAATAACAACGTATTATCAGGGAGACATTTAGGGCGAGCACTTGTCGTAGTAACGTTAAAGGAGCAGTTTGGATCTGTGCTGATTTTCCCACCTTTCATGAATGGTCTGAAAGGTTACTTTTGTTAATGTTAATTTATATTCTATGGTGCTCATTTCATAAAATTAAACAACGAGGTAGCTCTTACATTGTCCGGGAGTACAACCAACCAACACTTTATGGTATTCTCTGCATTTCTAGAATGAATAATACCCAGATAACTACATAAAGGTTTTCTCAAAGCTACACCAGAGCATTGTAACACTCAGCAGTAGTGTCTGCACTTTATCACTTATGATTATCACCAACAATGCACGCTGAGTTCTCCCGAAACTGCAAAGAAAGGGCTTTCTATAAAACAATGGTTCCCGACTACGCCGGCCCGTCTACAAGTGCATCGTGGTCAATATATAAACCGTCCTTGATACACTAAGGGTTGTACACAATGCTTGTTCCATATCTATTATTCGAACCAATGTCCCAAATCAAACCTTTTGTGCCAGTGCGTAGGCTTTCATCGGAAAGTGCTCGGCTAATAATATCAGAGGACTGAGAAAATCCAAATCTAGTCTTAATCGTCAAAGATCTGGGATCCAAAACAAAACCGTTAAACGAAGAACAAGATGGAGAGAACGAGAGTAATAGGCTGCATCAGAGTGGTGAGGAAGCTAATGCCTCTTGAGACTGTTTGTAAGTGAGGGAGGCCTTTGGATGGCGAGCTGACTTCAGTATGTGCATTACTCAGCCACATAAATCTGGGAGCCCCCGCCTCGGCTGCCTGCTTTGGTTTGGCTTTAATTACCTGAGCTATCCTGCACTCACCACCAGCACTTCCCTAATGGGGCTGCCTCACTCGGGCATCACTCACACTCAGTCCGGCCAGCTGGCAGGATGGCCTGGGGGGGGGAGCCTGGCCCTCCTATTATAACTCCAAGTCTGTGCCCTAACACACCTGTAGTCTGAGTGTGTGTGTGTGTGTGTGTGTGGCTGTCCATCTTCTCAGCTGTCACACAAACTAACTTCAGCAAGAGGGACATGGAATGTTAAGATTTCTCATATGAGCAGTCCAAAAATATTAACTGGTGTGTTTTTATTTATTTTTTTATTTTAGCTCAATGCTGACCCCGACTAGCCACTAATTTGGCCCTCCATTACAGCCGTTAAGTATAGGGTTAGTTATGTGTCCTTGGGGTTTTTTTTGCTGTCAGCCAGCGACATGTCACGGCCGCTTCACCACTTGTCAAGTATGTGTGCTTTCATTCTCCTTGTGTGCAGCGCGCTAACAATGTGCCAAGAGCTTTCAGCGCTGACTTAAAATGCACCAGACCTTTTTGTTCCCCCTCGTGAAAAGACACGGAGGAGACTTGGTATGAGCTCCTTGCGCCCCTGCCGCCGTCGAGTGACTCACAGTGACCTTGGAGATTATTGCTATACTAGACAGAAAAAAACTCTATATGTTTGTCAAGAGCTGTCTGTCATCAATGAGCTTTTGTGTTGGCTATCGATCGGCTCCTGGGCAGGACACCAGGGTTGATGGATGCACAACAAACAGACTGCACCGCCAGCAAGCCGCCCAGCCAGCGGCCCCCCTCGTGATGGGATGTCAAGTCCGGGAGGCTGTCGCTCGCAGCCACGTGCTTCGCGCTTCTTCCCTCGGCTGTGAATTCACCCGAGTGTTGGCCCCGCCCTCATCCCGGTGCAGAATTGAGCTGCGTCCCTAAATGGCGATTCATTAGTAAACATGAAGTGGATTACTGTAGTTTAGCCCCGCTACCCATGCGTCGATAACAGGCCCTGATTGCTTTGTAAAATGTGGCGAGCTGCTAGCGAAAGAGCTGTGCCACTGTATCTGCAGCGTGCACATATAAAGATAACAACACAATTCCCCTATCAGTTGACCTGGTTTCTCCTCAGTTAGCAAGCGCCAGCCCCCAGGGTGCAATTGAGAGCGCCTTGGTCCGATACTGGATATAACAGAAAATGCCAGGCGCGATGCAACAATCATCATCCCCTGTGATTTTGGTGATTTTTCAGGAAGTGAGCTACCACTGCTACATTATTCAGCCTCTGTGTCTCAGACAAGAGAGAATGGCATTAAAGTTAATTTCAGCGCAGCTCCAGCTGGTGCTGTTGCATGCAAAAAGAAGCCGCATTGTTATGTATTTTCATTGTAAGGGGAGAAGCAGCAAAAGGCGTCCTGTTGGAAAAAAACGCTGCTGTGAAGCGTTTGTTTCCCTCTCTTGGCTGGGTTTAACCCCGCCTGCTGCTAAGCGCGGATATGCTATGAGGTCAGACTGATCGATCTGCTTTGATATTTTATAGACCTCACTCTGCTTCCCCCAGTATGAGCTGCCGCTGCTGCCCAGTATTTTCCCAGCGCAGGATTACTAAGGCGATCCACCAGTGGCCACCAGAAATCTCGAACAAACAGACGTCACCGGCCGCCAACCAAGGACACCGAGGCCCAAACACACACACAGACACACACACACCTCCACCCAGACAAATCAGGGCGCCGCAATTGACCTCCACAGTTAAACACCTTACAAAACAGATAACATCGCAAAATATAAACTGTGAAATTTTTACCGCCTGTAACCATCTTTCTTTGTGGTTTTACGGTCACATTATCCCGAACATCTGGGCCTACGAGTGTGTGGCACTAAAGCCAGTGTAATTCAACGACACGAGCAAAAACAAAAAAAAAACCAACAACACAAAAAGAAAAAAAAAATCAGCCATACTGTGCGTTTTACAGGTGCTGGACTGGGTCCAAATTGATAACAATTTTTCAGAGTTTGCAGACTCAATAACACTTACAGAAGGATACAGGAAAACAGCAGCGCCGGACATGGAGGGGCAGGTCTGGCAGATTACGGGAGATTTGTCGGCCCCTGGGAGTTCTCACTCAGCTGATGTTGACAAAGCAGGGCTGATGTAGGTTAGTGGAGAGAGAGAAAAAAGCCTTTTGAAAGAGAAAACTGTTCATGTATACCGGCTTGTGTATGATATATTTTGAACTCTCTTTGTCTTTTCCTTTTCAACACCCCCCCCCACACACACTCCCCCCATCTCTTGCACCAAGGGTAGAACATCAATGAATAATTCATCAGTCAAATCCAGAAATCTATGAAATAAAATCATTTGTAGCCCTATAGTGCGCTTGACAGAGAGATTGTTTATAAGGGTGGTAAAGCAGGACTTGAGCACTGGTAACAATCAATAGTCTGATGGAATCCCGAGGCCCTCGCTTGTTGCCAACGCACATCCAGACTGAGACATCAAAACAGCTTTTGGTTTCCATCCTCTCGTTTGTTTCTCCAGAACATTTCAAGCCAGATGGGCAGTTCAGACATTTTTCATTGTTTTGTATTTGCATTATTTATTTCTGCATAACCCCCCCCCCGTCTCTCCTCATCTTGAGGTTGCCATTAGCTGCACTGTGTTGCGATGATGCTGCGAACAATTAGGATGATAATGCCGTGACCGATTTTGTAATAATGATAATGATGAGAAGGAATGGAAATGACTGTGGTTCAAACCGGGTCTGCTGTTTTTTAATATGATTCCACAACAGCGACAACACACTCCTCTTACGCCAATAATAATGATGATTATTACAATGATGACGATGAGTCCAGAATCAGGCCTCCCGCTGTCAACCTCCTCCACCTTCATCTCTGCTGCTTCTCATTAGAAGCCTCCAGTCATCTTTCCAGTCACCCCACCCCGGTCCCTGTAGCCTGGGCCAGTGAATGGTGAATAATGCCCAGCGCCAGTGACTTATTAATCTCTCCACTGTAAGCCAACAGGCCCGTGCACTAATGAAGAATGATTAAAGAGAGCGAGGAGCCAATTCTTGACGAGACACAGCGTCAAACGAAGGGAAGCAGGGAAGAGAGACCGATATAGAGCCGGGGAAACCACTTCTTTATGGACCTGGCTCTATGCACGGGCCTCGTCGGGGTTGAAACAGGAAAGACACCGACACAAACTGTTGACACATTATTGTCTAAAAACCCCATGGTTCCCAGCCTTTTAGGCTTGGGACCCGTTGAAACATGCGCACTTGTGAGCCATCGTCGGTTGCCTTTGTCTGCCAGTTGTGACCAGTTCAACTAAAGACAGTGTTTTGCCTTGACCACGTATATGTATTAGTTTGACTTTTGGCCTGAACATTATCCCGTATTTCACACACGCACACAAGCAAAGATTAGAGAGAAGTCTGAAATACAGAGTTTTATTCTGCTCTCCTATCCTGTTAAAAAAAAAAATCTCACGATCGCTAAACAGATATAACTGGCAACCCTTTGTGGTAGAGCTGGGCATCGCCGTTGATTCCCCGAATCCATTCGATTCCATATCGATTGAGATCAGGGGCGGATTAAAAGAAAGCCTTGCCACCCCAGTTTGCAGCAACGAATTAAAAGTGCAGTGAACGCAGTACGAGTTTGTCTTTATGAGTTTGTAAATGGCAGCCTGGGCCCTTTCGTAGCGTGTACGTACTATTTCTCATCAAACTGTGATTCAAGTCAGTATATATATATATACACGTCTGCCATATGTTGCCACCCCTCAAAAAGTCCTGCCCCCCATCTCGCCACCCCATAAATATTTTTCTAGATCCGCCCCTGATTGGGTTAGAGATATTTCAGTAACAATACCAATTTTGCCTGGATATGCAAAAATATTCTCGTAGAATTGAACGCTGTAAATTGTACAAGGAGCCCCCTTACCTGGCACATGAAGGAAGGGACCCTTTAAATCACCTGTGACAGAGCTGATATTTCCACTCATTCGCCCCAAGTGTTTCCCCAACAACCATTATATTCCAAAGAAATATACATAGATATGACGGACACTTAAGGTTGAAATGATGCCCAGGTATGATCAGGTATTGCGCCTCTGAATGTTATTTGCTGGCCGCTCACGCCGTCAGGTGAGCCCGGGAACCTGTATACCCGGATGGCACGCGAGGCCTCCCGCGGCGCGTGCAGGCTGGCGCGACAATGTTGTTGAGTTTTAGTGTTTATTGGCGCTTTAATGCCGCGTGGCTGTGCGTGACTGCGTTCATTCACACGCGCTGTTCGTAAGCTCCCTTCGCAGCCATGTGCCCGTTTTTTAAGCTCGAAGTAATGTCACGTGGAGGCAGCAGGGCGAGTGCGCGCCTCGCCGCACGTGGCGGCCGGAGAAGGCTTCACCTGGAGGCGGGGGGGGGGCAAGCGGAGCAAGCCAGCCTCATACACCGGAGCAACAAAACACAGGTAAACACCACTTTCTGAGCTGGGTGTCACCTTTCACCGTGCAGCTACCTGGCTAATGTCGCGCTGCTCGTCGTGGAAGCGACACCCGGCGGGCACGAGCGCTTCAGTCCAGCGCGAGGCTGTGTGGACACGCGCGGTTTGGGCGTCTGCCTCGGGTTTTATGAGTCGATATCGCATCATTCAAATCAAAATATTATTATTATTTTATTTAATTTAATTTTTTAAACCCAGCCCTACTTTGCGGAGGTCAGAGAACACTGGTATAAAGTAATGTATGCGTGCTTTTTAACTAAGAGACTTGTAGCAAACCATGAAAAACAGACCAAAAGCAGATTGGGTGGACATGGGCGTCCACATACTTTTGGCCACATAGTGCACCTAAAGGTCAAAGGTCACTGAGGCTGCATTCTGAAACGTCATAGCTTGCACCAAGGAAGGTTAATTAATGGAGGAGAATTCTTCGAGGTTTATTTTGCACAACAAGGCGACATACAATGTAAATACAGAAGAAACAAATGTGCACGATCCAAAGAAAAGTAACGTAAGCTAAGAAACGGGTCTATAACGAATTATGAGTGAACCTTTTGTGTTCCTTTTTGCGAGCTAGAACCTTACATTTCCAAAGAGGAAGTGAGTTCTTAGGATTAGAAGGTTCTGTCTGCATGTGGCCTGTTACCAGGGGCGGATCTGGAAACATATTCATGGCGTGGCGAGAGAGGGGGGCAGGAAATTTTGAGGGGTGGCAACATATGGCAGACGTAGCGCCCTATAATTTCCGGGATCACTGACTCGAGGACTTGGCATATTAACGCGGAATCTAGTTTTAACGCAGAATTTCCGTTTTGTGTGGGAGAAGACAGAAGTATGTCTGGGGAATAAGCAGACCGGGGGAAGCAAATCTGGGCGACACATCCCCTCCCGTCAATTGTCCTGAGCAAATGTGATGTTTGTTACCTCAATAAATTTAAGGTCATTCATTCGTGTTTTATGTTCTATTATACTAACATTAAAAGCACAGTCTTTTTACAGCTAAAATAACAGTAAAGGGTAAAAAAAAACTGAATTCCCAAAAATTAAAACGGAAAAAATAAAACGGATTTTTTAGGGCCCTACAGACGTGTATATATATATACTGAATTGAATCACAGTTTGATGAGAAGTAGTACGTCCACACTACCAAAGGGCCCAGGCTGCCATTTACAAACTCATACAGACAAACTCGTGCTGCGTTCACTGCAGTCGGAGATTCGCGCTCGCAAATTCTCAAACTGGCCATAACTTTTAATTCGTTGCAGCAAACTGGGGTGGCAGCAGCCACCCTACGCCACCCCGGTAGATCCGCCCCCGCCTGTTACCCAAAAAAAAGCCAGTTTACAGATTGGGTGGGAGTTTTGGTATTGTACATTTAGAAAACATTTAGGCCGCTAGGGTCATGTTGATGTGTGGAAGAGACCTGTTCCAAATATCCTCTTTGCTATGTGGAATGCAAAAACCTTGAAGCTCAGTATCTCAAGGCCGCTCAGGACGCAGATGGAACCTTTTTAATTCTGTGGTGGCGGTGAGGCGGCTGCACTCTGTCTTAAATACGGAGCTAGCTATTGTACTTCTCTGTGCCTCATCATCCTGTGGCGGCCCCTTTAGTAGAGCAGAGTGACAGGGGTGGTGTTTGTGTATGTATGACTGACTTGGGTAGAATTTTAAAAGGATGAACACAAAATCAAATCTATGATTTGAGGGTTTTTGTTGTTTTTTTTGTTTTTTTCTAACGAAGGTGGATAAGTGAGTAGAAATAATGTAATCCCTGCTCCTGTGTAAACCTTATGCTTTGAACGAGTCACGATTGATTCGGTCACGTTTTCGGGGCAGTGATATGGCGTATGGTCATCGCTGGGCTGCCTCACGCGTTGCTGGGGCTTTGTGCAGCAGATGGGATTTTGGCATTGTTGGATTCACACGGTGTTGCGGATGTGGTGGATGGCCGTTAGTTCGGTGCGGCCGACGTCGTTGTGCGCTTTATGCTGAGTATTTTCGTATTGTCGACTCTGCAGTAGCCCACGCTCTCCCCTTTTGATGTGCCGTTATGCCATTTTTTGCCGACCCGCCGTAATGATCTACTCTGACCTCATACTGAACCCCCCCCCCCCCCACCCCCCCCCCCCCCTATTACGTTGCATGTGTTGAAGGCCGTTTAAAAAATGCTTTTTCATCTGAACCCTTTATGTCGCCACCACTTTTCAACACAAAGTGACGCCCTTGGTTAGCTGCCTCCCACCTCCGTTTTCAGCCCTTTTTTAATTTCATTACAGCCGAGAGATGTGCATTATTTTCACTTAAAATTCAACAACTGATCTATTAGAGCAGGGTTGTATTATGAGGAAGGGAAGACCACAGAGAATCCCCCATAGGGAGTAGTGCTCTCTGCTGTATGTAGGTGTGTATACATGCAGGAGATAGAAATGGGCCGTAATCGGCCCGGCGGCTCCGCAACCAAAAAAAAGAAAGAAGAGGAATCCACTTAGCAACGTGGCTAATTTGCATAGCTTTGAAGAACACTGCGTCTGCGTTTAGTCAGCTTCGATGGCAGGAGCAGGAAGAAGAGTCTGAGTCTCAGCGGGAGACGACGCAGCCGGCTGGCTGGCTGGTCTGACGTCTGGGCTGGATGGATGGATGGACGGACGGACGGCTGGCTGGCTGCACTCGGCCGGACTGTGGTTATGAAGGCGCAAAGAGATACTTTTGGGGTTGAAACTACTGAAACAGTAGCTGGTAGATTTTGTGAATTTGAAAAAAAACAAAGTGCTTCCAAAACCTTTTAATTTGTCTGCTGCTAACTGTTCCTGTCAGGATGGAAAAATGTCTTAAGCAGCTTTTAGACCATTAAAGATGGCGAGGTAGTAAAATATAATATAGGGGCTGGGCAACCAGTCAATATTATCGTCTTTTAACACATCATGGTATCGTTTTGGCATCACACTTTATCCTCTGTCAGCACAGGTATAAACTTATTGATATAAGCTTTATTGATTTCGTTTATATTTTCCTTCTTCTTCAAAAGTAGTTTTCTTTGCCTTCTTGGACACAGTTTCAGCCTCATGCTTGCCAACGTGCCTTGTCGCAGTTTCGGATTGTTCTATAGATAGCACGCTAAGCGAGCAACAAACTACGGTAGACCTAATGTACAAGGTCCCGTGCCAACGTTAATGGCACGCTCTCATCATGACGCAGTGGTCATAATTCACAAGTTGTCCAACTTGTAAATAGCGTTAACGACAACGTCCGAGTCGTACTTCGGACGGGGAAACTCCGATATATCCAACTCGGCACTTGATAATACGGAAGTGCCTGAACAGCAAACAGCCAAGGACGCCTCACATGAGCCGAGAACTGTCAATGGAATTAAAGCAAAATGTAACGGATATGGTGTTCTGTTGTCACTGCGCGGTATTTGAATCCTCGCGCGGCCACCTCTGCCATCACACAACCATCTCGGTGACGTGAACGCAAGTGGTTAACACGGGGAATCTTTCCCATCCATCCCACGTGACGTGAGAAGCTTCTCTCTTTATTTAAGAAAAGGGGGACGATGCATATGAATGAACATTAAAACAAATGGAAATATGCCAGAGAGACATGTGCCGGTTGTCGGTAATGCGATGAACCACGGTAATGAATATGCACGATATTATTATCGCACTTCAAAATCCCGTGAAATAAATAAATAAAATACCCTCCCTCTCCTGAGCTCTGTATCCTGTGCTGGGCTTTAACAGACTAGTTTCTGGTGCACGTATGCTTTTTGTTACCTTGTGTGGTTATAAGTGCTTCCATTGTCTTCCTCACATGTAGGTCGCTTCGGATAAAAGCGTCTGCTGAGTGAATCAATGGGAATGTAGATATTTAGAACGCGCATTAGCTTATTTTTCATCATGCGCTTAATAAAACCACTGCCTATGTGCTGCACAGAGCACTCTGATGTAAACAGTCCTCACCCACCTCACATTTATCAGAAGTTTATTTATATTTATTTCAATGTTTGAGGTAAATTAAAAAAAAGTTAATAAGGTTACTAAGTGGACAACACTGACGTTTGTTTATCTTTTTAACCCGTTTCTCTTGTGCAATTAAAATATCGTGATAATAAAAGCTCAATCAATTAATCGCAGCATGAAAAATTGATACACAATTGCACACAAAAAGAAGAAAAACGACTATATACCACACAATAAGGACAAGCACAAACACCTCGATACCACAAAGTCAATATTAGTACAGACAATAGACAACAAGTTAATGAGAAGAAGGGACAAAGCATGATTTACCATTAGGTCTGTACTGCACTGAATCTAAGGAGTTTGAGTAAATATAAGTTTGGAATATTGCAGGGGCCCATCTTACGAACATGATTTGCGAATGAGTGAAGTACAGGTCACATATGATCGCATGTTTGAGTGCCTCTCAACCACACTCTCAAATGTGTTTTGAAAGTTGTACGTTCCCTCACTGAGAGTGGCATGCTAATCTAAAAATACTATTGAATGCTGTTCCACTCTGAAACGTTAGCGGGCGGGGCTCGCTGAAATCGCTGAGAAAGGAAATGTCTCTGTGTTGCCGCTAAGCTGTTCAACGTGCCCGGATCACAGAGGCCTCTAAAAACACGTAGTTCCACATTTAGGCCAGCGACGGCTTTCTTGCCCAGAGCTAAAAAAGATGGGCACCCGTCTCCTGTTTGTATATTAAATATGAAGCGACTTCCAGCAGACAAAACACTGGAAACATGGGGAAGCAGCTAGGCTATTTTTGCGCGGCTCAAGCAAACACGGTGCGGCGTGTTCGTTGGCGAGCTTCGGAGTTGCTGGAAGGCTTTTGGACAGAGCATAGCTAGCTGTTTCCTCTCGTTCCCTGTCAACGTGCTAAGCTAATCGTCTGTAGCCTCACGGTCGCTGTGCAGACATGAGAGCGGCGGCATCTTCTCATCTGACTCGGCACGAAATCCACCGAGCGTTGTTCCCCAAAATGTCGGACTGCTAGTTACAGTGATTATCCCCATTTGTCTGGAATCTGATCGACAGGTTGCATCAGGATCAATTCAAATGTAAGGCCTCGTGTAGACAGCTAGTGTCACATACCACAATGAATAAGTAATCAGACTATTTCCTATCCATCATCTCAGAGGTGAACAACACCACACTGATTTCTTCTAAAAGGCCAATATATCAGCCAATCATAACGCATCTGACATCCCCTGTCTTCCCCTCTCTCCTGACCTCCTGTCTTCTGTCGGTGCGTCTCTTACAGCACGGTGGACTTTGATTTAAGATCCCTGCAGCAGTTTATGGTGTATATATCCTAAGTGGACGTTTTAATAGGCTTTTACTTTTTTTCATTGTATTGTGCCGTGTAAGCAGTAATCATAAATTAGAATAATTATAATTTGTTGCTGCCGGGTGAAAACCTTGCACAGTATCTCTGAAATGTCAAGTTTTCACAAAGAGAAACAGCCTTGTTTCGGAGGTTGACCGCTACCGCGTGTGCGAGGATTTGAAGGGATTTAATAGACGGTGGTTTTTAGTTACAGGGATCATGCATGCCTTAAAGTAAAAACATCAACTTTGGCAAATAACTGCAGATTTAAAAAAAAAAAAAACATATAAAAAAGGTAACTGGATGGTCGTAACGAACCCGCGCTGTGCAGCCAAAAATTGCTCATAACCATGCAGCTTTAATTTACTTCAAGTTGCAGTAGAGGTCCCAAAGACACCAAATGCGTCGGGCAGAATTTTGAAGAAACATGTATAAAATGATGCACAAGACATCTGGAATATTTCCACTTGATGGAATGATGAAAAACACACGGGTGTCCTGGGCGTGGACATTTCTACTCCGTGTCCACAGCATAGAGCTTCAATTAGGAGCTGAAACAAGATGACACGGCATACTGTTTGTATGATGCTGTCAAGATACCCACGGCGCGGGTGAATTAGAGCTTTCCAAACCTTGAAGCTATTTATTTGGAAATGAAAGGGGGAAACTGGATGTTTGAGGAGTTAACATCATCTGACACCACAGATCAGGTTGACCTTTCGTGTGCATTGGTTATATTGTTGTTGTCCCGGGACCTGCATTTGAGCTCGTTCCCATTCTTCCTCTGCCTCTGTATTTAAAAACACATTCGCTCTCTTTGCTCTGGAAACACAAAGAAGGCTCAGAGGCAATTTCCAGTACCTTTCTGAACTCGTCCTTAACGGTACCATCACGCGTCCATCAGTGCCACAGCGAACACAATTTTATTACTCAATTTGATTCCATACAAGGTTCATTCCCCACATTCTTTATGCATCGTGGGCTTTAGCTCAGGCAGAAAATAATCTGGACAGCGAGCGCTCTGTATTATGGTTCAAACAGGATAAAGCACTGACAAATTTTGGACCGGAGGACTAGTGAGCGGGGAGGACAGGGAGAAAGAGAGATTAAGAGCTACACCATTATTTACCTCCTCCTCTAAGGTGCAGGATACTCTGTCGTTTATAAATGTTGGTAGCTGTTATTGGTTACCTCGCAGGCTTTTGGGGAAAGAGGAAAGGAAAATGAAAAAAAAAAACTTTGGGAAAGAAGGGGTTGGGGGGGGG
>CM022470.1:2199036-2209593 GCA_011952105.1 Coreoperca whiteheadi | reverse complement strand
GGGGGGGGGGGGGGGGGGGGGGGGGGGGGGGGGGGGGGGGGGGGGGGGGGGGGGGGGGGGTGAAGCCGTCTCTTCTATGTCACATTTTCTACATGCAAGTATGGCAAATTTGATTATATGCTCTGTTCGCTGCATGTAAACACCATTAATATTACCATAACAAACTGGTCATAGAAGAATAGGTCAGGGATGTGTCTTTATTGTTTATCTAACAGTAAAAACAGCCGGTGCATTGACTTTAATGTATCGCACTTCTCTGGGAGTGAACTTAGCAAACACCATGAATCATTTTGTTCAATATATTTATTCCCACTGATGTAATAAAGAGATCAAAAGTCGCTGGTTTCTGCCCTCTTTTTTTTTTTTTTTCCTTCTTCCTTTATTGGTACTGCGTGCTCTCTGCGTTTCCAGCGTTGCAGCAGAGAGCGGAGTGTTTGCAGCTGTAATTACAACATGCACAATGACCTCATTCTGCTGTGTCAGAAGCGGTAATGTATAGCCCTTGATCTTAAACTGCAAAGAAAAATGGCATGCACTTATTTTTTCAATATGCTGACAACATTCCCGGCAATTTTTTTTTTTTAGACGTGGCCGTGACGGCAGATCAGAATTTGATATAAGCACTGGTGCTCCTATTCGTCTGACAAGGTCTCTCTGCCTTAATATGCATTCAATAATGTGAAATGATATTAGCTGTAGGAGCTCATTGACTGTGCACTCGGGGTCTCGCAGTGTCTCTCCGTCTCTGTCTGTATCATGCTCTTTATCTGTTCCTCTTCCACACACACACACACACACACACACAGAAGGAATAGGGAAAAAAGGGGGAGGCTTGAACCGTGGATAGCAACAGCAGCAGAGCAATCACACTGAAGAAATGCCCCCCACGCCTGGCCCATTAATAACAGTAATACGCACACCGCGCCCAAGCCAGCACTGCCGAAAGCACCACTGACACTTTAATGGGCATTTTTTACTTTTGTTTTTAAATAATGCATGTGCTGCTTGTCAGCACTGCTTCACTCCACCCCTGGTGTGCCTTCGCCGCGTTCCTCTGTGCAGAAATTACAACGGGGACCTGTGTTTTCTGTGCTGCCTGCGCCATAAGCTGCATTCGTCACATACATGGGGACATGGGTGTGCAGTACATCACACTCTTGGGGACAGGCATGTGTGGGCACGCATGCATGCGCGTTTTGGTTTTCTGAAGGCCCCCTCATTGGCACCGAGCTAATTACGGGTGCCTTTGAGAGGGTGAGTGAGCCGTGTGCCGAGGCTCAGAGGCTGTGCCCGCCACTTACCCAGGAGCGTTGATGCTGTACATGTTATAGCAGGTTGGACAGCGCTGTTGTCTATCTGTCAAGCATATGTTGTTAGATTTTGTATATGTTTTTTACCTTTTGAGTTAACTAGGAAAGCCTCATCGAGAGCCGAAGTCAACGTGGAATTTCTGGGTTCTGCTTCAGTAATAATACTAAAAATCCAGCCCTGGAATATAAACTTATTCAACAGTATGTCATGTGGTTCACTTCATTCGTCTAGACAAGAATGCTTTAAAACACCGAAAAATGCATGTGTGTTTAATTTGAACACGATATCCCACAAGCCCGAGACCTTTGGGTCAGCAGCCTGACATACCGAGGGCAGTCGAGTTGGAGGGCTATGAGGATGGACAGGGAGGGAGGTTTTGTTTTATTTTTTAGATTACAGAGAGCACCGGTGGATATCATTGATAAGGGAGAAACCAACAATTCCCGTGATGTACTCCGCGTCACAGGGCACCCAGGACGGCTAGACTGGGCTTGCCCCCCTAATATATATATATATGTATATTTTCTTGTACACAAAAATGCCAAAATGAAATACTGTTGAGCTCAAAACAATGATCGATGAAAGAATCGAAGGCCGTGCATCAGAACACTGCAATCTTGATGATGTAATGGCGCTCAGGCATCTCCGTATTCTTGTACTGCGACCCTGTTATAAACTGTACACTGTGAAGTTTCATTTTTCTTTCTTTATTTGGATAGGAAAGCCCTTTTTCAGATGAATGAAACCTTTAATGCGTTCAGGGCGAGACGTTAGTGGAACAGCTGTTGGCCCCCGAATTGACATCAGGACTCCAGCTCTGTGTCGAGATAAAAAATGTCTTTTTTCAAGAGTGTCCTGACCAAGACAAGCAGCAGCAGCATCCGTTACAGGCGACACATAAAGCAGGCCATAAAAAAGGAAAAAAAAAAAGAAAAATGTCAGACGATCAGTTTCGAACAATATAAAACTGGAAACTCACACGGGCTGCATTACTCGTTTGGGCTAAATAGGGGCTGCTGTTAACCGTTCAGTAAGCGGCGTCTTGAGCACGGATCAGGAGGGCGGTAGCTTGGTTTAACGTCGCAGTGTCAATCGCAGCAACAGTGGCTTGTTTTATTAGGTTATTTAGATAGACTATACTGTGTCGTCAGATCAGCGTGGCTCAGTTGTGCCAACCTACCTATCTATTCTCAGCATTTCATTTAAGGTCAATAAAACCTCTGAAATCAATATTTATGACAATTGATGATGCATTCTCTATTGTTTCTGTGCAGTGAATGATCCTTTTTTTCCCCCCTCAGCGATAAGTGCCTTGCTGCCCGGGTGCGTGCAGTTGCCCCTGGCTGCTTCCTGTCCGTTTAAATGACGCCTGCCTGTGTTTCTGTGTCCCCGCAGGAAACACGCTGTGTAAGTCAGGAAGCATTGCTGTCTTCGGGAACGTGGTATACAGCGGACTGCTGAACGACCACCTCTGGCATTTGGGAGTGCCCCTCTTTACAAGACTGGTAAGAGCAGCAGGGGCCCCCCTGTGTGCGGGCCCCTGGGTTTTCATGTGGTTCTGTTGAACCCAAGCAGGCCGCAGCTGCAGGGTCCCCCAGAGTCGCTAATGGGCTGCTTTTGATGCCTACTCTGTTGACACGTGTTAGCTGAAGTTATCCTCCGTGTACAGGATGTGACATCCTCTGCTGTGGGTGTAAGACTAGGGAAGCCCACCACATCTAAGCATCTTATTTCATATCAGACCTTTTCAGGCTTGAGCTCAAAGGGAGGGAAGTCCCCCGTGAGCCGTAAAAACAATGCGTCTTCTCCGGTCCTGAAAGCCCAGGTGAAGCCGTATATGGATTCATATCTTCCCGCTTGACGCGGGCCTGCGGTCTACTGCGCAGTGAATAAAGGCTGACTTAATAATTCATGAAATTTAGTTTTATGACAACAACTTAAAAAAATGATAAGGTTTTAATTAAGCGCTGGAGCAGTTGAAGCCTGTGTTTAGAATTAATGATAAATGTCTGTCCCTAATTGTCAAAGGGAAGTGTAATGTTTGTTTTATGCTTACTCTCACTGGCGCTGGAATGTGAGCCGCGGTACAGAAGAGATTCTTGAGAACGGCAGAAACCCCGACGATCGCATAGCACTTTTCCTCAAGAAAAAACAAATTCAGCACAACACTTTTTCTTCCTGTTAATTACCCCCTTTTTTTTTTTCCAAAGCGGTTCACAAGTTTTCATCAATGTTTATTATTGATTAATTCTGTCGTTGTAGCTGTCATTTATGAGTCGGGAATTACTGGTGATTGGTGCACAAGGGTTGCATATAATTGGGTTACATTAAATAGATAATTCAGCTGATCTCATAAATGTCTAATGTGAAGGCTTGTTTGATTATCAATTAATGTCAAACGGAGATGCAAGAGGCTGTTGGGGTTTGCTTGTATTGCAACTGGCAAAGCTACGGAATCTCTCCCTTCACGACTGTAAGAGCCTGCAGCTCGCACAGTGAAATATATAGTGTATAATATACGCACTAATGAATTCAAAGTAAAACTCAAGCGTGCATGCGCTGACACACACAGTACACACTGTAGCCAGTAAACAAGTCTTTGAAAAGATTCAACAAATGATAAAGACATCACACGCGACAGCTGACAGAGATTTGGCTTTCAATTAAACAGGAATTGTTATTATTTTTCTGTTATTAGTCATAAAGAGTATGAAGGAGGAAACTAATTAAACTGATATTTTCATAGTTCAAAAGTCTCGTCATGGCACCTTTTTTTTTTTTTTTTAAGCATAGACTTTAATGGTCTTAGGAGGCACTTCCATATAAACAGTGTCTCCCAAGAAATTCTTCTTAAAGAGGCAGTCCGCTGATTTACCCGTTTACTCGCCATGTTGAGTACTGCCCAGTCGACGAGAAGCATCGGAGGCGTGGCGTTCAAAACATGTTGGCATATACCAGGCAGCAAACGTCGAATGAAAAGATACCGCTGGGTTGCATTATGGGAAAAGTAGACCCATGCCACGTCTACGATATCTAAGTCAAAGATATCCCAGTCTCTGCTGCTTTGATGTCAGCCGCTCTCTTTTTGGTCTCCTGCAAGTCTTCCAACTTTATGGGAGTTTAGTACTTAATTGCTGGTCTGCGCCTTTAAACGCACAGTATGTGATTTCTGCCGCTCGGTGTCTCTCACATCAAAACAATAACAGAAGGCATAGCTTGATGACGTCGGGAAGTAGCGTGGGATCATGGGAGTTGTTGTCAGTCAGCTTCTCCTGGTTAGGATTCCTTCAGTGTTCATCGTTCAGGAGCTGAGTTATCCACAGGGGTCTCCTCCTCTGGACCAGGTGATTAAAACACTGAATAATGCAGCGTCATGTTCAAAATCAGTGTTTCCCCACAGTGGGGGCTGCGAAGCTGAGCCGCCGCTAGCGTTTCTCTGATAACTTCAGATCCAGATGTCCGGTGACTAAAATCCTTCATCCGGTTCAAATACATAGTTAAAAAACGACCAAGAGCTAAAACACGGATTGTACAAATGTGGCTTAAAACTGGATAAAAAGTCAATTTATGACAACTTCGGGCAGGCAACCACAACGCTGCCGTCATAGGCAGGCGACCAAACGAAACACACCGTTACCTCGATTGAAAGTAGGGATTTCTCTGGGTTTGAACGTTGTTGGGAACGCTTGGGGTAATGTAAGTACGCAACTCCAAAAAAATAAATAACACAGATATAGTCATTGGGACATTTTAATGTGGAAAAAGTACATATTATACATTTTTAAGTCTTTTCTACAACATCATATAGTTGAAATGTAATATAGTATGTAAAAAAAGACACTCCTTATGACGTCATATCTTTGATTGTCTCCAGTGCAACAAAGTTCAGTGAAACCGTAATTGCCATGTAACCCAAAGGTTTTATGCATAAACTGTAAGCATGACACAGGAGTAAAAAACAGTACTGTAACTTATTTCCAAACTGGCCCTTATATTTCTGCGTGCACGACCACACGCGTTGCTCATGTTGTGAAGGCCGCTGTCATGGCGTTAACGCGTTCTGTGTCCCTTCTTGGCACGCCGGGTAACAACCGAGCTCGCGGGCTGCAGGGGTCGCTTGTTGAAGCGCAAGGTGCAAACGCCCTGCTGTGACAGAAAGGCGCGGCCTTGTGTAGCACTCGGTGGGCCTGCTGCCGAACACGCCAGGTCTGCCCGCCAGTGGTTATCAGCATGACACGCAGCAAGCGTTCACATCCCCAACACACAGCCCCTAATTACTGCGCAGCCCTGCCAGTTTGCAGCCCTGGGCCAGCACAGCCCGCTCAATGCCAAGGTATAAACACTGCATTATTAACACTACATACAGTCTGTGCACACGGCTATGTTTAATATACTCGACGTATGTCTACACGGAGGCGTTACTTTAGTGGGATTCTTTACGTGGAGCCATACAATAGATTTATTGTTTCCCAGACAGTGAGCTCCAAAATCACCAGATGGGCAATTTGCTGCGTATAGTGTAATGTATGCTTACAAATGATGTTTAATGATGTCTTCCAGGGCTAGGAAACAAAACATTACCGTTTTCAAGGCTAAATATGCAGGCTATGTCAGAATGCGGGAGTGAAAGGAAGAACTAAAACCATGAATTTTCTTGTTGTTTTATGCATATTTATTGGCTGTCAGGATGTCTCGAATGCACAGCACAATTTGTCTTTTGTCATTACAGTACATCACGGCCCACACATGAGCTAACTTATCACCCATCCACCAAATGAAAACAAAAGTAAAGTGCAGTTGAGGCTTAAAACCGGTCCACGCAGAGTCTGCACCTGCTTATTCTGCGTCCCAGCATGCATTGGGTGCGAAGCATGGTACTCCCCAGAGAAGTTGCCAGTCTAGCACAGGGCTGACATTTCTAGACGGGCAACCACTCGCACTTCTATTCACAAGGTGCCAGGAAGTTCAAGCCTTGTGTTGCTTTGGTGTAAATACCAGGTTCAGACCTCTAAATATATCAAACATTAGAGTTTTGGGGGTTTTACAGTCTAGAGGCTTTGTGCAACATTTAGGCCTGAAGAGTTCACAGCACACTAACACGATGTGCTGCTAAACTTAAAATAAGAAAAATAGACAAAAGTCCGTGTGTTTTGCGTGATGAGAGTAGTAGGGAAAAAAGAGAATTAAAGTATTTAAAACAATGTAAACAATAACACGCAAAACAAGTCAAAACGGTCTGCTGCTGTGAGTATCGCCAGCAGGTAGCCAGGAATAGTATCCGCAGGTTAACCCCGAAGCCGCCATGTGGTATGTTTGGTATCCTTCAGCATATCGGGAGCAGCTTTACATGTACGGGAATTATCAAGAGCAGAGAGTGTGTACAGGAGCTGGTATCACCGCCAGTCGAGTATACGCGTTTGCAGTAATCTCAGCAGCAAGCAAATCAGGGGCTGCACAGCTGTGGTGAGCCCCAAGGGGGCAACGTGTCAGTCACCAGGCCCACTGCTTAGTGGAAGCTCCACTTCCATTCAAATTACTCGAATGACTTTGTACCAATGTTTAGAGGCAGAGCGAGTAGGTTTTTCCTAAAAAAAAAAACCAAGAATACAAACATAATCCCTCTCTATCATCACTTTTGACCCACTGTGTCTGCAGAGGCCCGGCCCTCTGCCTGTGTTTTCCTAGTGTCTTGTTAGTTTGCTGTGTTCGTGGCGTTTCTGGGCGTCAACCTTTGGGCAGTGGGTGTGTAGCCTCCGGCCAATAACAGCGCGCAGGCTGTGAGGTCGGGACTCTGTGGAAACCGTCTCCATCTCGCTCCTCTGCTCTCTCCGTCTGTGTCACGCATGCATCCCCAGAGCTGCCACGGCGCTAAAACCCAAGTGTGCGGACGGGGCCGTGTGTCTGTTTGACACACACACACACACACACACACACACACACACACACACACACACACACAGGCAGAGCAGAGGCGGACAGGACGAAGTGTTGCCTCGGACACCAAATCCTCCTTGTGGCCGTGCCTGATTTGTGCTAGATAGAACGTCACCGCCGTGAAACGATCAGAAAACAACTTTTTAAAAACTTTATTTTTTTTTAAATCTCTCTGATTCACTGCTTTGTTCTCGCTAACGCCGCTCCCTCTCTTCATTGACTCTCTAGCTCGTTCGACCACCGCTTCTCGCTCGGTGAGCCGGGGAGGGGGGGGTCAACTTTGTATCGTGTGCTAAGGTAGCAATGCTTCCATCTTGATGGCTTGCAGTTGGCTTGTGCACATACAAAAGTTGAGTAGGCAGGAGGAGGTAAGAGTTGTTGGAAATGCCTTGTTACCTCAGATAGGATAGTTTAGTTTTGATTTTTGTTAGCTTGTTTTGCTGACGTTGGGGCACACCCTCGGAATCTACTTGTGATCGAATCACTATGGAGCCGCGATGGCCGCTGTGGAAGGGGTTTTGGATTCCCAAAAGGATATGCACGTTTAAATCCCTATGGTTCCAGCTCAGCCTGGATGAACTCCTGTATGCTAAACATGTGAATTCAGTCAAAGCAAGAAACGGCCATGAAACAGTTTCAATTATAGTCTTCATGGACAACCCAGAATCCACTTTATGGGACCACTTTGTGCTAGGAAGTATTTAGCAGCAGCAACTAGTGCAACCTCCTGTCACTACAAGAATAAAAGTAAATAGAAATGCAAAACATGTAAAACTTCAACTTTCATCACCTTAAAAAATTCTTAATATGCTGCAATCTTGACGCTTAAGAAGGGACCGAGAAAAAGACAGAGGCTTACGTTTTTTTAATGTTGTTTCAGTGCAGCATTTCAAAAGAGCCCTGCTTTCATGATGTGCTGTATTTAGTATAGAAATGTCAATACTGACCTGTGGGGAGCTGATGAAGGCAGATAAAGTGAGCATAGCTGAGGATCCTTGTCAGCGAGTTGTAAAACGGGCCACTCCATAAAGTGAAGTGTGTGATTAGAGAAAAGTAACCTGGGAGACTCAGGATGGGGCGGCACCTCTTCCTGTCCTCCACCAAGCAACCAGGTCTCGCGCCAGCTGAGACCAGACAGCTGAGTGTTTGATGAATGGGGACGAGAGGTTGAGCTAGTCATAACTACAGGCCAGAACTCCGCCGGGGGGGGGCTGGCGGCTCATCGTCTCGTCGTCTCCTCTGGAGTCTTTCTAATGACAGAGATCTGAGTGTGGTTTGACAGAAGATGCTCTGCAAGTAGCAGCACGCTACACAGGATAGGTGAGATCATCATGAAATATTAAGACAACAGATCTGGAGTTGGCGAGGGTCGGAGACAGACGGACATTTTAGGCTGAACGCGCTCTGCGTGAGGCCTTCACTTCCTCTCCTCTTTGAAAGCTCTGGCTCTATAATGGATGGCAGAGTCTCCGGGGAGTGTCTAGACTACGGTGGGAAATCTAAATGGTTGGGAAAGCCACTCGCATCCTTGGTAAGCAGCGTGGAGCTGGGGAGGCTGGCAGCTGGGGAGGGGGCCAGGGTGCAGGGAGGAAGAGGTCTGCACCCCGAGCAGCGCCATCTTAACCCAAATTCCATTTTTCGTCTGTAATTGAAGGAGATTCCTGGAAAGGAGTCGTGGGGATTATATGATGCTGAAATGCCCTCAGATTCTTATTTCCTACCTTATTTCCTAATCCCTCCAACCCCAAGTGCCCTTAGCTTCAGACCATGATGCTCTCTGTCTACATCCACACCACCCCCGCCTGTCTGCCTCTTCCCCTCCGGTCTCTCCCTCCCTCCTTTTTTTTTTTTTTTTTTTCCCGGCCTCCACCCTTTTTCTCCCCTCAGTTATTTATGAACAGGACTTGAAATAGACTTTAGTATTTGATAAAAGCGTGATCCTTAATCCGAGTTGACTGAGAAGTGCATTTCATTTTTATTTCCCATCAGAGATTGATGGAGGAGTGGGGCGGTTACCCGCTCTGTGATTGCTAATGTAAATTCATTGGGTTCTGGTGGCCATGTATAAAGATATGGACGGATTGTATGTGCATAGTAATGCCACCAATAAGAGATTGTGTGTGTGTGTGTGTGTGTGTGTGCAAAGTAATGGAAAGGCTGGATTGTGGTGTGGCAGAGAGGTAAAGAAAGAGGAGCGGCCAAAGGATTTTCTGAAACATGCCTTGATTTATCAAACCACTCTCCCTAAAACATCACAATACTTGCAAAATAACTAATTGCGATTCTTTGACCGGCTTTATGTCGTTTCATATCTCAGCGTTCACTTGTTCTTTCCTGAAGGAGGTGGAAAAATAAAATGGGTGATAAATTTAAGATGACAGTTACGCCATACGAATGAGGCCCCTTGTGTATCGGTTCACTCAAAGCCAGCTGCAAATTTAACTCAGCCTCCTTATGTGGCAATTACTGATGGGTAACATAACCGGAATGTATCTGCTCTGTTCATTACGGCAATGTTCTCTATAGCTGGCAAATGTTCTTTAGGATCCTACAGCAAATTAGCTCGTCCCCCAGGACGTCTTTTATTGGATGATCCAGCACCAGAGGATGCCACAAAGCCACTCGAGCTCTCCGCAGCCTGCCCCGGTTGCCACAGGGTTAATATTTAAAAGCGCCAGCTCCCAGTCGTGTATTGATGATATGTTTTGAAAATTGCTGAGGCAGGCTCATTGTTACAGTGCTGTCTAGAAGATAGCCAAGCCCTCCCCCTCCTGTTTTCCCCTCCCCCTTTACAGCCGCCAGATGGAAAACACACTAAAGCATGTAATGTAATATAGCTTGGCACACAAAGGTGTTTCATAGCAACTTCATCTGGCCTCTGACGTGCCGCAAAAAGGTTTTCACCAAACACTATCCTGGTCACCAACCTGTGAGTTTGGTTGCGTGCATGGGGGGGCGGGGACGAAAATAAAATCACAGGCGTGAAGACAGCGAACCGCAGCAGCTAAAAGTAGAAAACAAGTGGAAAATAGGCTGTGCCTCCCGATTGCCTGTGGCACACTTTAAGGTTCTCTTTGAGATCCCCGTTTTTTTGTTGTTTTTTTTCCTTCAGCATTGTCTTCTTCTTCTCTTCAATGAACTAAAACTGCCACAACTTCAGTGCAACATCTCAGCCACAAGACAGTGAAAAGAAGAAAGGGGCGCAATCTGTTAGTCCTCCACTATCACCAGCATCATCATCAACAGTCCCTCCCCCCTCCCCGCAGAGCACTCCTCCACGACTCCCAGCATCCTGCCCCCCCCCCACCCACC
>CM022470.1:2152804-2165934 GCA_011952105.1 Coreoperca whiteheadi | reverse complement strand
ACCGTCCCCCCTTCCTCCCCTCGCCACAGTGCAGGGCTGCTGCAGCGTCGGCTCGTGTAAGATGACAGCCAGAGAACAGAAGGGGAATAGATTGAGGTGATAGCCTCTGCCTCGCAGTTTGTTTGCATTTCAAATAAGACACTGTATTAAGTTGGGCTCCGAACAGCTTTGCTTATTATGTGTGAACATGGCGCCGCATGATATCACAGGAAGACAGGAGTTTATTACATAAAAGATTAGCGAAGCATACCTTGCCTTTATTTGTGTGCAGCAGTGTTTGGGTGTGTGTTCCCAGGCAGTTTGCTTTGATGCTCTTTGTAGTCGGCTGCAGCGCATATAAATCCCGGCTAAATGTTTGTTTTCATTAACACAAGGAGAGACTCCCTGCGGTGTGGTGGGAGAACTGTGGGCTTCTGATTACAAAAAAAAGAAAAGTAGTGGTATCACACCAGTGCTGAAGGGCTGTCCCTCATCTTGACAGGGGGGTGGGGGGGGTTCTCTACCACATGGGGTGCTGGCTTCATCCTTCCGCAGGATGATGTCACTTTACTCCTACCGTCAATTTGTATTGTAGTGGCTCATTTCGTGAGTTATGGTGCTGGATATTGAGAGAGTTATGAATTACAGTGTGGTGAGGCTTTTACGGGATGCAGTGCTCACCGCTGTAGGCCCGTATTAAAGTATAAATATATTTATGGCACGAGCTGAAGCTGACGGGGTAGCTCAGGTTTGCTCGTGGTAGTTAGTAGCTGTCTTCAGAGCCATAAAAACATGGCATCTCATGGATTTTCTATTTACCAGGCACTGGGTGGGCATATGGCAACGCTCGTAAATGTAACTCTATTATCTAAGACGATGCTGTTGGGTGGGAAGCAGGGTGTTAGTTATGTCTAAAGAGGAAAAAGCAGCAGTTGTTATTGTCTTCATGTCACATCGCTCTCTCTGTCTTTGCCTCGGACTTATCTCAAGATCTCCCGTTTTCTAAAATTGCCTTCCTTTGATTTGTAATTGGATTTTCTATCATAGCATTCCGCTGCGCTGATGTCTGTTGTTATTGTTGCATCTATTGATTTTGTTTTTGTGGCTTCTTTGGTCGGCCTGTTTTGAATTTCCCCCTTAACCGTACAAGGCTTCGGTATCGTTCTAAATGGTCCGGTCACCTAGAAGAGGCGATCCTTTTTATGTCGGTGGATCCTGGGAGGAATTGCCCAGGCTCTCTGGTTTCAGCGACCTACTCCAACCCCCCACCACCCCCACCACCCCTCTTCCTGCTCACGCAGATCTCTTTTTCTACGCCTATACTGGAACCGACTCCCTCCACACGCACTGATACGTCTGGTTAAAGGCGAGGGATGCAGAGGAGGAGAGGACTGGGAATACTCGTGGCCTTGATCCTGCCTCCCAAAGCGCTGCTATTCACGGGGACTTTAGATATTGTAGGATTCAGGTTGGCGGTCTCCCGGGGACGGACTAATGCGAACCGCACAGAGACGGCTCCTTCCTGGGGGATAATTATTGTAGGCCAAGCTGCACTATTGACAGCTGTAAATGGAGACGCTGTCTGTAACTGGGGAGGCCTAATAGGGTTTTGTCCCTACATGGGCTCTCGTTAGGCCAGTGTGGGTGCATTGGAGATGAGTTTGAGAACTGAGCCGCGGCCTCGCTGGGCTTCAAATGGGACTCATAGAGACCCCACCACTGTTCACATGCTTCCATCGTCTTTAAAGGGTAAGGCTGGTGACTGGGAGTATCATTTGCTGTTACTCCAACAGGCCCAGCTGGTTTTAGGAAATTCACGAGCCTTTTAAAAAATGAAACTATGTATTTGTGAGGCGTTTTTTTATTTTTTTATTTTCAAGCATATGATTTACGTCTTCGGTAGGGACCAGTGGACTTGGGGCTGCGTGCCACAGACAGCGTAGTGAAGTCAGAAAGTTTGGGTGTTTTTGGAGAGTTGTTAGCAATGAGAAAAACACAGAAATACGCCAGCCTTATACTTTAACCACCTGCAAGTCAAACCCAGAGCTTATGATTTAGGCCTTCGTTACATCCGTTTTCACCAGCTATCTGATTCTTCTCTGTTGTGCCTCTATAGGTAAAACGCTGTATTTCAAATATTTCCATTATATCACAAAGCAATGCCAGCATTGTTGTTTTTCAGTCAATTTAGCCGAGCACAATTCACTCAGATTCAATCAGGTACAAATAAAAAAAACTTAAAACCCAATTTCATGGGCTCTGGAATATACCTCTCAATATGTTCTATGTTTTGGTGTGAAATCATTCAAAGTCTTTCTCTCGCCGCCGTTCAGCTGTTTTTGTCCCTTAAACAGCTGATTCATAGCAGCATAACAAAGGCGGAGGGACTGATTGAAATGTTTTCTCACTTTTCTCTGGCCCGGAGGAGAATTGTAAATCACAGCTCAGTCGTTTATTTTGAAATTTCATTTGGTGTGTGAGTGAGTGCTGCCTTGTTCTTCACAGAGACTTCACAGTCAGGCTGACTTGTGTGTTTTTCTTTCTTAAGGCTACCCACCGTCTTACTCCACTAGACCTTTGTAAATGGAACAAAATTAAATTTGTTCCCTGTATAGAAGAATGGCACAAACAGTGCAATAGATTTACTCACCAACAAAGGTTTTCCAGTGGGGGTCTGGCTGTATTTTTAATGTGAGCGCACGTATTGGAGCTTGCAGGGCTTTGCATGCACGGTGCTGTGCAGTGCATCAATAAATGTGTATTTACATTTTGCCAATAATGCTAAATATCCTCGAGTCATTAATGTTAGCCTGTAGTGCTCCTGTCTATATTCTGCACCTATAGCGTCAGTGAATTAGCATTCACAGTGCTGCTGATGCTAATATACTCCACTTCTGGAAAACAAAGCTGCAGTTGCAGATGTCTTCACCTCACAATAATTACCAACCTTCTTTCTTTTTTTTTGGTTTTGTTTTTGAGAACGCGGCAAATTTATAATGACGCTTTTAATTAACGTGCGTGTCAAACATTTACTGCTGGTGAGAAAATATGACACCACAGGAGATAATTTTCTGTGTTACCTGCTGATCTGTAGGGCTGGGAAGCATGAAATGTTTGGTTAGCAGTGGTGATGCGATGCCTGCATTCCAGTACCGTCAAGAAATACAGAAACTTTTTTTCTTGTGAACCCATTTTATCCATTCAACAAAAGAAGGCCAAGCTCTCAAACTTTAAATGCTGTCTGAACGCAAGCAGCTGTGTAAGAGCTTTGCCTCAGCAATGATGTAAAACTGGCAAAATTTCAATTGAAATCAGGAACCTGCTGCTCAGAGACCCAGTAAACAGGATTACAAAACTAACCAGATATTTAAGGGACACGTGTTTGGTCAGTACCACAGGTGTTGAGATAGGATATCCTTACTAATGTGGCCGGAAAAAGGCTGCTGGTTGCAGAGGGCGGCTGACACTCACTGTTGTCAAATCTGCATTGCAGTGGTCTTATTTCCCACCCAGGCCCTTTAATACAGCTCAGGAATGTCCGCTTGGTTTAGAAACCTCTGCTGCTCGGTTCGCTCGAGCGCTCCTTTGGGCCATTCTGAGACCGTGAGCGACTAGAGAGAACGGCGAGAGGCGGGGGGGCAAGACACACGACACAACACCTCCCTGTCTTTTCACTGCGGGAGCTTTCACTACATCACACACGCACGTGCATACAGTTACAGGATAAAGACAGGAGGATAACCTCACAGTAGAAACTGTTTGTAGCCCCCCCCCCAGAGAATATAATCTGTCCTGAGGTTTTCTATTTCTGCAAATGGCACGCTAAAATGCTCAAGCAGCCAGGCCAGCTTGAGTCCAATTATTTCTTTACTGCAGTATCTTAGCCAGCTGTGATTAGTATGTTTATAATGTAGTGTCACTCTCATACTGTCCTTCAAGCATTCTCCTCCCGGCGGGATCCTCTCAAATGAGACGTATTACCCTGTGTGCTGAGTTAACAGAGTGGCCGTACAAGTGAAAGCAGGGGGAGAAAAAAAAAAAGAAGACACAAAAGAAGAAGCTATCACAAGCCATTAAAAGCACTGCACCTTTTTATCACCAGCGGCTTAATGGCAGTGGTGAACAGCAAAGCATTATTTCCGCTTCTCCTTGTGCTCTTGCAAGGCTGTTTTCTCCACCGCCAGAAGACACGCCGCCGCCGCCGCTGACAAATACATCTCCAGGCAAACGCTGAAATTTAGTTTTTTCAAAAGGTCATTATCTGTCTTCATCGGAGCAGCAGGCGTGTTGCATGGGAACCAAGTTTGAGGAAATTATTTCTCATATCAAATAGGACTAAGAAGCCCCCCCCCTCTGTTTTTGATCTCATTATTTCATTTTTAAAGGATGCGTCTGTACAGTGTGTTTGACTACAAAGCGGCACCCCGGGTCTCCCACTAAAGAAGATCAATATTTGAACTATGCTGTTGTGGGTCAGCATGTACGGGTGTATAAAATTAAATGGGGCTTGAAATTGATTTCAAGTTCTCCTTGAAAAAGTCTACAGGTATTCTGAAATGAAACCAAGAGGAGAAGTGCCTCAGAGAGGAGATGACCTCCACCCAGGCAGATTCATAATTGTTTTTGTTTCTCCAAATTAAATGAGCCCTTTTATTATTATTATTATTTCTATATTGCAGAGCTGGGGGTCCGAAATTGCCAGTTATGGCACGTTCGTTTTTAGAGACCTGAAGTAATATAAAGTAATGGCCATGCTTCCCAGCACATCTCCACTGGCTACTCCCTTTAACACTATGAAACAAATGATTATGGGATGGACTTCAAAATAAAAAATGGGGCCTTTCGTTTTAGTTAATCTCAGCTCTGCGTTGCATGAACAGCAGGAGAGAGAAAAAAAAAAAAGCAAAAGCTCAGACTTTGTTTTTCCTTTTTTCTTCGCGGGCAACCAAACAGGTATCCCGCTGATTACTCTGCTTCTCTTTGGGTATTCGTTCAGAAAGGAGCGAAGCTCGTGTAATTTAGCCCAAATCAGAGCCTTCCTCCTCCCCCTCCTCCTCCTCCCCCTCCTCTTCCTCCTCATTTTTCCTCTCCTCTGATGGAGAGTCTAAATATCACTGCTTTTTCTCGCAGCACTTTGTTAGTGGAGCACGCCTCTGTGTTTTTCTAAAATCATCTATCAAGGTGAGATCTGTGGGAAAGAGCAGCGCCTCGGGCTTCCTCTCCGTGTGCTTATGAGGTTTTATTAGGTCCCACAGGACCACTGCTTTGGTGTGTGTTAAAAACAAATGGAACTTACAAATTACAGATTACAGCCTCCGCAGGCTCGCGCATTCGCCTCTGAGTGTGTGTGTGTGTGTGTGTGTGTGTGGAGAGACAGGTGCAAGTGTGGCCAGTTGATGAAGGAACGGGGTTCGTGTGTGTGTTTTAAGAGAGGTGCTGCTGCAGCTGCTGCCGGGTTATTGCGACATTAGTGGTGATGGGGTGTGTGTGTGTGTGTGGGGGGTGGTGGTTTGATTTACCTACCAGCAACCTATCTCCGTAATGTTTGTGTACTACGTTACAACGTACGCTGTTAAAAAGCATGTTGTGTCGCGTGACACTTTTCATCAGCGTAATGAGGAAACCTTTTCAATGGCCGTGTCTGCACAATCGCAAAATGTTCATACTTCGGCAGAACGTTCTCTGACGACGCATGTACTGTTTTCCTACGATACCCGCTTCCTGGCAAAGAAGGCAGAGTTAACGCGGGATGCGAACACCTGGTCTCCAGTGTTAGAGACCTGCGCCTTGCATGCCAACCCACACACCTCTGCTACCTCCCTGCGAATCCTGTGCAGTGCAATAATGCAACACTGGATTGGGAAAAAAACTTAATCCATGCATCAATTATGTTTCCCCCAAAACCATTTAACCCTAAACTCTAGGGGACAGGGTTCCTGTCCATGCACACAGATATCAGTGTCTCAGATTTCCGCCTCCAAGGCAGTACAATGAAGGTGAATAGAATTTAATTTGTGGTGGCCTCAGTGTGAAAAGTTATTATTGGAACTACTTTCTACTGAAGATGTAGGCCCCGTGAAAACTGTTGCCAGTGCGTTCTGTATTGAATTATCCAGAGTAACAAAGACATTGTTCCTGGAAAGACATATTGCTGGTTAGTTTTTGTGTGTGTGTGTGTGTGTGTGTGTGTGTGTGTGTGTGTGTTTGTGTGTCTCTTTTTCAATCATTTGAGCACCACCAATGAAATTCACGGTCATTGGGGTGGGGGCATAAATCTCAAATCCTCATCAAATCAATGCAAACCTATCTGCATGGGTAGATACTACTAGAGTTAAGCAAGAAAATGAGGTTTTTTCCCCCTGATTTGGGTTAAGCGACCCTTAAAGCCGTAACACACTGCCGGGGCTCAACAGGGATGCCGATTTTTCCATAGCCCACTCCTATTCATGCCCTTCATTCTAATTTAATGACTCAGAATTGTAACTCCAACATTGTTATCATTCAGCAATAGCGAGTAATGAATAGCAATTAACGTTTTCAAAGGAGGGACTAAAGCTTGAGAGACGTCGCTTTTCACCCAGAAATGTTGAAACAGCGCAGTCGCGGGAGATACTGTCACGTAGAGAAAGGGCCTAATTTATCCGTCCAGCTGTTTTTGGTAAATAACTTTTTCTTTTCTTTTTTTTTTGTCCTCCTTCTTCTTCCCGTCACACAGACGGCTATCAGTGCAAACACAAGTAACCATTCTAATATCCAACGCATGCTGGCTCCCTGAATGAACTGTAATAAACAGTAATAAATTACTCTGCACATTTTGTCCAGTGATTGCTCTTTCTGGTGCCGGGAGAGGAAGTGCTAATTAACAGGATATGAATGAAATTCTAGGGCAGCGTGGTATCAACGGCAGGGAGACAAATGCGATTTAGTTGTGTCGCAAGCGAGTGGAAAATTGCTGTGTAAATAGGAGGTTGTTGCGGCAGAGCGTTTTTCTGTGTGCTTACATTTCATGGGTGAGAATCCAATCTCACAGGGCAGCATGTGCGGACTGCCCTCTCTGATACACTCCACCGTCCTCCACCTACTCTATGATAGCACTCTAAGAGCTCCCCCAAATCTCCTCTCACACACACCCCCACTGACACAGAGAAACACAAACACACATCTCAAAGGTAAAAGCTGTTGTCGAGCTGAGGCGCGGCGCCAGCCGAGGTAAAGATGTAAGCAGCGTATGCGTGGCAATTTGACTCCTCTTCCAATTCACTAAATTCCCCCGACACTTGATTTCACGTAACGTAAACAGAGCAAATTCTAATAGTCACACTTGTCCTCTCCTTTCCTCTACCCTTGCATATCCTGTGGTCTCTTTTACCCGGATGTAGTGGGCACTTGAGTCAGAAAAAGGCCACAGCCTCCTCATCCAGACTCACTTATTTCACTTACTGTCCCTTTTTTGCCTCTTCTCGCTTTTTCATCTGGCGCTGCAGTGGCCGCTTTTATCTATGGGTTTGGGCAGTTTTGGAGAGAATTACGGTGACAGAGGCATGGAAATGATAGGCCGGCAGTGAGATATCTCTGCCTCATAAATTCTACATTGCTCAAGATAATTTACGAGGCAGGTTTGTGTGCGTAAGACAGACAGTGCTCCATGGTATCCATCCACTCCACAGCCTCCATTCACTTCAGCTCTGCAAGTGCAGTCGATTTATTGAAACTGAATTTATTTTCACATTCGTTACTTTCATTCCCAAGGCATCACTTTGAATGATTATGATAATTTTGTTCACCCTTTATTTTTTTGCTCAGAATATGCCTGGGTATTATTTGTTCTGTCAGGATTATTACAGATAAAAGAGCAAACTAATAGATCTTGCGCGGCGTGTCTACTACTTTACAACTGAGAGGCCTTCGCGATGAGGTATTCTGCCATCAGCAAAGGTCATCCGCTCCCCTGATTGTGCTGTATGAGCGTGAGGCCTGCCCAAAAGGCACGATGGCTCCGACGTTGGAAAATCACTCTTCATGCATATTTCCGTTTTAGGGAGGATAGCGGACTGTACGTACCAAACTAGGAAACTTTTTCGCCTCTTATCCCACCAAGAAGAAAAAGCAAGCGTCTTTGGATCAGTTGCTGAGGTCAGATTTTTCCATGCATTAGTACAGTAAAGACTTTGGATTTCTTTTTCAGAAAGTTTCAAAGGCATTGATATTGCTCCTGAGAGGAGAATTGGATTTTCTTTACTTATTTTTCTTACTTATTTAGTTTGCATTGTTCGTCGTCTCTCTCTGTACGCTCTCTCTCTCTCTCTCTCTCTCTCTCTCTCTGTGTCTTATTTTATTTTTTTTGTTTTCTTGACAAGGTCTGAATTGACTCCTATGTTACAGGCTGATTCAATGAGCAGAGTATGACTGCAGCCCTAGGGCAATAGAAGTTTACAACTCAGTTAGCACCGGGCTCTGTGTCTCTATCCAGTTAGGTTTTTAGGCCTTTCTTTTGGTTGCAGCAACGCCTCTAGTCTCTCCTCCCTGCAAGGCCTTTTTCAATAACACCTCCGCACTGCCACCATGTCGGTGTACAAAATGGATGTCTTCGCAGGGAGAGACTAAGCCCTTAAGGGAGCGAGCATAGAGTCCGGTGGGTGCCGTGCGGTACAGTTTGTACCCCGGTGGCGCTGAAGAATCACTCGCTTGATCTTCACGTAAGACGGCTGCTCAGGGGGGTAGAAGCTGCATGCCAACCGTGTGTTTGCGTTTGAGGAATACTCTATAGGTTTTCCAATCAGTGCCAGTATTCCCAACACGACTCCGATGTCAGCGCACCTGCTTATTGCTGTGGCATACCTGCGTAGTTTTAACTAGACAGGATGCACAATGGAAGCAGACAAGGCTCTTTCACAGGGGAGTTAATCTAATCTACTCCCTCTCGACTTGGACATTTGCTGTCACTGACACGCCGGCGTCGTCTCCAATAAAACAGGTGAAGGCAGAGCACGTCGACTGCGGCTCTGCAGGTAACTGGGGCTGGCACTGTGCTGGGCTTTCATGTTAACCCTCGCCGGGTTCCTTCCAGTCATTATACATGAGCATTCATTCTCAATTTGGGGCTCCTCTTCCAATCAGCTATTTTTGCCGTCTTCTCATGTCAGAGCACCAAGCGTGATGCCACTGACAGGATATGTTTTCAAAAAATATGTAGAAACTCAATGTTGCATTGTAGTTTTTGTCAGGTGTTTTGGGATTTAAAAATCCACCACAAGGCAGATGTTAACGTACCTTTGCTTTCTTCTCTCCTCTCTCGCTGTCTCTGTGTAGGTGTGTGTGTGTGTGTGAGTGTATGCATGCATCATGCGCGCACAGGTGACGAGCCACTAATTCAAGTGTTCAGCAGCAGGTTATTTCCTCTGAACTGGGGCCCTAATTTAATGGTAATTGTAGCAATTAGCATGTGAATGAGGTAAGAATTGGATAATAGAACTAAGATAAATATTGATGTTAATTCACATTGGAGGAATAGTGTGTGTGTGTGTGTGTGTGTGTGGTGGGTGGTGGGGGGGGCGGTGTACAAGTTCCTGTAAATTTATCCTGAACTCTCATTTGCATGCATTAACGCAGGGGCAATTACGACCTCAAAAAACCATCAACGCCGCTGACGTTCGAAGGCGACCATATCATAACAGGAAGAAAATGGATCCGGCGTTGGAGAGGTGTTTTCAACTTTCCTCCCTCTGCCTTATTTACTTTGGTGTCTAAACCAGTAACCAGCTGCTGGGAAGGTTAAATGACATCCATCAACTGTCAGACAGCTGACCTGGGGATGAGGCTTTTCATTTGGACTTTGTAATAACTGCAGCTTCGCTCACAAAATGAGACGGATGACCTTGCACGGTCCGTTTGTAGGCTCCCCAAAGCTCTCTCATTGCAGGTATATAACAGGTGATGGGACTGTGTCATTTTCTCCACAGAGATATGGTGGTGGTTCTCTTGTTGGAGGGGTAAGGGAGGAAGAAGACGAGGTGCGTAGAGAGGGGGAGAGATGGCGGCCTGTTCCTGTCGACCGGTGGCTCAAAAGTGACCCAGGATAGCTGATGCTAGGAGGTAGCTGGGGTCTTGGTGGGCTGCTGTGACTGCGCAGTTGTTGGGGTGGAAGTAAAAAAAAAAAAAAACACTCTCCCGGAAGGCGCCTGCCATCTGGACATCGGCCCATGTCTGGAAATCAGCAACGTGAAGCCGATGGGCCATCTCTGCCCCCCTCGCTCATGCTTGTACGAAACATTACGATCGTACGCCCACTCGAAAATATACGCCAACATTCACATCAGCCCCCCACCCCACCCCTTCTTCCCCCTGTCTGCTGTTTTTGAAAGAAAAATGTGAGAGGAGAAAAAAGCGAGGGAAAGAGTGCAGTGCCAGGGGCGGGCGGTGGAGAAAACCTCATTTCTTCCGGCGTGCTGCAGCGAGTGGGTTATTGAGGTGGCTGTAATTTGATAAGGAGAGGAAACTCAATGGACTGTGAGCAAGTCAGCAGTTTGAGGCCAGTCACATTTCTGATGTGATGTGGAGGTGGCGGTGGTGATAGTGGAAGGAGGGATGGAGGGGGGAGCTGGAGAGGAAGTGAGGGAGACGGGGCGGGGGGGGCGGGGCAAAAAAGGGAATGAGGAGAGTGGGGTTCCCTGCCATTGGCGGCCTTTCCTCTCCTCCATGGGAACAGAGAGGAGTACTTATCCTCCTCAGGTCCGATTGTCTCTTGGACGGAGCCAGAGGCACATTCCCAGGCAGATGGCCCATATACATCGGCCTGATCACTTCTAATCTGGAGATCTCCCCACAGAGCCCCGCCAAACCCTTCCCCCTTCTATTTCAAACGCTCACGTCTTGATCCCTACCTTTCTCTCCGTGCTCTGAATTTCCACTCTCCTCACAAAGTCACTTTTTGTTGTTGTGGCTGTTTCTCGCTCGCTAGATAAGAGACACAAGTGTGATCAGCGGAACCTTTGAAGTTCCCATAAATAATCGGGCAGCGTGGCCCACTCCGGAGCCCTCAGCTTCCAGTTCAGATCAAAGATTAGCCTCACGTCGGCCCCAGCCCTGGAATAAAGCACTTTATTGGATTCCAAAAGCTGGGCAAGCAGGCCCCTTTCTCTCTCACCACGGGTCCCTCGTCAGACACAAGGCCCGAAGACTTTCACACGCAGCCTATCGAGCTGTTTGTACTCCCAGGATCCACAAGAAAGAGAAAACAAGAAAGCCTGAACAATGCTGACTTTTTAATCAACACCACGTTCAGAGGCAATCAGCAACCAAGGCCTGATGTCTGAGAAATCTCTTTGTGGAAAAAAAAAAAATAGGACGGGGGGATTTTTGAAGTTACTGTTAAACAGGCTGTAAAATGCTCTCTCAGACCTGCGGGGCATTTGGATCTGGCGAGCCCATGCAGGCAGTCAGGGCTGTTCACACATGAGCAGGCGCTCTCATCTGGCTGAGGGCGAAGTCAATCTGGGGCCCGGTGTTTGAGAATGGCAGCCCACCATTCAAAAGGTCGGCACTGGGCTTCTCTGGCTCGTGGTCGCACATCTATCTGGGTATATGTTGCTGGACTACACTCCAGGTTAGAAAACTGGCCTGAGCTAATTCTCCAATGCCTGAGAAAAATGAACGCCGCCAGCATTTAGATGTCCGAAGAACTAAAGGGTAGGCTGGTCTGTTGTTAGCTGGTTAAAGGCAGGGCTCACTGAGCCTTTTGTGAGGAATGAAAAACGATGTCCCCTCTACATGCTAGACTGCTCTGAGGAAGAAATGGCTGATGAGGGTGGGTGGGGGTGCAGCTCCTCCAAACCCTCAGAAGAGCAGAATTATCTCCCTTTATGTAACTCCCACTCGCCACCTTTCAATAAGTCTCCTGTACCACTCAACACCAAGAGTTACTGTCAAGACTTTACAGGTCTACAGAAGCATCAACAACACTGTGTAAAACATTAACAGGCCTGTTTAATATCCCCATCCTCCACTGCTACAGCTCTCATAACATTGCACATTTTTGACAATAGGTAATACTCAAATCTCTCTTCCAGAGCCTAAATCCCCATAAAAACACATCTCATCATGGCAGCTGTATTCTCTGGGGATTTGATGTTCGTGTCATGAAAAGCCATACTGTGCAAGCACACTGAAACGCCCACGCACAGATTAGGCTGGTCATACCAGCTCTCACTCAATTCTCACATTTTTGTCTTTATTTTCTTTCCTTTTGAATTATACTTGGTAAACAGCTGAGGATTGTACCAAGGGGAGGGATTTGATGAGCAGGAGAAAATGTAATGACAATAATAATAATAAAAAATTAAATAAAACATCTCTGCAAGATGAAAGTCGTTTTCAACCTGAGAACCCTTTCAGAAGGTGTACAGCGTATAGACGGAGGCTGACCGAGCCAAAGACGAGATGAAAAATAATTCTGTCGGCAGACACTTTCACCCCATTGCGCTCCTAATTGATAAATGATGTCCGTACGTTTCATCAAGGTCAGCGTACAATTAAAGCGAGATTCAAGATTTATCAATCAATGAACGGAAACCGAAATCAGCAGGGATTGCAGGCAACAAACCTTTATGTTTGATGACTTAAACACACACACACACACTCCCCCCCCCCGTGGAGGAGTGTGACCCGAGCAGCTCACTGGGGGTATCAAATCGCTCTCGGCGCAGAGTGACCCTCGGGCTCCTGCTGCTCCCGAGCGTGGACCCTGGAGGTGATGAGTTGTCAGACACACGGGACACCTCCTCACCCCTCCGATGGCCACCCTATATTTCTGTACATGCTAATGTTTGCGTTTGTGATCTTCTTGTTTCACACATCAGCGAGATGGGAAGCGATATTAGTTCCTTTTTAAAATATTGTAAAACGAAATTTGGTAACCATTACTTGTTTTGTATTTTGTATTTTTTTTTTGTAATTCATCTTCAATCGTGAAGATCTTTTTTCTCTTTCTGAAATGTAGTTGCTTAATTTCTAAAGGGGGAAAAAAAAAAGACTTTCCAAAGTATTTCTGCGCTAAATTCCATTAGCATTGCGGCCATGATTTTAATAAAACTTTAACTCAACATTACCATATTAGTCATGCATACTCTTCTGCACCCCCCCCCCCCCCCCCCCCA
>CM022470.1:2139673-2152779 GCA_011952105.1 Coreoperca whiteheadi | reverse complement strand
ATACGTGCTTCATGATAATCTGAGATAAAGCAGCACCACATCCAGTTTGACTTTAAATTAAACATACAGGCCAGTACCGTCGTGCTACAGCCTCTTGTGCTTTTCGGTGGATTTCCAGTTTCACAATCTGCATTACCTTTGCATATGAATTAAAAAGGTCATTACAAAGTCTCCTTTTTGATGTCTGAGTGATAAATAATATATATAAGCTTTTGCAAGATATGCTCTTTCAAGTTCTATCAGCGGATCTTTTCTTAATATATGCGCTACATTACTGTGCATGCACACCCTTTGGTGCACCCCCCCCCCCCCCTCCCCATGCATACTCTAGATGTATGTTAATGACTTTAATGGGCTGTTCTGTTTCCATTTAATCAGAATCTAAGTTCAGGGATACAGCTGTGCGTTCAGTGGTGTCGAGGCGTCGTGTTCAGGCCCAGCTGAAACGCCGCTGCTGCCTGCTTCAAACCCGCACTCCCCGCTTCCCCCGTAACTGGCCGAGACGCCTGCATGATTGCACTCTGTGAGGGTGTGTGTGTGTGTGTGTGTGTGTGTATTGGGGGAGGTGTCAGGTGAAGTTTAATGTTCTTAAGAGAGAAAATCTCAGTGTGAGAGAATGAAATATGAGAACCGTGCTTGATGTGTGGTGACTGCAGTCTTACAGTTTTCACCTCAGATGCTTTTGCTTCCTCGCTGGTTCAGTGAAGCCTTTCTAATGGGGCTCGCAGAGCCTTTCCAACGTCTCTCCTCCCATGTACGCCATGATTGTATGGGCTGAAAAAGAGCAAAGGAGATAAACAGGAATGCATTTGGCTGATTTCCTTATCAACTGTAATGAGTTGCCTCACATTTCGGCGTTCTTTTCCTTCCCCTGCCTCCTCTCTGTCCTTCTTTGGCGATCCCTCCCCACTCCAGAGCAGCCCATCTAACTGAACCTGATACTGAGATTTGTGAGGCTAATTCCCTGCACTCACATGGCTCAGTGTGGTGTCATAATTGGCACACCATTGATTTATGTCTCCTCTTACAGCGCCCCGAATGGCTGATGAGTCGAGCTTCCTGTCATAATAGGCCTTGTCCAGGCCTCTTGCCGCTCGGCTGCCCACCACACTCCTTCCTGTCCTCCGCTATTTGTTGTGGCTGAAGCCCAGCTGAAACTACGTTAATTTCCTTTTTACACGGGGACAACATGGGACAAGTGCTCATATTTTACCTTTCAGCTAATAACGTTCTGTACATTTCAAATCATTAATGGGCTTGGAAACCACATACAGCATATCCACGTTGTTCCAACTCTTTTAGCCAGTAATCACATTGCAGTTGTCTAGTAATGCGATGCTAGGCTATACTAGAGGTTAATGGCTTGAGAGTGTTGTATTGCTCATTTAAAAGTGAGACATAATCTTTATCAGACTAACCCATGTTGGGGCCAGAGAGGGATTTTCAAGTGCGCTCTCTTTCTCGTGCAGGCAGCCAGCAGGGGACTGTGGGCTCCTGCTGGGAGCTGGGCTTTCCCCCGGGGACTGCTGTAATCTCGTTGTCCCACAGTAGGGAAGAGTGGAGAGCGGAGGTGGAGACTAGGGCTGCGGCCCTGGGGAGTCCCAGGCTCCGCCGAGAGCACTTGCTCCATCTTCCCACCTTACTCTGCGCTGCCAAAATGCTAAAAGTAGGCAGTAAAGATGCTATAGTCATCACAAGAGCTCCTTTGCAAGCTCTGCCCTCATTGATTTGTTTTGTCAGATCCGATGAGGAAGGAATTGTGCTTGATGAAATGAAAAAGTTGTCCATGCTTTCTGGTAGGTTTTTGATGAACTTTGAACATATTCGTGAAACGCTATTGTGGTCTGTTTGGCGTTTCCCACCATGACTTCTTTAGAGAAAGCTCTGCCCGCGAGCGCATAGAATAGCAGGCGCACTTGCACATCAACGAACACAACAATCCATATTAAGGCTATGTAAATTGACACATTTATGAAAAATGTATTGAAAGCTCTTAGCTATGTGGATGGTAAGAATAGCACAATAGTATATTCTGCCTTGATGTTGTTTTTTTTTTCCTTCATGCTTGCATTTAATTACAGTTTCAGTTGGCTGGCTTTGAGAAATCAGATTCCTTCACAAAGGCAGAAGATGCATTGAAATCAGACTTAAGAAGACAGGGCAGTGCGAGCGATGGAGCGGAGTCGAGGGCCGGCCGGGTTAGCAGTGGCGAGCTGGAGAGTGAGCAAAGCTAAGATCAGTGGAGGGCTCAGCCTCGGGCGTGGCCCTGCCTCTTCAAACTCCCTGCGTTCACCGAGCTGCCGATCGGACAGGCGGGGCTCAGCCCAGACGAGCTGTCAGGCAGGAGTCAGGGCATTCGTGGGAGGCTGTGTGAGAGCAGCAGCACGTGGCTTGGAAGGGAAAAAAACAGCGTGGAAGGAGAGGAGGAAGGAAGGAGTGGCGGGGAGGCAGGCAGAAAAACCCCAGACCTTGTGTTTCTAAAGCCCAGCTCATACATTGCTAATGCCTGGAGTTATATGGGTTCATTCATAATGGATAAACCCTTGGCCCCCGCTTGCAAAGTATATCATGCGCACTGTAAAGAGGTTAAAGATTGGGTTGTGTTTGCCAGGAATGTGGCGACCACTTCTGGCCCATGCATTAGTGTATGCTATTGCTCCGAATGTGGGATGCAGGGAGGGGCCACTGCATTACAGGCCTGCAGGCCTGGGGGGTCCTGGTATACAGACAGTCAGAGGTAACCCGGTTCAAGATAACTCACCCTCGAAAGCCCGTTTCGAGAATTTAGTCAGTTCTTGCTTGTCATGGTTTCTCTCTAGCCTGGTCTTTTTTTTTTTTAATGTTAATGAAGGCTGCCATAACATTAGTGTAAATGAGCCAGAAGGATATAAAAGGGTGGGTAGGCCTTTTATTTCATAATACCCTGATGACAGTATCACAAGGTTTGCATTTTGTTGTGCAGCAGACAGGGAGGATGTGTGGCTGTCAGTGCTGCTGGGTGGTACTCAGCAGCCCACCATCTGCTACTTCACCAAAAAACGGCAGTCCCAGAGGTGGCTTTTAACTTCGACTTAATCGACAGTTGGGAACGCACGCAATTAAAAATACAGTAGATACAATTTAGGGATGGTTTAACCTTAGCAACGCTGGTACTCTCAGCATCACCAGCACGGAACTGTCGCTGTACCGCTGATAGCTGGGCCGAACACGGTGCAGTGCAGAGGAGGTGAACTGCTTTTGAAGATAGAGCATCGGTGAAACACTTCTTCTTCCCGTTTTTCCTGTCCCCGTGTTTCTCTTTTACCTTGGTGACGGTGCACATAAATCAGCACTCCTGTTTGGCCCCATTACCGAGCACTTCCTCCGCCACCATCCGGCCTCCTCCTCCTCTGCTCCGCTACCTAAACAATGCATGAACCTCTCAAAGGGCAAAATGCTGTACCACTTAGCAAATGCATATTTTATAGTGTGTAAAACTATGTACAGCCTGCCTTTTGACTGGGCCCCTAGTTGCGAATCCGCCCCTTCCTGCTGCTCAGGACCTCTGGATGCGTTGATACTGATTGGCTCTCCTACAGGGTCAAAGATCATCCCAAGTCTCCCGCCACATAACATCTGGCGCTTCCTTAAGTAACCAATTGGCTCTTTCGATAAGGCACAGTGCTGTGGCGCATTGAATGTGTTGTAATTTCATTTCATATAATCACATACAAGCCCTTGATGCCCCTTGTCAGATTACATACAGTACAGTGGCGTCCAAATGGGGGGCAAGACTGTAAAAGAGTCCTATAAAAGCTGAGAGAACTCGTGAGAATAATGTATCACAGAATTCTAGTTGTGGCTTCATTTACGCCCACAAGCCCGCCTGCTCATGTTCTGTGGTCCCGTAATTCTCAAGCAATCATCCTGAAGCCTGCTTAATGCTCTGCATTTCAGTCAGGGATCACTGAGCATTCTCCTTAGGTCAGTGGTCTTTGGGTTAATGATCTTATTACGGCGCCACAGCTTTCAGTATTAGACGTCTGTTTGCAAGGGACTGAGACACAACACGAGCTCTCATCCTTTTCACACTTCTGTTTGGTTGCTTTCCTCTACAGTGTACACCCTCCCCGCCCGCCTTGCAACCACTCTTTTACTCACGTCACATGGTTGTGTGTGTGTGCGCGCGTGCGTGGAATTCACTAAGAAACTTTCTGCCTTTCTGCAACTTACCCACATACCTCACCTCTTTGGCCTCCATTTCCGCCCCATCCCATCTCTCCAATTCCCCCCTTTCTCTGTTTTTTTTCTTTTTCCCTGCCCATCTCTTTCTTTCAATTTCTCTCTCTCTCCCTCTCCCCTCTCTCTGTGCTGATCGATATTTGGGGCTGAATTGGCTGAAAGGGGAAAAGAGGCCTGTAAAATTGAGGAGACAGGCTGTTGGAAGGTAGCCAGCCTATCTCCCTGGCTTGTTTATGCTTCAGGAATGATTCCCAATACCAGATAACCTGCAGAAAAGTCAGCATGTGTCTGTCTTGAGGGATGGCCATGGATCCGCCAATTTCTAATTATCGGGCCAGCCGACCACTTACCCGAACAGTATTTATTGTTATTAAAAATGTTAATTGCATTCCAAATTGGGCTGATTTTCGTGTTCGTTTTGTGTAATGCTAATGGAGAAATAGGTTTTTATATCCGGTTGTACACTAAAAGTAAGATGGAGGAGGCTGTTCGGGTCAGTTGCTGGAATGTTCTGTCCAGTCTTTTCACTGTGGCGCTCCATATCTGCGTGCGCGTGGTGACACAAAGGGACCCCTTGGGGAGTTTGTCTTTCTCTATTTGTGTTTGTCAGGGGATTTTTCTGAGGCAAACACACACTTCATCACTTTGACATTGATTAAAAATACATGGCCCTATTCTCGGGGACAGTCGGTGCACAAATCAGCACAGTGTTCAGTTCAGCACTCGCCGTCCAAAGCTCTCCAGCCCCTGCTCCTCCGGTCTTAGCATCCAGGCCTTGACTCGTTTTAATTGCAGTGCTGCTCTGGGCAGCGTAACGGCAGCTCACAGGGGCTGTGGGCGCACATCCATCCGTCACTGTGCGCCGCCGCGGTCCACCGCTCGCGCACACACACGCACACACAGACACACACACCCTCGCTCTATGCAATCAAGTTTAAGACAATGCTCAGTGTGATCGTCATTTTGAAGAGCAGTCAGAGCGAAACCTGCCTGCGATGATCATCCTCTCCTTAGCGTCTTCTCGTCGGGCAGTTTCACTCCAAGTCCGACACAGACACCCATGTGTTGCAGCACCACTTTGTTGCCTTGTCTCTCTCTCTCTCTCTCTCTCTCTCTCTCTGCCTCTACTTTGTCCCCTCCTCTATCCCCATTCCTCTCTTCGTTCAGTCCCCGAGTGCCTCTCTTGTTTCCTTTGGCTCATCTGTTAAGTGGGAGATAAACCTCAGTTAGCTTGTGTGGAAGTCTCTTCAGTGGGGACAATGTTATCTGAGATGCAGCAGTACTCTGAGAAGCACAGAAAGGTATATGCTTGTGTGTGTGTGTGTGTGTGTGTGTTCATGCTTGCGTGCCATACAAGCAGGAATACGCTCTCAGGTGTGTGCTCCCCTCGCGGTTTGTTCACCGTTGTGGTTATGGGGGAGGAGTGTACCCACTTCCTCCCGCAGCTAATGCGGCCCTTCCCGCTCATCCCACCGCCCTCCACTCTTGGAGCGTCTGGTGTGGTCAGCCGTGCCTAATGGGCTTACGTTGGGACCCCGTTTTCAAGCTTTGCCAGCAGAATAGTTGCTCCATCAGTTGGTGCGGGGGCCGTTTTGCTGGGATAGCTGGGTGGCGGTAACCCAGGCAGGGCAATTAGAGAGTATACGGAGGGGTAACACATCCACTTCTCCCCCTTGCTCCTCATCACGGCGCTGGGGTGGTGCGCTGCCTGCCGATCGATGGCTGGACCTGGAGGGTGAGTGGGGTTGCTGATTAGGGAGGGATCGGTTAGAGAGCCCCGGAGAAGCCACAGCCACTTCTTTTCCTCTGTCGTTCTCACTTCACTATCTCCGCCTCAGACGTTCTTGCCCCCATTTGAAAGCTGTGTGTGTGTGTGCGTGTGCGTGCGCGCGCTACCTTTACCCTGACATCAGTGTGACATGGCACTTAATGGACTCTGCCATGTGAAACAAGCGCCCTCAGTTAATTACCTTGCCAAGGCCCTGGCCTTTCTGGAGCAGTTCATTCCCACTTGGGCAGGGACTGCTCCTGTGTGTGTGTGTGTGTGTGTGTGTGAATGCACGTGTGAGTGCACGAGTTCCCCATTGTTACTCTAATCCTCTGAAGTTGAATCAGATTCAGGCTCTTCCCTCTAAAAACAAGTGTTTTGTTGTTGCTTTTGCGCAGGCTGAGGCTAGAGGCGAAGCGCTAACAAAGAGCCAAAGATACAGCAAAGCTGGAGGCTATTCTGGGAGTGGAGGGCTGCAGTGGTACACTTCCTGAATAAGCTCGTCTCCTGGCTTCATTCATATGTCGATTAGCATTGAGTCCTCTCTGTAAAATCTCACGTTTGAATGGAATTGACAAGCACTCTGTCAACAGTTGCGTAAATGTCCATTTTCCAATCTGTCTGTGTGCTTGAATGAGTTTTTGGTTCAGAGCTTCTTGAAATGTTGAGTCCTTAGTGGATTCATTATATGCTCAGTATTTTACACAAACACTTTGTTCTTTATTTTCGTTTTCATTCATCTGTATGTATGTGCATATGTTGCAGCGCTTTAGGATGGGAATTAGGCTTTTATAGTACTTTTTCAGTTGTTCATACTTCTGTTTTACTCTTCAGTCGGCCCTGCTGACAATGCGGACGCTCTGCTCTAAAACAGGTGGTGTGGAATAAAATATTTAAGGGCAATTACCTGAATCTACACATAGCATATAGTATACTGTGAAGTCCAGTCCATATGTCGCAGAGGTAAACAAATCCCCCGGTTTCATGTAGCTGTACACCTACCGCGCACCACCCACTTACGTATGATAATATGTGAATTCATGAAAACCAAGTCAGCCGTGGCCAACTCGAACATTGTTTATGTATTCAGGCAGCGAGTCAACATCAACACCAAAGGCTTTGAAGGTTTACTAGCAAAGCTAGGTCAGCTACTTTTACTGCTAATTATCTTTAAAAATGGTGTATCCGCGTGTGTAATAAGCTTAATGTTTAAGACCACAAATGGAATTATCTGCAGTTAGGATGAACTCATTTGGCTGTCTCACTCTACCTCAGTCTATATTTTGTATTGTTGGAGTGAAAATGAATAATGAAGACCAAGCGAGCAATGGCTGCATCTTCCTGACGTCAGTCCAACCTTTCAAACAGTTGTGGACTCAAACCCGTCACCTAAAAGATGTCAGAACTGACAATGTACTGTACTTGAATATATAAATAATAATATCCAATGATGATAAACGTTATTCCTAAATAGGACCTTTCACAGAAGAAAACCGGTTAGAAATGCTTTACTTCGACAAAATGATTTAGAAGAGAGAGCCCAATTCAAAGTGGACCAAAAAAGAAAAGGACCAAAGTTTAATAATAATTCTAAAATAATATTCCACGTGTTAAATTCTAACTACTCATTTCCAAAGGGAAATTAAAGGGTCAAAAGCTGCTGATTTCTGCATGCCTTCGTTTGCATGTGCCATTTAGACCAATGAGGCTTCGGTTAGATGTGACTTTCAGTATTCTCAGCCTTCAAAAAACTAATTTAGTCAATGTTGACAAACTGTAACGCGGCCTCAGACCTTGCAATCCCACTTTTTGTCACCAGGATGTTTCACATTCTGCACCTGACTGATAGCTCCTTGTCCCCGGCTTCAGATGTTTTAGTCGGGGCTACCTTGTGTTTGTCTCTGAATTACAGGTTGGGCCTCTAAATATGGTTTATGTGTTGTTGTCATCAGCTTGCTGAGATTTCTGAGAAGTGGCAATTTTCAGCTGAAATCAAAAAGAAGTATCGATTGCGCTGATGGAAAGTTCAACTCCCAGAATGAAGTATGGGTGTGATTTTGAAGGCTTGGAACTGAACTAAGGCACTTTGATCAGGAAATCTGAGGAGGCAACAATTGTGACATGGTTGTCTTCGCTGTAGATGAAAGGAGGTTATTCGTCTTCCCCCCCCCCCCCCCCCCCTGTCTCCATCATGCATTTTACAGTAAACAGTCTCTGACAACGCTTCCATCTCTCTTTGAGATGCATGTTATCCAGGATTCAATCAAACTTGAATTTTGAAAAAAGTACCTTTTTAATTAGCTCATTGTTCTTCACTGCTTAGTCGAGATTAAATTTCATAGACACAGACAGCCGCTTTCATGTTCCGAAGTTTCATGTGATGGATTCTTTTTGAATATGCCTCCTTATTACTCATAAACTTCACAACGCAGTCCAACGTGTGTGCCAGCCCAAAGTTAGCAAACCTCTCCATCTTCTCCTCTCCAGTTGTTCTATTCGTCGTGGCTGATTATACAGCATGGGCTACCAAAGTAGAGTGGGGCCTGGCTTTAGCTCTGTCATTACCATAGTGAGGGTATACACTACATCAGCTCTCTTTCAAACTTCCAGGCTGGTGGCAGGCAGGTGAGACTTTGGCTGCTGGGCACTGCTGTACAGGGCGTCAACCGCCTTCATTAATGATGCAGGAGACACTACCGCTTCTCTTGCCAAGACAGACAGAGGTAGAGGAGAAGGGCCCCTGAACTGAACAGACCCATAGGTTAGCCTCCAACAACCCCCCCCCCCCCAGCCCCCCCGTATCCCCAACACCCCTGGCCTGCCTGCAGACTCAGTCCGAATCCCAGTCTACTTCTTCCTGTCCGTCTCCGACCGCTGCCAGGTTGAAACTGAGCCGGTCCCAGAGCAGCAAAGGGGGAGGCAGGTGAGGGGGAAAGGGAAGGAGGTAGAGTGACTGATAGCGGTTAAGGATGCTGACCGGAGCCTCAACCGCACTTTACCGGCCAGAGAGATAAGCGACATCCTGTTGGATTGGCGCTCATGAGGGGGAGTTGGTCTTCTTTTCTCCACCGCCATTTGTATTCTTTTTCACGCATCATAGCTCTACTTCTGCAGGATCACCTTGTGCATGTGTAGTTATTTTCCCCTAATGCAGGTTGTCCACCAGCTTGACTCAAGGTGCAGACAAAAATTCACAAGAGCTTAATCCACGAAAAAGGTGCCGTTTTTGATTAAAGCACACAAAAAAGTTGCTTTTATTTTGTGCCATGACTGCCCTCTGGCCTTCTTTTATCAAAGGAGCTGAATGTACCAATTTGTTGCTCTGCCATGATTAGATAACAACATGCTGTTATTCTGAGGATGTCATATTTTTTTCTATCTTATGCAACCATATGTAACACAGCCCCCAACAGTAAATACCTGTAAGGCTCTCTGGCTGCTGCGACTACCTGAACCTCGCAGCATTCCTGTTCCTTCGAAAATAGAAATGCAGACTTTTTTTTTTTCCTGCTTTCAGGAAACTGATCTGCAGTCCCAACTGAACTTGCAAGTCTGGTAAATTGCTCTAATATTTTTGCAATTAAAGGACTGCGGTTTGTGAAAATGTAAGCCGAGACCAATTTAAAATTTCAGCCGCCGCGAGGCTGCTTTGTGCGGATGCAACGGAGGAGGTGTGGTGCATCCCACCCACATCACCGTAATTATTTGGCTGAAAACGATAACCCACTTTAGGCAAGTTTTGTTGCACTCAGCAAAAACTCGACAGTGGTTTGTAAGACACATACCGACGTGATTGAAAAGTGTGCTAACGGTAGGAGATGGTGTCTCACCATGCAAACTAAAAACCCTCTTTTTCTTCATTTCTTCCCCACCCACTCCAAGCAAAGTGGCATTTCCATTTTAAGATTGCCTCCCAAGCCCCTTTGTGAATAGAATCGAATTATGCTGAAAAGCACCGATTGATTCTTTCTGAGCACAATAGTCTTCATCATTTAAGCCAATCCCAGCAGGTTTCCCTTTTCTTGAAGTACCTATTGAATCCGGTCCAAGAAGTCATTGTGGCCATTTCATTGTTTCAAAATGGGTAAATGGGTGAATGGGTTCTGGGATCAGGAAACACAGCTCTGAGGAACCGTGTCAGAGGGGCCCGATGTGAGATGTAGATGGGATGGCAGGGTCAACAGTTCAGCCGGTCATGCTTGAGGTCTATAGGGTATGCATTTTCGCTGCTTTAATACGCCAATGGCCTTGTCACAGAGTCTACCGAGAACCCAAGGGCCCTGTTTAATGGCGGCATAGAGGACTGGCTCATGATGAGTGCTAATTTGCCACGAGGACGGCGCACCAGAAGGCCCCGGTTCAGGCTCGAATGCAAAGCTGGTTGAGAGGCAGGAGAGGCTTTTTCATGCGTGGCACATTTTTGATGGAGGAGAAAGAAAGCGAAGGGAGGTTGTCCTGGAGGTGTTTGATAAATGAGCACCCACCATCCAGCTCTTTGCAGCCACCCACACCCAGGCCACCCTATCCCCATCCACCCTGAGCTTCTGATTACCCTTTGAGGGCACTGTAATGCAGCCTTCGTGGTCATAATCTCGGTGCATACGCAGCATAGCACAACGAAGCAGGGCAGAAGGCCCCACCCCAACAGTGATGAAAGGCAGAGCGGGTGAGGAGTTCACATATGCGCCCAGGCTTTAATCAACTTTCCTGCAGACATGCAGTAATGTAAAACAGAGGATGAGAGGCCAATCCCATCTCTGACACTATAAAAATCCCCCTCCACTTCCCCCCTGTTGGCTGCCTTATCACAGACTAAGTGAGGACGGGGGAGCAAAAGCGGGAACATCCCTGTCCAACCCCACTCCGTGGCTACTGACATCTGCTGCACGTTTACAGGAGCTGTGCTTTGACTAGCTACCTGTGCTGACGGACAAAGAGAGCAGGGGCACTCTGGTCCACAAAGGGTTTTGCGTCGGATTTGTCCGCAGCTGCAAGTGATGTTCAGCCAGCCATACATGGATGAGATCCATGTGCACTGCCACACCGGCGCTGGTGTTGTATATCAGTGGGACACTCCAGTCCTCTTCTGGACGGATGCCAGTCTGATGTGCTGGAAGCTAGGATTTTTTTTCTTCTTCTTCTTCTAATTTTACTTTACTTTCTTCCCCTAGTCAGCAGTGCACTCGGAGACAGAAAAAAGAACCCTACGTGCTCTTTAAGGCTTTGCTTCTAAACCAGATACGAGGCAGGGACTGAGGAGGCCTTTTTGTTGCATTAAAATGTGTGAAATGTGGATCATTGCGAAATGTCACAGGCAGTCATGGTCACGTCCCCCCACCTGCTTATGAGCGCAGACCTGAATTTCATCCCATTTCTAAACACACACTTCCTCTGACTACAACTGAGGAAATTAGACTATTAACCGTAAGAAAAAGAACAGTGAGAGTTTCGTGTGTGTGTTTGAAAAGGGCATGTGAGCGCCTCTGGTACGTGTGTTTATGTGAGATGTTTTATTAAAGGTGTCTGTCTGTTGTGTTTTAAAATGCAGCTTGCGTGACCCCAACCAGGCGGCCGAGCACTGTCGAAATATTTACCAGCCGCAAAAAAATTGTCACTTTGCTCGACGTCCCCCGATCAGTCATCTGGCCTGTGTGACCCTCGATTACTTCCACCCTCTGCCTCCCTGTCAGGCTTACATGATCAGGCCCTGGTGGCTGCTTTTGTCCTTTTCCCCCTGTAATGTAGTATTTCATGCTTTCTTGCCCGATCTGCTTGGTCAGCAGTATTCCCTCTGTCCCTCTGCACTTCCCCCTAGTTCACCCTGTCCATTTCCTCCCTCCATTGGTTTGACATACGCGGTGGAGGGCAGAGAACTTGCGTCTCACCAAGGTGGATTCAGTGGAGGTTTTGTGATCGTGACGCGCCTATTGACGTTCTTTCGCCTCCCCGTCTTTGACGCTTTGTCTTAGAATAATGGGGGAAATGAAGAGAAATGTCAGAATGACCAGAAAATGATACACTGGATTCTCCTGCCCTTAAATATAATTCAATGAATTCCTGATATTATCTCAGTGCTTGTCGCAGCGCAGATGGAACATGCCAAATTCCAAATTTCATGTTGACGAGTACTCAACTCACAAAGTAATTATAAAATTGTGTTATTCCTGCAAACATGATGAATTAAAGTTTTACTAAAACAGTCAAGAGTAGAAGTTAATATGTGACATGAGGTTCCTGAACGAGATCAGATATAATCCTTCTGCTCTTTCCCTCCATCGTTGGATAAACAGAGACAATCTCCAAGCTCTCTTTATTTATATCCTTAAGACCAAACCCAAACCTTGACTGTATATTTTTCTTTTGAAGATCCCTTCCATGGATTAAGGTGCACCTAATTGACTCAATTATCCCGTCCAGTAAAAGTTTGAAAAGTAAAGTGTGGGTTGCGAGGGTTTTTCTGGCATTAAGTCGTCATTGAGGGGGCACGCGGGCCCAGTGTATTTACTACCAGAGCCCGCGTTTATCCGACCTGATGCCTCTAATGCGGGTATTAATCTCCACAATGCGTTCTCCCTCCAATATGGGTCGTGTCATCTCTGGTTAGTGGAGTCTCCTGATGAAATTGTCCAAAACTCCACCGATCAATCAGGCTTGCCGAGGGATTGATTTTCTTTCATCTTTCTCGTCTTCTCTTTCTCTTCCTGCCCCTCTCGATTCCGAGGCCTCTGATGTTTCTCAATATAAGACGAATGTCGCGCAGAGGGTAAAAGAATGGCTTGCTTTGACCCACACCTACAACACATTTCAGGGTTGTTGTTGTTTGGGTTTTTTTCTTGCTTTCTTTCTCTTCCCCTTCAAATCCCATGTGTTTTTTTCCTACAACACTCGCCCAGATGCTCTCCCCCTCTATCTACGTTAGCTCTCGCCGCAGACTGTTGGAAAACGTTTCTCCGAACGGCAGCTCAGTCCTTTTATTTCTTTTCTTCTCTTTTCTCTGGCTAAAATATGCATTGTAGTGAAAAGGCTACAAGCCAGGCATACAGGCAGGTCTGCCCCCAGCTTCCCTCTTCGGCGGGGGACGGCATAGCTCGGCAGATCAAACCCCCCCCCCCCCCCT
>CM022470.1:2114505-2139648 GCA_011952105.1 Coreoperca whiteheadi | reverse complement strand
CCCCCCCCCCCAAGCCCCCCTTTATATGGGCCTCACGACTTTCCCCATAATGAAATATTCACAGGTCACTGGTTCCCTGAGAAATGATGGGGGTCAGTCAATTGCTTTTCAGCGAGTAATTTTCTCCCCCTTCAGACGGCCCTGCTTGTCGTGTTGACAGTCATTAGCGCAGGAGGAAGGCTGGATCGAAGCGCAAGTGTGACACTTGTCAGACAGTAGCAGTCTTTAGCTCTTTAGCTCCTCTGCCTCTCTTTTATTTCCCGCCACCTTTTCTTCTCCTCTTTCATCTAGTTTTTACGCTCCTTTTTGTGCGTGCACCCTGCTGCTTTTCAGCTTGAAGTCAGCTGGATAAATCGTGCAACTGCAGTTTCTATTTTAATTTTTTTTTATATTTCCTCCAGCCCCTATTTTGTCCTCTCCTCTTTTATTAAAAAAACAAAATTTGTTGGGTTTTTTTTTTGTCAAGCTGTTTAATTCCATCCAGGGAATTTCCTTCATGTTACTATGTAAAATTTAGCTGGCTACCAGTCTTCTAAATGCCCCTTTTTTTGTGTGTAATGATTCACTTTGAAATGAGGCCATCAAAAGCCAATCAAAAGAGACACTTCAAATTTGGTGATTGGTGATTAGACCTCTGGAAATCCCAGAGAAAGTTTAGCCAAGGCTCTTTTTTTCTTTATGACTCGGCCTGACCTTTAAAGATATTACCATTTGACGTGATGAATGGTGCACAGAGGAGACAGAGACTTTTCCTATTAACCAGCTACGGTGGAGAGATCACACTCTTTCCTTAATCTCTCCCCCCCTCCACCACCACCTTTCTGTCCGTAAAGGGGGAAAGAGAGCAGTGACATAGTGTTAAAAATGATTTGGGGGGGGGGGGGTGTCTTCGCTGGTAAAGGCACCACAGATGGCTAGCCTGACCCTGAGGAAAACTCCAATTAGCTAACAGTAATGGCCGAGCCCGGTGCCTTGTGTCCGCCGCCAGCCACAGCGCTGACCCTTAGGCCTCACGTTCCCTCTATCTGCTGCGATGTGATGGAGAGCTGCAGAGCTGCCGTGGCAATCTGTTTCCATTGTGTCAGCTGCCACATAGCAGCACTGCATTCAGAGCCTCAGCACACGCAGACACACGCCTGTGTACTCTGGTTACACCAGTAAAATCCAGCTGATTATGGCCTTTAAATAACCAGGGTTTTTTGGTCCAATTTGGTGGTTGTTAGCCAGCAGGATGTGTAAGTATTGGGGGGGAAAAAAAAAAAAAACTGTGAAAGTTTGTGACAATTTGGGGACATGGCCAAAACCTGAAGAGATTAGTTTTTTTGGGGTGGATTCAGGATTTTAAAAATTCGAGTTCGTAACTTTAAAACCATTTCCACTTTTTGCTCATGCAGTACTACACTTATCTGAAATGTATTTAGATCCAGATGCGGTATTATTGAATTAAGTAAGTGCCCTCATCCTTAATGGATACTTGACAAGAGTAGCCTTCTGTGACTGCATGTTGTAACTTGCAGTATACAAGCAGCATTAGTATTTTGGTGTTGCTATCTGGCAATGGGAGCCTGCGTATCATTTTCTTTTTTATTTGTCCATTTGCCTGTGGGAATGCCCCCACTAAAACCCTGAAATCACATTGTACTTGTTTTTATTTATTAACCGCTCAGCAGCCGTTTTACTGCTCATTTTGGGTCCATTTTGATTTTAAATTAGTGGGATTTAGTCACTTTGTCGTTAGAAGCTTCAAGCCTACCTTAAGAGTTTCCACTTTACCTTTACGGAACAACATGGAAAGTTTCCTCTCAGGTGTAAATGACACCTTCGGTCCATCTCTTTGTCTGAGCGGTCAACATTTCTTAATCCTGTCTTTCCAGGAACGCAGAAAGGAAACCTGGGGATTTGGTTGAGCGGTGACAAATCACAAACCCATCTCGCTCCTCGTTCTAACTTGTACACAGGAACAGACTGTCAGTTTGGCCACTTTCGCTTCATTTCCTTCTCTTCAGTAGCACGTCATGCCATGTCACTTTTTTTGCGACTTATTACACCGCCCTTTTTGTCTCGTTGACGGCCTTATTTCCTTTCGCAACAGGCTCATTTTCTGATTTTCCGCATTCTTAAAAGTCTCCAACCTTGATTAGGTGCCAGAAAAAAATAAGATAAAAAAAAAAAAAAGAATGCAGCTGCCTCTTTTTCCGTAATGTAAATCAATGTTTATAATCCCCTCGTTCCAGGAGCGGATTCTTCACACTCGGTCCTCAACTGTAGCAATTTCCCTCTGAATAAAAACATGACAACTTTTATTTATATATTTGTTTGGTTGCTTGTTTATTCATCCATTACTTCTTCTTTTTGGAATTCAACACGTGTTTGCTGAGTGTGCAAAAGGAGTTTGGGTTTTTTTCGCTCGTCGCCCTGCAGTGCTCTCACACAGCATGCTAACTCTCGGCGCAGTCTCGGTTTTCTGCTGATGGCCACCAAGCAGCTCAGTCGGGGGATAAGTGCTTTGCTGAAGGGCACGTGGGTTGGAGATGGCAACTTAGAGGAAAGTTAATTTACCTGCCAACACTTTGCGCTTGCAGCCAGTGTGAGGAATTATATTCTCAAAATCTCAGGTTTCTGCTGCCGCTGATAACAAAAGTATCCCTCTGAGTGAATGCTAGAGTTTAAGAATTCTAGTTAATCAAGTATAGCAAGCATATAGCAATGGAGAGGCATAGAGCAATTCAAATTGTGTATCCTGCGTAATAACCTGTTTTTCTAGGTCTAATTTAACGGGATAAGGCTGCTGTTGTTCTACATTTGTTTTAGCGTCCACAAATTCCATGAAAAGACCAAAGCCAGCGATGTGTTGGTTCATGTACTACTCTCTGACTTCCCTGTCCCCTGTAAATCTTTAAAAATGGCTCACAAATATGTAGTTTCATTTTTGAAAAAGGTTCAGGAGGTTTCCTAAAACAAGCTGGCCACTTTTATTTTCAGCAATGCTTGGGAACTACTTTCAGTGGCGGATGAATCCACATTCGGTGCACACGTGAGTGTTTCGGGCAGCGGGACGGTGCGCGTGGGACTGGGTGAGAATAAACTACAGTGTGTGTGTGTGTGTGTGTGTGTGTGTCGTGTTGATGAAGGAACGTGACAGTACTTGTTAGCAGGATCGGTGTTGGTCTTTTCATGGGCTCTGCTGACAGTAAGAGAAATACAGAATATCAGCAGCGTCTAACGGCGACAGTGCCGCTTCTTATCCAGAGAGAAGCTGCTCTACAGTTCACGTCAAATGTCACTCCCCTCATAATGTGCCATGCAGTTTGGCCCCTGTGTCTGTTGGGGGGGGGGGGTGGAGGGTGGAGGAAGAGCAGCTGGAAGCCCCGTTATTACAAACTTTTTACTTAAAAACGAGTGGTGATTAATTAGGAAAGATAGATCTCTGCTTCCGCCTCTCCACTTCTGTACCCCTCACTCCCACCCTCTCCGCCGAGGGGGCAGATGTTTATAAGGAGTACATATTGCAGTGCAGCAAAGCCAAATATACAGCCTCGATCAGAGAGCAGAGCTGTTTCAAAGATGGTTTGATCTTGTTTGGATTTTGATAAACACGACCAGAATGTCTTTCACATTACAGCATATCTGTGTGTGTGTGTGTGTGCGCTGATTATTTTACATGTGAACATGGGAACTGCTGTGTATCACTATTACAGCTCGTGTCAGCATGTAAACATTGCACGGCATCCGTCTTGCGCTCTGCACAGCTGGACAGAGCTATTATGTTAAAAGCCCATTTGCCCGACATATTCTTACCAAAGAGGGGAGGAGTCTCATCCAGCAAGTATCGATAGGCTCATTGATTGATTGATTGGTCCCCGGTGATTTATCGATTCATCTCTCCTCCAAATGAGCTACGAGTGCTTTCCTGCCCAGAGGAAAACAACCACACGCTCGCACAAGCCCTGTAATGAGAATTCACCGACTTATTTTGAGCCGCGCGGCACCATGTACATTCCCGCTTCGAATTTGATCTTTTTTTTTTTGGGGTGGGGGGCGAGATATGCGCTGTTTGAAATTGAAAATGAAAATTGTTGCATGGTGTTGTGCTGTGAGATTCAGAGAAAAGATTCACTCAGGCAAAGCACTTTACCCCATCACTGTACAAAGTCAATCTCCTCCTCCCGAGGTTCTAAGAAGAGTTTCGGGGCGTCCTTAGGTAGTTAAAAGTGCATCGACTGTGGATGGGCTAGTGGGATGTGTAGATTAATGCAGTGGAAAGCCATCCCTCAAAGTGCTTAGAATAATTAGAGTCAGGCTTCCAACAGAATGGGCATGTCACTGGAGGAAATTGTATTTTTATTTACTGTGTCGGGTCTCCCTTGGCCTCCCTCTCGCTCTGTCTCTGCCTCTCTCCATTTGTACGCCGGCGGAGCTCGGTATTCAGGAGCCGGGTGTTTCTCAGAGTGTCTTACAGGCGCTGTCAGCGCGCCGTGATGCATCTCCTGGATTTGTATCTCTGCGTGTTTCCACGTGTGGGCGCACACCATTTGTATTCTGCGCGGGCATTTGTATTCAGGAGTGGATCGGAGTTCCGTAGGTGTGCGCGGTCGCCTATGTATCAGAGCTCGCAGCCATGTGTGTAAATCTGCTGCATTAATTAGCATGTGAACCGTTAGATGTGCGAGTACATTTACACAAGTACTGGGCTTAAGTGGTTTTGAGGTACTTGTATTATACCTGAGTATTCCCATGTTATGCTACTTTATGCTTCTAATAAACTGCTTTTCAGAGGGATTCTACGTGCAGGACAAGACAACACCGATAAGAAGTATTCCAAGTATATTTGTAATTAATTTCATTATCATTTTGCTTGCTTGCTTGTTTGTTTGTTTTCTGTATTTATATAGCACTATTAACAGCAACCGAAGGTGACCAAAGTGCTCTACATCGACAAATCATGAACAAACACAATTTAAAAACATGTGGTTTATAGAGCATACGCCGCCTTCATTAAATAGGCTTTCAGCGATCTTAAAAATCGGCAGCGATGCGGCACACCTGATGGATTAAGGTAACTCATTCCGAAGTCTCGGCCCAGTTACCGCACAGGCTCGGCCGCCTTTGTGAACCCGGGTTGTCCTGGGCACTACAAGTAGATTTCGGTTCTCTGAACGGAGTGATCTTTTGGGATTATACGGGAGCAGCACATTTGTGAGATATGGTGAAGGGATTTAAAAACGAATAATAAAACGTTATACCTTCTTCTAAGGTGGACTGGTAGCCGCTGTAGCGAGGCTAGCATTGTAGTAATAATGTTTTGTAGAGGTGTTTTCGGTTTTCCTGTTAATCGCTGTCAAGAAATCAACATAAAACTACTTTGATTCAGTGTTGTAAGACAAGAAAACATGGCGACTTCCAAGGGGCATGAATACTTTTCATATAGGCGCTGTATAGTGTGCCGGGGGGGGATCACTTAGTTCTCAGACAATGACAATTGATTGTACACTACTTTTAACAATACATTGTTGGATTAATTGGAGTGCATAAAAAAGGGAATAATCATTGTCATTGAGACATTCAGAAAACAGTACAACATGGTGAACACACTCTATAATAAATAGTGAAAAATGCCTCAGTGGTAGAAATCAAATAATGTAACGTTCTCACACTTTCCCGCAAAATAAATACTTCTGTATACAATACTAGTATTTTTTTACATTGCAGTATTGCTATTTACTTTCACAAAGGATCTGAGTGCTTCCTCCAACACTGCTTGTGTGTGTGTGTGTGTGTGTGTGTGTGTGTGTGTGTGGCTGCATGTTGGCTCGGGCACCAAAGTGTAAAGGCATTTCCCATCTCAGTGCAGTGGACGCTGGTGGACAGCGAGGCGGGCCATTGATAAATTGATCACAGTGAAATTGTGGAGTAGTGAGACATGCTCTAAATCCCTCCCCCATCACCCCACACACACACACACACACACACACACACACACAGGCATCAATTATTGTGGATTGCGTGGTTGACAGAGTGTAAACCAGGTGCCAGCCCTCAATCCAATTAAAGAGATTTAATTGGAGGAAATAAATGGAGTGTGTCCACAAAGTGCTGGCTTACCCACATTTAGAAGATTTTCTTTACCTTTTTGAAAAGTAAGGTTTTGTTTATGAAAGACCGATTGAATCTAATAAAGCCTCGAGGCTGTTGCTTTTCCCAGACTGCCTTGCTCCACAGGTCAGTAATGCAAACAATCCAATTCCTCCCGCCTGAGAGCTGTACTGGCATGTAGAAATGGGATTATTATCTCAAATGGGCCCAGCAGGTGTTTCTGTGATGCAGGGTAATTTTCGGAGGGTGATAGTGTTTCGCGTGGTCCAGACTCAAATTCCCAGGGACACTTTTTAAAAGGAGCTATCTAACAAATAAGTTGGAAAATGTGCCACTCTGGCCCATTAGCATTATCACCGCGGATCAGGCTTAATATCGGGGCTGCTTCCTGAGCTGATTCCCTGTGCATCAGCGAGTGGATCGTCTGCATGAGACGACAGCCATGACAGTCTGAGGACTTCGTGGAGCTAAAGAGAGGCGTCTGAAGCGGTCAGGTAGCGCTCGCGGTGGTCCCAACTTTTCCACACCTAGCTCTTTTCTATCTAAATTTGTCCCCGGGGATAAGAGAGTGTGCCCCCCCCCCCCTCCCTTGACTCCTCACAAGGGACAGACATGCATAATTCAGGATTGTTATCTGTCTGCTGCTAAGCCCCTTTTTCCACACACACACACACACACACACACACACAGATCTGCAATGAAACAGTCTTGACTGCACATCAATGATTCACCAGACAGCACCCCCCTCCCCCCACCCCGCCGCCCAACCCTCCCCTCCGTTGAGGGAATCATATGGAGCCGACAGGGACTCCACAGGCATGCAACTTCTTATAATTGGAATGAAAAAAGGGTGAGTGGGGGAAATGCTGTATCAGGGATCTGGCGAGAGCGGCATAGGTGTTCAAACAGCCATTCAGCAGTGTCAACCAGCAGATGGGCGACTGGGTGCGCACGTTGGCCCACTCGTTAGCCACCGGGAAAGGAAGCGAGAGGCGACGTAGCGCCAAGGGTTTTAGGTGGGGGGGGGGGGCGACACTTGAGAGTTTGGATTCATTTCTGTGAGGAAGACAGATTTTAACTGTGCTGAGATGCAGCAGCACTGGGACTGCAGACGGTTTCCTTAGCCTCCCTAAAAAAATTAAATAAAAATAAAAAAATCCCTTCCAGTTTCCTGCTGCGAGCCTCTCGGTTTCCCCAGGTTGCCCCTGCCTCTTTATCCTCTTAAGTTCTCTTTGTCTCTTTCTCACCGCACTCACCTTTTTCTTTCTTAAACATCACAGGAGCAAATCAGCAGACAAGCGGTTGTACAAGTTTTCTCAAGCTTTCAAGAATTACCACCATTTCATCATGGATAATCACAGTTAATAACCCTTCTCATTAAGGAGACGAGAATTACGGGTCATTAATATTGTTAATATCTTCTCCCTTTCCTTCTCTTCTATCTCTCTTATTCCCCCTCTCTGCGTGCCAGAGGGAGTGGAAACAAAAGGATGACTAAAAAAGAGCTTAGCGCGACAGTGATTAACCGATACGGGTAGATGGACTGTGATGAATCAAAGTTATCTCTCAAATCTTAATAACTGGAATTAGCCCCTGATTAGATGAGCTTTGGCTACAGCAGGGAGTAGTCGGCATTTTCACTTCAAAGAATCCCGCCCATGTAAACCTGTCCCTCCTTCCACTGCAGAGCAAAGACGGAAAAAAAAAGAAAGATTCAGTGAGGCAAATAGGCCAATGGAATAAATTACAAAGGGAATCATGAGAGAGCAGAGAGAATGATGAAAAGCAGAGATAACACAAACAACAGTGTTACACCTGTTCTCCCAGAATTTGGTCATTGTGGTGCCCTCTTTTTCCCTTTATCTCTCTTTTTCAGTTTTCCTCTTTTTCTAACATGCCCGGGGTCCAGTGGGAGGTGTCAGAGTCTCCGTGACAGGGTCATAATGAGAGTGGCACTCTCCTTCATTTGCATATGTTTGCCATTGTCACAGCGGTCAAGGAATGTCATGTCGAGATTCCTGCATGCTTAAGTAATGGCATTTTGTCCCCACGAGGAACTCCGGCTCCCGTATCATAATCCCAGCATGTGGGGGGAAGAGTGAATTAACATGACAATCAGCTGATTGTAAAACAAATGTTGGCATTTTTATCCTCTGTAGAATTTCCGAAAGGCTCATCTGCATTCCGAAGAGCATCGTGTGGAATTGATTTACAGGTTTATATGACCAGAATGACAGAAGATGCCACTGTTCAGTTATCAGTTTTCATTTTATTCAGGTCTTTGTCTTAGTGATCAATAGCAATCTCAAAGAAGTCATTCCGTTTGGGAGGACTTATAATAGAATATATGTTGATATCACTTTGTTCTGCCAACTTTAGAAGAACAAAAAAAAAACCGGAGGCGAGGAGACGATGAAAACGTCCTTTGGTGTGTTTTTGATGGGGTCAAAGCAGCACCGCATCCGTTCTCGCTAATAAATGAGTCTAAACACCAAACTGGATGCATCCCACAAGTTAATCCAAATTTTGACACCCAGTCTGGAGTAATTAGTCCCAGATGTAAATATCTGTTATGCAACAAAAGAGGCAACAGCACTGAAACCGACAATTATCTCCTGTTATGGCGTTGGCAAAATGCTGCGAGTCTAACCACGTGTAACTGATGGCTTTTTCACAGGGCCTCTAGGCTTATTTGGAAGTGTTTTTGTCTATTTATTTATTTATTTATCTATCTGCATTTTTACCGTGCAGAGCCTGAACCCAGGCAGAGCTGTGGCTGAGACAGACAGGTTCATTACGTGTCACAGGAGTTCAAAGTGATCCTCTGTCTACTCCGTTTATTAGGTGGCGCTCCAGCGTCTCTGAGGTGTAGTAACACTCGCGGTTGCATCGCTAAGAGCAGTCCCATCTCGGTACGAGGCTCCGTGTGCAGCGTCTCCGCTGCAACGTAATGAAGAAATCAGCAAGGGATTGAGGAAAATTAACTCTCCTAATACCTCCGTCCAAGGCCGTGGAGCAAATAAGTGCTCCCAATAACGTGGAAAAATCACGTTAGAGGGGATGAAACATATGTGACATGAAAACGATTAAGCCTCTTGGAAAAGAGCGGCAGGAACATGCACGAAATCTAAATTGACTTGGAGCGGAGCGAGCACACCGAGTGTTTATTTTCATGAATTGATTTTTCCACAAATGAGGTGGAAAAATGGAAAGACGGGAGTTTGCTAGGGAGGAAATGTGAGACAAAACAATAACCCTCTCCCTAGCCCGTTTGAAATCATAAACCTACTGTAGTGGTGAGGAAGGCCGGGGTTTTCTTGAGGTGGGGGTGTGTTGTGAATCTGCATTAAATTGGGCCGCTTCTCCCCATCTCCCCGCTCTCTCGCTCTCTCTACGGTGCTGTAATTGGTTGACTAGGGGGAGGGGAATAGCCGTTGCACCAAATATGTGCCTCATCATGAGAAACGCAGCTGAAGGTGTTTTGTTTTTGTTGTTGTTTACTTCTTCTGAGTTTCTCTTTTCTGGCTCACCTTAGATTCACTGTGTGGCATGTGGTTGTAATTAACACATGCTGCAGCCTCTGGTGAGTGTTAACAGAGAGACTTGGAGTAAGATCATGTGGCTCGCCTAATTAAAATGGACCCGGCTAGACAGCCTTTATTTATGCGCCTTCAAGACAAAATGAATGCCAGTTGCCTGTGGAAATCATCTCAGGCCGTCTCTTCGCCTGCCCGCCCGACTGTCTGTGTGCGGGGCTACAATTAACCGAGCATCAGCAGCAGCGCCGGGGACAACAAGAGGCTTTCATGCAGTTGGCTGAAAACCACTCAGTGTTTCGTTTGTGTTGCATCAACTGATTGCCGTGCGTTGGCCTCCGCTGAGCTGCGTTACACTTTTCGCTATAAACTCTGCTCGGGTTTGCGCTGTGACAGCCCGGTGGGATTTATCACAAGTTTGCCACTGTCACCGTCAGGCGGTCATTAAAACCAAATGAGCATTGTTCTAGAGAGGAACGCTCAGTGCATGATGCGTTGGATGAGCCACTCAAAAAGCTTAAGATTCACTAAGAAAATGTTATGTCATCTGTAATCTGACAAAGCAAGTTGCTTGTGTACATTTTCCATGAAGGGATGAGACAGCGATGCTTTATGTTAAGTCAACATTTAACTATTCATGCTGTTTGGATTATGCAGAAACACTGCAGAGCTGTTCATAAATCTGTTTGAATTGCTTGGTGTATAGAATCAGGAGGAACATTTCTTGCTTGAGACAATTAGTGTCATACAGTAGGAACCATGTAAAAGTATGAAGGGCTTAGCTGAAAAATGATCCAACCTGCATGTGACTGAGCTGAAGCCATAAAGCTGCCCACTCCATCACGGCCCGAGTTCGCCGAGATTGATCAGCCCGCTCCCATTTGAGTGATTTCCCTCCGGATTCAATGCAACGCAATTAGTCGGCTGCCGTCTTTTGCCTTCGCGTTGCTCTTTGACCCTCCATCGCACGTATGAGTCAGTGCAGCACTCAGCTGATATGAGTTCTTCCTAACAGCTCCGGTATTTGCACAGCCCATCTCCTCTTGGCCTCTCAACACCGTCCCTCCCCAGCGCTGCTAAGGAGGATCGCGGTTCGCTGGCGGGAAGCCAAGCCGTTGTACCTGCTGACATGCAATATTAGCCCTGACCATCTACACTGGGGTTAGCACCAGTGAAAGTCTCCGGTCACGTCTCCCGGAGTACTGTGTGCTGGGATTGTCTCTCAGACTGACAGCCTCAGCAGTGGGCATTGCCATAAGGCCTTCCTGACCCCTTTGGCTCCCGATGCTGACTGTAAAAACAAAAACTCCGCTCCAGAAGTGATCTCCTTAAGTAAGGGTTTCCAATCCAATTTTACACAAGGAGAGTGCTTAAGATTAGAGATAGTGTTTTTTTTATTGTGCTCTTCAGTAATAGGACTAAAAAAGAGGGTGAAGGGAGAGATAGAGGGAAGGAGAGAAAGAGGGATGGAAAGGATGGAGATCGATAAAGGCTGCTCTCTCTGGTTACCTTTTATTCTTCAACGTCGTGTCCGTGGAGAAAAGGTTTAGGCAGCTCATGGCAGCAGGCCATGTAAGGGGGGCTTTAAAGTACCGCAAAGGGACCTGCTCTTTTCCCATAAACAGGCCTGCAGGTAGAAAAACACTCACCAGGATCCCAATATAACAACAATTCGTAGCGCTCGTTCGCAGCCATAATGAACAGCAATCTCTTCCAGTGGAATGAGATGTGCTGTGTACCTGACTGGTTTGTCGCGGAGGGCTTTTCATTAGGCACCATGGATTAATCTTGACGGCGGCGAGTCAGCCCGAGCAAAAAGGGTGCGTGGTCGCACCGGGACGAGCACAACTCCCCTGATTTGCATGGGCCTTTTTTTCTTCTCCCAGTTCATTTCCAGTTGAATAACTCGTTTGTCACATACATCAGAGGAAGGCGAAGATCATACGAGAGCCAGTGTTACTTTGTGTTTCACTAATGAGGCCTGTGCTCTCCGCCTCCTTGCTTTTGCCTTGCTGCCCTTTGAAACAGCAACGACATGGTGCTACAACACTCTAGTAGTTTTCTTTCTCCAAAACCGAGCTCCAGGCTGTTATCCTGTTTGTGTGTCACTTGGCTCCGTCTCAGTCCTTTGCACTTGTTTAAGGCTCGAATAGCAACAGATCCACTGGCCTGTGTGCCCTGTGAGTGTTAACGATTCGGATTCTGACCTGAGCGCAGAGGTTTCTCTAAGTTCAGCGTCATGACAGATGCAGAACTGAGGCATGAAGAAGAAACGGAACAATGCTAGTGAGGGAAGTAAACTAAATCACAGATTTCCTTAAACTAGGGAACTGTCAAATAACTAGCTGAGGATATAACAAACAAGAAACCAAAACCAGAAGCCCTTTTACAACATGCTCATAGAAAATAGCAGACAGAATAAAGCACCCAAAAAATGTCATGTTCTTAAGGCTCGTGTTCATGGCCAGACAAGGATCCACAGAAAACGAGCTAAGAATGTAGTCAACACTACTTGCTGCTTAAAGCCACAGTCCAAGTCTACGTTCTCACACAGTGTGTTTGTTTCGTGTCCTGATTTTATGTCGGATCATATTTGGGATATGATGTTTATGTAGCAACACAAAGCAACCCGGTTATCCAGCTCTCTGTATACATGATTCCGACCTTTTTCCAGGTTTTTGACCATCTGCATTGTGTCGCTGACACCTGCACATCTTAACCATTCGTTTTTTGTTCCGGCTCAGTTACCTTAACAGTTGAGGGCGAACCCAATTTGGTCTCTGGCTACCGGGACGCTGCCGCATGTCCCACCCTGCCGCATTTGGCTTTAATATCTAATCGCTAGTAATGGAAGACCAGAGCAACAAAGCTATTCATCTTCAGACTTTCACTTTGGCATGTAGATCATCATCACAAATAGTGTTGGCCTAATTGAGAACAAACCTGTGCACATGGCAGCTAGTGATGATGGTGGGGGGCATGCCGGGTTCAGGTATGAAGGCTTATCAGACGCCCAAACGGTGCACGGCTGTTTGAAATAGTCTGAAACTGAATTTTACAACTCTGCTTGTATCCTTAACAGTTGTGAGGTGTACGTTAGAAAAACACGGTTCACATCACAAAGTACTCGACCAGCAAAGTATGCCTGCATGTATTGGATTGGCCGAAGCAGCGCGTTGCTGCAAAAGGTCGGGACAGGTTTAACCCTTTTTGCCGCATGGCCCTTGCGTTGTCAAGACTGCATCAGTGAGCCCCTCTAATGCAGGGGCTCATTGAATAAGTAATGAAACCATGTTTTTTGATGGCCTAAGGTGCCCCAGAATCCCGGCTTGAATCAAAAAAAAAAAAAAAACCCAGCTTGCATAATGCGGTTTCTCAAATCTGTGTTTATCCTGAATTCTGAAACCAGAATTTAATGCTCATGTGATGATGTTTTCCCGATCACAACCTGTGTATCGGCGGGCCTGTAAACACACTCCTAAGCCAATCAGGGACGTGGGCCAGCGCTCTTGACGGTGACTAAACTGAAAGACATAACTGAAGCTTTGATCTCCCTAACATGAACAGTGTTTGATGTACAAACAGTCAGACACAGCACCTTCGTGTTTCCAGGCTGCTGAGCTTTCTGTCTCTGCTGGACTGGAGAGTACCGATGTGTTGAGGGTTTGCACAGGCTGGTTAAAGTGAGGACACAGGATCTGGCAGCACATTCAGCTGTCATACCAGGAGGTGCATCTTTTTTTAGGTAACCAACCTTGTTCTCCTTGAAAATGGGCGCTTGGAAGTTGAAAATTGCCAACATCAAGAGCTTCCTTGAATTAGAATGCCCCGCAATGCAAGTGTGTTATATAATGCCATGACTGGAGGGAGAGGGAAAGTAGAGCACAGGGGTAGAGATTAAAAAAGTTTCTGCATAAAAAGAGAGGGGGGAGGAAGAGATGAGCATGAAAGGAAAAGGGGGGCGGAGGGATTGAGGGAGAGACAGAGGAGCTAGAAATACAGTATAATGAAAAAGAGAAGGGGGATTAGGTCAGGCAGGAATGAGGGTCCCCTCCTACAGCAGGAGCAGCCTTGAGGCCCCGCAGGCTGCGGGAAACTGGTCAATCCTTCTCCTCGCACAAGGCTTCTCTCTTTTTTCATTTAGATAATGGAGCATTTCCTTAATTGGCGGAGCACAGTTTAGGCCGAGGTTTGTTTGCCAACACGTCAGAGTAGAATTATTTCCACTACATTTACAGCATAGTGTTGCTCAGCTCTCTCATTAAAATCGCAGCCTCCTCCTGCCCAGATAGAGCTTTCTGTGGAAATCTGCAGAAAGAGGCCAAACACCACAGCAGCGCAAAAAAAAAGGAATAAAACACATTTATCTCCTATCTCCCCATCCCCAGCCAGCTGGTAAAGGAAGAGACAGGAACTTCTCGGTTTACTGTTATTGTTTTTCTCCAATCATAAACCCTTACTTCTGGCTGCTATTGTGTGCCTTTTCCTCCTCCTCTCTTATCAAAAGAGTTATGCATTGCGCTTGCATGATCTGTATCTTTAAATTTGATTGAGGGTATTTGCAGGGGGTGTTATTGGATTTCGGTGTTATTGTCTCACCTTTTCCCTCTGTGTTTTTAATGTTGGGATGGATATCTGCTCCAGCAGCACAGCACTGATCTCACTGTTCTGCTCATTAGTCTGGATTCGCAGAGCCTAGTGCCTCGCAACAATAAGACATGCACTTCTGTAGTCCAGCCATTACCGAGCTTAACAATGTGCACCAGCCAGGAAAGTCCATTATTTCTGCAGCTCATCATCTCAAGCATCCACACGAGACAAAGGGTCTGTGAAACTGCTTCACTGCAAAGCGCCATCTATCACTTAAGTCAGGAGCAGAGACTAAAACACATATGTGGTGTCGATGCTGCGTGTTCTGGAAGCACTTGGAAGAATGAGAGTTGTACGAACTTGGCAGGGCTTCGACAGTAACGGTTGCCAGGTTGCCACTGGCAACCATTTTGAAAAAATTGGCAGCAAATCCTTGGCCTTCGGTTGCCATCAGTGGAAACCACCTTTCGATTTCGAGCTTTCGGGCATCTGTTTCAGAGACAGTGGCGAACAACAATGAAGTTGTTTGACTGTGGGATGGAAAGTCCGACTAACCCGTCAGCATCACAAACCAGCGCTGGCATTTTGTACACCGGGAAGTGACGGTGGACACGTTAACTGACAACTTTTAAAGATTCAAATTCTGTAAAGTATCAGACAAAAAACAAACTTCGGGTTCGGTCACTGTAATAAAGCTTTTCAGCAGTCTTTTATGTCGTTTTACGTTTTCATCATTAAGCCGGCGTATAACTGCATAGTGTCGTAATTACTCAAAATATAAGGTGACCAAAAATGCCAACCATATTTCCAGTTTCACCACCCGAAGGCCGGTGCCTGCGTTGAGCCTTGCTTGGTGTCAAACTTTCTTTTGGGTACCCACTGACATGTGTCTCCAATGACTGCTTAAAACGTTCCAAGTACCGAAAGGTGGCATCAAGTGGTTGATCACATACTTAGCCTTGTTTACCTATTCTTCGATTAGAAATTCCCTGATTCAAATGAGAATTTTGCTAAATTTAGACATCATTTTATGTTGACACGTTCTTGTACGGCCACTTAAAAATGAAATTTGAAAATTGAGGAGGTGTCAAGAAAAAACCCCATCAGACAAGTACCGTTACCAAGTATCATTTTGGCACCTGTATCAACAAATTCCAGACGATACCCTGAGACCGAGGCAGGGAGAGTGAGCGGCACGGTAGTTCAGAAAGTGAGACACAGGTTAATGCTGAAAGTAGGAGAGTGGGGCTTGTAGAGGGAGCAGCAGCTGGTTTAAGAGACCTGTCATTGAAATCAAAGGCCCCAATCAAAATTTTATCAATTAATTGATCTTTCCTCTTGTGCTTTGCCATGAGAGCAGTGGAGATTCCCCCTGACTCTTGCCCCTCCAACAGGGAGCCATGCTCTACAACATAAACTGTGTTCATTAGCAATGATCAAGGACTTCTCTAATCCGAGCTGAGATGTTATATGATGGCTGTTTCCCCCCCGATTTATTTGGTTTGCAGGCCAACTCTCCCCAGTTGCCTTCCAAATCGCAGTGGTGAACTCGCACGTCTTTCATGCCGCTTGTACAATCAAACAGTGTCCTTTCGCTTTAATCTCAACTGTTGTTCTCAACACCTGCCTCCCGTTGTGTGTTTCTCGCAGGGTAACCAAGAGGCCACCAACCCCCCAGAAGCGATGGCCCAGCCGTACACCCCAGCCCAGTACCCACCTCCCCCACAGAATAGCATCCCCGCAGAGTTTGCGGCACCGCACCCGCTTCCAACACAGGACTACAGCGGGCAGAGCCGGGTTCCTGAGCACGCCATGACCCTCTACACGCCCACACAGACGCACAGCGAGCCGGCCGGCACTGACAACAGCACGCCCGCCATCACCGCCAGCACGACCGCACCGGTCAGTGTCCATCACCTGCAAACACTGTTCTCAACCCGCTGTCAGCAAGTAAAATATATTATTATCATTCTTTTACCTTTTGTGTTTAACATTGATCAGATGTCTGGAGAAAAAGTATACTGTTGTCACTGTTTCTGTTGTGAAGGTAGTATATGTATTACATCTATGTAAATTGCCAAAGTGGGATTCTCGACGTTTTGATGACATGATTGGTTCTCTCTCACACCAGTTTGAGAGAGGAGCTAAATCTTATCAATTCCTGCCACTTGTTTCTCCTCCCTGACTCGTTTATTTTCACTGAGGAAAGTTGCTTTAGCTCCATTTGTGCTGGATGAAGTCTGCCCTCGTCCAGTTTTTGTACAGAAATACAGATTAACAGATTCGCCCCAAATCCAACAACAGGATAAAAGTCTTTGCCATCAGTTGAATACCAGTAGTATATAGCTATGCTCTCCCACAAAATTAAAATGGTAATTAATAATGATTATCAATTATTAATTATAATTATACATTGCGTAAATCACAGTATTATACAATTATAAGGTGTGTCAAGAGAGTACTTCAAGAGACTTAGGAAAATAATTTGGTCCTTCTGTATTATTGTACTATATATTTAATGTTTGTAATTGCCTTCATAAACTAGCATTTTGTAGCGCCACTAGTTTAACCCAGAGTGTCGTTTGGAAACTTTGCGTTTATACCAGTGGTGTTATGATGGAATAGACTCGAGCCCCCACCGTAGAGACACATGCCACGTTCTAAGTGATTCTCCAATTTGTCCTTTTTTTGGCGGTTTTTCGCCATCACAAACCCAAAAAGGACCTTTCCAAAATAAAGTGTGAGGTCTGAGAGTGAAAAGTGAAACTGAGACTGAGCCTAACAGTACTGATCATTAGTAAGTAGCAGAACACTTTGATGTCACGGCAGTGCTTTGTGCTTGACGTGGGAGGTGAGTCTGGTTGAAAATGTGCTCGTAAAATGAAAGTGCATTTCTGAAGAGCCATTTCACGCTCCCTAAAAAAAAAAAAAAAAGAAAACATACAAACCTGAGCTGTTTTCTTTATTTGCGTGCAGGAGATGTGACATGCTGTGGACATGAATGATTCAGGATCTCTGAAAGGAAGGACACGCACTCCCCCGCCCCGTCCCCCCGAAACTATTTGGTCAGTTCAAGGAGCAAAAGAGAGAGATGCACTTTCCTCGACCAGCCAAAGAGCCCCATTTGTAACTGCGTCCAAATGTTTGAGACGTTCCTTTTTAACACAAGACATTGTCCTGTATCGTGTGGAACTGTGCCCGGACCTGGTTATGCTCCTCTTTCAGCTCGCGTTCACCTCGCCATAAGAGTGCGTATATATTTAAAGTATTGGCACTCCAAGTGGAAAAACAAACCCCTGGCAAAGCTGCACGTTGAGATATCCTTTAGAATTTCGCTCACTTCCAAGCTGTGTATATTATACATTTCATTCTTGTGTGCTGATACTCTTATATGGAATGCCTTGACCTGGGATTTACCTTCACAAGAGGCAGATGTAGATAAAAAGGAGGACGACTTAGCTCCAAACTTTAGAGACGCGTCTAGAAAGACGGATAACGCTGGCAGAGATGAAGAAAAGAAGTGGGGGGGGGGGGGAAGACCTTCAGACCTTCTTTTCTCCTTTAGCATGAAAACACCTGCTGGGAGAGGTCGTGGCGAGGCCACAGCCCTCCTGAGAGGGATCTGGGTCACTCATAAAGAGCATTGTTAATAACTCCATTTTCCCAGCCTCACAATTACCGTACGGCTTCGAACATTTGGTGCCAGAAAAGTGCTTATGCAGCAGTAGCATTGCTTAGCGTATTATCGCCGCCCTGTAATGTAGCAATGTTTGATTTGAAGATTTGTGTGGCGCTCTCCAACTGCTCCGTGGTTATGCACCGCACTTACAGTAATGGCTGACACACAAGAGAGTTTAAAGTGAGGAGAGGCTTGGCAGGAGGTTTCAGCCGCCTCCTCCCCCTCCTTCCCCCTCCGACACTGCACACCACTCCTCCACTCGCACTCTCACCGTCTCCCCTCGCTCTCCATTTCGCATTTGATTTCATTTCATCTGTTCACCCGCTGCGCAGAGAGCCCAGAGATGGTGGCCATGGAGAGATGAGAGCTCGCCTTGCTTTCCTTCATGCTTTTTCCCCCTCTCGCGCCGTCCCCGCTTTCCTCCCTCTTCATTCTCTGCATCCACACTCTCTCCACCCATCTCTTCTCGGGGAGGACAGAGGGATGAGATTAGTGGGGTGTAAACAGAGAGTCTAATCCTCAGGGGCCGCTGGTGTAGTGTCGCCCACCGCTGTGTTCCCCAGCTTTAATGACAGACCCAGCCTGTTTGCTCTGGGTGCCACAGACGGGCCTGGGTGCCTTTGATTAGGGCACCCTGCAGAAACACAGATTGAGGGAGCAGATCAGCTACTCACTGCGACTCCCCCCAAACCCCCCACGCCACCCCACCCCACCCTCCTCCCTTGGCTCGCCTCTGCTGCGCTCAGCTTCTCTACCCCACGACGACGCTTTACTCTGCACATCTTCTCGACTTAGGGACTTAAAAAGAGTCAAGAGAGAGTGAAAATTCAGTGAAATGTATAGATTCTGTGTGAATTCCCTGCAGAGAACGGAGAGTGTGTATGTTTTAATGAGGCGCAGGGACACTCTTCACTTCTCCTTTCTGTTTCTGTCTGTGTCTACCAGTCCCTTGTCTATACTGGGAAGGTGGCGTTGTCCAGAGCTAGACCTCCGGGACCTCGCTCTGTGCCATGTTCAAACAAGCTGACTTGAAAGCAGGCGACTTGAGGAAGAGAGGCAGCCCCCAACTTTTCTCCAAATCCTTAGAGATGAGGGTAGCAGAGTTCTGCCAGGGAGCTCTACTGGGGGGGAAAAAAAACTGAGCTCGTTATCTGGCTCAGTTCAAATAGTGTGAGGTTTGGTTGAATTTCATGAGTAATCATTCTCTTTTCAGATAACAAATTAAGGCAGTGGCGTTAGGGCAGCACTCAATTCCAGATTTTTCACAGCCCGTGTCAGCGGCATGAAGACTTTCCAAATGGGTATTCTGGGGGACTGTGATAACATAGACACAGACACACACACTGATACACAAGGGCATGCGGGAAACATGGGCGAGCACATGCAAACATTCACACATACACGCGCGCACACGCTTTCTCATCTCTCATGAGCTGCGTTTAAGGGATTGAGACTCCACCAGGGTGTAGCTTTCAGACACGGTGCTGATGGCAGCATGTAGGCCACCATTTAAAAAGGGATGACTGTGTCATCTGAGGGGGGAGTGGGAGGAGCCACTGATCCCCCCCCCCCGTAAATTCCCATTTCAAAGAAATTATAGATATCCTCAATGTTCCTCAACATATAAACTCTCCTGGATAATATAAGGCTGGTGGTGTTCTCTATTTTTCTTATTGTCAACAAATCCCATGAAAAGACCAAAAATAAATGTGTGTTAGTCCGCCACATTGTGGCCCACAGCTCCAAGCCCTACTGAAGACGTAGATCTTGAAAAACACCTCACAAATAAATGGTTTAATAAAAAAAAATATGCTCAGTTTCCAAAAACTGCTGGTTACTGTACGCTACTCAAACCGGAGGAAATAGTGCATTTGTTGGGGACTATTTTCAGCTGCGGATTAATACACATTTGTTGCTCTATTGGGTATTTATGGCAGCAAGACGGTGTGTGTGGGATTGAGTCAACATAAACTAGTGTTGGGTGTGTGTGCGCGTTTATGGTGATGAAGGAACATGTCACCCAGTGCGACAGTGAGGCTCACTGATGTGTTTTTAATAGTTTTTGGACAACTATGGAGCTCTGCGGCCCAGAGGAAGCGGATACATCAGGCTGTGATACACACACAAACCTTATCGTATCGTTGGTTCGGTGTTTGTTTGGTCTTTTAATGGGATTTGCTGAGTATAAAAAAAAAAACCCAACTAAAGAGTATCACCAGCTTTAGCATTTAAAGATACTATAGGTTAATGGTATGTTCAACAGTTTACATTGGTTCACCTTTATTTCAGAGAAATCGTGTTTGTCATCGTGTCGCGTTTAGCTTGGAGGATAGCTGTAAATACTACAATGCCCATGAGCCTCAGCCACTGCTACTAGAAGAGCCCGTCATTTAGAGTTGTAGCAAATTTACACTTCATCGTTGCAGGTGGGCTCCAAAACACTGCGCCATAGTTTCTGAATTGATCCAAAAGTGAGCCAGAATCTGAAATTGGAGTTCAGTGATGCGTCTCCCTGAAATGCACCTTGAGAGTTGTAGTTGACTTCTCTCTTTTAGTTTTTATCCACGCTTGTACCTTTTACTTTTTTTTAATCAAAGAACCAGATATTTTCTACTACAGTTGCTCATATTTTGTATTGATGATTCGAGTTCCAAGTTCATCGAAGCCTTATTGGTGCTCCAACTGCCAATCACCCAACGTTGTCCATGTAGAAAATGAACTCGACGTTTACCGTAGCGTGAACGCCCATAATAACTCCTTTACCTTTCGCTACTTTATATGAATCAGGGGGAGGAGGTAGGGGGGGCAGCCCATCTACTCCACACTCACTCCCGTCACGCCCTCTCCTCTCTCAGGTGATGGAGGGGATATATTGGCTTCTTTAGAAAAGTAAAACAAACAGTGGAGGACCAAGAGAGGAAAATAATGAATTAAATCTCAGGCATTATAATTCTTGTGAGCGAAGACTCAGTCCCCCCCCCCCCCCCATTTAATCGGATGTAATCTACCTGCTTGGCAGCATTCCAATCAGATAGTTTCAATTATGCTCTTGTAATGCCACTCTGCGAGGAGGGGGAAAGTGCTGAGCAGAGCACTTTGCAGGCGATTTGCAAATAACAGCAAGGGAGTCTTTTAGAGAAATGACTGAACAGGAAGCCGGAGAGTTGCCGGAGTTGACAGCTCTCTCACTCTCTGGTTTGCTAGCTTTGGCGGTGACGGCGTGTTTTGCATCCCACCTCCTCCTCCTCCCCGTGACAGCAGCTGTCGGGACAGTAAAGTGCCACTGAAGGTGGCCTCCTATGGTAATACGGAGGTAATTATTTTCCACTGCAACACCACCATCTCACAACCAGGCAGGCGGGCTGGGGCCTCGGGAGCGGCGCGCAGAGGCAGGCATCCCGGATCTCAGTGACACTCCAAGTTATTGAGTTAGTAGGATGCAGTCTGGGGTGCCTGGGAGTCAGCAATTCAGTGTTTGTGTTCTCCCTATGTGTATTTGCCCCCGATGTCAGCGTGCTGCTGGCCTGTCTGAGCGCAGAGTGAAAGTTAATCTGGATGTTTGCAAACATGCGACTGCGCTTTGCCCGTGATAAAAAGCCAGACAGACAGAGCTGCAGGACAGAGGTGCTCAGTAGTCTGGCAACATACGCTAAAGGTCGATAGTGTCATGTGTGACCGATGAAACAGATTGACCCGTGGGGCTCTGGTACCTTGTCACCCTCCACGGTCCCAGCATCTGTCTGCAATGTGTCACCCCCGGGGCCCAACATGGCTACTCAGGCTATTAACCTCCAGCACGCGAGGACACGGCAGAGTTAAGACCCCTCTGCCTGGCTTTCTCTGTCACAAATCCACCCCTTGCGGGCCGGCCGGCCAGCTCGGCGCCTTTTCCAGCTCCTGTGTCCTTCGCCACTTGTTAACCTCGTGTCTGGAGTCCATCAAGCCCACGCGGGACTTAGGAAGCGGCCACCAACCTGCCCTACCTGGATGGCTGCAGGGGAGACAAAGTGGGACCTTGAATCAAACAACTGTCACTGTTAACAATATATGTCAGCGTCTCGGAATGGGCCATAAAAACCAAATAAATGACGGCCATTACAGTGGAGATTGTGATTATGATAATGAGAATAATAAAGGCGATCATCATTACGATCATGATGATAATGATAATACTGTGATGATGAATTATAATGAATAAATCCCTACCCCATTTCCTAAATGATGGGAAATGTATCACTAAGAGTGGCCTGCAGCCATCTGACAGCCTCAGAGCAGGGTGAGGGTTATCCGTGCGAGTGCGTGCGCGTGTCATTTGAACCGCTTGGCAACAACCACCTCCCTTTTCACGTCTGTATCTCAGTACAAGATTGCGTCTGTGTATGTGACTTCCCAGCCAGTGTGTAGTGTGTTTGCCATGCTCGGAGAGCACTTCCCAGGAGACCTTGCAGTTTACATATCACACTCAAACAGCTTTTGTGCTCAATCTCTGCCACCACTCCCTCGTTTCTCATTCTCCCCTCCTCTCCGTGTTTCTTTATTTAGTCCCTTGCACCAGTGCTAAATCAGGGTTCATTTTTGTTCATTTTGATCATGTGCTTGCCACTGCAGAATGGAGACAGTCCCCACCAGAAAAACCACAGCACTGGCTGTTTGTTCAAATGCTAAAAACCAACGTTTTCCTGATGACCTCTTGTGGTCATGAGAGTATTTACTGTCCTCTCTCAGAAGCAGAGGTGAAAACTAGTATGGCATGGGTTAAACAATGATTAATGTGTTCATTTGTGATCATTAGAGCTGATGGTAGGCTTTTTTTTTTTTTAAAACTTAGGAGAGAGCTAGCGGTTTCCCCTTGCTTTCAGTCTTTATGCTAAGCTAGGCTAATTGCCTCTTAATGCTCGTACGAGGTTGATGTTGATCTTGGGATTTGACTTTCTGAAAGAAAGCAAATAACCAAATAGTTTGGTTGCTTAAACTTACAACCTTAACCACAGAATTGACAGGTTAGAAAACGTATATATTATACATCACTTATATGAAAAATTTGTGTAACAGTCAAACGCATTTTGAAAGAGACAAACAACGTATTTTGTCAAATATGAAGACTTGCGCGGACAGACTTGGATAAACTATACTGTTGACCAATGAGGTTTTGTCCACAGAAAATACATCAGAAAAAGAAACTGCCTCAAAAACAAGGTCCATCTAAACAGACAAGCCACCAGCACCCTCAGTGAAATCCATCACCGGTGTCACGGAGAGAAACAAGTGGAATTTGTCATTGCCATCAGACACGTCATTTATATAGAAATGTCAGCATAGCATTCGCATAATGATGGAAACAACAACGCTGAGGGCTCTGGGCCTCGCACTCTGATGGCTGTGTGCAAACGTCACCAATAATGTGTCTTTAGTCTAGACATGTCAGGGCTCTGTGGGATCTATATCCACGCCTTTTTGTCAGCGCCTTCAATCTTCCCTGTTGCTCAAGAGCTAAGTGCAAGAGATTAATAAGTGGATTTGTAATGCACAACCTCAGGTTTGACGCTATAAGTCATTGGCTGTTTATCGCTTCGGCTTTCTCGCCGGATTGAAAAATGGCAGGCGCTGAGTAAGTTAGTTAGCCAGGCCTCCCCCAGCCCCCCTTCCCCCATACTTTGGGACCAGGAGGTACAGGGTTCTGTAGCAACTAATGAGCAGCTTGTGTCTTTTCTCTGTTTGTTTCCCTCTGGCAGACAGATGATGTGACGCAAACAGAGGGCTCTCAGCAGCTCCAGCTCCAGCACTCAGACTCCTCAGAGAAGCAGCAGCCCAAAAGGTTACATGTCTCCAACATTCCCTTCCGCTTCCGGGACCCTGACCTAAGGCAAATGTTTGGGGTGAGTACCTTCCAATTTATTCCAACTTGGGTCTTATTGTTGTAGGTTTGGCCTTTACCTATCGGTTATGATACGACTTGCCAAGTTAATTCCTGTGATCTGGGAACATGGTAACAGCTCTACAGCGAAGTCCCAAACACAAGCAGTCAGGTGACACGGCGGGTTGGAAAACTGAAATGAGCAGACCCAAAATGTTGGTAATAATCCTCATTGCGCTGTATTCCAGCGCCTCCTCTAACGTCGGAAGAAATTATTGCACTATTAAGAAACAAGGAAAACAAGCAGTGGGGCTAAATCACACAACAAAGGCCACGCATGTACACGAGTGAGGCGATTGCTTTAACCAGCATCTAGCAGTTACATTATCAGGAAACAAATAGAAAGAAAAATCAGTTGAAATCAGCAGAAATCGGTCCCAATCGGATGCTCTTGTGTGAGCGAAAAAACTCGGTAATAATTTTACCGTTCATCTTTGTCTATTCTCCCGAAGAGGTTTGGCTGACCCGAGGTTGGTTTGACACATGCTTGCAATTCCAACTGCTCGAGTTGTTTGCCCCGTCAGACTCCTTTTTAACAATGTAGCCGTGTCCCCAGATCACAGCAATTAACTGGGTGAGAACAGTGTTGTTGTTAGCAATAGGAATGATGGCCAAAACTATGGGGGGGGAGACACAGAAATAACTTTAATTTCATCTGTCTTGGCGACTAGCAGTACACACATATCAGATTTTCCCCCAGGATTGTTTTGTCAACATGAAAAAGCTTCTTAAGTAGCCTTTAGACCATCACAAAACACAAATCATTTTTCCTGGTTACCTGTTTAGGGGTTAAACATACAGAGTTGTCAGCTGCAGACAAATGCAGCCAGATTACATATCAGCATACCGGAGGTCCTCAAGAGAAACTCTCTCTCTCTCTCTCTCTCTCACTGTCTGTCTCTTGCCCAATTAATGAGGCAATGAATAGTTCAACAGCTCACCCTTGTGTCTCACAAAAGCCTCGATAAGAATTGAACCAAACATCCCCAATTCAATGACGATAATGGATCTGAATGGAGGCGATTGCCAAAAATGTACTTTAAATGTTATGCACTAATTGGACCATTAGAACCCAGAGGCGTTAATTCTCATCGTTATGAAGACAACATCCAACCGATGATATTAATTACTTTAGAGGCCTGGCTGTGGCTTTATAAATTGCAGACAACATGGTTGCTCGCGCTCTCTCTTTCTGATTGTTGGCTTTATTGTTCCCAGCTCTGATGCAGGTCGCGTGGAATCCAAATCGCTTCAGTAATTAGCTCGGAGGCTTGTGCCTGGCCGGCACATGCAGATATACGATACAAAATTGATCCCACGCACCCCATACC
>CM022470.1:2087196-2106733 GCA_011952105.1 Coreoperca whiteheadi | reverse complement strand
ACCCCTCACCCCCCGCCCCATGCCTCTCCAACAAGCCCCCCCCCCGAAACACTGCCTTGGTTTTCGACATCTTCCCCTTGTAATTGTACACACACACACAAACATACACATATCCCTCTGCCGTTGCATGGACGTGGACATCATACCATAATCAGGTGAATTTTCACTAAATTAAAAATCTGGACCTTAAGTAAGTCTCAACTTATATTAACAATCCTTTCACTGCCCTGTATACACACGCACACGCACACAGCACAATCCCCTGCTCTGTTTTTTACACTCGGACCAAAGCATTCCAGCATACAGAAATAGATAACCTATGTAGGCACTAATACACGTCCCCTCTTTCATACGCACTTTCTCCATTTCTCACACACACACACACACACTTCCCAAATCATCTCATAAATCAGAGGGAGTGTGGTCCACCACTCCAGGCAGGGGAAGCAGGAGGGGTTGGGTGATTTATTGGCTGCTAATTTTTCAAGTCGTCTTGACATGGCACTGGAGTTTGCCAAAGCCTAAACGACAACATATGCTTGCCAGCTGGGAAGATGGGAAACATAAATAAGTGATACGTTTTTGAAACAAAACTGCCCTGATGAGCAGCAAAAGGCCGCAGGAGCTCTAGAAAAAAACAAACCAACACTGACCATGCCTTTTGACTATGATGTTCCTCCCATCCCTGGAAAAAAAAAAAAAAAACCCCACAAGAATCGGGTTCACAGGATTCAGGACGTATTCCAGAATCATTATAGCTACAGTTAATATACTTTTGGTGGGAGTAAAATGGGATATAAAGGCGATTAATCACTGTTTATCAGTCCTCATTTCTGTGCGGGAGATCAGTGCAATTGGGAGCCATAAATCCTGGCTCGGTGACAGCACACTTCGTCTCCATTCGTCCTGGCGCTACAGGTTTATTGTCCTCAAAACCCATTCAGGAGAATGACGGATGAGAGCCGCATGCCGGCTCCCCGCTCTTAACCTCTTCCAGGGTAGCTTGGCTCCTCCTACTGATGGAGGAGGGGGGTGGGGATGTGGTTGGTAGGGTACAGGCAGGTCCCATGTCCTCTGTAGCCACCTAACACCCAAACCTCCCCCAGAGCCCTGCTGGGGGAAGGAAAGAGGAGCAAGGTGATTGGGTTCCCAGTCAAATGGAGGGATTGGCAATAAAACATGGCAGCGTCACAAATCACGGTGTGTTGTAGCTGGTAGGCATCCAGTATCTGTGCTCACCTTTGTCCCTTTTTACTGAGCGCTGATCTAGTTTACGTGAAAACTTTAGTAGAACAAACCTTAGAATCTGTCCTCCGCTGCCTCATCTATGTAGGTTTATCCATATATAACAGCCACATTTTATTTGCTTAGTGACACATGTACATGTGTCTGTATATGCAGTTTATAATTTCATATTATAAATATATCATCATATATGTGTGAGTGTGTGTACAGGTACGTACAGAATGTCAATTTCTGTATAGGTACATAAAGTATTAATTCGTGTTTATATGTTGTTTTTGACATACATGTTAGTATGTTGTATGCGGATACGTACAAACTTTGCTTTAATATTCGCATTTTATTATTCGTTATACAAAATAACAAAACGCTTGCAGCGATTATTATTATATCAAAGCTTGGAAATATGGAATCAAACAAAAATAAGAAAAACATTCAGAGGCAGATGTGTTCAGCTCATCTTACAATAATTGGCAAACCTTTCTGGATTATTTCCTCGTGTTGGATGTTTTCAGCACCATGGACAGCTGCCACTTAGAAATCCCTTCATATGACCAGTCCCCTCAGGCTAGCAGAGAGAGATGTTCCACTGCAGCTAATTCCTAAGGAGACAGGAGATGAGTAGTTTTTCATTCACTACTTCATATTTTCTATTACTAAGGTGGAGTTTTTCTTGAGGACTCCTGAAAAGCTACCAGCTGTGTAAATGACAGAAAAGAAAGGCTAATTGCCATCTTAATATATGTAGACAGATCCTTTCGTTGTTGGAGTGTACGTTAGGGGGATAATTAAGCTCCAGACTCTTGATTAGATTAAGCTGTTTTTGGTCCCCAGTGCGTGGATTAAGTGCTCATTGCCCGATGTATTTTAGCAGGAAGTATTAGAGAGATCAACCTTGTGGAAAATCAGATCTTTCTTTATGGGAGCCGGTTATGACCCCATCATTGGCACAGAGCTGGATTACCTCAGGTCCAACTGGCCTCTGCAGGTATTGAGCTTCTCTCAGGTTGACACATATGACATATGAGGTGCAGCGTGACCCCGCCGCCCTCCGGCACATAACTCATATTTTCTCCAGCCCCCCCTTCGGAAAAGGTGTTTGACTTTGGTGGCTAGACCAGGTTTGTGCTCTCATACACCGTGGCTGTTGTTGCTTTTCACAGGCTTACCAAGGTGTGACAGTGCCTTTGATTTATGGGTTATTATTGAAGCAGTGTAGCCTATCGCCAACTCATTATAAGTTTACATTCACATACATCACTGCATGCATATTGCATACAAATTTCCAAAAAAGAAAGAAAGAAACAGTAGTGATTTGTTAAGAAGAGTGGGGAAAAAACACACCTTGGAAACTATCAAAGAGGATTGTTTTTGCCCTTTAGCAACTGCACTCAGATGTCCACTGCTCCAAAAGAAGAGACTAATTTAAATGTCAAGGTCAGCATTATAAATCACTTGGGGGAAAGGGGGCACCCTGCGAGTCCAGGCAGTCTATTGGTATGTTGGCAGCAAACAAAGTGTGTGGAGGGGGCTGGCTATGTGGGCGTTACCTGGCCAAATGAGACGCAGAGTTTGAATATGTGTGCAGACCCACTAATGGAGCGTGATGTTAATGGCAGAAGACATTAAACCTGGCTCTCTGTGTTTTTAAAAGCACCACTAATCTGTCTCCCTGTCAGCTTTATTGAAGCAGCGGGGGCTAGGGTGTGCATCGTTCATTAGGGTGCTCACTGGCCTCGTCCACCGGCAGGGTTAACGCTGCACACGGCACAGTAACGCCAGGCCGTCACTCCCCAGGCAGAAACCTATACGCCGCGGATTATATACGAGCTACCATGGATCTTCATTGCAGGCTAGTTTATCTGCAATTGCGAGGGACTGCCTGCCGTCTCCGTTGTGGCACCAGGGTTCATCTGAAACACATCGGATACATGCTATTAACCTCTGTTACTCACCCCAACTGAGCCACCCTCCCCCCGCCAACAGGACCACAGAGGAGCGTCACTGCTCCCCATCACAGAGTGGTCTGGGATGAATTCACCCAAGACATGTCATGGAAATGTGTAAAGAAAAAAAAAAAAGGCGCGGGGAGGGTGAAGAGGGGGGCGTTGAAGAATAATGGGGATGACTGTGTTGTGGTGGACTAGGCATTGGGGGAGGGAGAGACGGTTAAGACCATAGGGAAGCGGGATGTGAGGGAATTACGATTCCTGGAATAGGAGGCGAACTTCAATCATCAGTCTAGAGATCTGTGTTTTTGTATGCACCTCCACAGCTTGTAATCAGACAGCCACTGGGCTGATTGAAGGTTAAGTTGAGAGCTGAGGATCACATCGTCTGTCCTCTAATCTGTGACCACGGGCATTTTGTTGCACCATCACCCCAACCCTTGCTACTCACCCAGATGCCTTTCACCCCGAACCCTCCCTTTCTGATTCACCGGTAGCCGAGGCAGCAGAGGACATGTGTAGCTGTGATTGGCTAGAGATGGTCCCAGATGGGTTTTCGTGATGGGGGTCACGCTGAGGTTTGGGCCCTGGCTGTCCAGCCCATCTGCTCCATTTCCCCCTGGGAAAGTTCTGAACATCTAGTCAGGTTGTTCAACAACGTTCACCTCCCGACACCTAGAAACGCCCTCTACCTCTCTCCCGCGCACCTCCCACTGTTCTCCTAGCAGCTAGCCCATTGTGTATAAACTATGCAGAAGCTGTGGTGCGAAACTAGTGGTATTGCATCCATTACCTGCCTATGCTTCAAGGCTGCCCCTCGCCAGGCATCAGGAAAGGATGCGTACAGCAAATGTGGATCCTTGCTGAGTACGGCACAAAGCAGCGAGCTGGGAAAGGGGAGAGTGCTCGATGAGGCGCACCTAGAAAAGATTAAATCTATTGTTTCCTTGTCTTCCCCATAATGCATTCTGTCATAGGGAAAGCAGTGCCACACGTCTCTCTCTAATGTATTCTGTCATAAGGTAAGCAATGCCAAGTCGAGGATGTTCTCTGAAAGTCATTTTCTCTTCTCTTGTGTGTTTCCTTCCGTAGTTACAGGGTTTCCCTACCCTGCCACAGGCGCTACGGTGGCCTATAGGGGTGCCCACTTGCGAGGTCGGGGGCGGGCTGTGTACAACACGTTCCGCACAGCTCCACCGCCACCGCCAATCCCGGCTTACGGAGCGTGAGTATCGAATATCTGGAAAACAGCAATGAGCGCTTCAGACGGAGCCAGACTTTTAGTGTGTTCATGCTGTAGTACGAGAGTGTGTGTGTGCCCGCGACTGGATACAAGACTTCCCTGCTCCAATTACGTGTTTGCACATACATACCGTAAGTGCATTCCTGTCTAAATGTAGGCGTATTAGTCATAATTTCAAAGAAGAAATATTTATGTGATCATGTCTCATCGCCCCACTTCCCTGTTGAGCGTAGAGTTCATGGTCTTAAGTGGAGGATTAGACTGTCTAATATAAAAAAACATTAAGAGTTAATAAATGTGTTACCTAAAGTTTGTTAGAATAGTACTATTCATCAGGCGTTTCTGTCCATTAATTTGTTTTTCTTCCCGGAGGGGTCTTTAAATCATTGTTGGTATCTAGGTATGTACATGCCCTAACTCTCCTTATACTGGTACGTTGTCTGTTGACAAAGGGGGTACTAACAAAGCCATAGGGAGCGCTGTAGAGAGCTGAGATAGCGTATTACTGGGCAGATCTCACTGGACTGTGACCAGGGCCTATGCTGATCTCCTGGCTTTGTGCAGCCCTGCCTCGCACATGTCTCTTATCAGCAGTGGTCTGTGTGGCCGTGGGAGAGGTCCGACGGAGGCAGGCCGAGGGCCCAGTATAGCTGTCTATCTGTGATTAGATCAGGATCCGTCTTACTGCAGAGAGACTCGCCGCCGAAGCCGGGACTGGAAATCCCACGTCCCCTTTCCCCTCCCTCCCACTCCAGGGCCCTTTGCTACTGATGGCAGCTGGTTGATTTATATAGCAGAGTCATGTGACGGAGCTCCTTCGCTGCCTTCTTTTGTCCTCCCCTCCTCTCCCCACCACCACCACCACCACCAGCCCTCCTGACAACACTGCTGAAACTGGAAAGACAAACAATTTTACCAGAGCAGAAAATTGGACGGGGGATGTGAAACGGCTGCACTTTTCACTTTCATGTGTCATTCATTATTTGTGGTACAGTACACTAAAGCTGCTAAGCTGCTGACCCCACAGGCCCACAAATGGTTGAAATAGGAAGAACGTCAAGGGCTGAGATTCAGTAGGGTAGCACATACACCAAATCAACTAACACTCCTTTCCTGTTCTCTAATTTCACAGGGTGGTGTACCAAGATGGCTTCTATGGTGCAGAGATCTATGTAAGTACAGTTGGCTTTTCCTCTTGCCTGCTTAGATGAAACAGAAGTTAAGCAGACAAAAAAGCCCAGCCCTGGAGACAAAAACGTGATCTCCTCAGCCCCCAGCGCGCTCGCTGCCAAGCCGGCGTCGATTAGGACTCTGTCTGCTGTGCCAAGAAACCCAACAACAAAATTTAAAACCCCCTCAGCTCCTCCCTCCTCTCTCTCTTCTCTCTTCCTATGATCTCAGACTTTGGCAAAGAGGCAGAACCAGGCTCAGTGTCCCGTGTCAAGTTAGGTCATTTCCTTACTTTAGATTTGTCTGGGTTTTTGAGGTGGCTTGTCTTCTGCAGACCCCTCCCCCCCCCGCTAGCTCTTTTCTCCTCTCTCCTGTTTTGCGTTTGTGTACACGCGGAGGGGTTTGGCTGGGATATCCCTGCCTGCCCCAGGGGGTCTGTGCAGGCCTGAGTGGAGCCGGTTCCTCCCAGCCATCACCATGTGGGAGATAAGAGGAGCGGTGGCAGATAAAGGGATTAGCCGTCCCTCTGGAGCTGTCCGTGCAGGCAGGGTCACATCGGGGGCTGGCCCTGCTGCACGTCGCCCTTGACAGAGAAAAGCACGGACGCTGTGGAGATAATGCTGAAATTACCACGCTGCCCCACTTTGACATTAGTCCAAACGTTTGTGGGAGGATGTAATTTGTCCCTTTGATTCTGCTGCTTTTTTTCCTCTGCCGCCGTCTGCCGAGATAGCGAGATGACAGTGGGCACAGCAGCAATAACAGTTGCCTCTCACTTTCACCCTGACAACGGCCAGTGTCTGGGAATGAATTGTTGAACCCCAGTGATATATGACTTACACAGCAGCCCACATGATAGGACTGTATTTCACTGGTTTTTATTGTAGCGACATCCACCACGATAGACGGGACCTGGGCTGAGTGATACTGTTTGTCTCTCACACTCGCTCAGCCACCTCCAGCTAAGTCCTGCACCCCGATGTCCCTTGACCAAGGCCTGGCCAGGTTGGCCCATCACTCAACCCGTCATGCCAGCCCCTGGTGCTTTACTGCCATTAGTTTTGGCGCTGGCCACTGCACTGCTTCAGACTGACTGAGTGTGCGTGAAGGTCTCGAGTGACCAAGAGGAAGCCGTCCCTTAGCCCTCACTGTCCTCCACAATCATTCAGTGGACACTGGCTTGCTGTCAAAACCAGCCGGCCGATGGGTCGAAGCTTCCTTTTGGAAGTGGACGACCTGGTAAGACATCGGCAGAAAGGGAAGCTGGATGCATACACATTTAAATAGACACTGCTTATACTGCATGTGCTAATAAATATGCATGCATGCACCTCCACGTGGAAACACACATGAGCGCTCACATAGGTGAATGCACAAACTCACTCCGCGCGACAAAATAACAAATGTGCTGCACTGTTGTGTGCAGGATTTGACAATGTGGGAGAGTGATTTATTGGTCCGTGTTTGTTCAGGCTGTTGCTGTAATCAGCACAGTCCCAAGGCATGGCTGTCCCACAGGAAGTCATCTGCCTCAAGTGCTGTGACTTCCTGTCTCTCCGTGGAAATCTTTGAGGGGAACTGAGGAAGTGCGACTCGGTTGCCGTGGCCCCTGACCTGATTTCATGAGCAGCCGCGGCCGCGACCATCACACCGTTGCCTCTCTGCACCACTCTCCGTCTTTCCCCTTGAGTTTAAAAATGAATGAAAACATGCATTATTAAAAGCCACCTATCCACCGTATGGACGCAGATGGGCACACACTCCACTGGCACTAATAGAAAAACAGTGGGCGAACAGCTTCATTTTTCAAAGAGAGTAATAGCAGCACTCCACAATGAGGTCTTTAATTCCTTCCCCACTCTGGCAAATGAATACAGCGGTCCTGACTCCCCAACGGTCCAACCGTCTTCTGCCGCCTTACTTCATTTGTGAGACGGGGGGGGGTCGTGTAAAAGGAAAAGGGGCTCTTCAATAATGTAGCAGCAGAACCTCCTCAATCTAAAAATGGGCTGAATTTGAGGAGTTGGCTCACGTGGCCTCTGTTATGCTGTTGCTGCTACTCGGATGAGCCTCTAGTGTGACAATGGCTCGCTCCCCCCCAAATGTGCTGCCTGTCCGAATATCATTCATTCCCCTGTTGCCACCACTTACACCATATATCAAACAGCACCCTCTGGTGCCTGAAAGGGAACCTGCAGTTGGGGAGAATATGGTCTGATGATCAAAATACTATTACTGATATAGTATGATATACTACTATTAAGGCATGTGTGCGTTGTTGTTTCCTTGTGTCTCTGGGATCTAACCGTGTCTGTGCAGGCCGAGCTTAATCATTGATTAACACTGTGGTACTTTTACAGGGTGGCTATGCAGCATACAGATTTGCCCAGCCCACCACCACCGCTGCTTACAGTGACAGGTGAGAATCCCTTTCATCCAGTCTTCATCTTATTAATAAGAGGGACTGAAATTAATCTTAACGTTTAAAGTGTTGCATGCCTCAACAGTCCCGTGTCTGTAAATGCCTTATTAGATTCATGTGTCTTATTTCCATCAAATGTAAGCAACGTGATGTCACGTCTATGGCTCAAATGCAAACTCGCAGAACAGGAAAACTTTAAAATCGAAACAGCATGAGCAAAAGCCTCCGTTTCTTAAGCTACCATTTGGCATGCGTTTCCATCGCAGAGCAGCCAGAGATGGCATTTTTCCCCCCACCAGCAGCGGGCAGAAGAAACCGACTGTATTGCCGAGAGTTTAGAGTACATCCGTACTATGTTCGACAAGCTATCTTTGTTGGTGCGAACCTCTTACGGAATTTCAAGCAACAAGTCGATCCTGCGGGCTGTCGCAAAGAGGAAATTACACAGAAGGAAGGATATCTAACGATGTAGAAGTAGCAACGGGTGGATTTTAGTTTTAAGTAAGTCTATACGGGCCAATCGTAGATGGAGAATGTGTGTGATGGATGAGCGGCTGCTTCCCCAGCACTTTCTACATTTTCAATATTCTATGTAGGTTATTTGGGGTTTCTTGGGTTTTCTCTTCCTCTCCACTTATCTTATCTATTAGGCAAACCGCCGTATACTTTTTAGCTTGGAGCTAAAGAACACAACAAAAAAAAAAGGAAGAGACTAACCTTGTTGGAGTCGATGAGAAAAGCAGTGATATATGTCGTGACTCTCTGCTTGTGATGGGAGAGTGGGTATATCACTGCGGTATTTATGAATGGCCTCAGGTCTGTGGAGGGGAGAGAGAGGGACCGGCGGGAACTCTATCACTTCTGAGTGATGTCACTCTGGTTCAGGTGTGCTCCGTTTGAGGAGGCGTCGCTGATTCATTTCGGCCCCTGAAAGCCGTTGTCAGCCGGGATGTGGGCTGGTTTGGGAATCTAATCTGGGAAGGATTGAGCGTGTCACTTGTGATAACGTACACCCTGCCTGAGAGCCTGAAGATCATATCGATAATGTAAGATTTATCAGGCCTCGCCGCGGCTCGAATTATGAGCAGCCGTGCTCGGCGAGAGCAGAAATTGGACAGCAGCTTTTTTTTTTTCTCTCTCTCTCTCAGAGTGATTTAATTCCTGTTTCTCTTGCCTATACTTTTCCCTGAGATTTAATGTAATTCGCCCCCAAGTTGTTTGTTTTGCTTTGTCTGTTTGTTTCCCTTTGAATAAGCGGTCATGCCCATTGGATCAATAGGGGTTTGTCGGTATTGTCTCAGCAATACCTTATCAGACTTAACAGTGGAGCAGTCAGCCAATCATAAAAAAAAAAAAAAAAGACACCAGAATAAACCCCTGCAAAATATGAAACATGTATTATCTGAAAAGCCTACAGTGCTCACAGGCTGCATTACCAAAGCCCTTTAAGTAACTAAACAGAGTTCATACCAGTGAGTCTGATGCATCAAAGTGGCCTTGTGAGGAGCCAGTCACATTGTAGAAACCCTGCTGGCTTCCAATCAGCTCTGTTGAGGCTCGGTGACATTGCACAGGGTGGTTTGACCTGCTGGTCGTCGGCAGTGCCACTCTGGTGAGAGTCATTTTGTAGATATATTAGCCTTAGAGGGCCTGTGGGGTTCGGTGCTCACTGAAGATAAGAGGACCACGGAGACTTCCCCTGACCATCTCATGGCAATGGCCTCCTCCCCAAGGAGCCAAGACAGCCTTTCTGATTTCATGTCCTGCTTACTGACCTTGGGTGCTGCTGGACTTAAATGGGTAGAGCCATATTTAGATCTTATATAACTCAATGTAGCTCATGCGAAAGGCATGAACGCTGTATGTCTTGTTGCCTCCTTTAGGAGAATTTCTTCCTCTCTCCACTTTTTTTTTATTTTTTTATTCCTGGTTGATTTGGTGCCCTCAGTCCTTGGCTGGGTGTGCCTTATCTGCTCCGTGCAGACCCTCATTTGCAAGCGAGCATTGAGGGGGGGGAAAAAAAGAAAGGAAAGTAAATAGAGGAATATGTGAAGTCGAATAAATAAATAAATAAGGCAGACACATCTTGTCCTCTCTCAGAAGGAAATTGGAAGGATTAGTTCCAAACCAGCAACAATGAAAAGACAGGGGCGTGAGCCCAGTGTGCAGCCTGGGTAAACAAGAACAGGGTGAGAGACCAGGCCCTCCAGCACCAACTGTGTGTCTCCCTCTCTCTCTGCTCATTACCTAGTCCATCCACCTAATCAAGATGACAATGAAAAGACAAGTATAATTCACCAACCTTTGAACCCCCCCTTTTTGAACCACCTTGTATAATGTAGGAAGCCCAGGAGGCTGAGGAGGAAAATAATTGATTGTGTTAGAGACTTGAAAGAGTTGACTTGAGGGGTTGAGCATTAAACAAGCATGCATAAATGTTCTGCTCTCCTCGTCAATGATAGATCAATGACTGTGCTCTCTGTGCCTCCTGTTGTGCAGCTACGGCAGAGTCTATGCAACAGCAGACCCCTACCACCACACGATTGGCCCTGCCGCCACATACAGTGTGGGGACTATGGTAAGTCTATGAGGCCGCCGCCCGTTTCTGTCTGCACCCCGACTGAAACGCCACGAGCTAGCGCGTGCGCACACACTCCAAAATAAAGACCAGAGGCCGCAGCGGCCACTGGTCTTTATTTATGTATTTATTCATCAATTGATATAGCTTTTGTCATGCTATCTGGCACACCCTAGTGGGGCTGAGCAGTACTGTAAAACCCAGGCGCGTGGAAATTGGCTCAGACATTTAGTGCACCAAACGTACGTTGTGCCACGCACGCTCACCCCACGCAATATTAACACGACACGAGTGCCTCCCGAAATGAGAATGCGTGATGAGAATCACAGCAGTGTGGTTGTTTTGTTTTGTTTCTGTTAACTTTGCATCTTACACATAACAACTACACTTTCCGAGCTTTCTGTTCATTCTCTATCACTCGGCTCGCTACAGAGTGAGTTGGATCATTTTTATTTTTTCCCATTCAGCCAAACCAAACTTGAAGGGATGAAGTTGAATTGTTAATGTCTGTTTTTAGCTAGCTTTTGCAGCTACTGTAACATCAAAGATGAAAAGTGATGATAAATAAAAGAGCCTCTCTTTTTTTTTTTTTTTTTTTTTTTTTGAGTTTCTCTTTGGTTTTGTTTTATGATGATGAGGGGATGGGACCGGGCTCACAGACCAAACCTAGAGATTAAGGACCATCAAACGCATGCAGCAGTGTGCCGTGGGACATAAAAGAGAGAGCAAGACGGGGGGAGGGAGTTGTCTCGCCCTCCCCCTCCTGCCCACAAGCTTGATCGGAGGGATGCTCTCTGCAGAAATGACTCAAATTTACCATTCCGGCATGCATGCGATTTTTCAACAGCATTAAAAAAAAAAAAAAAAAAGTGTACAGTTCCCCGGTGCAGCTGCTAGCTAAAAGCTTTCATTAATTAAGGCATTTCTTTTTTCTCTTCATTTACTTAATTAAAAAATGTGCTTGAATGTTTTTTATTCTTTATTCTTTTTCCTCCAAATTTCCTTCCATTTCTCTGACACTTTGTTCGTCCTCTCGATGAAAGTAGAAGACAGGATTTGGCCCCTAAAAATATCAGAGCTAATGCTGTGTGTGTTGGGAGCTCAGGGAGCTGACACAGACTCGAGAGGGTGTGTGTGTGTGTGTGTGTGTGGTGTTGAACAAATGGCGAGGCTACTGGGAGATGGGCTGTGGTGAGGCCAGCGTCGAATAAACTCGTGAGCTAAAGAGAAAAGACCAGTTTGGTTCCCGATTCTTTAATCATATTTAATTGATGGTTCTCCAGCTGAGAGGAGTCATTTTTGCATTTAAAAGCTATACAATAATTAGTTCCTCTGAGGTTGGAAATTCTCTTTTCTCATTTCCAGCATACAGACGTATCTCATGTGGATGAAAAGTTTTGTAGAAGCAAGAGGGCTCCCGAAATTAGGCAAAATTAGCCTTTGAAGACATCCAGTAGCCTTTGGAGTTTGTCTGAATTCCTAATTGCAGCAGAACCACCGAAAGATGAGAGGAGGGACCGTGTGTGTGCGTGTGCGTGCATGTGCAGGTGTGCATGCATAGGCCCACATGCATGCTTTCTGTGTGTGTCTGCCCTAGATATCTTGAGCATGGTGCTAAATCTAAGGGCTAATATCCTGTGGTGGTTTGCCAGGAAGGTGCAGACACCTCCGCTGGACTTGAAAAGGAGCTGTGATCAAACCTCTCCTGCACTTACCCTGCTTTGGTTGAATTTCTGATTTTGTTACAGCCTGGAAAAAGCACTATATTTTTAAACTTATTACTTAAATTTAATTAAAGAAAATACTGTAAGCCAGGCCCAGTGTTTCAAGTTTTTTTTTTTTCCCAAGAAAGGGTCCTTTTAATTTCGCTATAACAACAGCAGCTTCTTTTCTATCTACTGCACCAATCCACCTTAACACCTGATGACCCTGTTCCTAACACACACACTCCAATTATTGGCTTAATGATATCAAACTATCAGTCCGCCTCATGAGCATTCCCACATGGAAACCGATATAAATAACTTGCATGGAAAAAGGAAGGAAATGTGTGGAGAAAGAGAAGAAAGAGAAACCGACTAAAGCTGTCACCTGAATACTGATTGGTACTTTTTCATCTTTGGTGTTGCAGGCTAGCCTATACAGAGGAGGGTACAGTCGCTTCACTCCCTACTAAAAGAAAGAAAAAAAGCGAGAAAAGACAGAGACATTACCCCAACAAACAAACAAACAAAAAAAAAAAACAATCTAAAAAAAAAAAAAAAAAAACTCAAAACAAGCGAACACCTGGTCCTTGGTGGAGAGCTAATTCAAACTAAAAGCTTCCAGGTCCCAATGCTGAGCCCCTCCCCTGACACCCTCTCAAGCCGATATTTCTACAACAACCTATTTGATGTCATCATTGGTCTGCTCTTGTTTTGTATTCACATTGTGCTTTTGGTTTTCTTTTGGAAAGTTTTATGCACATGTGCATTATCTTGATTGCTGACTATGGGTGCTGTGTCACCATTACCAATGTGAGCCTACTGCAGCACGCATGATGCATGCTCAGAGGTGTGTGTATGCAGCCGCTGTCATCTGACTAAGAATATACTGGGGCATTTGTTTATGATATATATATATATATATATATATATACACACACACGAACAAACAGCAAACATAGCAGGTCTGATCCCGTCGACACTGGATCACTAAACAGTCAATTATTATTAATCTTCCATTTAACAGGCAGAAATCGGCCCACACGCTGACTGACATGCCTTGGTAATTCTTAGTTCAAAGACAGCACTGCTCTGACTGCTTCTGTTTTCCTGTAAAAGTTGGAGGGTCCTACTGTCGTGCACTCGCATTAGAGCCTCACAAGCTGTACTATGTGGTACGACAGCATGCAGAGTAAAGGGTCATGAAGGTCTGTGTTGGACTCACAACGGTCACACCCCAGCCCCGTCTCCTGCAAATTACTGTGCGTTTGTATGCAACCATTCTGCGTTGGCGGTTATGTTTTAGGGGGGAAATGGGCCGCAGGCTGGGCTACGTTCAGGAACACAACCTCGTGGCATTTCACGCAAGTACAGCCAAGGGTAAATATGCGTGGACGAGCGCTTGCCTTTCACACCATCACCCGGGGTTCACGTCTTGTCTCATGCTAGTAGTTGGCACTGATATTTGTAAATACTTCACGAACGCAACAAAGGAACCATGTGCTCTCAGCTGGAGAGCGCTCGTCTTACGTTAGGTGGCGTTCGGTAAAAAGGCCTCGTCGCTTCCCCCAGTTTGTAACGCACGCTTTCGCAAAACTGATGAAATCATAAGTGTTATTTGTTACGGAAGTCATTGTCAAGTCAAGTGTTTTTAATAGGCCGAATCGTTCTCCTAATAAAGAGTAAACTCAACTTCATGTCTAAAATACTGGCGAACTAATCTATTTTTTTTGGTTGGTTGGCACTGAATGTTTTGCAGTTTGTAAGATTATAGTTCCTTACTTTTAGTTTTAGGTTTTGTGTTAGTAGTCGTGCTATGTCACATTGTGTAGCTACATTGTGATACATTGTTGTGTTGGAATGCGTCTAAAGTCGTTAGACACACCTAACGACAAATTACAATCTCAGTAGAGACTGTAGCTTGAAAATATATTTATTACAGGACTGGTGCCATTAGTCAAATGGCTATTTAAAAAATCGTCTGATCACTGGAGTCAGACACATTAAGGAATACGCCCAAAAGTTACTGGTTCCAGAGTTTATATTATTGTACATCGAATCGCTTTAGTTTTGGATTGCTGGTTCAGCAAAAAGCTATTCGAAGGCATCGCCTTTGCCTCTGGGAACTCCTCGTGGCCATTCTGAACAAAACTAAACGGGCAATCAAAAAATTGCATTGCGCTGTTGCCGGGGTTGCATAGGAAGGTAATTTGCAGAAGACCCGGTTGCATACCCTCACTCATACACCATGGCAGGTAAACTGTACTCAAGGTGCACCAAACATGTTCCACATGGCCTCACACACACACACACACACACACAGTAAAGACGCAGCACCGAGGTGGGTGAACCCGACACAGGGCTGTTCTGCTACGAGTCACCGGTCTCTTTTTTTAAGCATTGCACAAAATGTTTTACCTCAGGATAAGCTAACTGAAACTCACAAACTGGAATACAGTGCTAGTCACTTCTCAGCAGGCAGGATAGTTTCATTTCTAACACAACCAGCAGGTTTGTCCTCTTCAACACGGCTTTCTAGAAGAGCTGATTTATGGTTTTTGTTTAAGCAGAGACCCCTAAGAGAGGATTAAAAAAAACAACAAAAAAAACACTCTACTGTTGTTCTTTAATAAAGCTACTGTAAAATATTTATGTAGACATATACTTTATAAAACATTTTCAACTGTATACACACAAGTACAGTAAGATATTATATAAAAGCACCCAGGAGTTGGGGGGGACAGTGTAAATGTGAGGAGTGCAGCAGTGCTCGCCTCTTGGTCGACATACAGTGATTGCATTGGCTTCTATTACAACCTTGTGCTACGTGAGGTGGATTGAAAAGAAAATCCCTGTGTAGCTACTGCTCGCTGTCACGATTTCAGCGCAGCTACGGAAACACGACTCAAAGCTACTGCTAATTTATATGTACTCACAAAAGTGTTCGTGGTCTCAAAAGAAAAAAAGTCTGTTTGTGGCACTTTATTTGTTTTTCAATACTTTCCGAGATGTAACATATTTATAAAAGTATCATATACGGCTAGTCATGTTGAGTAACGATGTTAAAAGTCATATAGAGTAATGTTGTATATCGGAAAAGAAAACGAACCCATTATCTCATGAGTCAAAGCAAATCTTTGTGTGTGGGTAAACAAACGTCGTTCTTCCTTTTATATGCTAGTACGTGCACACCACTTGGGGTTTTTATAGGAGTCAAAACAAATATTTGAATATTATTTTTACCATTTTCAAACTGGAGGAAGTGGTTTGTGCATTTGTAGGAGTTTCTCGTCCAAACTCTGCTGCAGAGTGCACGTGTGGGTGTTCAGTTAGTGACCACTATTAGTAAGCTAGACTGCAATGAAATAGATTTTTAGTTTTCTGATCTGAATGTGTGTGGCTATGTGCTATATATATATATATATATATGCATTAGAGAGAGAGAGAGTGTGTGTGAGTGTGTGTGTGTGTGAGAGGGAGGAAGCGTATGCAGTTTGCTAACATGCTGTAGTTTGCAGTAAACTAACAGTTTTACATGACTTCACTCTCAATCCCTGTAATAACGTCACCGTAGCTTTACGGTGACCTCGGCGGCCAGAAGAGTGTTCGCTCCAGTCGGCTTTTCCTCATCTCCGGTAACGAGGGACTGCGCTGGCTGCCATTCGGTTTCCTGAACTGGTGTCTGAGCAGAGCCGCTTCACATGCGTTCGCATACAATGCACGAAGCGACTGCATGTGACGGCTTCGGGTTTTACTGAGCGAGAGTGAGAGGGCGTCCGACCATCGGGCTCGCTGTCAGGAGAAAAAAAAAAAAAAAAGCGATGTCGCATGTTGCTCTGATTGGTCAGATGGCTCTTCCCTCGCGTCTTGAGCATAAGTAGCTAAATTAGAATTAACTATTCAAATTGAGTTTCTCCTCGTAAATCGATCCCAACCTTAGATCGGTAACAGCTCGGCCAGCTGTCTTTTGGCGCTTTTCCATCACTCGGCTCGGCTCGGCTCGCTTTTCGCGCCGTTTTCCATTGCAGATAGGACCTCCACAATAGTACCTGGTCGTCATAGCGACGCCGCAGGAAGCTGCCGCGGCACACGCAGGAAATCGAGTGTGTGCTGTTTTTTGATCCTCGGGATGTGGCTGTTTCTCACAGCAAGAAGACGAACGTCTCGCGGCGTAATATTCCGAGTGGCCATATTAGTAACGGGCACATCACGCCATCCCTGGCCAAACGGTTTAAAAATGGCGGGGTTGTTCAGGCTACCCTGTCTGGCGCGTGCGGTGACGATTCTCGCCGGAGGTGAGTACGAGAAAAAAAAGGACTTGGAAGCAGGTACAGGTACACGTTTTACGCAGTGGAAAACCAAACGGGGGCGAGGCGAGCAGGTGCTGCGTGGTGGAAAAGCGCCATTTGTTTGTTTTCATCAGTATTTGTCACCTTCTCATTAACCGCCCTAGTTAATGTCACGTTCGTTCCCAAAAATAACAGGCATCTGCAGGTTTACTGGGCTTCCTGATGTTAAAAGACGCGTTGGGCAACTGCTCGACGTGAATGGCGACATTAACAAAAAATGGCCCCGTGCTTGTGGGCGCGCGCAGTAGTCATCCCAACAAATACCTCACCGCGGCGTCCCGCCCCAGACTCGTCCTTCTTCCTGCGGTCGTGTTATTACAGGGACAGATTTGAGTATCGTCATCTGGGATTGCTCTTATCAGTCTGCACGGGTTTGTCTACAGTTTACAGAAAAAGTTACAATTAGCATTGTTTAACTGTTTCAGTGTCAGCTTATCAAGGCTTAAAAGTTAAAGACCTAACATGTAAATAACTCAGTTATGGTAGTCCGTATTGTGGAGGTCTGAGCCGTTTAATTATGCTTACAGTCAGTCAAAAGTAATTTCAATGTGAATTTATAAAACAAGCACTTTGATATTTTTGGGTTCAGTTTGGTTTTGTTGTATTCCATAACCAGCTTAATATGCAACCAGACCTCTATTTGATCCAAACATGTTGTTCGTACTTATTAATAGTAGTATTGAGATACGTTTACATATCTGCAGAAAATGCTCTTTATCCATCATTTATATTTAATACAAGTATTCACTAAGCCCTGATAAGCTGGCAGGTGCATTTATTAATCCACCTAAAAGATTTGTACAAAAGAGAACCAAGCAAAAAAGTTACAGTACCTGTAAATACATTTAAATGTATATATATATACACACACACTATATCGCAATTCTCTGAGTAACTGTTTTATATGTATTCCTATATGCAGTGGGGTTATCTGTGTATTTTCAATTCAGCTGAACTTGTTCTTGAATTGTATGTCATTTCTATAATGAAGAATATATTGTCTGAAAGGTGTAAAGTCATTTTCTTTTGGATTCATTTCATAGGTAAAAGTATACTATTATGACTTTCTTTATTCATGACTTCTTTTTGTTGTCAATATGTGACATATAAGTAATCTCTGATTGTTTTTGAGTGTCAGAATAAAGCAGTTATAAGAACATTATGTCTGCCGTCCCGCATGGATGTTGTTGTCGTCAATTTAAGGGTTTTCCATCATAACCTGATTTGGGCTTTGGTTGTTTTTTTGGGGGGTTTTTTTTGTATGTGTGCACCTTATTTGTTTCTTAAAAACAGTCCCTCACTTACCCCCAAATAGGGACTATTTCCTCGGTGGCCAAGAGAGCTCAACGCAATTCAGCTTGCCAAAACGTGAACAAATGAAGAAAACATACCTCACACTTAGGAAAAACTGCAAATGAAAGAAATGTTCACCAATTTGACGACGCGTGCGCAAAGAAATGAGCTGCAAATGCAGGAACGCCGCAAGTCGTGCAGAAGACAGAGAAGATACAACTCAAGCAGAAACGGGCTAACGTGAACGCAACATAACACAATAATGAAGCGAAAACACAACGGCAATTGTCTTCTTATCAGGCTACGGTTGCAGTGTGTTGAACTGTCTCAGCCGTCACATTTGTGTTACTAAGTACATCACAATTGAATCCTGCGATCGCCACAAACTAAATTCACTCCACTGCGACTGCAATGCTGCGCCAGCCGAAATCTGGGCAAGTAAAACTATCTGCCGTGGCCAACGCATCTTTTTGTAGCATGGGCGCACCAACCCTTTAATGGGCTCAAGTTTTAATTGCTAAAGGTAGACTTGTTTCAACAAACCATGACTGAAAGAAGCACCTGATCCAACCCTCCCCTGAATCCTGCACGTCCGTGGGTGATTAATATATTTGTCTCCGCAGCCCCGTTCAAGCTCGAGGCTGCCTGTCAGTGAGGACTATATGTAGCTCCAGCACTATTGTGCTCCCTCCCTGCTGAGCCGTAAGACTGCATGTGGATATTTTTGTATAGTGGGTCCCTAGCGAGCGCTCAGTAAATCTGAGGTATAGGATGGATACGGTGAGGCTCGGGCCAGTGTGCAGAGATACAAGGGGAGGCAGGGAGGACACTGATTGAACACGCCACTTGTTTGACTGTTTGTCTCTCTGGATTGGAAGTTGGGGGTGGGGGTGGGTAACGCACTACAAAGGCGTTTCCAAATTAAAGCCTCGTCTTCTTTCATTTCTTTATTTATTTCTTTTGTCAGAAGCTCAGTGGAGCTGCTGAAGATCACTCCGAATTAGCGAGCATCTGTCATGACGAGGGTCCTGGGATGCTCGCCTTGCCTGCCCCCGACACCCACACACCCCACCCTCCCCTTCTCTGCTTCCATCCAGCCCCATTACACCGAGACTTTTCACTTTGCACTGCCAAACTGCCGATCTCCACTTGTATGATTACGGCGCACTCTGATCTTTATTCTGGGGAGAGCAGTAGCACTAGTTTTGGCAGGCGTAAGGCCTCTGCTCCCGCTTCTTTTATGCCACATTACAAGAACGGGATGAACAGTGAATGAAGCTGTTGCCTCTCCGCTCTCAAACTTTTCGCGGTTGAGTTTTAAGCGCAGTTTCCTTCTGGCTGTTTTGAGACTCTGTCGCTGTGTCTTAACCTCGCATTGTGTACATTACATAGATGGAAAAAATGTTGGGGTGGGGGGGGACTTTAAAGAAAGCGTGTGTTGTTTTTATTTCATGCATTATCCCATATGTTTACTCGGATCCGCCCCCCCACCCCCCCCCCCCCCCCCACCACACAAACACCACAACACTACCACTTCCCATATACACCACAAAAAAACCAATACAAAAAACAAAAAAAGAAGATAAAC
>CM022470.1:2022966-2072961 GCA_011952105.1 Coreoperca whiteheadi | reverse complement strand
ACAGCTTTCGAACATGAAGAGTTTATACTCAAATGCCACATGCATTCAAAAAATTGTTCTGTAGGCAAAAGTCCATGCAAGATAAGGTGATTTCAGGAAAAGTGGAACAGTTTTTGGAAAATGTTTTTTTGTTTTTTTTTTTTTTTTTTTTTTTTTTTTTTTTAAAGAAATGAATGAAACAGTCAGTTCTCGTCCTCCTTCCAAACTGCTGATGTACCCAACTTTGTTATCTCTCTGAATCTCGGCCACGGCTCACAAAAAAGAGGCACAACACGCAATAAGTTCACGGGGAACTAAAAAACGAAAAACTGCTGAGTACGCCCAAACGTGCCCCAAGTCATAGGAAACATCTTTGCCCCATCATCCCACACAGGTTTCGACTGAAACCCAACCTGGTTAAAGGGCAGATTCACCCAAACCCCAAAAATGATAGAAAAAAAAAACCTTTTTGGGTGATTGAGGGCAAACTGTGACACATTATTACTTTTTTCCTCTAAATATTAAACATGTCTACTAAATATTCTAATACAAGGAAGCTACAGCAAGAAATTGAGATAAATTAATCATAACAGATTTTACAATCCAGATGCCGGAAGCTAGCACTGCCGCACATTGGAATCAATAACATACTGTAATTATCACGATTACATCCCACCTTAAAGAATATAATTCTATGTGACAAGCTTTACACAGGCCTACAATTCATACGGAATCATAAGGTAAGCGATTTAAGGCTGACTGGGGACCTTAAAAATGCTCTTCAAGAGGATTTTTTTAAAATCCAAAATATGGCTCGCACTGGTCAGGGAGGGAGCTCTGATATCACAGGTAAAAGTGTTCCAACTAGCCGACATGTGATTCATAGTAAAAACCCCAATATCGACACGATGATGTATCGGTCTCCCTCTGCTCTCTCTCAGCTGCTGCCCGGTGCAGGATTTAGAACCACTACTGGTGTCCATCTGCACACCGGATTTAAAATGTGGCTTCGCTGCGACCCGTCTGTTGTCCGAAGCCTCTGGAGACGGAGGCAGGAGAGCGCGCCGTGCCAGGAAACACTCGCTCGCTCTGACGGCCTCCGACCTCCACGAACACGTGCAGTGATGCTGCTTTTCTCCTGGTAAAAATCCCCGTCTGGAGGTGCCGAGTATTCATGCAGTAAGCTCATGGAGAAACATTTCCCAAGGTTTTTCTCTTTGCTGTCGAACTGTGCAACTGATCACGTGACTCAATATGCGCTGTACATTGTTATGAACGGGATTTAAATGCTTTAGTCTGCACCTTTGGCCTTAAGTGGACTAGGGTGCTAATTGGAAGACGCTGGTTAGGCTGCTGTTATTTATCAAACTTTTTAGAATACATGGGCGTGTTTACGGACCTGCAGGTCAGTGTTACGGCAGTGTGGAAAGGGTGACCTGTGAAAAATGAGGTTGCACATGAGAGAATCTGTGTTGCGGACGATCCTGCCTGTTGGTTTAAGGCAGCTTACTGAGCGTCTGTTCCAGCCAAATCCATTTTTATTCACCCTGTGGATTATAGGACCAGTTGGCAAGGCTGCCCTAGTAGTTCCAAAGCCAAAACAAGGGCCATGCAGGTGGATGCCCTGCATGTAGGCCATGGAAAATTGCTTGATAGCTCCCAAATGCATGTTTTTGTTTCTTCCATATTTTCACTTTTTACGCCAAAAGGACCAAGGCTCGGATACAATATCACATCAGACTGTTTGAATTGTGTCAGGTTCTCTCTCTCTCTCTGAGCGGCCTTTAGGGGGCGCTGACACACTGGCGATGAGAGCAGCTGTCTGGACAGGTGCTGAGGACACACTTCTCAGCCGCCGCATGCGTGTGAAGTCTCGGGGACGGTGCTCACAAGTGCCGCTCGCCTGCAGAGAACGTCCTCGATCAGACCTCTGAGCCTGTCGCAGCACACGTGGGAGGGGAAACGAGGGCCGCATGGGAGCGCCGCTCCGTCTGAAATCTAAAATCTGACGCTGAGCTTAGTTCTGATCATGGCACTGAAGAGCCAAGAACAATCAGAACTGAAAAGATCTGTTTGTTTAATAAACACTATGGAGTCTAGGGGCATTAAGCATTCGTAAGGTCCAACACTGAAGTTGGGTGATAAGATGTTCCAGTTTATCCCAAAGGTGTTGGGTGGGCTTGAGGTCAGTGCGGACCAGTCACACGCTACGCCAAACAGGGAAAACCAGTTCTTTATGGATCCGGCTTTGTGCACAGGGGCATTGTCATGCCGACACAGGAAAGGGTCTTCCCCAAACTGTTGACACAAAGTTGGAAGGACACCTTTGCCTGAAATATCTAGGCTGTAGCATTTATATTTCCCTTCGCTGTAACTACAAGCTAGTATCCAAAGTCTCCACATACCTTTGGCCATTTAGTGTAATTCTACTGTTGCTGCTTCAGATTTCTGTGCACATGCATCACCTATTACATGTCTAACTGTGTTGGAAAGGGGATCCCTCCACTGCTGCTCTTCCTGAGGACTCTCCAAGCTTTTTGTCCTTTTGTCGAGTTTTTTCCTTCCAGGAATCAAGGGTCCAAATTTGTTAAGCGTAGTAGAAATGAACTCGATTGTGTGCCACGTCTACAACACAAAAGGGTTTACCGGCTCAGAACGGCACAAAGCATGCCGTCATAGCCTCCTTCTGGCCACATCCCACTGCCTTCCCGATCTGATGTTTGCACTCCAGAAGTGATGACCTGCACAAATGGGGATGACGGTTCACACTCTCTGACAGTCTGGACATCCATGGTGTTGCACTCACTTGTTCGAGGTAACGGAAGAAGTTGTGTGAAGAATGCAAAAGAGAGACTGGGATAGACATTCAAACCCCGCCTACTTTCTCACGTCCACACGTCTGGCCAATCACGGCGAATGTGCGATTATCGAACTGTCGATTTTGGAGAGTAACAGAAACGGTGCGACGCGCTCGTGATTTAGGGTTATATAAATAAACTCTGACTATAAGCAGGTTCTTATGTCCTGTTGCAGTAAAGCTGCATCTTTAAGATTTCTATCACACATATCAGCTGCAGTAACTGTCTGCCCAGAAACACAGAGGCAAACATCTCTCCCCTCTGGTTTGCGATGAGTTACAGGAGAACACTGGCATGTTTCTGCCATCAGGATGTGTGTTTGCAAAAGGCCGACGTCTATCAGTAACAGATTGTAAGACGCTGATACATCAGCGCTGTGTACACTCATTTGTGAACATGGAGCCAAGCTAAGCTCAGCTGCAGGTGGTCAACAGATATGTGAGGAAATAAACTTGCTTGTATAACAGACGAGCTCTATAGAAATGCAGCGGAGTCTGTGTATCTGGATCATTTTTGTTTTCCTTTTTTTCGGCGACATATGGCAAGAAATGGAAAACGGACCAGTGGGCCTCAGCACTGGTGTTGAGTTGTTTACAGTGACTGCATCATCCATCAGGCAACAGGTCTCGGCTTGGCATGAGTTCCCAGAGTGCACAGATGCTTAATGGCGTGACAGGTTGTGTCCAGGCTCTCGGGCACCGACCAAAACGCCACTGGCTGCTGGACGGAAACACCAGACAGCCTCGGGACACCCGGCGGAGTCAGCATTCGGAGGGGCTCGTCACGCCAGCTGAGGCTGCAGCTTCCGACTCTGAATGACACCACAGTGCACAGCCCCGAGATGACGACACGACCCGGAGACAGGACGATTAATGATGGGAATACAACATTTGGTCGTGAAGGACCTCTTCATTTTCTTATTCTCAATTAAAGCCTGTTGTCATGTGACAGCAACGGTCAAATTACCCTGATGGCAGAACATTTACATTTACATTTAGTCATTTAGCGGATGCTTTTATCCAAAGCGACTTACATATGAGAACATCCACAAACCGAAGGCGCAGCTTCGGGAGCATTTTGGGGTTCAGCATCTTGCTCAAGGATACTTCGACGCATGGCTCGGGGATCGAACCGCCGACCTTCCGATTGGAAGGCGACCACTCTGCCACCAAACCACGGCCGCCCCAAAGTACGACTGGGTTGGATGATGATGTACTCCAGGTTTTATGTTATGCTGTTACATATAATGTGGGCTCATATACAGGTTTGTATTATGTTTTATGTTACGGTCTGTGTTTTACCTGGCTGTGAGACAAATTTCCCCTTGGGGACAATAAAGTTGAAGTGTGTAGAAAAATTAAACAATCCAGGTAAAAATTGGTGCAGTTTGTGTTTTAGAAATGTGTTTCTAAACTACTTGTTTCTTTTGACCATGAGCACAATCTTTACCGAACCCAAACCATCTCCTGTCTCTCTCTCTCTCTCTCTCTCTCTCTGCAGCCGTCACTATCTAATAAAGGCAAAAATCCTCAGTTATCTTAAAACAAATAACATTTTTTCCACCTTGGCTACAGCAATTTCTCTAATGAACACAAGAGATCACTTGTCAGGAAAGTGTAAGCATAGAGTAGGTTGTTTAAGTGTTTGAAGAAACAATCAAAACCGTTGTTTTTCTGGTTGAGGATAGTCACTTTTGGTAAGTTGCAGGACAAAAACGTCTACAATACGTATATTTAACCATTGTCTCAAAGGAATTTCAATGACTATACTTTAACGTGTAGGTAAGGACTTGCTGAAAACAAATAAAAAACAATTGTCATACAACCTAGACGCACAAAAAAACCTTGAAATTTAGCACGGATTTATAGACTTCCTTTGACCTGAAAATAGCTAAATCAATACTTACTTAATAGCTGCTATTATTAAACATCACTGCCACATGCTGTAGGCCAAGCACATGATGTTCATTCTTAAAAAGAGGGTACATTTATCAAGAAATTTGATCATAATTCCTCAACAAACAACATGTTTGAGAATTAATATTTGTTTGATTGGATTTACACTGTTGTCAGAAGCAGCAGTTGGAGTGAGGGGCACGGAGAGTAGTAAGAGCCTCACTGTGCAACAGAGAAACCCAGGTTTTTAAGGTGTAAGCGGAGACGGCAGTGGTCAATACTTGGAGACGATGGGGATAAATTCAGCCTCCCTCTTGGGGCCTGCAAAGGCCACGTTTGTCCTTTTACCTCGCCGTTTTTCCCCGTCTCAGTCACAGAAGCACTTCTGAAAATAGCTCGAGGCAAACCCAGATAGAAAAGAGGAGAGTGTGTTTGTAAATGCCAGGAGTTTGAGCCACGGCGACGGCTGAGATGACGTTCGGTTTGCCGTCTGCGGGGATATTATTTTGGGTCAGATGTGCTTCTCTGCCATATTGTCCGGTGAAGCGGGAAGGCCAGGCCACAAAGAGAGAGCATATGCCTGCCTTTCCCTCCGCCGCCGCCCCTGACATGTGTTACTTCCTCCTCGCTCAGCCCACCTGCCCGTACAAGCCTTATAGTTTGCTATGAATGCCAGCCAACAGCAACAGCATGCAGAATGTGTCAGTCTGCACAGATTAGTCTTCTCAAGGCTCGACGGAGGAACTTTTGTCAGAGAAGATTTTGAACTCGGTTCAAACGAAGAACCATTAGAGATCAGAAAATAGGGTCCAATTACCAGTAATTCTTCAGTCAGTAACACTTCTAACATCATAATCATATTTACACGTTAGATTACTGAGTAAAGTCATTAGAATGAAGACTGATGAAGTAGAGGTACTCAGTAGAGCGAAGAGAACCATTTCATTTATACCTTAAAACACTCCAATACATTTACATATTAATTAGAAATGCTTATATACTCGATTTTTCTAAAATTCTTAAAAGGTTTTAAACTTGTCTGCATACCTTATGCGTACCTGAACGACTCAAAAGCAAATCCTCTACGAGGCAGAACAGGAACGAATCGTCGCTGGTCGAAACTGGACTCACGTTGGATTTTGCACAATGTAAACATAATCAACAAGGCCACGTTCTGGGAGGTTCCCGTATTGTTAAATGTTGAGATCACAGCAGAAAAAGGTGGCAACGAGATCACAGCAGATGGTGCGTTACCCTCATCTGCTACTTTCTTGCTTGCCTGCTTCACATCCCGATGCACCGTATTACCATGGACCAATCATGAGCTGAACTGCAACTTGCAGATGCCTCGCTTCAATTTCTGAGGTTGCACACAACCAACACTTTGAACCACAAAGGAAATGTGGGGTAGCCATCATGCAAACGCAGAGCTAAAAGCAAGTATATGAATACACTCAAGGTCAAGGTTGAATGCACATGCAGAAGGCTGCTTGAACGGGTAAAATAACTGATTTGGACCCTTAAAGTGAGTCTCTGTAACTTCTGCTGAACAGTTAGAAGTTATGTAGTCTCGCTTTAACACACCAAAGTAGAGCCATGAATCGTGCTTATGCACCTCACTCTGCTCTTACTTTAATGAAACTGCTATGATCACGTAAAAACTAAAAAGACATAGTGGCTACAGGGAGGCTGAATTTATCTACAAGATTTTACACATTTAAAAGAAATTTCCACCAGCCTTTAATAACTTTAAAAGACCTGCACATGTTTCGTGTTGTCCACGGATTTCTACAGAATGAGTTATTCATAAACATAACTAGCTGTGACTTCTGAAAGTTAGTGAAGGATGGGTACAGTGATGCCGGTAACGCATTACTCAGTAACGCGTTACTCTAATCCGACCACGCGTTACTATTTCAAAACCAGTAATCAGATTAAAGTTACTTATCCAAGTCACTGTGCGTTAATATGTTTTTCATGTTCCTTAATAAAAACATATTTTTGCTTCCTTCTCGCATCGTTTTCAGCGTGAGGACAGTTCACATCACGTGTAGGCCTAATAATATCGCGCAGCGACACAAACGGAAACCACAATGGAGGGAGGGGAGAGATGCGCGTTTTCTAGCTATTTTGAGTTTGCGTCAGCTGAAGATGGCAATATTAAGGTTCTTTGCGGCGACAAAGTGTTATCTAGCTACAGAAACACTACGTCAAACTTAAAGAAACCTTTGGAGTCGCAGCGCTGCACGGTCAGACCGACAGAGCGAGTCCCAGCAGGTGGTGCGAAGCGGAGAGCAGGAGGCCCCCCACCACCCAAACAACAACAGCTGGACTTCGGTAAAAACTAGTATTGACGTTAAGTGAATTCAAGAAACACTGGCATTATTTTATTTTTTGTAAAAACCTTTTTTTTCCAGGAAATAGTTTTTAAGTTCAACTTAAAATGTTTGGCGATACATTGTTGACGTTACTGTTAAAAATGCACTTCCAATGAAGTGAGTGTCGGCAAAACCAGCTGTCAGTGTTATGTTGAGGCGGCGGGGGGGGGGGTTGTGTGATAAAGTAACTTGTGATCTAACTTTTAAAGGAGTAATCAGTAATTAGTAATAAGATTACTTTTTCAAAGTAACTGTGGCAACACTGGATGGGTAAGTTGCAGCATTAACTACAGTTGAGCATATCATGAGCCCAGCCTTGGCTGACACCCGGCGGGCCGCGGTAGAAGCTGTTCCTGTTATACAACCGACACAAACCCGAAAAACCCACCCGACACCAGCCGCCGCGTGATTATCGCTTGCTTTACAGTCCCATCTGTTTGCCTTATTGATCACCTATCGATCGAAGAAAGCCAACTCTGTATGCTTTTAACAAGCTGGGGGTTCATGGACATTTACAGTCCAACAGTCCACAGTGATCAACTGGGGTCATGCAGCCCAGCCTCCATCGGCCGCAGAGAAACAAAAACGGCCTTGGTGGCACATCTCTCAGTGCAGCCATGACAGGCTCGTAAAATCCCACTGACGTCCTCCTGCCGGGGAGAAGGGATTCGTGTTTCGAGGGAATTCATCCGCTTTGGGGGGAAAAAAAACTTTGATTGATGGCTTTTTGTGCTCTGCTACAGTTTGTGATTGTCTTTGTGAGGGAGATTGTTTGCAACCTGGCAATGTAATAAATGCAAATGTGACCTGGAAGTGCATAAATGGGTGCTCACAAAATGATTTTGTGCGTATTGAAAGTCTGGGTAAAAGCGGAGTACAGGCTGAAATAAAAACAATAAGCATTAGAAAGCACAGATAAGGGTGTTTTTGAGCAATCATTTCTTGTGAAAATCAGCAGGTGCAACACCCCTCTTTGAACTCTAGGGGGGATCGTGCCCTGACCCAAACAGGAAAGTGGAGCTAAAATAGCTTCAGGCAAGGCAGCTTTATTTGAACTGCACATTTCACACACTGAGGCAACTGAAAGTGCTTTAACAGAAGAGAAAATACAGTAAAAGGGGAAAGATTTAACAATTAAAAAGTGCAAAAGTGCACACAAGAGATCCATCGAGTCAAAAAGAGAGACATTGCAGAGTGAATTAAAAAGTGAAAAGCACATTAAAAACACATTTACAATAAAATAAGGAAATATAAATAGAGAAATATTGCGGAGCAGATGAGCGTTGCCCTGACAAACAGAAACAAATGTCAGGCGGCGGGTTAGGGGTGAGTTTGAGAGAAGAAGGGACACACACGAGTCACCTGCAGACCGTCTGCACTCCTCCGTTAAAGTCAAGTCCGTCTCAGTGATCTTTCATGTCCTGAAAACCAGTGTGACCTTTCAAAAACTTCCAACTTTACACATCCTGCAGACTCAAGACAACAACACTGAGGCTCTGCGCTGCGAGGTGGGCAGCCGTTTGTTGGATTACGACCAAGGTCAGCCAAGGTCAGAGCTGAGGTTGTTGTATGTCAGCACTGTTGCAGTGGGTGAAGAAGTAACTATCCAGCAATCACTGTACAAGGGCAATTACCATTTTTAAGCATGTCTTTCCTTCAGTGAGTTACATTGTTCCTGAAAGTGTATGCCATGAAGATGCACATCGTCTTAATAAGTGAACTATGTCCACGTGGGGTTTTAAACCTTAACTGTGAGCATAATGGAAAAATCTTTCATGTAATTAATGTAATTAATATGAATGCAAGTAATGTAGCCTAACCCTAAACTATGTTTTAGAAGTGACGTGGTTTTGTTCCCTCGCGGGGAGTCCTTGACTGACTACGGCAGAAGTCAGCAAACAAACATTTTATTTAAAGACGCCTCTTTGGGCACTCGAGGACACCGTACAACACGTTACCTTTATCCACAATGTTTCTGTCCTGGGTCTCAAATCCAACACGTGTGCACACACTTCCTGTCAGAGGGTTTGGTGTCTTCGTTATCTGTTAGGACGACTTGCAAAGCATCCGCAAGATGCACATACGCACACCCTCTAGTATAATCTTTGAGTAACGCACGTATGTGAACAATTTGGTTGTCTACGCGAATGCTTGGTAAAAAAGTAATTGTATTTCAGGCTTTACTCGCGACAGTTTGACCGCAGGATCATTTGCGAGCAACGCGAATAAACACAACCCGTGAATGCTCGCTCTTAATCTGGTTTACTGCAGTGGTATGAGCTGAAAATAAACAGATTTTGCTGTGATTTAATTGCAATAAATGGATCAAGAGGATGCCGAATAACTACATCCTGATGACGGTTTGTAAAAAGCCTGAATTCAAGCTTTGTCAGGTGTGTGTTCTGAATGGAGTTCGGATTGATCACGGCTATGCTACGCTAACTTGACTCTGACTGAACTCAGCACTCACCAGACTCTGGTTTTTCCCCTCTCCTCTCTGTACGTCCATGCGTACATTGTGTGAGTACACAAGTACATTTCCCCTCCAGTCAGCAGTCAACATGGACAAAGTGAGACACCCAACAGTGGAGGTCGGCACCTCCGCGGCTCGCTGCTGCAGACAGGTTGAGAAGCGAGAGTTAAGATGAATCCACTTTTTAATCCCAAAAGCTTCAAAACTAAACTGAGCTCTCCTCCGGCCGGTAAACGGCTCCGGATCAGAGCAGAATCCGGTGTGACTCTGGGTGTTTATTCCCCCAGAAGCTCCGGCTCTGACCCCGGCTCTCTCCTCCAGAGCTCCCTAGCGCTCGGCAGCTGTCCACCGCTCCACCTCCTCCTCCTCCTCCTCCTCGCCCAACACTCTGCAAAGCCCCGCAATACGTGCAAAGTGTTCGCTCAAGTTGAATATTTTCAACTCTCGCAAATTTCCAACTTTGTAGCTAACGCCACCGCACGGAAACTTTGTTTCTTTGTTTCAGCGCACCACTACCGATCAAGTTTTAAATTTTTCAGACGTTCTACAATAGTTAAAATTTTGGCTCAAACATCATATCAGTACTGTACATTCAAACCTGACCATGCTGTTTTTTTAAGCTGATATTTGAGAAATTGAAAAATGTTACTGTTTAAAAAGATACTTGTTAGTACTCTCTGGTGGACAAACTATGTGACGGCAACACTATCTAAATCAGCTGCAATTTCTTGTTACTCTTTTAAAAGCATTTACACTGATAAGATATATACAGTACAACACTATGTGGCCTGAAGTAAGTGGACAGCCCCGCCCACACACCTTTGGTCTTGGGCTGTTTTTCCTGGTTTGGGCCCCGTGGTTCCAATGAAGAGAAGCCTTAATGCCACATGTTTTAATATGACAATGCCCCTGCGCAAAAAGCCAGGTCCATAAAGAAATGTTTTTTCCAGCTCGGCGTGGAAGAACTTGACTGCCCTGTCCAGAGACCTGCCCTCAACCCCATCCAACGCCTTCGGGACGATGAACTGGAACGCCGACTGCGAGCCAGGCCTTATCGCCCGAAATCACTGTTGGACCTCCCTGATGCTCCCTCTTGTGGTCGAATGGAAGCAAAAGCCTGCAGCCAGGTTCCAAAGTCTTGCGAAAAGCCTGAAACCAGAGGAGTGGAGGCTGATAAAACAGCAGGTTAATCCCCATGGTTTCTGAATGACATGATTGGGTGTCTACGTGCGTTTGGCCATGTAGTGTATGTACTGAGCGCGACAAACTTGTCCGAGCTCTCTGGTGGGCAAACTATGTTATGGCGACACTGTTTCTAAACTACCTCAAACAAGTCTTTGGCATTTCGGAATCGCATACTGAAATTGACTTGCAAGCTGATACTGGTATATCTTTATGTTAAATTTAAACTAGTGTATGCGCACATATGGTAATATACACATATATGCACACAGAGTACAGTATTTAACGAGTGTACATGTATACAGCTATACATTCATGGACTCTGTATGTACACAGACACAACGCTCGTACTTCAAGAGATAGAACGGAAAAGATAAGCACTGACATGTTTGTCCCAGAGAACATTTCAAGGACAAACCTGTTGATGTGAGCTGCAGCAAGACAGGAAAGACCCGGAGCGGAGCGGGAGATGCCAAAGAATAAAAAGGAATGAGTTACCAAATGAATGGGTCTTGGGGAAGAGTGAGGAGAGATGATGCATTATGCTGCGATGGTTGAAAAAGAGGCTGTAGTATGTTGAGAGTTGTAAGGCGGCCGGCGCTCCAGCAGCGGAGGGAGGGAAATAAATGGGAGGGGTGGAGGGAGGGAAACAGAGAGGAGGGAGGGAGAATGAGAGGATAAATCCTTACTACATAATGATTAGAGCTCACAAGCCCTTCCTGTGACACGGAGTGTAGGAATCAGGATTACAGCGAGCCACTGAAGCCAGAGTGAAAGCTCTGCTGATGGAGGAAGGAGGGGCACAGGTAGGAAAAGAAAAGACAAATACAAACCGCAAAACAAGTGCAGTTAACTGAAGACTAGAACAAACGGGGTGTGTTTCAAGGGGAGGCAGGGGGCAGATCCAAGCTAAAACAGACATTTTAAAAAGACACAAACTCCAGCGGCTGACTCGCGTCTGTCCCCCTGCCCCGGCCATCTGTCGCCGGCCGCAGACATCCTCGTCCCGGGCAGCTGGATCACTTCTCACCAGTCTTATTTTGATGGAGCGGGCCACAAGAGCGCCGCTCGCACCAGAGGAGGGCGACGAAGGGAGCCTGGGAAATGAAGACATGGGTCACCTTGCTCAGTCTGTGATAGATGGGACTCACAGTGTGGACAGGTGTCTCAGCCAAAGATGGATGTCTTTCTGAACTGGGCAGCGACGGAGAAGGACGAGAGCGAACGGTGAGGATTTGTTTTGCGCCGATATATAGCGTGGTGTAAGTTTCTGGCAGCTTTCGGAGCTTTTCTGAAGTCTCATTCTCCGGCCAAGAGAGGAATTATCTTTTCCCCAGAGGTGAGCAGCTGCAGAAGACCTTTACTGTTTGTCATATGCACGCTCACAGGTTTCTCCTCAAAGCATTCTGGGATATCTGAGGTAGCTGTCTCAACTTTAACTCCAACCTGGAACATTTAGCCAGAAGCACAAGTGCAACTGTGGACAGCCACGATTTGTTCATTTGTTTTGTTTCTCCTCCTCCTCCTCCGGCACCTGCTCACTTTGATCTCCCTCCATCACTCCGTCCATCCTCCTCCTCCTCCTCCTGTTCTTCTTCCTCCCTCCCCCCTCTTTACCAGCGAGTGATAATGTGACCTTCTGCCAAAGTGCTGGAAACCATGCCACCGTCGCAGCAGGCTCCTCTGTTGCTGCCACTGAAATAGACTCAAACAAGTGCAGGGAGAGGAAGGCGAAGGGAGGAGGGAGAGGACGAAGGAGGGAGAGGAAGAGAGGAAGAGGGCCAAAGGGGAGAGAAAGAAGAAAGAGAAAGGAGAGGAGGGAGAGGGAGAGAGAAAAAAAAGAAAAACGGGAACAGGACAGCTGAAGCTGCAGACTCGGGATGAGTGGTGACGAGCCAGGGCTGGATGAGGATTGCCAACACAGGTAACAGATCACCTTCATCTATCAGTTAATGCTGCACTTAGATCTATCATCACATCACTGATCACAACATGTATCTGTCTGCTTAAGGCTAGAGGTAGAATTTGCCCTCAAATGCTCTTCAATTCAAAAACTGATTGTCACCAAGTATGGAAATGCTTTCTGCTTTTTGCAATTGTGTTTGGAGGTGTGTTGTAGTTTTTAAGTAGCCCAACCCCCCCAAGAGTGCAGACGATCAGATCAAAAGCAGCACTCGACAGGATTCACGTCGGGGGATCAGACAGCACGATGTGTTTGGCTTTTTGTGCCTGTTGTAGGTGTGTGTGGTGGCTGTAACTGTTGCTTTAACTCACTGAGCTGTCGGGGGGATTAAGCAGAGCGGATCGATGCGTCATTGTAAACAGTTAGAGCAGCTGAGAAGGGCTTTGATACCTGCCTGCCGGACCTGGGATACTGCTGCTGCTACATGGGAAATTGAACTGCCACTGACGAGAGACTTTTCAGGATGCGAGAGAGTGAGAGGTTCCTGTAATTATTGAAGGATCCGGTCTGACTCCATGAATACAGAACAGGTCTTCTTTTTTTCTTTGTTTCTTTTTTGAGGCATGAGAATGAGACCTGAATCGGCAAAACTGAAAGCTCAGTTCTTGTCTGAGATCAGTTATAGGCAGGCTGAAAGTGACTGACACGCAGAGCAGCGCAACAAAATACTCACGCCGATGGCTTGGTAAAGGTGTAAGACCTTATAAAGTTAACCAAGAGAAACAATCACACACAGGGCAATAAAGAAACGGCTAACCGAAAACAAGAGCAGCAGAGCAGAACAGGAACAAAGCCATTTGTTACACAAATGCTGCCACAAGATCACCTAAATCATCAGCTACGGAGTGTAATAACGTGTAGCAGCTGCTTATCAGCAATGTTTCTTCATCACAAAGTGTCAAGAAGCCGTCTGCACTAGTAGCTAAACACACAGGGAGGAATTCATCCATTACAACTGATCGGATTGTCCATAACTGACTGAATAACTGTCCCTTTATCTCAGAGTACCAGTTAGATTATTCTGTCACGGGCCGCAAAAGCCCGTCGAAATGAAACTTGTTGGACAGACAAATGAGTGTGAAAATGGCTTTAATGACAGAGAGGTCACACGTCAGAGGAAGGTTTATATAGTTGCCTGGTTCAAATCAGACGCAAGAGTGATGCAGTGAGAGAAGGAATCCACTGGGACCTGTCCTGTAGATCAGATACCAGTTTGGCTTTTCAAGAACTGAGCCCGTCTCTTTCCCACCTCTTTGGCCAGCATCTAGTATTTCACTTAAAGGGTCAACTTTCCCCGTTACAAAATAAACATATTGTCTTTCCTCGACAGTGGTATCTAGCCATGCAGACCATGGATGAAAAACCTTGTATCTATGGAGAATACAACTGCGGGATGTAAAAAAACAAACAAAAAACCCCCCTCATCAATCAGGGATCTTTTAATGACACCGACTGCTGATACAACCTTTGAGAAAAAGCTGAGCTAATCATTGCTGAGGAAGTTTTGATGTTCCTGCCTCGTTTGAAAGCGTCAGTTCATACAAATGACCAAAACATGCATTTCACTTGCCTCTAGAAGAGTGGTTCCCAACCTCGGGGGCCGGGAGCCCCAAAGGGGTCGCAAGACAAATCTTAGGGGTCACGAGAAGACTGACAAGACAGGAAGGAAGAAAAACAAAATAGAATGCATTTCTTTTATTTTTTGTTGTGAAATACTGGATAGTTTTACGTCGTCTGGCCTCTAAACACAATCTGAGAAGAATAAATCTTATTCAAGCAGTGACAAGCGGCCGGCCGTATGTAAACACAACTTTGAAACCGCTGCTGTAGAACATGAGTTCTCCAAACCTTCGGTTTGTGACCCGTCACAGGTCGCACATGTCTAATGAACTGTTTGCTTCTCAGATTGACTTATTTGAATAATTTTTAGAGGCCTGAAGGGGTCAAATTGTTTGGTGATTCATAAGAAAAAAGGCAAAAATTTGACCAACATCTGAAAAAAAAACAAGAAAACAGAAAGCAAACCGCTGCACTAGAACACTTTTCGGCTTATGACTCTTCAAAGCCAAGCAATACCTGCTTACGATCCCGTGGTTGCATATGTTTCAGAGTTGTGAGCAGTTCAGCAGAAGAGGGATGTGCCCTTCTCAGACTGTTTATTTGAATAGTTTCTATAGCATGAAGAAGTACAGCTCTCCAAAGATTTGTTAAAACATTTTGGAAACAAAAACTACTTTATGTAGCAGAATATTGTCTTCATTCCCATTCCCCATGTCTTGTTAATCATCTCACGAACCCACGGACGGGACTGTTCTAGCCATGGAGACCATTTTGGTTTAGTTTACCCAGATTTGACATTTTTGCTTCCACCCCAACCTAATGAAGGTGGATGGAATTTCATCTGTGGTATTCACAGCACTGAAAATATATTCCATTCTTGCAATTTGGGTGAGCGACCTTTGACAGTAAAGCAGAAACCTTGTTCTCAGTAATGATCTACAGATATTTATTTAAGTGGTTTGGTTGCAAAACAAGTCAGACACCAGCAGTCGGTAAATATCCCTTAGTGGTTCTAATATTGGGAAAATCATCCATCCCGCGGGTGGAGGTTTAACTCTGTACAGATAAAATGTGCTTTTCCTCCATTGGCTTCACCTGAGAATGAATGAATGTGTGGAGTGAGACGCTGTGAACAGTGTGGCACCAGTTAGGCAGCTGAAAAATGGCTGTTCATTAAGTTATGCCAACCATATCCTGGTTTCAGTAATTGGATGTACTGGAGATGTATGGGAGTGCAAGGCGAGGCACTCACATTCTCACTTTCCCCTGTCACATGTTGCCATGTGACCGATGCAAGGATTCACAGCCCATCACACGACATGGCGCAATCTCTCTCACACACACACACACACACACACACAATCGCACAAATAACGCACCAACAGCCACGATGGAGGAATCTTGTGTGGACGTCAGGCCGAGGGAGGACCCTGATCAATAACACAACTGATACATTCAGTGATTAAGCAGATTTATTTTGTTGCTCTACTAATCCCACGGCCAACCACTCCAAATCACACACACACGTTTGTACTTCACTACCTGTGAGGTTCCTCATTGACATATCACATTCACTAAAGAAGTGAGGACTGAACTAAATGTCCTCACATTCAGAAAATGTCCCTTACTGTGAAGGTTAAAGCCCAAACTGGTTCTAACAAAAAGGTAGATGTACAAGACACACTAGGAGTTTTGCGACTATCGGCGTTTTCTAGTCGCAAGGCCTTCCAACACAGTACACCCCTAGTCACGACTAATCCAATAAAATAGTTGAGCTGCAATTACGTCTGACTTGTTTAATCCGTGTATCAGTTACAATTTGTCATGTAGGATTACTAGTCTTGTGAATAGACTCTGAACCAACCTGGAAAACTGCGCTGAGCGGATCAGTTGTTGCAGGAGGAGGCACTGCTGATCTTCATTACCTACTTACTCTCACTTTAAGATAAACTACAGTGTGACAAATCAAGCATCCGTTACAGGGCTGTCAATCGGTTAAAAAACAATGTCATTAATCGCAGAATTTTGCTGTGATTAATCGCGATTAATCGCTTTTTTCTTCTTAATATTGACGCTTGTAATAATAGGTATTAAAATGTAAAATCATGGAATAAACAATGCAAAAGTAAATATAAATTCAAATATTACTGTTTAATAGCATATTTCTAACTTTGAACACAGATTCTCTCCTGTGAACTACAAATTTTCAATAAAAACATCAAGGCCACTGACTGTCAGCTTGAAAGGCAGATTTATTATCCGCACTAACAGAAATAATAACAAAAACCAGGCCTTTGAATTTCAGAGGCTTAGAAGGCAATCATTTCTTATATGCACAAATATAGATGATGATTAACAACAATAAATGTGTTCCATGTTTAAGTGCCAGTTGAATTTCAACAAGGTCCACAACAGTCCATGCAAATATGAAAAAAGAAGGATTCTGACTGACAAATGGAAGACGCACACACCCTTTTCCCTCGCCAAAAGCTTGCCTAACTTTGGAGTTCTGGAGCGCCCTTCGACAACATAGCTAGATGTGGCACCAATGAATGGCCTACGTCATCTAGTTCCATATGATACCAGTATCCTTACTCTAGCTTCAACACCGAGCATGCAACAGCGTCTCAAACACAGTAATGCGTTAATTGTTTTTAACGCGTTAAACACTTCAAATTAACCGAAAAAGATAAAAGACAGCCCTAATTTGTTAGCAACGCTCACTAGGTTTGTCAACACTTCCTGCAGTGATTTCACACTAAAACCTGATTGAATGTAGTAGAAAATATGTAAGTATTGTATTTACAAGAATTGGCGTTTCACACATTAACAACTGTATATCTGGGTATTCTGGGTATTGTGGTTTTAGTAGTCGACAACCCAACTGAATAGATTACAATTAAGAATCATCTGTGATGTTTTCATATTTACATGAATGTTAGCGTTTGTTGTGCTTCTTTCTGTCTGAATCATTTCAGTCAGCCAACTCACAACAGATTATACATTTGCGGTTTTATTCATCCAGTGTTCTGGTAGCTTTTCACTCCCTCTGCACAGGAAGTGATGTAACTTGCGCTTGTGGTTTGTTTGGATTAAATAGACGAGGGTGGTACTGAAACTTGCAGTTAGTTACTTGAGTAGCTAACTGACAGAACACCAATTAATGACGATTATGACGAGTGATCTCAACAATTATTTGATTATGAAGCCATTTGATGAAAACCCATGGGCAGAGATCCTGTGACGGACATTTTTGTATTTTCTGACATTTTATAGACTAAATTAATCAAAACACGTTGTAATTATGCTTTGTCAGCTGTCCAGCTCTTCCACGAACACTTAAGAGGCGACCTGCCTAATCAATTGTTAAAAGAGCAGACCTCACGCCATCTTCACTGGCTCTGCAGACAGAGAGGAGAGCGGGAGGAGGCTGACGGGACACGGGAAAGACAAAGAGGAGGGAAACGAGGGTTGGAGTGGGCATGCTTGCACAGACAACTGTTTCAAATGGATATTGCACTGATTGACAGCCAGTCACAAGCATCCAGGGCAGTAAAACATTTACTGCGGGGGAGGGACGGAGGGACGGACGTTGCAGGATACCAGAGCGATTTATCCAAGGTCATGAGAGAAGTAGTAAATTTACAATCCGAATCAGGCAATGCTGCATCACCACGTGATCCTTTTCCCGCCAATTTATAGAGCCCTGACAGGCCACTTTTACAATTTCAAGCACAGATGCGCGTTGCAATACTGCAGGTGCACAGGTCCTCGGGGCGCTCTCATACTATGCAGCTTAACTGATGAGATCTTAAACTCGGGGCAGAAGAAGTCTGGCAGGCTGTGTTGCTCTCCCTCCCCAAGTTTATGGCTGCGCTCACGGGCACAACAGAGACTCCAGGCCCATTTATATTCATGGCGCAGCGCCACTTGCACCTCGTCTAACGTCCTGTCCCTGTTGAGAAGGAAAACTGACACGGTGTGGGCTTGGGGGGTGGGGTGGGGGGGGCATCTCCTCTTTTTCCTTGTCATTCTTCTGCCTCTTGTGGATACTGACACCAACCTGACTGTTTCTGCACGTGTGGCGCGGGTAGTGGCATATGCAATTTGTAATACCGTAAATTGATTAGCCTAATTGCTTTCTATTCAAAGCTGCATGTGTGCCGCTTAATTTTTCACAATTAGCCCTGAGCGGCGACACGGTGCAGAGCGTCCCCATGAAAGACGGTGACGACGATAACCTTAGAATCGAAGCCTGCAAAGTGGGGGGTGGCGGTGGGATGGCTCTCAGCGTCCGAAAACAGTAAGAGCAGTTTGACTTTGCGTGATGATTCTAAAGAAATCAGGCTGGATACTCTGCACTACAGTCTAACAAAAAGTGACACAGGGCGTCCTGGCTCAGTTGGCAGAGGCAGCTTGTGACGGTGACGTAGTTAAGGTTTATTCTGGCTCTCTTTGTCACGTGTCTCCTCCCTCCCTATCTCCGCTGTCACCTAACAAATACAGGCAAAACGCTCTGCAGACCTAGAACGATGCTCCAAAAAACAGGCACAACCTTTGGTTCTAGGAGTTGCATAAACACCCTGAAGAATTGAAAAGATGAAGAATTGTTTTCACTTTCCTGGACACTGTTTATCGCAGTGAAAATCAATACATCATCTCCAGAGAAAACTATAAAAGCCAGAGTTGTTTATGACATGCTCTGATTGCTTTCCATGGAGTAGTTTTACATGTTGTAGCTGCAATTCGAGGGGCTGGGTCTGTCCGTCACTCGGTTTTGACACATTCTGGAAAAGCACGACGCCCCATCAGTCATCCAGCCAGCAATACCGGCAGAAATATTAATAATATTTTACAAAAGCAGCGTTTCCCTTTCTCTGATGGGTTTTTTTCTGATTCTACTTCCTATGAAGAGTCTCCCTCATGAAAAAGATTTTTTTAAATACATTAACAATATAGGTGACGTTAACATTGAATCAAATTATCGCGTGATGTAAAACAAGTTGCTAAAGAGAATTATCACAAACATCTGCAGCTGTACAGAGCTTTTTAGCCTCCTTTAGCTTTTGTTTCTTTTTTCTTTATTTTTGGTTTTGGTGTTTTGTTCAGCTATTTAGCAAGTGGAACATCAATAGCAGCTAAAGAGACTAAAAAAAAGTGATGTGATGTCCTTAAACATCAACACTGGCACATTTACCATGCTTGAACTTGCTGTCCTTTCGTTTCTACAGACACATAGTCGTTGAGTTTATGAAATATATTTTTTGATGCTTTCATTATTCAAGTCTAGGCCTGTCACAATAATTACGTTATGGACTTATGGTGCGATATGTAATTATTGCCTGTCACGATATCGACTTATCGTATACGCACATGACCAAGGACATTTTTGCCAACATGACGCAGGATTTTCCCTACCATTACTATACTGCCTGTTAAGGAATGAATGACTCTATGGCCTACCCCTGTGCCAATTGTTTAACACTTAAGTGCAATGTTTGTTAATATTCTGATTATTCTTAACAATTTCAAGTTAATTGAAAAGGTGCACTTGCTTATAATATGTCAGTGAAATAAAATGGTTTTAAAATGACAATAATATCGTTTATCGCAATCAATTCCGGGGACAATAAAAGTAGTTAAGTCCAGTTAAGGTTATATAAGAATAAAATATATCTGCATGACTAGACACCACTAAGAGTAAGCAGTGTAATTTCGGGTGATGTGTCCCTTTAAACTGATTTTAGTTGGGTTTATTTTATACATGCATGCTTTAAATACATTAGCAGGGGGGGACAAGGACTGATAGGACCACAAGACCACACACAATTATACACACACACACGCACACACACACACACACCCACACAGGGTAGATTAAAAACAAAGTGGTATGCTCATATGTGGATTAGAGCATGTGTATGCCAGAGATCAGCTGTATGTGTGGGCTGCCACCGAGTCAACTGGGAGAGCAGGCTGGTGACAGCTGGACCGGTGGCGGGGGTGGAGGGGAGCGGTTTGGGTGACGGGCAGCCATGGTTTCAGCTTAACCCGGGTCTTACACTGATCCCCGCTCCACATAGCGTAGGGGCCGCCAAAGACTGATGGAGGACTCTTCCGCCACCCTCCATGTCGTCTGCCACACCGGGTTTTATAGCTAGGTCAGCCTGCAGGGTCAAAGTAGCAATATTACCATCAGAGCAAGGGCCTTAAGCCTCAGGTAAACATCCACCCATGCGTTATGACAAAATGGATTACATTCACAACACCACTGTCCTGTAATCTGCAGCCTCGCAAAGATTATTACCAGCCATGCACATACAATTTGTTCAATCTCGCTACACGGCGTGCTGACGAAGCGAACGCCCCCTGATGGGGTGTTGCACTCGCAATAAATGTGATAAAGCAAAGAGAGAAATGTATCAAACATCTGTCCAATGACAAGCGAGCACATGGACCTCTGTCCTTGGGTAAAAAAAATAATAAATCCTGTTGAACTGTGTTGATTCATTTACTGAATTTTTTTCATTGTTTTAGCGTGAAGCTACACATAAGACTCGAGCTGTGTCACGTGATCAGGGTTATAGCACACGGTTTGGGGGCTTTGCTTCAGCACTAGATGGGATTTCAAAGATAGAACTGTAACTCTAAACTACATAGCTTTCCATCTGCTGTGGCATTTAAAACCTGCTGATCACGGCTCCTCTGATACTATAGAGTCAGGAAAATCCAACTGCTCGGTTCAGCTCCACTTCTCTCGTGAATATTTAAATCCTTTAGTGCGCAGAGACACCAGCCACAGCCTCAATACCCTTCAAATGATTCCTCTTGCAGGATGTGAAAATTTACAAGACATTTTAGGACCTCATTCACTTATAGCAACCCCAGACAGGTTTTCATCCGATCAATCACTTGTCATGTATATTTACTGTAGAGACGTACATGTCTTAAATATGTCTGCAGTGCCATGGGCAGAAGGGAAGGCTGAGTGAATCTGTTTCATGTTCCTCTGTCTCCAGGGGTCAGCAGAAACACATAAATCACATGTGGTTTGGACTGAAAAGAGTCCATTGTGGTTTCACGTTGGGCGCACCTCGGTAGGAAACGCTGCTGGACGCTGCCTTGGTCTCATACGTTTTCATATGACAGCTTGAGGCTGCCATTCATCAAATGGCCATGATACAGAAAACTATACCATAAAGAACGGAGCAGTAAATCGACAGACAGCTTTAGAGATGCCCAACAGGGGAACTCGCTGCAGGAACTAGGAATCCTGAAATCTGACCTTCAGAAAACGGAACAAATCGAAGATATTTTGTACAAATGAGTCCAAAAAAAAAAAAAAGCCACATGTGTCTGATATGAGTTACAGCTGGTGTGTCAGTGTGCTGGCCACCACCTCAGCAGGTACACCCTGGTGCTCCACCCCGCTACATAAGAGCCACACTACCTGCTGCAGTGGCACTTCATTCAATGTCAATTTGCACATTATTGGAATACAGTGTGAAGCTTTTGTTAGTATATTATTGGCTGGATGATTTGGTTTTATTGCACAAGGGTTTAAAAGTTCTTTAAAAGAGTTTTCTGTGAAATATCTGTCCCCCACGACATTCAGAGAAATTGCACCAGATGTTACTTGCATGTATATGCACATTCTGTGGCTGCATGTCTATTTGACAGTGTATTAGAATATTGGCAACCAAAGTTTATGTTTATCTTTGCATAAAAAGCATTTAAAATATGACCAAGATTGGCTGGGTGGCCTTTGTGCTGAAGTTACTTTGTCACTTGTCCAACAGTAATCACTTCATGAAAGACTGTACACTGGCAGTGCAAAACATTAACAACAATTTAAAAAATTAGCTTCACACTGAGACTGAAATGAACAATAATTGTTAGGTTCTGGGATAGAGAGCATACAGAGGAGTGCAACTTTGTGTGCATTAATATTTAATTAGATATTTGCAAACTTAATGGCACGAATGCAGGAGTTGTTTGTGCACTCTGCTGTCCCATAGAGGTTTGCTAAATTCAGCTTTGGCTGCAGAATTTGTTTCCTAAATGTCTGTGTATCCTGAAGGAGTAGCAAACATGCAAGCACATAAGCTTCATGCTATTTCCAGACTGCTACTTGTAAGGATACTAAAATTATAGACGCATGTAGTAGTAGTTTAATGGAAAAACCATATATTATTATCCAACATCAAATACAGTGATATCCCCCCGTCTTTCCCATCCTTTCCTGTTTTTTCTCTCTCCATATACTACCAAATAAAGATGAAATAATAATACAACAACAAATTAGTAATGCAACTCAGTTATCTGAATCTGGTGAAAGTTCAGACATTATTTTGAGAGGATAAGTGGAAAATTCAGGGTGTCGCCTGTGACTCATTAGGATTCACCTTAAGGACCTCACAACACAATCTGGATTTTCCATTCTGATATCTGACATTGAACTGACCTTGAACCCGGCCAACGGACGCTACCAACCATACAGCCACAAATGTCACGCGAGTGGCAAGAAAAATCCACAGTATTGTCACTGGCACCATCTATGACGTCATTAGGTTTTATCCACACCTGAAGTTAAGAATGGCGAGCAACGCCGCCCCAAATCCTGATGCAAAGCAGGAAAAACGCAGTGGTAAAATAGCCATAACCTAATAAATTCCGTTGGCATTTGAAAAACTCAAAACTTGACCAGACGACTTTTACTAACACGGCTACACACTACACACTCTGCACAGACAAGGATTTTCTGTCTCTATACGCATTCCTCCTTTACAAACCTTCGGCAGCGGCCAGGTCAGAGCTCAGCCTACTCTGACTCTTCCATTGGCTACATTAGCAGCGGAAGAAGAAAAACACCATAAGTGCTGTGACTCACCAAGTTTGTGAGTTAGTTTCTTTATCATACATTAGACAAGATTACAGTTAGCAACTTCTTTTTTCATCTCCATGTGATGGCAGTGCCCGGTTGTTAGGTTAGTAGGCTGTTCTGTTTGCTTTCCACATGCTGTAACACGTCGATGCTGTGTTTTCGTTTCTGGCGAAAATCAGCTGGGTCAATGTCCGCGGGTAGATTCCCACCGGAGCCTTTCTCACCGGCCCGATTGTGCAATAATTATCATGCTGTTTCCTTGGTAGGCTTGGCTATGAAAACATGATGTTTCAATGTTGAAAAGAACCCTTCCCAGCGCAGCAGCGCCTGCAGGTTAATATAGCGATAACTGTCTCATCATCAAACATTACCTACACGCCTCGACGCTTAACCCAAGTCGACGCCAATGATTGTGGCTGCTTTTGGTATGGGTATTGGAAATTGTTATTGGAAATTAAGACCAAGGTTGCTTTGGCCATTTTTCTCTGGGACTTGTAAAACAGCCCAGTCTAATGTTTGTTATCTGGACTACTGCAATTGAGAAACCCGTTTAGCTCTGTTAATTAAATCCATTTCCATTACTCAGCACCAGGCCATGTGGAGCTGCGCTAGACTCATTAATATAAAAGACCAATCGTTGTCTTAATGTGTTTGAATACAAGTGTAACAAAGCCTCTGAAGTGGCCTATAACTAATGTTATAAGCTGTTTTAGAGGACCAGCCAAGAGCATCCAAACAATTCACGGATAAATTATAAACTGAGGACTAGATTTGGCGTTGTTTCAATTTGTCTTGTGTCTTCTGCATTCTGAACAAATGTCCAAAGATCAGATAGGGATAACAGGGATAGCAAAAGATGTGGCTTTATTTATGATGATGATCTGGCTTAAGATTTTCCCAGCATTCCCCAAATGATCGGTCAGGACCTGCAGGGGAGGGTCACAGATAGCTGCTGGCTCACATCTATAGGTATGATTTTGGCTCCAGATATTGTTGTTTATCGGAGATGGGTTACAAGATACCTAAGATGAATCACATTTGAACCATATGGAGAGCAACTTTGGATGTGCTACAGCTCGAAGGGAAACGGAATGAACAAAACACTTTTTGATTTGACATTGACTCAAAGGTGTGGACGTACGCCAACTATGTCAAACTGCGGGTATTTTTGGATGCAGATGTTTTTTGGCTTGTCACCTCGTTATCGCTGACACTGTACTCATTATGCTGATGAATCTCCAGATGTGGATTTAAGGAGATTAGCACGGCTGTATTTTATTTTTTAAATCGGACCTTAGCTAAACATATTCATACAGGTGAAAGCAAAAGGAGACATGACGGAGGAAGGAGAAGTGAGTCCTCACTCTTTGTTCAGTAACAGTGGAGGTCAAACTGTCAGTTGTGTTTCAGTTGTGAGACCTAGAGGCATCATGCTGAGTTAGAGAAATCAAGTGGGCATTTTCCAAAGTTGCTTTCTTTTTAGTACATATGTCCTTACTGATAATTCCCTACTGTAAACTTAAAGGACAACTAATTTGGAAGACACCCACTTGATTTGAGGCATCACACAAATATCCATCAAGCTCAGAAAGCATTGATCCTAATTCAGGGGTAACTCACAATGAGCAGCAAAAGTATTAATTACACGGATGTAAATTTAAATAATTCAATAGTCCCACATAATCCCACATTTATGAAGCTTATCATATTCCTAAAAAGGACGGATGGATTAACTGTAGCAAGCTGTATCTAAACAACTGGAAAGTCTGTGTAAAGATTGCATGAATACTGCAATAAAAACGGCATGTATTTAAATTACTTCTCCAAAGCACAAAATACCCCCAACATTGCTACAAAGAGTTGACAGTGACACTTTATTAAAATAAGTGACTAAACAGTTAGTTTAGTCTACTCTAGATTTGTAACGCATTCTGTAAGGGTTTTCTGCTATGACAGGTTGACAACGCCCCTTAAGGCAAATTGTGATTTATGATATTGGCCTATATAAATAAAATTGACTTGACATCATTACAAATCACCATAAAAAATGGTTATAGGCTAGGTTCACATTTTTTCAAGTCTGTCCTAAAACAATACTGACATGCCTGTATGTACACTGAAACGGTTTTTGTTCATGGTAATGGTTTCTACTGTTCATAATGGTTCCAAAGAGATCCTGTTTTAAAGCAATTCCAATGTAAGTAATTGGGACAAAAGCCAAAGTCCTCATTCTGTGAAAACCTTGCATCTCGAAGCTAAACGAGACTTCAGCAGTCTGAGTTTGGCAAATCAAGTGGGTATCTTGCAAAGTTGTTGTCCTTTAAGTATAAAGTAGGGAATTATTAGCAAGGACTTATGTACTAAAAAGGTAGCAACTTTGGAAAATGCCCACTTGATTTCTCTAACTCAGCAGGCTGCAGACTCCAATTAGCTTCAGCTGAACTTCTCAATGCATTTTTACCAAAAACGGGGACTGTGGATTTTGTCCCCCCTCACTTACATTGAAATCACTTTAGAAAGAGATCTCGTTGTGGCAAGTACGGACAGCGTGAACAATTGCAGCAACCAATAACCCTTTCAATGTGCATTTGGGTATGTTAAGAACTGCGTTAAGATACAGTTGAAGAAATGTGACCCCACCCTTAGGTTTAGTTAGATTTAGGCACAAAAACAATTTAGTTAGGTTAGAGAAAGACAGGAGATAGGAAATTAACAGCCGTGTCCTGTCCACATTGACTGCCCCCTAATAAAGTTTTGTGGGGGTATAACACGACACAAATCAAATTGTCAGTTAAACATAAACACGTTATATGAAAACAAATCACTGATGTCATTTTTCTTAGGAGGACAGCCACGAAGGTGGACAATTTTAAGAGTCAAAACACGTTTCAGTTCTCAAGCCAAGCATTAAAGCAAATACCGTTACAGCATTATTATAAAATCATTTAGGATGGTGATGCAGCGGTTGCTCACTGGAGGTCTCTGTTGGTTCTTTGCTCCAATTAGCTACTTCCCTCATTTATATAGTGAATGTTTGAAGAGTGGTAGGTTGGTTTATGGGAAAGTCATATCATTCCTGTAATTAACCAATGGAGATCAATAGAGGTCATAGATGACTAAAAGGCTCTTAGGAGCATGCACCATGATTGTTGAATTGTAATCCTGGCAGATGCTGTGGACTGTTTGGATGGTCAGCAGTTTTACTGATAATGACCCAGAGGAGGATGAGTTTATCAGCATGTGAGCCACAGACGCAGCAGGCTGCAGATGCATGGATGAGCGTATTGATCGTGTAGCAGAAGACTGGACGGGTGCACATTGTTAAACAGCTGCAGCAGAGGCGTCATGCCCAGAATATAAAAGCCGTCATTAAACACTGTGCCGATGAGACCTCACTTCTCAGGCAGCTGTATTTACCGCCGCGGCCTCCCATTAATGAGCTGGATCAGGAATCAGTTGGAGGACTTGACACCTCAGCAGCAACTCCTCATTAGATGGCAGTTTGTTTGTTTTTATCTGACAATTCATATGGTCAATATCAGAAAACTTAGGATACAATAAGATGGGGCTTGAAAATGCATTGCGGGGAGGCCCCGGCTGTTGAAGCAGCGATTATTGACGCAGCAAAGAAATGTCATTGAAATAAAAATGTAGAAAAGTGGTAATATAAATAAACTACTTACAGTTGACACAATGCATTAAAAACATGTGCTGGGATAGAATATTTTGAGGAGAACAAAGATATGCAGTTTAAAACAAGACAATAAATGAGAGGTAAAGTATACTATGAATAAAAAAAAACAATGTGTGAGACTACAATATAATCAGAAAGCACTCGTACTCTCATCGCTGAGTCTGCGAAGACCACAACGGAGCAGGACGTGTCAGTGTGTACAGAAAATTCTATTCACCTTATCAACAATATTCAACTTACAGAAGCAGATAACGTATGTGCAGGCTGAGCACGCAGACGTGGATATTTGCATTACTCCCTGTTCAGTTGATCAAAACGTCCAGATGTCAGTAATATGAAGATAACAGAATAAACCACAACGGGGGGAAAATTATGATTGTATGATAAAACCCCAGCAGTTCATTTTGAATGGAGCCTCTATCTGCACTTCTTGACTGGCAGCTAATTCTGTGAAGAAACTGCTCCCACCATATGTCACCCACTAGAGGGGGATAAGAACATCTTAAATGTTTGTTAGCCAAGCAACACTGAAGACAGAGAATACAAAGATCCACCGTGAGGGACTGCTGCTGTTCCGGTGCAGGTTTTTCTTTGAAAATGTGAGATGAAAAGATGTAAGATTTGATTATTTTCACAATTTTCACATCGTCAATAGGACAATAAAAAGGAAGGTGGTTGGTCTGAGCTATTTTAAGGCACATTCTCCAGTCCCATCACTGTTCTATGTTACTTTGTAGCAGTACTGACTTTGGCGAGAGCCCAGCAAGAGGGGTCGTAAGAAAAACTTCCGCTATTTTAATAATCTGCCCCTGGGAGGTGAAACCGTGCCTGTACTTGTATTAATCATGCTGCAGGGACAAATAGAAGTTCAAACAGTCACATTATGGGGACTAATCAGAGCGCTAGGACTACCTGCCATCTCAGGCCATAATCCCTATAAATAACCCAAAGAATTTATACACATGTGCTAGGGTGAAAGACTGTGATTCAAATTATGAGACAAAAGTCTCCTAACATGTTTTTTTTAATTCAAGTTTAGGTTAATGTTAGGGTAATGGTTGCAAGGTCTAGGCATGCAGTGGTTAAGGCTAGGGTAGGTCTCCAGGGAATGAGAGTCAGTGTAACGTGCATATTGTATTGTATGGACTGTACTTGTAGAGAGCACCCTTCTCGTCTTCCCAATACTCAAAGCGCGTTCACACTACATGTCCCATTTACACACGTTCACACACTGATGGCAGGTGCTAACAGCCCATCAGTACAAAGGAACTAACCATTCACACACACCGAAGGCACAGCCTCGGGAGCAATTTGGGGGTCAGTATCTTGCTCAAGGACACTGGGGGAAGCCGGGATCGAAATATAAGGTCGAAATATTCGCCGACCTTATAATTGCTGGATGACCCGCCTGCCACCAAGCCACAGCCGCCACATCATTGTATGCGGGTATGGAGAGTCATTACTGCTGCCGATTTAAATGTGGGCCAGCTAGTTTGTGTGGGGGGAGGAGGGGATGTATCTGAGAAAACGTGAGGTATATTTTAATCTGTTGTAATTAATCTGTTTTAATTTAATTTGAACTGTTAACTTGAGAAATGTTACTCTTGTATGCTGTTTATTTAATTTGCTTTATTTGTCATCGCGCACTAATACTATATTTAAACATAGCCCCTACATGTGTGTTGGGCAGATCAGAGGGCTGTTCGATATCAAAAAAGTTGTAAAAGTGCAAAAGCAACCAGACAGGATTAAAGATGGATTGCTATCTGGTTGCAGCTGGTTTGAGACACATTCTAGCCCGGATGCTGAAATTGTGAAAATTCTTTACTCAGAGGCAAAACCAGAAAAAATGTCTCCATAAAATGTGATCCAGATCAGGGTCCTGGTCAGGACCAGCTGTAAATCTCCTTGGTATGATAGTTGTGATTGAACTCAGTGGCCAGAAGCTACCGGTGTGGCAGCAAGGCATGTATGGTTAATCTATGCAGTCTGATGTCGATCAACCAATAGAATTGATACAATGTAAATAAATATAGAAGCAAATTAAGACACAAATATCAATTTGTGTCACATTATATAAATTATTTAATACCTACAATAATATTAATATTATTTTTGGTTAATTTAACGGCATATTCATTTATTTATTGAGTCATTTATTTATTTATTGTATATTTTTGGCAGTACCGGTCCTCCATAGATCGTAGCCTCTGTGATTAAGACAAGTGATACTGATACTGAAATTATTCTACACATCATTTTCCAATCCAACAGGGAGAACAGCTCCAATGGCTTTTTTAAAGTCCTACAGATGGTAACACACACACACACACACACACACACACACACACACACACACAAACTGTGCATAAAAGGTACTTATACAAATACAGTAAGGGAGCTTTAAAGTGACCCAGAAAGAAAAACAACAATTAAAATTGAAAGGTCCCTGGTTGCAATTAGTGAACATATTTATTGAGGCTTCTGATGCACACAATTCAACAAAAAAGCTGAAGACAAACTGCTGTAGAGCAGATATTTGTTGCAGATAAGCAGGGAAAAATTATTTGCAATATATAAAAAATCTCTTATCTGTAATAGAACAAGTTAAGTCCATCGTGAACTACGTGTTGAATCAATATTATGTAACCTAGTGGCGGCTGTGGCTTGGAGGTAGAGCGGAAAGTCCTCCAATTATCCCCCAGCCCACATGTGGAAGTGTCCTTGAGCAAGACACTGAAACCCAAATTGCTCCCGAAGCCTGTGTGTGTGTGTGTGTGTGTGAGTGTGTGAACGAGTTAGTTTCTTCGCACTGATGGGCAGTTGGCACCTGCCATCAGTGTGGGAATGTGTGGGAATGGGGTGAATGACATGCAGTGTAAGGCGCTTTGAGTGGTCAGAAGTCTAAGAAGGCGCTATACTAGTACAGACCATTTAATGATGAATTAATTACGTTAGCAAAATGGCTGTATAACTACATGTTTAGTGAGTGTTAAAACACTTAAATGAGTGTTAATACATGCAAATGGAATAGATTTATAAGAAGCTTACATCAAATGGGTCATACCAGCCTGTCTATATATAACATAAGGACAGCAGGGTTTTGGTAGTAATTGATTTCACTCACTCGGTCACCAGGTACAGTATGACTCATGCTGAATCCAGCGTCATGACGGCAACCTGTCTCCGGCTCACAGCTCAAACTACAGTATGTAACTTGTATCTGCTACAACCAGATAGCAAATAGACTGTGTGTGTTGTGATAAGGCAGGGTGGATGTACCTAGTCATGCATCCTCCTCTTTTTTAAATCTCGCAAACCAATGGATGTCCACAGTGACTTTTGATCCCCAACATCAGAGTGAAGCCTTCAGCCCTTGTATACACAGGAAAGTTGGGGGTTTTTTCCAGAGGATTTAGCCCAAGCACAGATGAAAAGCCTCTTTCCTTTATGTTTCGGTGGAGTTTACAGGTTCCGCTGACTTTTAGAGTTTGAGTGCCAATCTGCCAATTCAGCTTTGTCACAAAGCTTAGCTGACTGCCCCACTCAGAATCTAAACATTAGATAAGGTATACTGCAAGCTCCTGTTAGCCCAAGTGGGTCTCTGTTGATATTTCCTTGCCTTGGTATTTGAAGGCATGTTGACAATACAAAGCCTTGTCACAAACGTATTGATGACTCATTCCCTGATTGGTTAATTCTATATCCACCCCAGGATTCAACCTGCACAAATCTGCCTCAGCTGTTTCCCTGCCTTGATTAAACACATGGAAGGTCGAAGCTTTTAAGCATTTTCACCACGTACGTTGCTCCCCGTCAAAGATGTTAACCCTAAACTATTCCACTGCTGTCGCAGCGGAAAGATGGCTAATGTCATCGAAAGGAATGTGGCAGATGCCCTCTCACGGTGGGGACTGATCAATTTATGAAGTGATTCAATGAGGCAAAGCCTACCAAAGAAGAATCACATGTGTTATGTCTTTTATTTTCAGCATGCGAGATGACTGGAAAAAAAAAAAAGCCATGCTAAGTATTCTAGAGAGCTATCGGCCCTGCTGCTCTACGCCCTGCCTGTTTAGCTTCCTGCCCGTTTGCAATGTTTTCTAAGCGGTGCCCACGGCTCAGTCCCACACAGGAAGTAGAAAATGGGGAGCAGTGCGCCACACAGCTACACTGAGCATCGTGCTGTAGCCAAATCTCTGGATAAGTTTATACACTACAATCAAGCCGTAGGCCATGACGCCTGGCAGGGATTACCAAGGGATTACAATATATTCACCCCACTGGGATTCCATCACATGGTGGATCAGATCTCTGTGACAGGGGGCCAGTGTGCAGCACTCCCTCAAGGCCACAAACACTACTGTGACAGATTTGACAAAGAGCCTAAGTCTGTCTGACAGCTCAACACAAACTTCTCTCTGGCTACAATGTGAATGTTAAACTACCGCTACAGGGTTTGACATCGCGGAGCACTGCCATGGCATTTCTCCTCCATTACCTTCCGGAGGGCAGAAACCAAAGCAATTAGGGTTTTGGAAGAAATGAAGATAGTTTGGCCAAGAGTCACTGGTTGCAATCCAGACCATTAGTGATGCAATGTTGCACAAAGAGCTTGGATTTTTTTTCAAAGGCCAACTTGGGGATTTGAATCCCTTTGTAAATATAGACTTTGCTGTTTGAATAATTGAAATGTCAGTTTCAAAACTAGCAAATAAAAACTTTCTCAAACAGCTTACAAATCACAATAATGAGACTATGGATGTCAAGTAATCAGTATAGCCCAAAGCATGCATGCAGACCTTTGGCAGATTAAGTTTGAATGCTTTGGACCGCTGAAAAAATTAAGCAACAGCTTCAAAAGTCTGTCACGAGAGAAAAATTATAAATCCTCTTGTTCTCCATTTGTTGCATTAAACACTGGACACCATCTGTTGGGTTGGACCGCAGAATACAACAGCAGCAGGGTGGCAGCTGCCACCCTAAGACACAACAGCCTGGCCACAGCCTCATGGTGGACGCGGACACAATCTAAAAATACTACTCTGGGCTCCGTTAATGGGCTCTTACACTGTCTTAGTTATGGCAGGCAGAACAGCACAGTGAGCAGAGATGAAGCTAAAAGGTCATTAATAAAAATAACCAAACTCTAAACAAAAGGTGGTTTGGTTGCCGAGCCAGCTGGGATTACTGAGTATTATCACAACATTTCAGAAGAAGACAGCAACTGGTTCTGTGTATCTAATACGTCAATCCACTCTACTAACCCCTCCCTCCACCCTGACCCCTCCTCCAGGCAGTAGGTGACTGAGATGGGCGTTCGTCTAGGCTGCTTGAGCGACTCCCCGTGGTGGCCGCCGCCGCTGCTGCTGCTGCTGTTCTGCACTGTCCCCTGCTGTTCAGGAAGGCCGTTCGGGATTCCCATGCCCTCTGTGAACGTGGCGGTGGTGTTCAGCGGCTCGGCCTACCAGACGGAGATTAAGGGGCGGCTAAGCCGGGAAAACTTCATGGACCTGCCTCTGGAGGTGAACCCCATCACTGTGCTGGTCAACAACACCAACCCACGGGCACTGCTCACCCGCATCTGTGACACCCTCTCCACCAACCGCGTCCATGGCGTGGTGTTCGAGGACAACGTTGGCTCGGAGGCCGTGGCACAGATCTTGGACTTCATATCCACTCAGACAGCTGTGCCCATCGTGGGCATCAGTGGAGGCTCTGCTGTCGTCCTGCCATACAAGGTCAGTGTGGGGGCAGGGACGGGGAGAGAGCCAGTAAAGAGCTGGCTTGGGCTTTAGCCACGGCTACTACCCTCATTGTAGAATGTAATTGGAAACTGATCAAACTATAGCAATTTAATTCACATTTCAAACCTGTGAATGTGCATGAAATTGCAGAAACAATAAGCATTCCGGCTGCACAGAGGTCTAAATCAAAAATTGAACACAGTGAGTCAGAGAGAGAGCGAGAGAGAGAGAGTTCAGATGGATGCATTTTGGGTAATCAAGGCCACTTGGAAGCCCGAGGAGCCTGATTAAATCTTCTGGTAATTTCTTATTGATATCATTCACAGTCAGCAACTCACAGTTCAAAGCAATGAACACAAGAAATGACAGGATGAATACAGATTAGCCTATCAGCCATTGAATAGCAGCAGCAGAGATGCCACCAGCTAGAGTCCACCTTTGATTTCTAAATCACAGGTAATTTCCCTAATGTTATAGGTTAAATGACAGACTCTCAAATTCATACGCTAAGAGGGGCAAGCCAGCAGGTTTTCATCATTTCTCGCCATCATGCTGGTTTGTAACTGCTATAAATTCCAAGCTTTAGGAGACACAGGCAGGTGCTGAGCAACAGAGGCAGGTTATAATATCTCCAGACAGATCAATCATTGTTTCATATCTACAGAAACACTAATAAATCATCAAATCCGTGATGAAGCAGCTCCCACAGTTTGTCTTATACGGTCTCATGTAACTGAAAAGCATAAGGCTAGGCAGAGAATGCCTGTACAACTACTACTGTTTTGCAGTGGTATGATAAGTATTCAGATCTTTCACTTAAGTAAATACAGACTCGACTACAAGCATAAGTAATATCAAAATTTATTACCGTACTACTTAAGTATCAAAAGTAAAAGTTCTAATTCTGCAGAACAAAATAAAATATCGTTATATATTATATAACTGGATAATTATCACAGATGCATTAACATTTAACCAGTATTTTAATGTAATGCTGGTTAAGGTGAAGCTTATTTATTTTACTTACTGTTGGGGTTTTTATCTATAACAATGCATCATATTTGCTGGATGTCAAATCTTTACTTGAAATTAAGTGTTAACTACAGCTGTAAAAAAATGTAGTGGAGCGGAAGTGTAAATAAGTAGCACTGAACTTAAATCCTTGAGTAAATTACAAGTACCTCAATTTTGTGGTTGAGTACAGTACTTGTTACTTTCCACCACTGTTTTGGAATTTGCTAATGTGAGAACTACAATATTTTTTCCTCGTGTTTATTAGAGCTACATCGTGGGCCATAAAACAAATAAAGATTTTTGTTGATCACCTGGGGGACTACGAGATAAGCCGCCAGGGTCATTGATGAGGAACACACCACAACAGCTTGTTGATGCCAGTCGACTTTGATTTTCAGATCTGGTTTTCGGCCATTTGTTGTCAGGTGCCAAGTTCTCTGTACTTTACTGAAGTTAGATAGATGATTCGCTCGTGAGTTCAAACAGAGTCAGCAAAGTGTGTGGTAATTACAACACTTGAAATCAGTATAATCACAACCACTCAAGGTACAAATGTATTTTCTTGGGAGCAGTCAAATAATCACACAGAAGCACACATACACTAATTTGAGAGGCAATTATGTCAGCCATAATGAGCATTAGGTAGATGGACAGGCACAATCTGTCATTTTAAAATGACTTGATGATTAAGAAATATCAGTTGCCATAGGTTCAAGAAGCAATAAATTAACTATGGAACTTTGTCAAGGTCAAACTTAAAATATGACTCCCTCAAATGTTCATTCTAATTGATACAGTGAAATCAGATTTTAGTTGGTCACTTTATATAATTTGTGGACTCCAAAGACTGTTATCATTATTACTGTATTAGTACCGTATTAGTGCTGTGCGTAACCCTAACTTTCAGGTGAGGTAAATGGCTTCAGAGACAAGCCATTACACTTCCATTTGCAATTTTGAGATCAGTGGGAAATATTCTAGTTCAAGAAATAATTTGGCAATACATGAATAAGAGGTTTCACTGTTGAAGAATGACTTTGGTGACCAACTTAAGCCTAACTGAATTTCTCTATTTCAGCTACAGTACCAATGAACTCGCCTTCTGAAAAGGAATTGTTGTTCCAGTTAGCGTTTTAGGGGATACAATGATTTTACGTTGTCTTGCGGCATTTTCTATTTTGTGAGAAACAAGGAGACACTAGTAAGACTACAGTAATTTCCTTAATTCACATGGATTTGTAGACAGCTCCTCTGTCAGCTGCATCCATTGCAGAGAACATGTTGGGTGATCTTGCCATCAGCATGGATTCTCGGGGAAATAAAAGAGATGCCACTGCAGTTAATGCCTCCTGCTCCTGATTTGCGCTCTAAATATTCTAACTTGAGGACAGTAACAGCAACTCATAGTATAGCCATCATAAATTACCGAATAAACAGATGTAATAGAAAATAAGAGTAATGACAAAGGCAGGCAGCTGTTAAAATGAATGACTACTTTTCATCAGTAATTAGGAAGTTTAGACCATTAATATATGCTGTGTAACGGATGCATTAAAAATTGCCTTACAGAACAGTGAGGGCATGCATTATTAATATGAACGTCTCCATTGGAAACCAACAGTAATCTTCTACTACCCACTGAGATACCATGCCTCTGATTGAAACACACATCCCAGCCTCACCTGATAATTGGATATTTTTTAGGCAAAGAACTAGTTCTTATGGTCTTGGGGCCCAAATGCAGTCAGTGGTTTTGCATGTTGTGGCCCTTGAACTACAAATCTCTTTTTTTTTTTTTTAGATCGCTGATACGCATTTTCCTAATGTCAGGACAGCCACTGGTTCCTGTTCTTCAAATTGCGAAAGCTCAACACCCGTTTGGGAAAGGTGTTTTATGGGAAATTAAAGTTATGATACTTTTGCACAGTAATATAGTCGGTCTGTTTTGAAAGCTCCTATTTGTTGGAGGGTGTCCAGTTGCTGGTGGGAAGCTCTGACAATGATGATTTCACAGCTGGCTGCTGAACACTGTTGTATTCACGCACGACAATAAAGCGTCAGCTGCCAAATGATCTGATGTCCAAAATCTAAGGATATGTTTTTGGAAAATGGTCAGCAGAAGTGTAGCTTAAGCTTACAAAATTTGTATTTAATGGGATAAAACCTGCAAACCGAATTTTAAAAGTTAAAAAATTAACCTGACTTTAAAGTCTTCACCCACAAATATTGTTAAATGTTGATATAAGGTCTTGGGAATTCAGCCATCTCAGATTCAGCAAACCTGGTAGTGTAAACATGAAAAACAAATAAAGCTTTAGGACAATTGATACAATACTGAACATAGATAACTATTTAGAAGTTGATGTGTGCATTTGCCGACTTTACAACCTATTTGTGGCAAGCTGCTTCAGTTCCTACCAATAGCAGGCTGTGGGGTTGTAGAAAGAGGGGTCTGTCAACATATCCGCTTAACATCCAAGGGACCTCTATAGATTACATCATGCCAAGAGAGCTGGAGTAGTGGCATTTTACCTCTGGGAACAGTCCGTCCAGAGTGATTATTGCAGAGCATATCACAGAATCCAGATGGCGGAGGTCCAGGTTTTTACAAGTGGAAAACAATAGACTACCTAGTACCGACGCACAGCATCGTTACGGTCACGGTTTCCAAGTTTGAAACACCAATAAGAGTTCATTCTAATAACCATTCTTTTGTTCAAAATGTGACAACAGTACTGGCAGCAAAATGACTCGTGCCTCCAGTAAATATCCATGCGTTAATGTATTTGAAACACCAGTAGTCACCTATTTATGCTTTAATTAGTTATTTATTAATGTTTACGTGCTGTAAATGTAACAATGTAAACAATGCCAGTTATGTACCAGATACAGAGATTATTTTGGTCCAACCCTCTTTGAGTCTTCTCAATAATCAGGGACACCGCCCGTCGATTGATTTATGGGACGCTGTCAAAGGTAGTCAACAAGGCAATGGAGCTCATTCATTTTTCATACGTATCACTGAAAGCCGAGAGTCTTATCTTTCCGAAAGTGACAGCAGAAAATTAGGTGATAAACTGATTCACGTCCCCAGAACATTTTAGTTTGTTGATTGGCAACATAAGAGCGGACATGCCATTATCCCCTTCATTTTCTATCCCAATGAGAAAAATATATATATATATAATGACAAGCAAAAGTTCAGCCATTGAAGGAACTAATGTTAAGATGAAGCCTGGAAGTATTAAGCAAAGTTCCCTCGACTAAGAATATTGCTTATTTATGCATCTATAGAGTTAGAACTTGTTCAAGCTAGCAGCCATATGTCTATTTCAGATGGACAAGAAGTCAAAGCTACATTCTTCACTATTGCTAGCAGATCAATCAGTTCCCACAGGCCTGCTCAGTGTGCAGACCATGGATAAATCAATAGCAGTAATCATGGCTGAAACAAACGACAGAAATGTTTGTAAAGCCCAAAGGAAGCTCGATATGCACCCGGTTTAAACGCTAAAAGCTGCCTGCTTTTGGTCAGAACACAACAGCACAGAGCTCCAACAAGTCCTCTAACCTAAACGACAAAACGAGGTATCTGTCATTGCTTTCTAAAACGACCCACGATACTTACAACAAAGATTCATATGTGCGTTAACATTTGACTAGTTTTAGGCATCGAAAACCATTTGGGTAAGGTTAGTGAGAGAGATTGTGTTTATATTTCAGAAGCCGTTTCTATGGGACTTAAAACTACATTTTGATTGTGCAGAATGTAAAAGTGACACCACAATAGATCACTACGGTGATTATAGAGCATCTCAGTTAGACAAAGGGGTGTTCAGTTAGTTTTAACTGAAAATCCTTCCTAGTGTAGCTTTGACTACAGTAGTTTTGTTATAGTATGGTTGGAAAAAGCTGTGATTAACCTCTGAACAAATAAAGACATCCAGTGATGTCCTTCAGAAGTAATTACACACTCAGTGGGGGTTGTTGTAGCATCATAATTCCTCAACAAACATAGTATGAATTTTACTTTTTCTCTCATTATGCATTTAGTTCAATATCCTGACCTAGAATCCAAAGCCGCCTTTGAAGCATTCATTGTGCAGTCTGACAGATCACATCCTCCGATCCAGAGCGCTGTAAGTGGACAAAATGTAAGTCAGACACGAGCAAAAACCCTGATTGCCTTTGCAGGAACATGAGCCCAAGGCTGTTCTTAGAAGTAGAGCAGTTATTTTCTTCCTCTGTCTGCCTTCGCTACGTCCTGAACTCCCTTGTCTCTACCTCCACCTCCCACTGCATTTTAAAACCACTGGCACAGCTACAGTGTAACCTGTCTAGACTAAGGTAGAGCGAGTACAGAACAGTCACACAAAGCAGCCAGAGGGGACCAAGACAAGGTGGTTACCAGTGAGTCAGTACAATAACAACCGAGTACTCAGGCAGCATTATGTTTTCGCCAAAATGTATTTGTTGTTGTATATAAACGTAATATCTAGGAGACAGGTTTACATGGGGACAAAAGGTCTGAATATCTCTTATCCAATTTAATACTAAATTGTGAAAAGACTACCATATTGTGTATGATAAGGTTATATGTAAAGTTGATTTGATTTATGATGCGCTTCAATCGTGCCAGGTGTCTTTGTTTTGTCGTTACTGTATATTTGTCCTCCACACCATGTTAACATGGTTTTGAGTGACTAAAAACAAGAATATGAAACTCATTTAAAGCAAAGTAAAACTAAACTTTAATTTATGATTTCATTTTGTGACAAACTTTAATTAGTTGCGTTTTGGATGATTACTTTTGAGACCAGAAGTGCAGGTAAAAGTGACTTAATGATTTCTCTTAATTGTCTTGTGTCAAATGCAGAAAGAACTTGCATGCTCATTTGCATGTTGTTTCAGTCTTGCTCAGAACCACCTATACAGTATTGTGATCTTGGTTTTTAAGTGGAAAATGGCCGGAGAGATATGGGCCTGTTCCTGGTTGCCGTGCAGGATCTAGGCTATGTGACGTCAGCAGCACAGGAAGCTGGTGCCAGGGCATTTCCTGCTGCGTGGCGGAGGCAGACATATGTCGCAGCAAAGAGCCGCGGCCAGAAGTCACTCTTTATAGGACAGTGAGAGAGAAGGATGGTTGCAGTTCAGGCATGTGACCAGGGGGACCATACACCACTTTGTGTTTCATATCTTCAGTTCTAATTTCACTCACTGCCACAACACATTTACCACAATATATGATTTAATTGCGGCTTCAGCCCCTTAAAGCCAAGTGACTTCAATCTCTTCTTTTCTTTAGATTTTTGGATGCATTCCAAGTCTATCAATAGGCTTCACTCACCTGAGTCATTGAAATAACCTTCAGCTGTCCAGTGAGACTGTTTTAGAGCATTTTAAGACTGTTTGTTTATTGGCCCCTTAACATAGCCTTTCAGTGACATAGCCACCGCTCCCATATAAACAGCTGTGGTTTAGACATAATGCTCAAAGCATCTAAAAACTAATCTTCTAATTGCAAAGCATTCGTTCACCAGGACATTGCCAGATTTGGGCACTGCACACTTGATAAAATGTTAACGTTGACTGTGTAGAGTAACGCAGCATTTCTGCATCCATGTTTGAAAACAGAGGAGTTCTTCTGTATATTTTACCCTTGTGAATGTAATCTCAGCCTTGAGAAGCTAAGCTTTCCACTCAGCGGCTGTAATCTTCTTTGGGACTGTAGACTATTACTGTGAGCTTCTGTGGACAACACTGGAAGTACAGCTTACTGACTGAATAGAGTCATGGTTGACATTTACAAACACCCAGGTTATAATCTAACATACAGTACATCATCCATGGTATTGGGCAAAATGGTCATATGTACCGTGAGATGATAGCGGTCTTCAACAATCTGAAACAAGTCCAGTTGCCTGAACACTTCTAGATATAATGTGCATTATTTTTTCTATTGGCCAACCGTAAAGAGCAGACGGGACAGTGCACATAAACATCAAAAACACATTCTTGAATTCGTCGGTCGAACAAGCTTCAAATATTCGCAAACACTGGTGGTGGTGTGAGGGCGCATTTAATGTGGACGGAAGGTCAAAACAAATAAAACTATATTTAGCTTACTTAGTGTGGACGTAGTATAAAAGGCGAGACAATTTACTCTCTTAAAGATTCACAAAAGTGTAAGTTAATACCCTCACTGGTTTAAAGTTTTTGAATTCTTGGAGCGAGATCAGGGAAGACGAGGGATGCAGCCAGGAGAAGGCTATGATGGCAGGCTTTATGCTCCGCCTTCAAGAGGCCATGTGGAATGGGTACAAACATGTCTGCCTTTACGTGTGGTCGGATAACACATCGTACCACTTGTTCAAACCTAATGAACTCTTTAGTCTGCATTTGGCTTCTAGAAAGTTGAACACTGCTGGTTGAGAATTCCTATTACATTCTGTGTAACCAACTGTGACCGTTAGTTTCATTTTATTCCCTACAACCATATGCCTTGGACAGTACTGTGCATGCTCAGCCTGCAGGGCGGTCGTGACTTCAGGCTTTGAGCTGCAGCTGAGCCCGTGGTAATGCCCCAGGCTCATTTGGGCTGCGCTATCAGTCCGCTCACTGCTAATTGAGCTGTTGAGATTGTAGTTTGCAGGGGGCTTTACTCTGACGGACCCTTGGGCTAGTAAGCATGTACAAGGCATACAGAAACACAAGCACACCTGCACATACACACTCTGAGCTGTTAGCACCTGTTGGGGAAAAAACTGATTGTGCACCGTTGCAGATGCTGGAACAGGCAGCAGCACATGCAGGAATAGGGCAATAAAGCTGACAGATTTGCTGTGGGACAGTGAGGGGAAGGAGAAAATGAGTAGATTTATACGATCTTCTCAAGCTCCTCCGTGACTAACCTGCATAAGATCCCTGCACCCAGTATGGATGTATGGATGTATGCAGCCTCCACTGCAGTCTAATCCATCTTAGTCCACCGCTCCCTTACGCTGAACTGAAACCAATTCCTGGTAAAGACGCTGATAACTGAATGTTATTTATGTGAATATCAATCAGTAACATGCGAGACCAGGCATTTTGAAGAAAAGATATGAATATTTGGGTTTTAATTCAATAAATGAAAAATGAAAAAGAATAGTTGCCAAAGAATGGATATTATGTCTTCTTTGCATTCATAGTTGTTGTAGGTTTAGGTACAATTTACAGACAAGTTCTCTTTCAATGAATGGTAAATTAAAAATTAAGCATGACAGACCTCTGTATTATATATAGCTACTTCGCTGTTCGGTGATATAAGAAGTCAAAGAAGTCTAGGAAAACAAGGGCAGTGACAAGAGAAACAAGACAACGGAAACAGAAGTTATTTTGTGAGCTCGGTACAGTCGGAGGCACAAAGTTAGAGGATTTAGCCCTTGATGTCTGAAATCGCAAGACGCTCATACATCACAAGGCCACTGAACTTCTTTCAAGGACAACAAACAGACAGGCTGAATAAGATCACAGGCCTGTTTGCAGTCTCAGGATACCTGACCCCTCCAATCCTCAGCTCTGAGGGCCTGGAGCTCAGGATGGAGTGGTTTTTCCCCCAGAGGGGAGGAGGGTCAGGGGGCCACCTACCTATCAGACTGACGGAGGCAAACAGCTTTTATAACAAGATCACACCAGGGTCAAAACATATATTTCTATTTTAGAAAGATTAGGGGCAGAAAGGTTTTTAGAAAAGTCAATTTCAGATTATATTTAGTAGCATCAATTCATCACGGTCACCTTAATTATGATACCCATACTAATTAATGTGAAGAGAAAAAGGTCACGGTGGAGACGACTGTTGGCCTCAATCTAATGCTTGCAGGGCTGTTGACCTGACCTACTTGTAATAAGGCATGCTTTAAAAGGGTTTCTAAGTTTTAACTGATGGCTTTATTAAGCATAAATAAACTGTTCATTAATGGTCATTATTATTGAAGAGTTTTGTCTAATAAGCAGTGAGAAACCCATAAACACAAGTTAATAAGTCTTGTGCAATTATAGAGTTAACAACTCGTTGATCCTGGGTTTTTACATCAAGTCTGCAGCTGTTGTTAATAAATTGATTTTGGTCTGGATGTTCTGCAGCTCTTACAGATCTTAATAAGAGCTTTATTAATACAGCCGTTAGTTACAACTTCTAAACCCTTTACCTTTGAATTCTTAGCATTAGTTAGTATTTGGGTAGCAATTTCTAATATGAGACCCTTGAGTAAATGTTTATAGGTAAGTACGTGTTGGCTTTATTAATGCCTAATGCCTTAACAGAATATTTGGGTTATTCTCCTCCTCATCTGGACCAGAACCATTTATTAACAGCTTTTGTTGCAGCGTTAATGGTTTCGTCTGATGTAAAACCATCCATATATATTTGCAGATGGCCTCAAAACCTTTGCTGATGGCTTATTAAAAAGTAAGAAATTATCCTTCCTTTATATAAATTATTATTCCTTTCATATAGAGGAACATTCATGGTGCACCTCTGAGTAAGCCAACGTACCCTTTGTAGAAGAAAGCAACATTGTTAATTATATAATTTGTAATAAATGTTCTGTCACTGATTCTACCAGAACCTCTCAAAGCTTTAGCTTTATTTGAGCTGGAAGAACAACTATTTCTTTTGATTTGTGCTTTAAGAAAGTAAGTCTTTGTGCCAGAAGGAATTCAGCATATTTCCCAACGAGTGACAGTCTAATGCAAAAGGAACAGTAAAGTGCACAGGCCAGGTTTTCTTGTATTTTCACTTCAGTGGGGATTTATTGATTTTAAATTGTTACAGACGGCACCTTTAAAGGGTAACTCAATACTAAATCACAGGGTTTCCTCCTTGAATCTTTCAGGCACCTTTGACCACACCCAATCAATGATGGCACAGCAGGTGTTTTGTCTTTTAAAACTGATTGGAAAAACTCTACGACTCAGTACTTGTTTTAATCACCACCTGAAGAGTAAAAGACCGTACAGCACTGTTTCAATGAAAATCTCAAGGGGAAAGTATCAGACACTGCAAGATGCTATGAAATATTTTTTCCCCCTCCTCTCCACTTTTTTTTAATACTAAAGTTAACAGAAAAGCAATCCTCGTCCCTCTCTCAAGGTCATTGTATTTGCAGAAAAGACAGATGAAACGCAGGGCAGGCACTGGCCACAGTGATTGTGCTATCCTTCTGAATTTGCAAGTATGGATGACGGCCAGTGTTTGCACGGCAAAAGTAAGACACGTGAGTTTAAGTGATGAATGGGTCTGCAGCTCCTGGAAGAGCAAAATAAAGCAGAAACACTTAGCTCCTGTCAAAGCTGTGCTACGGAACCTACTGGTTGGGCAACTCACTTCTCTATGTGTGATTTGTCTAAGTGTGTGTAGCCTGAAAGAGGGTTCTCCAGAGATCATGCTGCACATTATACAAAATGAATTAAGATGTGTTAATTTTTCTTGTTAGTCAGGAGCAAATTGTGTGCATTGAGTTAACCATAAAGGTCTTCATAGATTTTTCATCTCCTCACGATGATGCCATGTTTTCCTCTTTCTCCAGGGTGAGGGCTCCAACTTCCTCCAGCTTGGCTCCTCCATCGAGCAGCAGATCAACGGCATGTTCAAGGTAATGGAGGAGTACAACTGGGACAGCTTCGTGGTCATAACCAGCCTCTACCCGGGCTATGAAACCTACGTGGATTACATTAAGTCCTTCACAGACACCAGCTACTTCATATGGGATCTGCAGGACGTGCTGACCTTCGACATGTCCGCCGACGGCTTGAACGACATCCGAGCACGGAGGCTGCTGCAGCAGATTGACGCCCAGGTGCTGTTGGTCTACTGCTCCCATGAAGAGGCTCAGTACCTGTTCACCATGGCAGCCGAGTCCGGGCTGGTGGGGCCAGGGTACATCTGGATTATCCCCAGCCTGGCAGTGGGGAACCCAGACATCCCCCCACCTGACAGCTTCCCTGTGGGGCTCATCAGCATCATCACAGACCGGTGGAGGATGAGCCTGAGGAAGCGAGTGCGGGACGGGGTGGCCATCGTGGTGAAAGGTGTGCAGAGCTTTCAGAAACAGAGAGGCTTTGTTCCCGAGGGCCACAGTGATTGTCACAACCCCGTTATGCCATCCGCTACTAATGACACTCTGTTCAGGTAAGCTAAGATGTTGGCGGCCAGAGAACAATTTAGCACAAGCTTGAGAGAACCAGGTCTTTATTTACAACAGTACATTTAGTATTTACATTTACATTTAGTCATTTAGCAGACGCCTTTATCCAAAGCGACTTACATATGAGAACATTCACAAACCGAAGGCGCAGCTTCAGGAGCCTTTTTGGGGTTCAGTATCTTGCTCAAGGATACCTCGACGCATAGCTGGGGGATCGAACCGCTGACCTTCCAATTGGCAGGCAACCGTTCTGCCACCAAGCCACAGCCGCCACCCAGTATCCCCAGTTATATATATATATATATATATTTGATCATATTTTAGTAACATTTTAATTTGCTGTTGACACTGCTTGCTGTTACTGCAAATGTCCTCGATGTTTACAAGTTGTCTTGAATATTCAAGATTATGTTCCACAATATTTCCACAACACTGATTCCGCCACTCGTTTCACAGAAATACAATTTATTCCTATTCAGAAACCAGATCCAGTAGTTTCCACTTTGAGATTTTGTCAGTCGTTGTTTAGCTTCTGTCATTTAAACTGAACACATCCTGGACAGATTTTTCACATGTTTTTTCCCAGCCTTTTTAGAGACTGGCCTTCATTTGTTTTGCTTTTCACACTCCTGATATTTGAGACTTGGCCATTATTTGAATACCACAGTTTACACAAGGAATTATGGTTTCTGTGGAACTCTTTACACAGGATTCACATTTTCCAAATGCTTGTCTTTATAAACAGCTTTCCATGTTCTGTGGCAGGGTCGGACATTCGTTCCCTGCATAAATACATGCATAGGCACATACAGGTGCACAAAGTATGATGCATGTTAGTGGCCAGTGATTGTTCTCTAGGCAAAGACTGCACTCACATTTTGAAAAATGGCCTCCAGGGCCACTTGAAGACAGTGCTCATAAATGACAAGAGTGAGATACGGAGTGGAGGCTCTTCCCATGGAAACAACTTGGCAGTGGCTTGTCGTTAATGGTGCTAACGGTGAACATGAGATATGAACCCCTGTGGCTTTAGACTATCTCATTTGTACTTTATGGTGTCTCATTTGTTGTGTTTAAATGTAAACTAGACACTAAGGATAATACTTTAATTTTAAATTGAACCCCTGAGTATTATATAAAAAGCCACTCGTATGTGACTGTTAGCACAACTGAACTGAGTAAGAGGAGTCAAATCCAACTAAAAGACAATCCTCGGGACTAACACTTGTTTAGTTAAAAAAAATTCCATGAATAGCCAAGTCCTTTTACCTAAATGAGAAAATAGGTCTCAGGTCAAAGCCTTCCAAAAACAAAATAAATCTCACAAAAGTGTTTTCTGATCCGCCACTTCTATGGTTATAGGTTTAGGTCATTAAAAGGAAAGTTTAAGGAAAGTTTGTGGTCAGGGATAAAATAACTCAATGCTGACTGTTAGTAGCCAAACTGTGATTTCATATGTCAAAGTCTGAAGCTTTGTATGCCCAACCATGCTCCCCAACCTCCTTACTGAGTGGCGACATAGCGCTACCTCTGCCTTCGCTTCATAGGCAGGACAGTCATTAGTTGCACAACCATGAGAGGTCACTTGTCAGGAAAACGTAATCATAGAAGGTTTTCAGTGTTTGAACAAACATCCAATGCTGTTGCTTTTTCTGCGGAGGACAGTCTCTTTAATTATATATTACTTGCATTTGTTTAGGACATTTAGAAGAATGTTGTCTGATGGTAAGGGATGACATTTGGGACAACTATTCTCTTTCAGTTCTGATACATCATAAAGATAAAACAGTAATGGTTCAGACTTAATGGCAAAAAGAGGTCAACAGTCATTTATTATTTGTTCATGACTGTATGAATGTATGGTGTTGTGAAGCGCATTTTATGGCGACTGTCACTTTCCCAAACTGTGTCCTCTGCGACAGTGGCTCACCAACTGTGTTGGTGACGACGGATAAGGGCGTGGCTTCTCCTTATTTAAACCATGCCCAAAAAGAGCAATCTGTGCCATGGAACACGAAGCAAATCCTATTTCGTTAGAAAACTGTTTTGATTAGCAAAGGGAAGAGCCAGAGGAAGAAAAAACTGCTCCAGCATCATCTTTTGGCTCATATACAACAAGGTCATTCAGGGAGATTGGGAGCGTGTTGTGTGTAAATGTGTGTATGCGTTGTTGTAGATGGTCACCAAGGGGCTGCTAAAGGGACACAAGCATCACGAGACACTTCGCTTGCATTATGAAACATCACTCTCTCCCTCGGATGTCAGAAGTAATTTTTCTTTCAGAGCCGTAGGGGAGACAACTTTTCCTTTTGTAAACTCAAACTGCCCATGAAAAAGTGGAAATGGTGAACATTATCTCAGGCTTTGATACTGTACAAACCCCTCCTTTTAGACTTTCTAAACCCAGCAGGCACAATTTGAGTAGCAGCAGCTCTCGTCAGTAACGTGAAGGTCGGCGAGATAGAACAAAGCATTTTCTATTAACTTTATAGCCAGCTATCTTTTCTCTTTCCAGCCAGATCAAACATTAACTGCCCCCCCTCCACCCCCTCGGTTCTCCGAGTTATCCTCCCTTGATTGGAGATTTTTTTCAAACAAGCTTTTGATAATGAGTCAGATCACCTGTTAATGGGATTATCGCAGATTACCAGATTAAATAGGCTTTTCACACAGACAAGGCTGACGGCTGTTCTCCTCCCAGCAGCCTTTCATCACCTCTGCTGGAGTGATGCGGAGGTGAGAGAGCAGCGCCGCAGGTCTAATATAACAGGATGTGAGTGACGAAATAATGGAATCAAAAAAGGCAGCTAACGGTTTCCTACCACAGTACAGACGCTGTCAGGACACCTCGTGTCTCTACTGCGTCACGAAACAAACAGAGGAAAGCAGCTGTGTTTTACTGTTCGATGATGAGGCGTTTGTGACATCATTCGTTTAAAATGGTTTCACGATCCAGAGAGCAACATGTATGCTATTCCCACAACTACGGGGAAACATTAAAAATAATATGCAGCATGTATATACGCAATATGTGTAGAAACTCAATAGATGGACTCAAGATTCACTGTGTTTTGCTCTGTTGGTCATACACAGCAAGCCATTTGGAGATGTCCGCTTAGGCTTTTGGAAATTGTGATGGGCATTTGTCAATGTTTTGGACAGAACTTACAAAAATACAGTATATCCAATATACAGTACAGACAGAGGTTTGATTACAAGAAAAAAAGGATGCTGTTTTTTTTAAGTTGAAGTCACTGATCACCTTTCTCTTTGGGCTTTGTTTCTCTGCAGGCACATGATGAATGTAACCTGGGAACACAATGACTTCACCTTCAACAGTAACGGTTACCTGGTGAACCCAGCCATGATAATAATCACTTTGGACAGAGAGAGACAGTGGGACAAGGTGAGCTTTTCACAAGATAGTGACAGATATTTCACTTGACACAGGGTTATCTTTGCAGGATTGGCTTTTGTGTACACAATTTATTTCTGCGTGATCATTTCTGAATGCACAAAACCGCATTTTAACTCACACAATGAGCTGTTCTGCAGTTACAGTGTGTCTTTCACTGGCATCTTTCTCTGCACGCTAAAAGTGATTTCATACATCGCTGGTCTCTTTGTAAAACCTAGTTAGAGGAGTCAGAGCTCCATTGATACCCATGAACCACCTAATGAAGGATCATCTCCTAATAACACACACACACACAGTACTACATTTCACACACACCTCTCTCACTTACTCCTACCCTCCATCTCTTCTAAAGATATTAAAAGTAAACCCACGCACACACTTTTTTCAGGTCCCTTTGCTGCAGCGCGTCGCCTCATTGACTTGGTTGGAGATTGAAACATTAATTTAACCACAGGGGGCGAACGTGATGTGGACACCAGACTTGAGGGAGTTCACTTCCTCCACTGGTTGAATAGAAGGTGTTTAGTTAAACATCACGCTCAGAGTAAACAGCCGCAGGCGTCTCAAAGCTAATTATGTTATATTGATGTTTTCGGGTGCTACTTCCTATTAATTTCCAATATTTTATCAGGGCTCTGAGCTGATGGGAAGCTGTGATGGTAAAACGCAAACAAACAATTCGGGTATGAGATCAGACACAAGATATTAGTGTATGAATTCATACAGCAGCCTGGTCCAATGACACAGATATTTGTTAGAATAAAAAATACTTAGCATTTGGGAGTATTTATTTGCGGTCAATGTAGGCCTGTCAACATTTTGTAAAATATTAATTACTATATGTTAGATCAAACGGATATTATCAGATTCGATTAAAGTTAAATGAAAAAACAACAACAGGACAAAGGATTGTGATGTGATTTACAGTTACGGTTTCTTTAGATTATAACAAAAGTATTACAAAAAAATTCTTCTGAAAGACATTACCAAGCCAAAAAGTCAGCTAAATAAATTGCGGATCAGTGTGTTTCCTGTTTACGTAGTGTAATAGCTTCACACACACACAGTGCGCTTCACTCTCTTCAGTAAACCCATATTTCATTCCCAAACTTTCAAATTGCTCCTTTTGTCCGACCAACAGTCCAAAACCCAAAGATACTGATTTTACAATGATTATTTACGTAAAACAGAGACAAGCAGCAAACCCCATCAGTCATGTGATCACTCTGATTACTCTACAGCTCTGCAGCTCCCAAACGTATTTTGGAGCCGTCTGGTTTTAGGCTATTTTAAATTACTTTAGCCTGTTTGGAAGCGGCTAACTAGCTGGCTAGCTGCTCACAGTCTGAAGCACCTCTGCTGTGAAGAGTACAAGAAGAGAGACGCCGTAGTTACATAAACAGGGACTTTTTATTCGTTTTGGGTGGCAGCAAAGACAACGCAGCCGTCCAGTAACTCATGTTATTATACTGCAGCCTGAGCCCATCTGCACACTTTAGGCTGACTAAAGTAACGTAAGGGAAAGGCTCACTTTCACACTACGCCGCTGGTTACCCACAAGGCCACCTTCCTTAAAGGGGAAGGCTCGGCCGGTAACCGGGCTGTGGGCGTGCTAACCAGAGGTGGAAGAAGTATTCAGGTCCGTTACTTAAGCAAAAGTACTTAAGGTCATCATATGTTTTGCATTTGAGAATTTACGGCATGTTATTTTAGAGAAAATGTGTATATCGCAATATATATCGTATATCGTGCCATAGCCTAAAAATATTACCCAACCCTAGGATTGAAGGTCATTGTTCTCCCCTGAAACAATCCCAGTAGATAAGAGAGGGAGACTATAAAAGACTGAAATTAAATTGAATTCAATGACAGTAACATGACTTGGATACGTCACTGTCCTATGACAAGGTTTACTTATTTAGACAAAACAGTTCAGTTAAGGTTAGCAAAAGGTTTTGGTCATGGTCAATCAGAAACACTTTCACGTGAAAAGATTACAGACAGCAAGACATCTTGGCATGAGTTGGGACTTCAACCCAGAGTTGAAGGTAAATGTGTCGTCTCACTCACCCACTGACTCCAGCACATGCTGACCTTCCCGTAACCCTTTTGTGGGAGGAAAAAATGTTTTTGTCACTCTTTCACAGCACAGCATTGTGCTCATTGCAGAACAATTTGGTGTGAGGTGATACCTTTTCTGTGCTTAACTTTCTGTTGCCTTGGGCATCTTTTCTGAGAGCTGAAAATCAATTCCACCCTTCGATTGCCTTTTTGCCAGCCTTCTTATTGTACATGTTGCAGGGCAGCCTGCCTGTTACGTTCATACATCACCTATGTATAACCAGCCTCAGCCTGACACTGTCTAGACCGATACCTCACATTATACATCTCACCTTTTGTATTCATCAAACTTCAAATCACGCCAGGGCCTTTATCAAATGGAGTTGCCGTAATTTGCTGCTTCCCAAGAGTAATTGTTCAGCTGGTTCTGCGACTTCCTCTCGAATCAAAAGAGAGTGGCGACAGAGAGAAGCCCCGCAGGAGGATGCGAAGTGTTCCTGTCGTTGCTGTTATCTGGCAGGGTGATATACGGGGCTGAAAAGCTGCCGTTCTCTGGCTGTACATCTGTGACGCGCGCAAACGCTGAAAATACAGCCTCGCCAGCTGGTTTGTAAACCAAAAAAACTAATTGAAGTACTTTCCCAATGGATGCTACTAGAGTGACACCACTTTTTAATGTGCTGTGTAAAGCAAAGGGGG
>CM022470.1:1992533-2009197 GCA_011952105.1 Coreoperca whiteheadi | reverse complement strand
AAAAAAGGAGGAGGGGGTGGTTTGGTTTAAAACCTTAAACTAAAAATCCCTGGGCCCGGCCCCCCTCTTGGGGGGGGAGGAAAAAAAAATAATGTGCCCCCCCCCCCCCCCCCCCCCCTCTTTCAAAAACAAGAAGGCAATTGTGCTCAATGAGGCATCAACCTCCATAGGAGAGCTAATGGCTTGCATGAGGCGAGGTGTCTGGACTGTAAATCTACCGGCTCACCATCAGTATGATAAACAGCAGTGTGGCGTGGCAGAAGAGGCTGAAAAAGCAGTCACAGAGGCTTTTGAACTGTACTGGTGGAACTCAGAGGTTCAAACGTCAGCGAGAACAGCATCACAGCCTATTCAGCCAGACCCCCAGTCCCCTTTATCCCTGCAGCGAGTAGTTCTACCTCCCTGCTTGTAATATTTTGTCAGCAGACGCCTTATGTAGTAGGCATTACGCTACATGCTGCAATACCTTATTACTGGACTAGAGATGGAGTGGATGGTGGATCAATGCAGAGGTGGACAAAAAAAAAGGCAAGATAACACTGGGATTGGCTTTTGAGTTGTGTCCGTCTGGCTGCCGGGACGGCGCTAGAAGAACCAGACAGTACATCACCCTCAGGGGACAGAGGCCGAGCGTTGACTCCACTGACTGATGAGATTTTTCTCAAAAAGGTCAGCAGTGGACGTCCAAGCGTTATGTCGGATTGATGATAGTGCCAGACAAACATCCGCTCCTCATTCGCACTTTCATCTCACCCAAAAAAATCTCTCTATCGACATTCCTCTCGCTACAGGTGTTCTACAAACGGGCGGACATGGCCATCGGCTCGCTCACCATAAATGAAGAGCGCTCTGAGATTATTGACTTCTCGGTGCCGTTTGTGGAGACGGGGATCAGTGTGATGGTGGCCAGGAGTAACGGGACTGTCTCCCCATCTGCCTTTTTAGGTGAGAAACGTCTCTGAAGTAATGAAGACATCTGGCTGAGCTCGAAAACATGTACTCAACTTAGCTCTCATTGGGGCATTGTGGTCGCATACTGTGATATATAACACCGCCCACATTTCCTTTCGCCTCTCTACTCTACCTCTCTATAGATTTATTTTGTATGCGTATATTTTTATTGTGTATGCATTTTTTATCCCTTTTACTGTGATAGGTACTGTCCCTGACAAATAAAATTGTACAATGAAAATTAAATCAAATACAAACTCTAAAAAGGCAGATATGGTGAATATTGCATTGATAATTACATTATTTGCTGTAAGCAAATCAGTCTTCCAGGCTTTTCATAGGTGGAATAGATTTTAGTAGCCTTTAATGCTGATATGACATACTGTAAATTCATGATGGTGGTAGAATATTTGCTTTGCCCAGTTTTCTTAAATCACTGCCGACAGATGAAGTTTGAGTGTCTCAGTCTAATCCAAAGTATTTGGCCTGCCTGACTGTCCCTGTAGAACCATACAGTCCGGCGGTCTGGGTGATGATGTTCGTCATGTGTCTGACTGTTGTGGCCATCACAGTCTTCGTCTTTGAATACTGCAGTCCAGTTGGGTACAACCGCAGCCTGGTCACTGCCAAAGGTGAGTCTCGCCCCCCGCCCACCCCCCCAAAATTGAATTATGTCATGAGTTTAGCACGTATCAAATGACATTGGAATAATGGTAACATTCCCTCATCAAAATCAGTGGGCAGGATATAACATCTAATCAGCTACAAACTTTACATTTTTATTTTCAGGTTTAGGTACCATATAACACCTTTCGAAAAACAAACTCAATGTCCTTTTCACATTTCATTTAATTATTATTATTGCAGGGGTACACCGCATTAAGGCAAATTGTGATTTGGGCTATCTAAATAAAACTGAATTGAACTATTTCTCAAGGGTTTTTTAATTTTAAATGAGTAGTTAACATGCATTTTTAACATTAAAATGAAAAGGAAAATTGTCTTATTACTTTTGTCATAATGCAGCAATTTTTTATAGGCTTAAATGAATTCATTTTAATATTGGCATCCCTGAACTTCCACATAGAAAGGTGACAAACAGACGTCTCAGGGGTCTCGGGGGGCTTTAGCGAACATGTGAAATCCAAGCCTATTTATAGTGGCAACATATTGGATCAATGCCTGGAAAATTGAGATGAGAGCAGTTTCATCTCGCAGCCATGTGTTCTATAAAATACCTTTTAATGGATGAAGAAAGGCCAAAGGGGGCTCATGGCTCGGCATCTGATCTTTGTTTTCATGTATTTTAGAACGTATCTCATATATGACGCCAAAATTAATAGCAAGGTCAAATACGACGTGTTGTGATTGCATGACAAGTACAGCAAATCGGTTGTGTACATCTTAGTTTAAACACGTAACTGAGTTTCACCTGAACTGAGTTATTTTTCACACTACCAAACAAGACAGCTGCTTTACTGTTATGTTATTGTCTTCCGTAAGTCAGAATGCGGACATTTGACATTTAATTTCAAGTTAAGGGTGTAAGATTTTTTCAGCGCAATGGCAACACTTAAAACATTCATATTTTCACTGAAATCATACACCAATTAACACAGGTCACCTGGTCTGGATCTAATTCTGTAACACATACCCAGTGGTGCTGACTTTCACTGAAAACAATGACAAAATAACCAAAAAAACAACAGTTTTTGTCATTTGTTCATGATGCCTAAAACAACCTACATTTGTGTTTCCTGACAAGGGAACGGTAGCATGAGGTCACACTGCCAAAGTAGCCTTGATGGTTAAGCATTCAGAGCATGTGACTTCTTCACAAGCGAGCCTAGTTGGCATCCTGTCTCCCACAAAGAGTCAAGAATGGGGATGTTTTTTAACAAAGAAGGTGATTTTCCCCTAAATTCAAGGTATTTTTGCAGAAGGTCCCCCGGGGTATTCTGGAAGCTAATGGCAAACTAATTCATTTGGCATTTAAGTATCATACCCTGTGTACAGTGATGAGTGTATTTCCTCCAACATTGTCCACCGTGCATAGACGGACATTAAGTTCTGTCCTCTCTCCTTCCTAGATCCCGGAGGTCCCACCTTCACGATTGGGAAGTCAGTGTGGCTACTGTGGGGAATCGTCTTCAACAACTCGGTCCCCATTGAGAATCCAAAGGGCACCACCAGTAAGATCATGGTCCTGGTCTGGGCTTTCTTCGCTGTCATCTTCCTGGCTTCCTACACAGCCAACCTGGCGGCCTTCATGATCCAGGAGCAATACATCGACACGGTCTCTGGACTGAGTGACAAAAAGGTACAGAGCTCTGTCACTGTCATTGACAGCCCTGCGTGTGTTGTCAGGCGTGTTGTTGTGTTTGATGTACAGCTTAGGAAAAACACAAAGTCCTCTATTTTGGGTGTGTAAACAGTGTGTGGTAGAGCTATGAAGGCAAATATCCAGAAGTGGCAATGTCATGGCTGTGACTTTTCACTTTCCCAGCAAAATATAAAAGGATTCACAGTGTAAGTGGTGAAATTGAATTACATCCCCAGACTCTTTAGATGGGGATGTCTGTGAAAAGCCTATGAAATGTAATACACAAGTGGATTTTCTGGGCAGGCGGTGATTATAATTTCTGGAATTATCTTATGCATATTTGTCTGGCCGGAGGATGTGTTTTATAGGAGTATTGACAAGGAAATCCATGTTAAACCGTCAGCACAAGAAATGGTTTGTAGACTCTGTGCTCGCAGGAGACTGAAGGGATTAAAGAGGCATTTGAGGAAAAGACCAAGCTGCCCACTGCTCATTACAATTCTGGCAAAGTAATTTACAATTCTCATCTCATTATACATTAACCCCGCTATGCAGAGAAAGAAACCGAGCCATTTTGACAGCGAGTTAATAGATTATTGAACAGCATTCTGCATGGCAGCATGGAAGGGAAAGGAGGGTTGAACTGCTGTTTGTCCAGCTGTGCTGAACCCCTCAGGTTAAGTAAATGTAAATGAGCTACAAGACGAAGCCACAGAAAGTGACCTTGTATCAGAGGAGAGAGTGATGAAGACGAGCAGAGCTGCTCTAAGGACACTGTGCTGTGTTAAGGCAGATGATTACCTCACCCCCACAGAATAGACACTTCACTTATAAGAAAAGACCTTGTGACTGGGCAACACATCATGTTAGCGCTGACATCGCCAAACCTCCTTCAATCCACCATTTGCGTCCAACACACTACATCTCTGCACCATGTAATACCAGTAAGGTGTATGCAGAAAATGTTTCATGCTGTCAAGATATAGAGAGGCAGTGTAATCTAAGTAGGCTACATGGAGAGATATAAGGACCTCACCTAACCAGAAAACAACAGCGTTAGCTGTTTGGTCAGAGACTTTTAAGAACCAATGTTTCCTTTTTTCTGACAAGAGACATCTTGTGGTCTTGCAAATAATTAGTGTTGCCTCTCAGACATCAAGGTCAAAGTGCCAGGATGTTGTTGTGGCACTGCAAAACCATTTAGAGGGGAGGTTGTAGTACATGTTTGGGTGTACAAAGTGTCATCTGCGGTGACTTTGACACCACAGATGATGCTTTGCATCACGTTTCCTTCCACCAATCAACGTTGACTTTGTTTAACAATGAACACAACATCCTTAACCAGGTAGTTTTAGTTTCCTAAACCCAACCTTAACCATGGCAAGTGGAAGAACAGAAAGCGCTCAATTTGAAGGGCAATGACAAAGGGTAGGCCCTTTGTCAGTTATAGTTAGTTAGTTTTAGTGTGTGCATGTGTGACACGGCGCCCTGTAGTCCCCCCACATTCCTTGACATCACAGCCTTAAAGCATAATTCAAAATGAAGAGAACTGTTGATTATTTTTTTTGTCAAGAAAAATGCTGCGCTGCCCGTTCCACCTGTCCCCTCGTATGAGAGGCCCAGCCCAGCCATCATCGGCGGACGTAACCGTTCCACCTGTCTCCCCTGTCCCCGGTCCTAAGTAGTCCTCCTCCTCCACACGCAGCTCACCTGCTGCCGTGAAAACGGAATCGCGGGTGAAAAAAAATCCAAAACGATAGTTGTGTTTTCTCGGCGACTTTTTAAAAACGTACTGCTGACCAAGAAAGTCATCAGAGCAGACAGATACAGAAAAAGAGGTGGGGCGGATGTGTAGGTGTGTGGTTGAAGCGAAACGCAAGGTGAGCAGATTCAAGTAGTCTGTGAGTAAACACTAAAATAAGGAGGAGAATTAAAATGGTGGAATAAGAAATAGCCTTCTAGAAATAGGGTAATGTATTCTTTCAAATATTATATACAGTATCTAATATTTTTATAGACAAATATAAAAGGTTTTATATTTTTACTATTTATTATTGCAGTTTTGAACAATTAATGTTCTTAAAATACCTCTGTACTATGTGCAATATATCCTATAATACAGTTAAGAGTACAGTAATAGCTGTGCTTTACTCATTCAGAACAATTTATATTGAAACTTTAAGAAAGTCAAATACTGTATATTGCGATATATACCGTCCGTGCTTCAAATTATACCGTGATATAAATTTTATGCCATACCGCCCTGCCCCAGGTGCACCTAAATTGTTTGCTGGTGCCTAAATAACAAAAGTTAGGCGCTCCAGTGCCACCAATGTAAAGAGTTGGTTTGGAGTCCTGTAAAGTATGCTTCATTAGAGTAAGGTGGGAGGACTTATTGGCCATGCGAAACATGTTAATGGCAGTAGCGACACCGCCTGCACTAACGATGGGTAAAATTAGAATGAAGATGTTGTTTGTTAAAGACTGGTAACTTTGGTTTGTGATATTGAACTGCACAGATATGGGCCATAATCACCAAAGAGGAAAAGACATACTCAACTCAACAGTTTGGCTGTACACTGTAATCTTGTTATGCTGTGTTCCTAGTACGCTGTAGTGTTGCTCCTTTATAGTTCTTGGTTGTAGACAGTGTTTCAGTTTCTCTGCTTATGTACATGAACCTATTTCACATCATGGAAGAGTGATTCCACCTCTGAATCCTATCTGAATTGAGTGTCTAAGGACGGAGGGTGTTGTATGCTGTACAGAATGTAAAAGCCCTCAGGGACAAACTTGTGATTTGGGGTTTGATATCAAAATGTAGAAGAGGTCTGGTTCATTTTCAAGATGTCCTGAGATGGTATTGCCCCTTTTTCTCATACACAAACCTCAGCTCAAATTGTCCCTCAACTAATGTACTGAGAACATATTTGCACAAGGTTAATGAAAAAGTGCAATTTTGTCGATTGCATTTCCACTCCGTCCCACTTCCTATCCTCACAGCTAATTGAATTAATATAGTACTGCCAAAAGCAAAAGGATAAAATAGAGAAATGTATTTCTTACGGCAGACAAGAAAAAGGATGAAGGAAATTTGGATCTCTTTGGACACAGTGTCTGATTGTCGCGTGTTTGAATTGTAGAGTTAGATGTGTAAATTAATAGAGAAGAGGACAGCAGGATAACTAGCACAACTTGGGAGTTGAGGCAGAAATCACAAAAATACCAAAGTGGTGAATCTGAATGTCATTGTATTAATTTCTCAGAGCTTTTTATCTGGGCCTTACAGCTAGCATGGTGTTTCTAAATGACACTGTAAGGAAGTCACAAACCAATCATCAGGGTGACGGGACAAGCGGAATTTGATTATTTGCTCATATGCCAACGTCTCTACGGTGATCATTACTTAGGTCAAATATTTTTGTAGAAAATAAGCATGCAATCCTTCTTCAATTACACGTGCAATCAATCAATATCACAAATAATTTTTGTCGTTCTACCTCTACCTCTCTCGACAGTTTCAAAAGCCACAGGAGCAGTACCCTCCGTTCCGCTTTGGTACGGTCCCAAATGGCAGCACAGAGCGCAACATAAGGAGTAACTACCCGGAAATGCACTCCCACATGGTCAAATACAACCAGAAGGGAGTAGAGGATGCCCTGAACAGCCTCAAAACAGGGTAGGTGTCTGCCAAGGATAGTAAAAATATATTTACAGCAGAACTGAGAGCCAAAGCGAAGCCAAACAGTTATACAATGAGTAAAAATCCTTTTCTTTACCCTGCTAGGAAACTGGATGCCTTTATCTATGATGCTGCTGTGCTGAATTACATGGCTGGCAAAGATGAGGGATGCAAGCTGGTAACCATTGGCAGTGGGAAAGTGTTTGCTACCACTGGTTATGGCATTGCCCTGCAGAAAGATTCACGGTGGAAACGACCCATCGACCTGGCCCTGCTCCAGTTCCTGGCTGATGGTAAATTCTTATATACACACACACACACACACAATAACATAGCATTTCACAGAATATTAACCAGTAATTCTATAATAACCTGAATGGAAATAAATGCATAAGGAGAGCGATGATACATTAAAAGCTGTAAAAAACAGAAAACAACAACAAAGTGGCTAGTGGGAAATGGGTATGAATACAGAGTACAAAATATCATTATAGTAAAATGTATCTGAATGAAGGACATGTCATAAATGCATGTCAATAAAAAGTAAGTTTCAAGCAGTGATTTAAAATGTGAAACTTATTCCACTGTCCCTAAGCTCCTTGGGCAAGTTATTTCAAAGCCTCAGGGCAAAAGCTGGTCACCTTTGGCCGAAATATGCAATAGATGGTGAGAGGAATAATACAGCACATTGCGTAATATGTCAAACTGAGAGGCCATACACAAAGTGCTGCGTGCGATATTATTACTTCTCACTGAGACTATCAGTAGTAAAATCGTGTGATTTATACAGAAACCCATTTTATTTGTAGTGACGCAGGATTAGACAACAGCTGGAATGCGCACACAAAAAATAAAAGAATAAAAAATTAAGTAGGGAAAATATTCATATGGGGCCAATATTACCTGGGATGTCAAGTGATTTAATAACTTAGCGTTATCCTGTGTAAGACTGTCTTTGTTACTGGCAAAGTAAAAATTATCTAAGAGGTTTTAGTGACAGCGGTTCCCTGAAAACACCAGTTCCCAACCTGGTAGGTTGGGGACCCCCAGAAGGGGTTGCAAGAGATATCTGAGGGGTTGTTGTATCCGAACGTAATTTCTAGGAGATAGGGTTGGAAAGAAAATCTGGTTCATACAGTGTTTGTTTTCTTTTCTCCTCCAATCTTTGCTTTTTAGCTTGGGAACTACTTGATAACTTTACCTCTTCAGTCTTTTAAAAATGATTTTAACTAAAACAAGAAAGAAATCTCAAACTGGTCACAACCAGTAAGCAAATAACTGGTGGAAAGGAGTCGCAAGTAGACGTACGGTAGCTTCGTTTAAAAGGGTCACAAGCTAAAAAGGAGCGGATCATACAGTAGATCATACTAATTTTAACATGCAAATTTGCAGCAGCCATTATTTGCTTTTCTTTCGTCTAGAAGAACAACTGCGGTCTACTTAAAAAATGTTTTAAATAAAGTGATCAGGATTTATTTTGGATTCACTGAATAAATAACAGAAGAACAGTACAACCGTACAGAGTTGTATCTGGGGTGCTGGTTATTTGAGAGAATTTCATTATCCCAGGCCACTGCATTTCATGAGAGGTTGGAGGTACGAGGTTTTCATTACTCACTCAAAGCCAAATAATTCTAGTGTTATGCAAAGAGGGCTTGAGTCTGTATTCTGTGCTCCTCACTCACAGGTGACACACAGAAGCTGCAGACCGTCTGGCTCACAGGGATCTGCCGTAACGAGAAGAAGGAGGTGATGAGCAGTAAGCTGGACATTGACAACATGGCAGGGGTCTTCTACATGCTGCTTGTGGCCATGGGCCTGAGCCTGCTGGTTTTCGCTTGGGAACATCTGCTATACTGGAAACTACGACATTCAGTCCGCAAATCAGAGCGCCTGGACTTCCTCCTAGCTATCAGTAGAGTAAGTACTCCTTACATGTGAAAAGCTGGAGAAAGCCCAAGGTAGTTTAATTTACTACACTATATTTTATAATATTTAAATCTTTGGTCTATGACATTTAAGAGGTAACTGCAGCAACATGGGCAGTACCAGTCTTGACATATGTTTCATAAAAAACAGCTCTAGTTGTGAAATGTTTGTAATTTGTGTAAGGAGTAGGTTTCCTTTTACAGAATGCAATGAGTTGTGTTAAATTTATGTAAATGCCACACAAGTAACAAAACACTTTTTGCAAACAGAAGTTGAAGAGATTATTTGTCGTATGTGACGGCCTCGTTGTAAAACCTGCTGTCTCCTTCTGAGGTATCCTTCAAAACATAGCTTTAGAAATACTGGCAAAGCAGTCAGTCAAATCAGTACACAACCAAAATAGCTCAAGGGCAGCAGCAATTAAAAAAAAGATGTAATGAGTTTAAAGCAATAAAACAAATTCATGTATACCTGTTGAAATATTGTCACTGTTGTGATCCTTGAGAAATTGAATTTAAATTGTCCCATTAAAAAACCTTCATCTTTGTGTCGACAGTAGTCAGAGGTGAGATTACGTATTCTAAACAGATACACAATTTGAAAGTAAAATAAAGCTGGTGGGATAAAAATGGAGAAAATAATATGGTAAGTGCACAAACAGCAACTCCCTCATTTATATGCCTGAGGTGTTTTTAAGATCAAGCTCTGTGCATGAAACATGAAACTATCAGAAAACACAATGAATCTCTTTCTGCAATAACAGTTGTCCATATTACTGTTATCACCTCACGTGTTCAGTAAGTTATTAGAAATTTTTTAGAAATTGACCAAAATTATTCACGGTATCTTGAGCGAAAGAGGATTGAAAACCTATGGGAGTTCAGTAGATCGTTGGTTCACTCTAGTATCTGATGAGGCTTAAAGATCGTAATTTCACCCTTCCGTCTCTCTGCAGGGCATCTACAGCTGCTTCAATGGAGTAGAGCAAACTGACCACAATGGGAGCATGCAGAGTCCGGACATCACTACCAACTATACACAAGCCAATATGCTAAAGATGCTGCAGACAGCCAAGGACATGGTGTCCTCTGCCAGAGTGGATAACTCTCTAGACAATGCCACAAAAACAATAGAGAACTGGAGCAGGCGGGGGCCCGACAATGTGTGGGCTGGCCTGCCACCCAGAGTGACGACCACAGACATGACCCATGGCCGTCAGCCCTATATCTCGAGCATCACAGACAACCACTCACCATACCCTCAGCGGGCCCTCACACCCACCTTCCCGGTTCATTATGGGGACACGTCCATCCAGCCCCTCCTGGATAAGCCCCGGGTGGTGACCCGACCCACCCTGCTCCGCTACACGCTGCCGAACCGCAGCAGTCAGCCTGTCCTAGAGAGGACTCTGCCGATCTCCAGCCTCAGCAGCCCTCATATAGCCATGCGGGACCCTGCACCCTCTGGTACTTCTAACCCGCAACACAGCAGCAGGCTCTATGTGGAGAACCAGGCCCGGCACCCCACGTCCCCTTTTGTTCCTTACAGGGAGTTCCAGGTGCCCGATATCTACGTGGAGCACAAAGCACCGCTGAGGAGGAAGTTTAGCTACCCCCCTGACTGTGTGAGCCGGAGGAGGAGGTCCCATAGTTACGTGTTTGATGCTGCAGACCCCAGAGTGAGAGGTGACTATGATGAACCTCGATCCTGCCTTGCTGAGCTGAGGGCCAATCACCTCCTGAACAACCATGCCCCTGTTGCTGCTGCCATGGCCTGCACTTCAGGACACTACCCAGGCGGCAGCACCAGCTGCAACTCCTGTATGAAGACCTATCTGGAGCCTGAAATGGATGACATACCACTCCTGGGGAAGGACAAACTAAACCGCCGCGCCTCATTCCTCAAAGCTACATGGGGCAATGATAGGATCCATCAGGTAGATGAAACAAAGCCCTCCACATCCACATCGCCCTCCACCCGCGCAGACATGCCTGACCTGTTTCCACGGGTGGTTGTGGCTAACCAAAAGCCCCACAAGCTATACGGCAGTCTGGGGCACAACCTTTCCTGCTACCCCTTGGCTGCTGAGCCTGCCTACTTGGACCCAGCCCACATGGGCTCCTACCCCTACAAGCAAAAGCTCAAGTACTCTGAGTCCACCCGGCTGCCCTCCTACAGGGAAGCCATCCTGCAGAATGCCGCTGCCCTGCGCCGCTCCTCCTCCACGGTGGTGCACAGACACTACTCCACCTACCTGAACTCATACACAGACTTACCAGTGTATGTGGGTCCACTGGCCCAGGGACCATCCCAGTTCTATGACAGTTCTAAGGACATGTGCCACTTGTTTCCCTGTACAAGCCACTGCCCAGATAATGCAGCAATGCTGCCTCGTATGAGTGACAGGCAGTTGGTTTACCACAACAATATGTTTGGGCCCTACAATGGCAAAGGAAAAAGGGAAGACCCAGGCCCCGGGAACAGAGAGCGGAGGCAGGTGTTGGTGGCGCGCAGAGTCAACAGTCCCTATGTGCCAAAGCCCTGGGGCAGAGTATCAAGCTTGGAGTCTGAGGTCTGAGTCCCCATCCTTTCTAGACCTCCACTAGGCTCTCAAACTGAGCCCCTCTAAGGAGGGGCATGCCTGGGGGTTCTCCCCACAGCCTCTGGTTAAAGCAAAAATTTTACTCTACACCAATAGTGTATTTGAGAGTGCTGACTCTCAATTATCAGTGCAATAATATCTTGGCCAGCGACATGTAAAGGAGAACACACTGACAAGCAAATTACTGCTGGGACTTTGTAAGTCAAACTTAAAATACTAATAAAAGAAAAGGCAATGTTGAAAAGTATTTAATACATAAGAATTTAACCTGTTATTTAAAGGATTTTTAAATGCTGTGTTGCTATGTGAAAGAATTCTGGGAGACAATATACTGTAGCCTCTCAATCTGACTATGACTTGAGACATTTCTTTTTCTCATTTCACCATGTCAATTGAGAGATAAATGATTAAGATAATTTATGATCAAACTACTCACGTATCTTCCCTAAATTTTCTAAGTCGACGACCTTGGTTGCACAGTTGCTCTGAGGCTTTGTGCTCCATTGGTCATTCATGTAATTTGACTGGGATTTCAAAAGGGAAAACCATAAAAGAAAGTATCACATGCATTTCCATTGTTACTCTACCCTTTAATAAAGAACAAGGTCATCTCAACGGCCTTTTGGAATCATCTGTCATCTCAATCTGTATGTTAAACATGCTCTCACATCATACAGTGATATAATGAATGTGACTCTCTGCTTTTCACTTGTGCTCTATTATACACACAATCTATTATTTCAATCTGCCACCCCACACAGAAGGAAGATTATGTGAATACAGCATATGTTTAAGGTCGAATTGAGGGTCTACGTTTTGACCTTGGGCACTGTGTGCTCCAACAAGAGGGCCTCCAAGTATTAAAAGGAACATTCTGACAGAGATAGATAAAACTGAACCCACCAATCCACTTAACTTGCAGCAGAAGGCTAGAACATGTCAGCTATACAGCAGATAATTACACATTTGTGCATATTAACATCACAAAAACACATCAGAAAAGCGGCTCTTAGGAAATATTAAATATTATTTAGTGGTGATAAGCAGCAAATGATCATCTGTACATGTCTATGAGCTTCAGATTGGCAGTTTGGTTTACTGAGTGGTGCAGCAGTGTAAACCACAAAGCTCAGCAGTTTAATTGCAATTATGTTATTATGAAGAGTAAATCAAGCTTTCACATAAACACACTGATTTGAGTTTAAACATTTCTCTAATGCTTGGAGTGTAAAAATGTGAATGAGACTACCTAAGCCGCATGAATTTCCAGTGAAGCCATTATTAAAGAAATGAACTTGTTAAATTAGTCTTTGTCCAAGACAATAGTCATGTTTCCAACCCTAAAACAAGCATACAAAATAACCTCAGCCAAAAGACTGGTTACGCCGAGCTAAGAGGAAACGGGAAACAAAAACAAATTCAATCCCGCGCATAATGCTCAACATCAGAATTCACAATTCGTCACTGCACAAATGAAAGCATCACAGTACATGTGCCAAACAACACACAAAAGAAAATGACTGTAGGTCAGCCACTACTACAAAAATAACTAACAGCAAATATTGCGCATACATAACAGCAGCATAAGAGCTCAAATTGACAGCCAGCAGACACCAAAGCAGATCTGCGGAGAGCAACAACATCAACCGCTGCTAATCTGTACATACATAACAGCAGCATAAGAGCAGAAAGCAGCAGCAGCAGAAACACAAGAGCAACGCAAACAACCAGCAGCCATATATACAAGCGCATAAACACTGGCTGAACAGAGCCAAGAGTGTGTCCCAATTCCATACTACATTTTAGCTGTATACAGTATGCATTATATACTAATATGTAATGTAGGTGTTTTAAGTTAGTTAGTGTAAAGAAACCTTTACGGTTTTCTACCAATATTATGTGTGCCATCAGCTCATCATGACACTGCCAATTTCACGTCAAAGATTGAATACTTTTCAGTTTTCCAATATCTTCCTGGGGCTGTCCAACTACTATCAATTTATATGGGTTTTTTGCAGCCGTGAATAGCACCTCCATTTCCTCTGCGCGTGGCATTGTGGGACATTAGCGTTCATCAACAGCACACTCAAAAATCAAGTCTCTTTTGAAAATACTTTGTCGCATTTTTCGGCGTGAACGCCACCCTCAAACGCTCCGGTGTGCAGTATGGAATTGGCGACACAGCTATGAGTTCCCGATTAGCACGTCAGCGTGCACAGGCAGCAGACCCTTACCTTTGCTGAAGTCAACCAGTGATTGTCAGCGGAGAGTCAACTCTGGAAAGAACCGCCATAGTTCCAAGCTGCATGGAGTGGAAATAATATGGATTGTAATTAGTAATCCAATATTACAGAAAATAATAATTGTGTGAACTCAACTGGCTGTGTTTACATTGTTAAAACCAACATGCAATATTCCCCTTAGCTTCGGGACTGGTTACAGTGAGCTGTAAGAGTGCAATGCAATACCAATCGGGCCCATACCACTTATTACTCAAACATCAGTATTTATTTTTTCATCAATGCACAAATCTACAGCATCAAAGCATCGTGATGCACGTGGCCAAACAACCCAAACAAAGAAATAAGCTCAGCCACAAGGAATGCAAATCCCAATCGATACCACTGCAAATGCTTGCACATAGGGCCAAAGGAGCTGCTACAGAGCAAATACATTCGCAGCCAGCAGAAGCAGAAGAACATAACACTCAAGCAGCTGGACAGCTAGCACGTAAACAGAGGCTGACCAGAGCCAAGACATAAACTCGCAGTATGAATGTTAGCACAAGCTTCCTCACTTTCATTGTTTCAAGTGTTACTTACTTGGAACAACATATAAAAACATACACCGAAAACAAATTAAATAACATGAATCATGATTAGTTCATAATAAGTTATATGACAGCAATACTTGCCTGCATCACCATCAGTGGCGGAATGTAACTAAGTACATTTAGTGAAGCCAGTGGTGGAGGGAGTACTTAATCATAGTACTTAAGTAAAAGTGCAAAAAATCAGAGATATATATTTACTTTAGTAAAAGTAGAAGTACCACAGTGACAACCCTGCTTAAGTAAAAAGTAAAAATTACCTGATTTTAAATGTACTTTAAGTATTAAGTAAAAGTCAAAAGTATGTACTATTGATTCTACTTAAGTAAAGCACAGATAGCCTAAGTGAAAAATGTACTTAAGTAAAGTAACAAAGTATTTGTACTTCGTTACATTCCACCACTGACTTAAGTAGAAACCCGAGGTACTTGTATTTTGACTAGTTCCATTTTAGGCAACTTAACACTTCTACTCCAAATATTGTACTTTTGACTCCGCCACATTTGTCTGACAGCTTTAGTTACTACTTACCTTTCAGATTACACATTTCCATGCCCTCCCTGTCCAGTGAAAACCATGTATCTCCAGATGTGGTGATTCTGAATGTTTGTGATTTAAACCCGAAGGAAGGACGAAGTGTTTCCTTTAGGACTTTATGAATAATGTCCCACCTCTGAAGCTAAACTATTCCGGACCCTGATGCACTGCTGTACACGAAACGACCCAACAGCATATAAAAGCCGGTTAAACTGAGCTCAACCCTAAACAGCTACACAGGTAAAACCACAACATTAACACATTAAGGCAGCAGTAACCCAAACACATCACATATAATAATAAAACACCGACAGGGACCATTTTACTGCACAACGTGTACTTTTACCTGTAGTGGGGTGTTTTCACAGTGGGGTATAGATGGGACTACTTCTTCCCCCACCGCGCCTCACGGACACCAATCATGCGCACGTGTAACGGACGAGCCGCTAACTGGCGCTCTGTGGACCCAACCAGCCATTAAATGTATTCTAATGACGACAGAATTAAATGAGCTCTGCCGCAGCCGACTGAGTGCCAACTAGCGCCAGAAAACACCAGCACAAATAAGCAAACATGTGCGCTTCCTGCTGGTCAGCGCAAGTGGAGACTCGCTGACGGAGCTAAGTGGCGCGCGAAGCGGGCAACGTCGCCGGCACGCGCGACAAATGACTCTGAAGGCAAATTAAAAAACGGCCGACATGGTCACAGAAACACTTGCTGCGACAACTGGGAACTTTTTACATAACAAATAAAAGAAAATACCCAACAAAAACAAACTTACGCGGAGCTCATTGACAGGTGAACCTCCCCAGCGGACAGGTGATGACTGACTGGTAACGGACGTCCGGGAAACGTCTGCGGGGGCCCGCAGGGGGCGCTCATGCCACAGAGCAGCCCCGGTGAGAAACTTATTAAATAATATTATTGGAAAACTAAAATGGTAAACAATAAAATCCTCAAATATGCCAGTTACTAATAAAGTAATCTAACAGTGAAAATGCCAAATAGATTCATAAACGCTGATACACAAGACATAATAATAAAGACATGACATATATTTAAATTAAAAACAAACTGAATGAAGGAGGAATCATTGTGGGTAACCAGCCATCAACAGCCATTCTTAAGGTGATTTTTTTTGTAAAGCTATTTACAGGGGGGAGAATAAAAGGGGGAAAGTGGATCTTTTTTTTCTTCACACTATCTGAAAGTGTCACAAATATTCTGTATCAGCTTATTTCAGTATTCAAACCCAGGGCTCCCACGTGTTTCAAGGCCGCATCACTCCATCAAATGGAAATGTTTTAGGTGTCTTGCCATAATTTTCTACAACATTTCCCAAATTTTGAGATCTCCACTAGTACTTATAATAGAGTGATGTGGGTTTAAACAATGTTTGGCTGGGACCCACCGGTGGGTCAGTGATGTCAGAGATGTTAAAAGTATAAATGCAGGTAAAAAAAATAAATAAAATCTAGTTCAAGAAGAGCCTCTCATTATATGCTTCCGCCATTTCTTTTATGAAGTTTGACTGGCAGGCAAGCACACTTAAAAACCCTGACAAACAAATCAAAGTTGTTTTTTTTCACTCTGACTTTGTGTCCTCATGACAAACGTTGCTGAGCGGGGCTGAGGGCCAAATTTGATTCTTAATCCTCAAAAATCGTGCAGGAAAACAAAAGTGACTTTTCATCACGAATCCAAACCGTAGCAGCCTTCAACTCTTCCTGTCAAAGCAATCATCCATTTTGTACTGTTTGTGGTGCTGCAGCTCAAAGTGCTTGAGTCAACATTTAATTAGTTTTTACTG
>CM022470.1:1967652-1992391 GCA_011952105.1 Coreoperca whiteheadi | reverse complement strand
AGAAGAAGGGGGGTATTTGGGGGGGGAGGGGGTGATATTTGTTCCTCCCCCCGCAGATAAAGTGGGGCCGGGTTTTTTTTTTTTGTGTGCGTGTGTCCAAAATATCCACAGCCACACGTGTGCTGTTGGGGCACTGGACTGCATACTGCTGGAGACATTAAGGCCACTAGAAGAAAAAAAAAACCCCATAGCGCTCTGGGACGATTAACCTCGATTACTTATTCCACAGAAGCAGCCAAGTTAAGTACCTCCGTTTTTTTTTTAACACATAAAAATTACAGTGAAATAATCTAACGGGAGATGCAGCTGACTTGTCAAGTGAAGAAATGATTAGGCGCATTGGGAAGGGCCTGATGGAGAAACTATGGGGTTAAGTTGTTGGATCAAGAAGCTTCCAAGTGGCCAGCCAAAACTAGAATCTTATCAAAGTTATTTATAAAGTTGAAAATCACACGTTTGTTTCAGAGGAATTTACAATCTGGACAACATACAACACCGTCTATCCTTAGAGCCAATCGTTTTGGAAAAGGAGAAATCTTTTAATTAGGAAGAAAGATTGAGAAACCTTAAAGGATCAGATTGAAACCCCTTATTGGAAGAGAAGGGGCAGCAAGCAAAACCTGTTGCAATGGTCATACGTGCACCCGGCTGTTGTTTTAAGACAGACTTGAAAAACGGTGAACTTGGAGGAGGGATCGTGACGCAGGTGTACATGTGCGTGTGGTTCACCTGTTAACCATCTGGAATGCGTTGCAGAGATGTGTATCGCTCAAAAGACAACACTGTGAACGTCTCTCCTGATTGTTTATTGTGTTGATCACATGGAGGACAGCTTTTCCAAAGCAAACTGGGTCTCTGGGAGGGCCACACAGAAAGAGTCTATGGACAAAATAGGTTTGCGTGTCTTCCTGCGCCGTCTGTGTACGCAGAGATGTGTCACCAAGATGTGTGTTTTTAGCCCAGTTATAGCAGCTAAAAATACAAGTGGCTGGTTGCTCCGTCAGGTCCGCCACTTTGTTTCCAGACTAAAATAACTCAATAATTAATGGACGGATTGCCATGACATTTTGTACAGACATTTATGGTGCCCAGAGGATGAATCCCAAATCACTCTGGTGATCCCATGACTCTTCCTCCATTGCCACCAGCCAGTCAAGGTTTTCACTCATTCAGTGGAGCATCTCAACATCTTCTGAATAGATTGGCAAAGAATTTGGTTCAGACATTCATGGTTCCCAGTAGATGAATTGTGATCCCCCGACTATTCATGTAGTGCCACCATGAAGGTAAACATTTTAAGTTTTCCAATACTTGGTTTTATGACCAAATATCTGCAAAACTAATGCCATCCCCATCAACCTCAGCTGTACTTTGTGCTTAGTGCTAATAAATAAATCTTAGCATGCTAACACGCTAAATTGGGATGGCGAACATGATAACCATTATGCCTGCTAAACATTTTCATTGTGAGCATGTTAGCATGCTGATTTTAGCATTCAGCTCAAAGCTCCACTGTGCCTGAGTATCAGAGCCGCTAGCGTGGCTTTAGACTCTCAGACTGTGTCCCTCCCTATTTACGACATAGCGCACTTACTGTCTGCCATTTTATTAAGTTTATTAAGTGGGAAATGTATGCTGTATATAGTGCCCTCATTGGAATAAAAAAGTGTGACGCTCCACATTTTATAGATGTAAAAATTACAGTCGCGTGATCGTTTACCTGTCAGTGATGATGCAAAATTACAATAATCCATAATGAATGAATTGTGAAAAAAGGGAGTGACTCTTTATGTTATTACTGCACATTTGTTAATAATTGTACCTGCAGCTTCTCTGCCGGAATAAAAGACACTATCATGGCTAATTGTATATCCAAACGGACCACTCAGTTAACACAGTTAAGTAGATATCCATGTAATATGTTTCCTGCGTAACTATCCATCCGTTCTTTTCCAAAGAAAAGCTGGCTCTTGACATCATTTGAAGGTCTTTCTGGGTTAAACGCTCTGTGTAGCTTCATCTCAGCATGGTGCACCTGCTAACTGGAGCTTTTCTCACTGATATCACTGAGCGATGAGCACTTTTCACTGAAGCCCAGTATCATATAGAAACATGACTCCTAATTGGACAAGGAGCACTTAATGCCACAAGCACTTAATAAGGGTGAGAACTGACCCTCAGCTGAATGAAGTCATTTCTGGAACTCTAAAGTAAATCTCTGCAGGCGAATGTATGAACTCTTTCACTGTGCTCACTGACCAGACCGATCGTCATTCATTTTGCGGGATAATTAATGACTAATTCTGTGATCTGTGTGCTTTGTAACGTGAAAAATTCATTCCCTCTCACCCCTCTATGAAATGTATGAATTCACAGAAGGTGGGCATACAAAGACGAGCCATGCAAGACAATCATTTCCCAATTTTATTACAAAACTACTGGACAAGATTACATCTAGCGTCAGGGAACAGTTTATGAATATGATTTCACTCTTGATTCCCTCAGCATATTGAAAATATTGAAATTAGATAAATTCATCTGCTGATGTGCATCTGTAGTCAGAAAGTTAGTTACAAGCCTCAGGCATTCACTTTGCGAGGTTTTTAAAAAGATGGCGTCTAACGTCCCATTAAATGAACAATTCATTTTCAGTGCTGCCACCCTGAAAGTGGTTGAATTATTGTCATCTTTCTCATTAGCTGAGGTGAACTACAAAATAGCAATGTTGGCTGGGGATGCCAAAACACGGCAGACCCCACCCCATGCCAGATCAGCACACAGGTCACACAGAACAACATCGGATCCTACTGTAAAAGGCGCGTTTCACACTGGCGAGAGAGGGCTGCACCCGAAGCTCGCAGATGGGAAGAATCAGCTGATAGTATCTGTGAAGAGAGTAGCAGAGTAGAAAACCCCTACCCATGAACAGCAGGGTGAGCTGTGCTTGCTGCAAAGATGGGCACAGAGCAGAGAGGCGTGATCCAAAACCCGTGTTTTCCAGAGCCGGAAAAATGGCCAGAAAATAAATTGGCAACAAGTGTGGACGACGGCGATGTCGATTCACAGAAATTACGGCTCTTAAATCGACATGACAAACGCTAACTCCTCGTAGCAGCTGCTACCATGGCTTTAATGCTGACTGACAATGGCACCAGCAGGACAGATAAGCCAAGGCAGAATAACAACTGCTTCTAAACACAAAACCAAGACACTATCATTAAATCTGCCGATTCACATGTCCGGTTTCACCATCTCACCGCTGACGTTCAGCCATGCTACAGTCTTCCCGCCAAGGTTGTGGAGTGTGTTCACAAAGTGATTCTGCCCCTTATCATGTGTTGGGTTAATAAAATGGGCGAGACACACAAAAAAAACACCAGTGGCACAAGAGTCAAGACGAAGACGAAGAAGTGGCTTCATGGTTTGTAGCTAGGCAGCCCCAAAGAGAGTCAACACGCAGCAGAGGGAGGTAGAGTAATAGTTCAAACTGTAAATATCAGAGTAGATTATGGTGAAAAATCCAGTGTGTTTCTCTGGATATTGGTCTGTTCCTACAGTGTGTGAAAGCAAGCCTCACAGTGGCTGCCTCGGTTCTACTCCGTTTCTACTTTACCCTTCACTTTTCCTCCCAGACCCCTCTGCTTAGCCCTCGGACAATGTGTTAGAGATGTGTTTAATCAAACCACCTGGATGGGTTAGGGTTGGCAGATAGCCAGACTTCACTCTCACACACACACACACACACTGCCCTATCGAGGCCCTTCTCATTAGCTCAGTCATGATGGGTGGAGACACCAAGGCCCGCTGTTTGTTTGACGAATCCTTGAACTCCTCTTCCACTGCAGGGATGACAGCTCTGCGGAGGGAAGCATAAAGCCAGAGGTGGGGGGGGAATCATAGAAACGGCACATGAAAAGGATTCCCAACTTTTATCTAACTAAACCACAGATGCAAAGGCAGCAACGCAGGGAAGTCGAACGTGTCACCTTTAAAAGATGCCTGATAATCAGCGCCTTTATTATGTGGGTTTTCAAAGCAGAATGATGCAACTGGAGATCCAAAGAGCCAAACAGTTGGTGCTGCACTGCAGGTGCATCAGTCAAACACAGACACCCAAAGTCACATGACAGGTGATGAAGCCTGAGTCACGTAAGACAAACAGCAATAAAATCATCGCGCAGAAAGGAAGTTATAATTTGAAATTCTTTAACCATTTTGGACTTCCAGAGAAGGAAACTATTCAGGGCAGAGGGGGAAAAGTACAGTACAATGTACAGCCTGATGACATTAAACATCAGGCTTAGTAAAAAAAGGACCAGATATCTTCGTATTGTCATGTCGGCTTTTTGTACTACTGTATATTGTATGATACAATGGAAATATGGGTTTAATGTGTGTTGGAAGTCAAAAAATGATTTGTGACAACACTGGAAATTACTTAAGACCTTGGCGTGTTATTCACACGAGATGTGGAGATACCAGGCTGGGCAGTCATGTCGCTGCGGTTTTGTTGAATGAACTGGATCCATTTCATCCGGATATGTGGTTGTACTGTACCAGGAGAGGAGGAGGGTTGGGGAAGGTGGGGTGTAGACATGAGGTCAGAGGGCGCAGTAGATTAGGCTAATGGAGGTATGAAATAATACAGTAAAGCCGACTGGTATGGATCAACGCAGCAGTGTTTGACCCTCCGATGTTGCCAATTCTAAAGTGCAGCACTGATATGCAGAGAGAAAAGATCAATATTCCAATCTATATAGATGACCATTTCTCAAAACTACCAGGTGCTTTGCAGACTGTTTCTCACAGGTCAGCTCCGACTTGTCTTTAGCTATATTTGATCACGTAGTCATAAAATAATATCAAAAGGAACTGAAATTTTTTAATTATGATAAAAATGTATAATTTATTTTAATCTGTATTTATTTTATGAACTAGATTATATATTTTTAAGTGCATTTATTTTTGTTTTGTTTGAATCATAGAGTGTTAATAACGCTGACGCAGTCTCCGTGACGTCGCCCATGGGTTTCTGAGGAGCCGGTGCGAAGCTCAGTGTGGTGGCTCCGCCCCGACGCCAACTTGGCAGCGGCTGACTCCGAAAATGGGCAAAGACGTGGAGCGTGGGGTGGAGCTGTTTATGAGAAACGCATGCACATGTGCTGTGTTTGATTTGGAGTATGTTTATTTATACTGCTGTACACTGGGTGTCTGTGTTGGAGCATACAGTCTCTGGTAGTCAGTAATCATGGGCTCCACATGGACGTTTGCACAGAGGCCCAGGCAGACCCTTGCTGACATGGGCAAATAACCAAATTTACGTCCCGCCGACCTTCACGTCTTTCTTTGGGCTTTGTACGCGTATCCCCGAAATATGTCTTGCTGTATTTTATCTATTGGTGTCACAGGAATTGGTCATCTCCAGAAGGATAAATCAGCCATTACGCATCACCAGGTTTGGAGGAAATATTTCATGACAGACAGCAAAGTAACCAATAACACCATTGAATAATGGCTGCATTCCATTTAGTATGCCAGCTCCAGGCCCCGTGCTTGCTCAATGGCATGCATTTGCTGCCGTGTTTTAATGTAACAGAGCCATTGTGCGTCTCCTGCTATGACGAGAAAGGTTTAGTAAGGTCTATCGACAAGCTTTAGGGGCAGTGAGGTCCGAGCCACACTAAACCTCTTTGACTGAGGGAAGGCAGCACAGGTACGCAGGTGTAGTAGCACCTGTGTACCGGTGTGTCATTGATTAAACCTTCACAAAGGCTTTCAATCGTATTTCAAAAATGATATCGTCACAGATTCTCAAGGTATTTCTACAATCTGATAACTTTAACTAAGTTATCTACTGCATAAAAACAGGAAAACCCAATCTGGAATTTGCGTCATATATGAAAGTGTCGTGAAGTAATTCAAATGATGTCTCTTGCATCATGTCAATCATATTCATGTCATTCACACATGTGCACATGTCCTGATCGACTGATTAAAGTAAAGCTGCATGTTGGATCCATGAGCTGAGACAGGCCGGGGTCCGGCCCCTGGTGGTACCAGTCTGCTGGCATCCAGCCAGTCCGCCGGGCCCACAGGACGTCAGCATTACATTGTATTTGTGGGCAGATGCCTCGGCATCTGGACCCAGGGTTAGTAAGAACAACCATCAATATGTGCTGGCGCTGAGAGCAACGCTCTGGGCCGGCCAGTGCACGGGGCCAGGAGCCCTCAGTGGAGCAGATTGTTGGCCATGATGGAGGCTGATTCCCATCATCCATTATCCAAGGCCTGCAGAAAAGTCAGGGTCCCACAGGGGCTTGCCTCTGAACTGCACTCTCAGGGAAAAGATGATGGGCCACATGTGAGGGTGTGTGGTGCCAGGACAGCAGGGGAATGAGATGATGCAAACAGAATTAGCGCTCGTAACTCACACATACAGTGTATGTCGGGCTCAGATTATGTAATCATTTTGAGCAACAAAGTTGTCTAGCGTGGAATTGGTTGTTGAGAGTCCAGTTTTGATTGACAGCCGGTCACAACAGTTGTTGAGCCAGCAAATTGCATTAGATTAACAAAGAAGGCAGGGGCTGTGACATTGTGCGTTTGGGTGTAGGTAATCAAAAACATACAGGCAAATAAATTGAACCTGACACCTGACAGATTCACAAATGACAGGCCAGTGCAAAAAGAGAAATATAAAGTGACTACAAAACAACAATAATACAACAGGTAACACAGAGTTTTCACAGAAGTGACTGTATCTTGGTCTGCTACTGTATGCCAAATCCCAGGTAAGAGCTTGTGGTGTTACGGTGATCATTTTTCTTTACTTTCATCCTGGCATATCGGGTCCTTGATATATTATTCATGCCTTCTTTTCTTTACATATTGCAGCCTTATCACCAGACAAGAACGATGATACTGGACATGTCTGTAAAAACCTAAATTTTTTTCAATGACATCTCTTTTAATGTTCAACGGCAACAGTTTACTTTTCAGTGAAGGTTAGAGGGAGATCATGGTTATGGCAAATAAACTAGGGTATGAGCCACCACTGATGGCTCCCAATACAATTTCATTTAACAGAGCCACAGCATCAGAGCTTTTTATTTAGAGCTAACAGTGCATCTCTGGTCGTTTGTTTGACTTCTGTCTCAGTTTTTGTTTCGATCCAGCACCTGTAAAAGGTTTTTGGATGTGCTACACTTTCTATGTTAGGCAACTAAAAACACATGGTTAACGTCAGTGAAACGTTGTGGTCACAGTTTGAAAAAGTACACACATCAGCTGTTGGTGTATGACAGGACAAAAACTCCAGTTTCCCACATTAGCTTCAGATGCGCTACACGCTGATCCACTGCCCCTGCCTCCACACCCTTACTTTCTGCCTCGCTAGGGACACCCTCCCTCTTGCACTGGCACTTAACGGTGCCATTGGATGTGAAATGTGAGGTGCAGAATCGTCCAATATGAACGTATTTCCCGGGGATACTTGGCTGCACCCTGCTGATTGCACGTCTTATCTTCTTCATCCGGAGCTGGTTCACCGTGCAATGATTGGCACCCAGTCCTTTTAGCATTGCTTTTAAGATTATATATTCTGTTTGCAGATAGCACTCAGTAATTTATAATTTCCATAATAGGTCTGCAGCCTCCATCACAACGTTTAAATCACGTTTTTAACCATAGCTTTTAATGCTTGATGAAGCCTGTCCTTGTTTATTATGTATAGTTATTTGTTATAAAATACATTGTTTTTGTATAGCACTTTGCTAAATTATGGGATAATTATATAAAGTATAAATTCATTCCTAATATAAAATGGCTCAATACATACAAATGCCTTTTTCCTTGGGTACAACATTGTCATAGCTGATCCTTCTGCCTTGGTATGTGCCATGTGTGCGCTTGAAAATGTGATAGCACTCAAGACCATATGGCCTTTTCTCTAAAATCCCAGGCCAGTTAACATTTATCATTTATTATAGTTATCATTCACTTTCTCCAACCACATTTTGCCATCTGGCCCCGGCGTTAAAACTAGTAACCTGTTCACACGCACTTCTCTACACTGTAACAGGGGTGATGATACGTTTGCCATCAGCTCGATCATGCAAATTAAATGACCGTACCTCTTTTAGACTTTTTGATGTGGCAGCTGAAAGGAGAGTGGAAGAAATAACTGATTTAAAGAACACTCTTTCAAATGTTTTACATTTCTAGTCAACCTGTCTGTGCGAGCTCTTGTCATGGCATGTCACGTACCTGGCTCATCTGAGAAAACATATCATGAACCCTTAAAAATGTCAGAAGGCTAATCCTACAGAAAGCCACATGATCCTCCTTCTGTTTCTGTTGGGGAGTTGACTTACTGTAGTGACCTTGTGACACTGATGAGTATTTATTCTCCATTTAAGTGGCATGCCATTAATTACGCCGCAGTTTGATCAATTAACACAAAGGCAGCGACTCGAGACCATTTCGAAACACAAATGATTTTATGACTCCTCCTTTGAGCCATATTCATGTCACTAATGTCATGCCACTTATCTGCTCTGCAGCACACAAGCTTGTATTCAAACTATACGTTCATGTCAGAGATGTCCTACAGAAACTTTGTATTTTGCTCTTCATTACACCCAATACACACACTGAAAACATGTAAGTAGTAAGAAGGGCACTGGCGTTTATGGTGAAGGCAAATAACTTTTACAACATTTATCAAAACTTTAATTCTTTTCTTTATGGAAATAAAGTCGTTCTGATAACAGGCATCTCAATACACAAACACACACGAGCTGGTATCATCCTACTTTACTCCTGAGCCTCACGTTCCTCCACAGCGCGGCTCCATAACTGAATTCTCGGGACATCCACGCTTTGAATAAATTGCCTCACACTCCATAAATTTTCCCAGATGCTAAGAGTCACTTTGAGAATAGGATGGGGGTTGCGGTGGGGTGGGGTGGTGTGAGGGTGAAAGTGTGGATGAGAATAAGAAGAAGATAGAGTTCAACAGATAGAGAATGCAAGACAGCCACGTACTTTAACCCCAAATTGCTCCATTGAGAACAATCAACTTTCCCAAAACAGGAAGTGTTCTGCATCTTATTTTGAAATGTTGTTGACAAAATAGTAAATTGCAACGCAATTATTAAATATTTGACAATAAATTCGAGGTTTCAACTGAAAGGGTTCTTTGAAGGGTGAAACCAATAAGATAGGATAAACCTTTAGTAGGGAAATTCAGGTGTCAAAGCAGCAACAGTAGTGAGAATGAAACACAGCAGAGGTTAAAGTAAGAGCAGAGAACCAAACCAAGAAAATAAGAATAATAATCTAGTTAATACAAAAGACATTATGGGACCGGTTAGGACATTGGGCCATTAGGGCCCCTCTTACTGTATACTAGTGTTTCAGGTTCAGAAAAAATCGACAAGGGTGGTTATGTCTAAGTAGGAGAGTTTTCTTCTGATCTATTTTAACTGGGGCAATAATGAATGGTTTCATACTGCTTCAAAGGTCTTCCCGTCACCCTTAATTCACTGTGCATGTCCAGTGGACAGAAATGTACTTGGATGTACCAGTTGAAAAGCATTGATGGATGGATTTTTCACAAGTGTTTGAATTAGTAGTAGTTTATTCATAGCTAACTTTGAATAATATGTTAATCCATTGCAGGCTAAACTAAGCCCAGAAATCATGGAATTACACCCTCCACTAAATCGTCAAAGCCAATTGAATAATAATTCATTGGACAATGAAAAGGACGTTTTGTTCTGGGCTTCTCTTGGTAAATTTTACACTATGAGAACATGGCAATACAGTCTGCCAAAAAAGCAACTTACATTCCACATAACTGGAACGAGCTTCTGTTTGTGAACAGAATGTTAAAATGATCTGTGGAGAACAAACCAGGTGCACACAAACCCCATTCATAAATCCTGATAACATTTAAAAAAGGGCTTAGAGATTAAATATTGTGATACAGTGTGACGCAGCTTTCTATACATTTTGTGCCACTTATATCAGACAATTTGTGGCATCTGCATCAGTATTTACAAAAGTCACCAGAATGACATCTCTGTGGGATTTTTACTGAAGTGCATGAGCCTAAACACAGGTATCCAAGAGGTGGCAGAGGTTCCAATGATTTAAGACCAGCTCATGATTCAGGCACATGGGAGACGTTTGCCTTCAGGGCTTTCTGCCTTTCTTTTTTCCTAAACCTAACCAAGTAGTTTGGGTGCCTAAACCTAACCAACCTGGCAGAAAGCAATGAGGGCACATTTTCTCCACTGTGCAGGATTCAGTACGAACCACTGTGAGAACTTCACAAAGTCACAGAGGAAAGAAAGGTGCACAGTTGCACATTGCAGCACAATAATATTTCCTTTACTTATAGTGCTTTGCAAAACAAATTACAAAGCATTTTACAGCAACAGTTATTAAAATATTATGATTAAATACAATAAAAGATAATTACAAAAAAACGTAAAAGCAATAAAAAAGCATGTCTAAAATAGTGAGTTGTTAAAAGTGACTTAAAAGAAGACAATGTGTTAGCTTCCCTGATCTCCGGAGCAGGTCATTCCACAATCATCAGACCAGTTTGAGCTAATGTGTGACTGTTTTCAGCAGCTCTGGCGGCTGCCTTTGATATGGACACATGTGAGATAATGGACCCACCAACTGAAGCAAGCCTTAAGAGAAATCCATGATGAAAAGCAACAGATATACAATACTAGACACTATAGACACCTGTCACAGCTAAGGTTTGATCAGTGTATAGGGTTGCTGAGCAATAAAGAAAATGTTGGCTTTTTATTAAAATCTGGACATCAGCTAATCGGTGTCATCCACCTCTGCTGCCATCTTGTATCGACCTTCAAAATCCCATCAGTCATATGCCTCCCATCATCATGTGCTTAATCCTCTAGCGTTGCATGTCTTTGGTTATGGCTGGTGCAAGGGCGATGGGAGTGTTTTAATGGGGTCCTCCCTTCCTCCGCCATCTCATTTCACATGTCTGTGAGAGAGACATGAAAGGAGGACAGGCCGGATCATTCTGGAGAGCTATTCCCTTTCTGTTAATGAGACAGAGCAAGATCCAAGATTAAGTGAGAAAAAAAAAAAAAAAAAAAAGAGAAAATTCTTTTTCCCATTCGCTCATTCACCTTTTCTTCAGAGTTAATTCGTTTAGACATTTTTGAGACAGTGTTTGAATGCACGCTGGGATGCCTGAGATCAAAATGTTTCCTAACGAAACTCCAATGTCAACATGTTTGTCCATTTAACCCCACCCCCCCTTTACTGACTGGCTTTACTGAATCTATCAATCAATGAACTGAGGGGACTGAACGATATGAGACACTTCCTCTGTCTGCAAAATGATGATGAGGGCAGAGCTTTGACATAAAAGGTTGTGTTACCCGAACATTGCAATTTTGACCGGCATGATGAATCTTACCTCGGAAGTTAATGAGAACCACTTGCCATTACGTGAGGCTCTTAATCCCTAGCTGCTGCAGTGTGCATGCTGCTCTGTGGTAAGTTGTGTTCCCTTTTTGCTCTTTTTAAAAACGTTCAACCAGTATATGTCTAGACTTTAAAGGACAATTCCATTGTCATATTTGCCCAAAGGCACCGACCAAGTGCCCCTGTGGTCAGCCCAAGTGCCCTTCTTGTTAGTTGAAATGCCCAGGTACCCTTCAAGACAGCCTAAACTATCTTCTAGTCAGTCCAGTAACCCTTGTGGTGGGGTCAAGTGCCCGTCTACTCAATCCAAAAGCTCCTAATACAGGTCAAAGTTCCCCTCAGGTAGGTCGAAGAGCCACACTTCTAGGTGGTCCAAATGCCTCTGTGGTTGGCCCAAGTGCCTTTCTGATGGGTCCAACTGGCCCTCTTATCATCCTAAATGCCCTCCGTGTCAGTCAAAATACCCAAGTGCTCTGTGAGTTGGTTTAAATTAACTTCTGGTCAACCCAATTTCCCCTCTTGTCGAGTCAGATGCCCATGTGGTAAGCCCAATTGCCCCTCTACTCCAAATGACCTATTATTGATCAAAGCACCGCTTTGGTCAGTCTAAGTGCCTGATTTCAAGATGGTCCAAATTCCCCTCTGGTCAACCCTACTGCCCTTCTAGTCATTCAAAGCCCCTGTGGTCAGCCCAAGTATCCTTCTATCTAACTGACCCTCTGGTCTTCACTAATACCCTGCTTGTTGGTTTAAATGCCCAATTCCCCCCATGTTGGTACAAATGACCTGTGGTTGGTCAAAGTGCCTAATTTCTAGTTTGTCCAAATGGCCCTCTAGTCAGCCCTACTGTCCTTCTAGTCTGTTCAAATACCCTAGAAGTCGGTCCAGTCGTCCTTGCAGTTGTGTCCGATTGGCAGCTGGCCCAAGCACATTTCTAGTCAATTCAAATGTCCCTTTGGTTATACCAACTGCCCATTTTCTTGGTCCAAATGCCCAAGTGCCTCTCTACTTAGCTCAGTGGGCACTGGTCACTCCAACTGCACAACTTTTAGTCATTCCAAATGCTCTTTACTGCGGATGGCTCGAGCACCCTTCTAGTCAGTTGAAATGCCCCTCTGTTCAGCTCAAGTGCCCTTGAGGTGCTGCTACCCCTCTGCTCCTATACAGTCTGTGCACTCCACTGTCAAACTGACACTGAGCAGATCACAGTTGTGACGATGTGTAACTGTATGAGTTTGAGACAGGGTGTTTGCTGAAAAAGAGCTTTCATGCTCAGAAAACCTTCCCTGGATAAATAAAGCGTAAAGAAAATCAACAACAGCCATTTCAATGGAGATCAATCAGCTGTTGTATATCAACATCATAAACTACATGCAACATCTCCAAACCATCTTCAAGGCCATAAAATGTAGTTACAGTACCGGTGTCATTAAGCATATCCTAAGCACCCTATCCCTCCAGACAATGCCATCCATCAGTATGGCTTGATCCGTGAATTGTTTTCTGCTCCGTAGTTAATGAGCCTGCAGTCTGGCAACAAGGAATCGACTCATCCTCATACTCTCCTATGGATTTCACCATCACAGACATTACAGATGGTTGACTCCTGATCATTTTTGTCATTGATTTTATTCACAAGGCCAAATGTGGCACAACAACAAATGGCCACATAAATCTGCTGCGATACATGCAGCTCACAGGAGGTTACCACTCTGCAAAATGTACTCAGCCTGCAGCACAGACAAAGATGAGCTATCGGGAGAGCAAGGGTCATCCTGACCGTTTTGAGTGCAGTTAAAAAGCTTTTGTGACGTTTTGGTTCATTTTAGCCGTTCATCAACTGCCCACTGTTATTTCTTTTTTGGGGTACTCTTTTGGGCCTTTTTGAATGAATAGTCACAGGACCGACCTCTAAGAACTCCCAAGAACTTAACTCAGGTACCAAATCATATACTCAAAGTCCTAATCCTGTTTGCATTTCCACCGCATCTGAAGAACTATGAAGATGAGGCATTTCAGAATGAAAATACAAACAGGATTAGAAAAACGATGGTGTGGTTTCTCCTTTTATCTTGCTGTTTTTGTCAATTGGTCAGGAATTCTACTATATAACTATAATAATAAGTATAATTTAAACAATATCATAAAAATAAATTTCAATCATGCATGCTTACAGGTCTAGATCTCCCTCGCACAAGGAGAGCAAGCAGGTCTTCTCCTGCAAGGACAAACATTAATCTCCTCCTCTCACACATGAAAGGAAGTGCAATGCAAGAAGAGTATTTATTATACTGTACAGCACATTTAATCACTAGTAAAGTGCTTTACGATGAAAAAGAGTACAGCAAAAAACAACATGCATACAGAAAAATAGAAAATTCAAAATAGGGCACAACAGCAACAGGAAAAACATAAGAAGAGATACCCACACACCAAAACAGAGATGAAGACAGCCAGCAACAGTTTGTGTAGGAGGGAGAGGTAAGGAGTTGTGGGTTTACAGCCACTCTTCTCTGAAGTGGAAATTTCCCTGGAGGAAATCAGCGAGAAAGTAGAAACCATTTATGTGTCCAGTCCTCCCTATTGCAAAGAAATTATCCTGTACAAACCCCCCACATCTCTGGGAGCCGAGCTACCCTGACCTTCACCACGCTCTACCTGTTGTAAAGCCTCTCAATTTGCAGCCCATTTTGTGTTGGATATAAAAGTGGAGCGAGTTCGAGCGTCAGAGAATAACATGCACTGACATATCCATGAATTCCAACGAAAAACAAATGGACATAAGGAAAAGACCAGCATCCAGTTTACTTTACTGGTGAACTTTAGACATTTATGGGTATAATGTTTAAAGGAAAAATAAACAAGTATAAGTATAAGTATAAGTATAAACAACAATAAGTTTGACTCGCCAACCTGCATGGCTTTCACACGAAGTCAACCAATGCGACGGATGTACACAATGCCAAGTCATTTCAAATTTGTTTCTCACCCAATCACTGAAAGAAAGTTTTTCCACTGACAGCTTACTCATTGCAATTCTACAGATGTAATTTAGATGCTGATCTGTCTCTGTGGCAAGGTCTATGCTGACATCAGAATATCTGAACACAAAACAGCAATGCAGACACGCAATATGGAGTATGCTATGTATAAACATTACATTAAGACTAAGCACTGGTGACGGGCTCCCTCAATATGTTTGGGTTATCGTTGAGTTGGGCATTAAAACTATGTCTAAGTTGTATGCCTACATTTGAACTTTGTATTCAAAGTTTGTTCTATATAATGTGTTGGTTTCAGAGTGGGATTTGTTGTTAAGGGTGCAATGTATGTCTGGAGACTTTGGATAAAAAGTGTATTCTATATATTATTGTATTATTGTTATTTGTGGTAACAAAAATTAGAATTCTGCCACCCATACACCTTATTCTTTATAAAAGGAGGGCATTTTTTTTGCTCCTTTGGGCCTATTTTAGGAGCACACTTATATTAATATAATATAGTTTATCTTTAACCCATGAGTCTTTTGCCCTTGTCCTTCGCCTATCGATAGAAACATCTTTCCCCTCATATCTTAAATATCAACTTGTTTTTTTTTACAGCAGAAATGTGTGGAGAGCACAAACTGTCCAGCATTTATGTATAGAGGAAAAAATGAAAGTGCCTCATGAAATTATTTATTAGTTGAAGGATGTTGACTTGCCTTAGGCATCAAGTCATGCTCCAGTAAGGAAAAAAGAAATGCAGCAATTTATATTTAAAGGTATATTTATTTCTAAAAGAATCTTTAAATATTATACGGCTTAACATTCTGGTCTTAATAAAAGTCACACTGTCAGCGTTAAACAGTTAACTCACCTACAATGAGCGAGGAAGTAGATGGTAAAGACATTGCACTGTACTTTCACAGGTATCGTCAAGGAAAGAATGTTGAAATTAAAGCGTCACGTGATCTGTTGCAAAGCTCCTGTATCAGTTTGCCCATCCACACCACAACACTTGACATTTAAGTTGACTTGAAACTTCCGTAATGGGTTTGGTTAACACTGAGCCCCGGTGCTGATCTGATTGAGAGAGACGCTGCAGTCAGCGTGTTGCTCTCACAGTGGTCAACGGGCAGATAAGGCAAACGGACAGCTCAATGAGCAAGACAATAAGAGCACAAACAGCAGTTCCCTTCAGCAGAACGATAAGAGGGAGGCTGGAGGAACAAAGCAACACACAGAATCAGGGAGTGTAGAGAATCTTTGTATCTGGAAACGGGGGAAATGGCATTTAATCTCCATCTTGTGAGGCTGACACTTTAATAGAGCTCTCATAGGAAACAGCCACATGAGGGGATGTGTGTGTGCGTGTGTGTGTGTGTGTGTGTGTGTGTGTGTGCGCGTGTGTGTGTGTGTGAGCTGAGTGCGTGTGTGTGTGTGTGTGTGCGTGTGTGAGTGTGTGTGTGTGCGTGTGTGTGCGTGTGTGTGTGTGTGAGCTGAGTGTGTGTGTGTGTGTGTGTGTGTGTGTGTGTGTGCGTGTGTGTGTGTGTGAGCTGAGTGTGTGCGTGTGTGTGTGTGTGTGTGAGCTGAGTGTGTGTGTGTGTGTGTGTGAGCGCTGAGTGTGTACTGACACTTTGCCCTTTTCTGTACCTTCAGTCCCGCAGGTCTCTCACTCAACACAAATTTGTTCCCTCTTTGCGCGCCCTCTCGACTCCTTTCCACTAACTCAGTTTTTATCTCTTATTTAGTCATTTCGTTTTTTTTGCAGAGTACGCGGAAACATTTCAAAGTCACTTGTGACAAGGTCAAACGTTTCCTCACAGCCGATCCCAGCCCCTGCGAACCTACTTCAGACACTGAAGACTCTGACAACGCCACTTTTATAAAATACAATTAAAATACTTAAACAGCCACACTACCTTACAGTTATCGACCACGCCAAATGAGGAAGGGTCATGTTGCACTACCTCAGCCATACCAATAAAAAACAAGCAAGCAAATTACAGTTATGGCGTAAATATTCAGGAGGAAATAGATTGTGTGAGTTGTGCGATTTTTAGAGAAGCGGAAATAAGTTGTTTTATTGTATTATTGTAAATGAGTTGTATGATGATAGAAGAGGCAATTTTCCATTAAATGGCTCAACAAAACTCTAAAAAAATCACAAAAAATCCTAGATCCTCATTTCGATTTACTTCAGTTTGCTAAAAAACCTGAAGTGTGGAGAAACAGACGATATGTATTATTTAATGAGTCTACAGTTTGATTTTTCCAGTAGCTTATTATTATGTAGTACATATTTTGTAAATAATTTTTGAATCTGTTGCTGACATGGATGTCTACAACGGATTGTTAAGATTACATTACATTTGGACTCTTTGCAGTATCGTTTAAAATGTACACGCAGAATCTGGACGGATCTTTATATATATCAAAAATAGAACGGAAAAGGTTCTGGAGCGGTTAAAGGGACGCTGTGGAGCTTGTGAACACTAGTGGTGCGAGCAATGTTTTGATGGGTGGGTCCCACTTTTCTTTTTTTAAAAATCAGTCTTGCAAATATTCTATGTGGGGGAAAATGCATTCAACACAGTTGTGAGACCTTAAGGATCCACACAATGCGTTTTGGCGAGGAAACAGTGACTGTGAACATAACAGTTTGTTTGTTTGCAAGAAAACTCCACAGGGAACCTTAAACATATGACGCTGCTCTGTTGTACCTTCTGTTGGTGCGATATTGCCTGCACGTCAATAAATCAAACAGAGTCATTTCTTAAAGTCATCAATAAATGGACATTTTAAATGCCAGTGAGACAAATGGCCGGTGAGATGGAACCAAAAGCACTTTACTAAATGCAAAACCAAAAAGTGCAACCGGAACTGATGATGTATTTTTTAACACGCGTTTTTAAATGCATCATTTAAATTCTATTTCAATGAATCAATTGAAAATAGATTTTCCAGCGTATCAGTTTGTGTATATATTATAGTTAAACGTCTGTAAAAGTCTACTGGCTGTAAATGATTCCAGTGACACTCCAGACTTCATAAATGGAAGCGACACACAGGTACGGATAGGTGCCCCTCTGCGTGTTGATAAATGCTTCGGCACATTAAATCTGGCCGTTTGCTCTAATGACTCGACTCGGTGTTCCTCTGCGTTCACTCTTTGGCTGTTTGATGAAGCCACGGATTCTTCCGTTCACCTGCAGGCACTTCATTTGCCATTCGTCAGTGTCCACGACTCGGGAAACTTTGCTGAATGGCCGCCAACATCGCACCATCTGTCTCCGCCTGCCCAACGCTGGTGGTGCTGCATGAGAAATTGATCTTGACCGCTCCCGCTCCACCTGCAGGAAAAGGACAGAGGGAAAAAGGTGCAGACTAATAACTGCGAATTATAAATCAGTCACCTTGATCTTTGCTGGTGTCATCTCCCTTGAGTCATCCAGTGTAATTTCAAATACACCTCTGCCACGTGGATGAATAAATGATTCTAGAAAAGAAGAAAGAATGTTCCTTGATATGTATTTGAGAACAGCTGTTGTAAGCCACAGAAGTGTGTGCCCTACTGAGCATCTGCCTTTTGCAAATTGATTACCCAGGGGGGAGGCCAGACTCTGCCCCCCCCCCCTCCCACCTCCAGCCACACACAAACCACAGCTGCTGCTTTGATTAAAAGTTGAATGCAAGTCCGCTGTTTTGCCCACGCACGGGTCCAACTCTGAACGGGGACCAACGTTATCGTTGGCGGACAGAGACAGCGGGGGCCAGGATGAGCAGCCACGCTACGGGCAGATTGTTGTCGTTATTTGGGCTTTCACCGCTGATCAGACCGCGTTGGAGTTGAGTCTGTTAGAGCCTGAGCCGGCTGCTGTCGGGGAGCAGCGAGGTACAATCCCACAGTGTGTGTGGTTCTCCTTAAGACAAACAGTTGAACAGTTCTGGGTTTTCTGACTGGCACCAGGACTGTTGAACTGTTCACGTCACACGTGGGACGTTGTTTTGTGTTACAGAGCTTCACTCACGAGTCCCTGTTGCCTTCATCATTCCACTCACACAAATGTGGCGGGGTTTTTTTAACTGCCATTCCGTGCAGTCAGGCACATGTCAGAAGACATTTTAAATGAATGCACAGAAATTAATAATTTGTAGTATTAATTTGTGCAGACAGGGAGCCTGCAGCTGGAGGACCACCTGCAACATTGTTTAACCTTATGGTCTCTAATCTGCGTGCATAAATTAGTAACTGGATAACACAAATAAATAACACCTTTTTTCTTTTTTTTCTCCCCGTGACACCTCTCGGACTGTGAGCATTTTGGTGCAATATGATGCGAATGATTGCTGCCAGATATGACTTAATAATGAGAACGAATTACTGCAAACGATTTACTCACCCTGCTTTTTCACTGACCACTGTCCATTTGAGGAGCTGAAGTTTGCTGCGCTCAGTCTAGAAAGAAACTTCAGCATCTCAGAGCAGGAAATTGGTTTAGCCTGCCTTCACAAAATCACATCTTCATGGGTGAGAGGATCCCTTAGTATGTGCTCCTTCTTCCAGTAGCTAATTAACTCAGCCACTTTTAATGGAGACAAGAGTTGACCGTTGAGTCTTTCCGGGCAATTCTCGAACCACACATCGATCTCTGCTAAGTTTATCTTAGGGATCTTAGGGAAAAGGTGCTGTTGTGTAAATTCTTTTTTATATAGAACTAGTTTCCATTTTCTTCATAATATTTAACCAAAACCACTATATTTCCCTAACTTTAATCAGGTGTGTTAGTAGCCTAGACCTAACAACATACAGGAGTTGAAGCCCGGTATCTGGTCTCAAAGTCCTGAGCTTTGCATGTCCACCCATCCACCTGCTAAAAAGGTTCAGTGAACATAATCCAGGCAGCAATTACATTTCCTCCAAAACATATTTGGCATCGCAAATTACAAGAATATCTTTAGGAGACAGGGATGGCAGCAGTCTGAGGAAACAACTCTTGATAAATGTTGAACTGATTTTGACTTCCTCAAGCCATTAACGTCAGCATGAGTGAACACTTTTAGCCTTTCTGTTTGGCCTTGTATTGATTCAAATGATAACATAAATTCAGTCAGGTTGTGCATTTCTGTAGAGGAAAAAAAACAAACTGCACTCCCTTAATCAGTTACAGCTTTTAATACAGCAAGTCTAATTACGATGATGAATAAATATTGACATGACCCTGAATTACATAATCAATGCACTGCAGTGGAGCTTTACCATTGTACCATGCAGGCGCTTGAATAGAACTTTAATGGCTATTTCTATTAGATATGAAAAGCAATTAAATGACTGTATTCTGTGCGCGTGCAGTGATGTGAGAAGTTTGAGTGGTGCATTCAGAGGTGGAGGAGATTTAAGAGGGCAGCCATAATTGCATTATGTCATCAGAGAGAAAAGACGAACATGGAAGGATTTCATGTTGTATTTTAAAATACAAGGCGGGGTCCGTTGTTTACTGACATTACAAGCGCTTCATTTTCATTTTGGCGGCTGTGGCTGAGGAGGCAGGGCGGATCGTTCACTGATCACTGCGGTTGGATCTGTACACATGTCGAAGCATCCATGAGCAGGACACTGAACCCCAGGTTGCTCCCGATGGTCATTCGCCTTGCGAGGCCGCTCTGTGTGACCGCCATCGGTGTGAGTGTGTGAGCGAGTGTGTGGGAATGGCTGAAAGAGAGGCAAACTGTAAGTCCGATAAGGTAGAAAAGCACTATATGAGTGCAGTCCATTTACCATTCGTTCAGTCTGACTTCATTGTGAGGGTTTGAGCACATGGTAAAGCAGAGTGAGAACTCCATGCACTGGAGAAGGCCAGGGGATGGGGCTGAAGCCTAGTGCCTATGGATGCCTTTGGCTTGCTCCTTCTCAGCCAGCTCCGCCCACCTAATTTGCATATTGAGATCCGTGGGCAGACGAGCAGAATTCAGATAACAAGAAACTTTTTTTAATGCCAGGTGGAAATGCAAAGACCCCTCGATCAGCTGTCATTCATGTGTATGTTAATACCTGATGTAAATGGTGTCAGGAACCTGCAGCAAAATCTCCTGTATCAAGAGTGTATATTTCATGCACGTAATGTTCAAGAATGGTCAGATACAGACAGATGACTGTATGAATGACAAACGGAAGCATGCATGCATGCTTGCTGCCCATGCTTATGCCCACGAGTTATGTTCTTGTACTTTGGTCCTCCTACGAAACTGGATCGCCATTGGAATCCATTTTTAATCAAAGGAGACTACATCCACTGCGCTCAGCAAAGGACCAAGCTATTGCTGCTATTGTTCAAATTGAGGGCTGAAAGTGCAAATTATTTCATCTACTCATGCTACATTGAAGTGGCACACGTAAAACTGGTCGTTTGTGCAGCATGTCATGAATCAAAGCATGTCATGCAATTATATTTTTGTCATTTTGGTGTACTGTCTCAGAAAGAGCTAGCTTAAAAACAATTCCAGCATGTGTCACGAGTGGTGGCAGACAGGGAGAGGGAAAGGACCCAGACAACGCCACAGGGGACGAAGACCCGGACGTTTCTTCCCCGGAACGCAGGCAGGCCGACCGGTTGCAGGAGGGAACAAATAAACATAAACTCACCGTGATGACAACCAGAACGAACAAAAAACACAACTCAAATACCCCCAGGTAGGGGACAAAACAAGACACAGGTGGAAACAATCTGGGCAATCACAGACAGGAAGCAAAACAGGAACTAACAAACTAAAACAAAACGGAGACAGGAACAGACATATTCAAAATAAAACAGGAACTCCACAGCTCAAGAACACAATACCGGGACAGTACGACATGAATTATTACGTTTAGTGAAATGAGGCAGGTTGGTTTTGATGGTCGCGTAGGAGGCCGGCTCTAGTTCACTCCTGGACATGGACAGACAAATAACATAATATCGATCCAGTGTAATTCGTGGAACGAACCTGGGGTTGAAAGATTTGGAGCAAAGGTGCTGTAGCCGGAGGAGGAGGAGGAGGAGGAGGAGGAGGATGGAACGCAAGCAGAAGGAGTGAAGAAATAACATCTTTGGAGGAGTGAAAAAAAACCAAACTAATGGCCAATAAATGTGACTCGTGGGAAGACCTTTTTACGCCGCAATAAACAGGACAGCTGAGAGGGCCAAAGAAGGAATGGCCATTTTATCAGCTGGAAATTAGTCTGTCTCTTTCAGCCCCAAAGACTCATATTAGTTTTATTCTTGTCATGGTGCACTTCCCAGAAGCCTGCCAGCGTGCTCGTTTAGCCCTTCTCCTCAGATTTACACACTCAGTCTGCTGCCGCACTGCAGGAGGACTCTCCTCTTGTTTATTTCATGACTTACCTGCGGATGAAACAGTCACAGAGATGTTACTGGATGCTGACTTTCTTACAACTTAAAATTTGCTTCACACCATTCCCTGTCTATGCAAACGTGGACAGTGTAGTAACAAAAGGTTGCCAGATGCAGGGCTTGAAACTCATCTCGGACTAGGGGTGAAGACCAAATTTGCAACGGGCAAGTTGCGACTTGCAACGTGAGATTATTTCCTCGCTCATTTTAACAAATTTTTCACAAATGAAAACAAACAGCATACTTGCGACCCATGCATGATTGAGCACGCAAGGGCCCCGGCAGACGTGCAAATTTGCGAGCAGCAATCATTTCTGAGATGTGATGCAGCAACCCTTTGCAATCTGCTTTTGTGGGGTTTCTCACAAAATCTTTTGTGAAATGGGCAACATCATCCCCTCGTTCCCAGGGTCGTATGTCCCCGAGGTCCTACGTTCCCAAGCTCTATATTGAAGTAATATAACACACATATAAGACATGCTTTACATCATCCTAGTGATTTAAAAATATTTAAGGAAACTGTGCTAATCGGATTATTGATTCAACAATTAGGAGTTAGGGTTAACCCTAATAACCATGACTTAATCATAGAGTTTCATAGTTATGGTTTGAAAGAGGTGGGTAATTTCAACATATTGACCCAGCGAAACATAAAGTGAACATCTGACCTAGGGAAAAAAAACATTGCTGAGAACATAAAACCCTTGAAAGGTCCGCTTAATGTGTCATATTTAGAGGATTTCGAGCTCGGGAACAAAGGGACCCTGGGAAAATAGGACCCTGGGGTCATAGGACTCTGGGAACATAGATATGGGCCAATGGTATTTGCAGGGAATTCTTGACACAATGTACATTCTTTTCCCAGGAAAAGTACTTGCTGGAAGCCAGGAGTTTTATCCATGCTGGCAGTGTGGTTCTGGGGATAGCAACGTCAGTCAGTCAATTGATGCAGCACTTTGGTCTGGTCTGAAATATCTGTTCAGATTACCATGAAGGTTTGCATATAGACATTTGTGGTCATATTAAATTGATATCATTAGTTTTGCAGGTATTTGGTCATAAGTCAGAGTATAGGAGAAAGTGAAAATTTGACCTAGCGTTGGTGCTAAAGTAAAAGTGAAGGGATCGCCAGAGTCAGTAGGATTCATCCTCTGGGAACCATACATGTCTGTACTCAATTTTATGGTTGACAAGACATTTCACTTTGAACCAAAAACCTTCCACCTGACGGTAGCACAATGGGAAAAGTAAGTAGGCTACGTCATCTGGGAGCCATGAGCGTCTTTACAAAATGTTGTGCCAATACATTTAATAGCTGTGGGGACATTTCACGCAATACCAGAAATGAAAAAGCCAAGAATCAAGGAGGTTATTAGGGTTTAACCTCTGGGGATCATGTTTGTCTGTACTAAACCACTTTGCTGGTGGTGCTTGAAAAGCTGTTTAAAAGGCAATCCGTCCAACAGTTCTTGAGATATCTCTGTTTGGACCGAAGTGGTGGACCGACCGACCGACAGCACTGGCATGGCTAAAAAACACAGCACAATCTCTCACAGTGTGTGGTGTCCTCCTTGTCCAACCTTGACACGGAACCTCGGCAACTACTCCAATACTCATCTCCATCGTGGACTGACCCTTCGAGGCTACAGACCTGGAAGAACAACCATTCCCAGTGTACATGCATGGAGGCAGCATCTGCGGCAGCTTGACAATGTGACTAATGAGGTTTCATCGCCATAGATGGTCATCAATCTGAAGAGGCTGACAGTGATATAAAAAACCCCACCAACAACGATAATTGCTTCAGCTACAACATTCAGAAATGTCTCATCCTGTTCACATGAATCACATGGGCCACATTTGCATTTATTCAAGGCTATTTTGTACATAATCAAAGCTCTAAAGCCTCAAATCACTTCCAGCACAGTGCTAAACGACAGTCAGCTGGCACACAACGAGTGGACAAACTCCCAATCTGCAGCAAAGTCACGGGGGTTAACAAACAGATCCTTCATTGCAGCCAAAACAATCTTTTTCTCCCACACAATTAGTGCCAAAGCTCCCAGCGGAGCCCCGACAGCACGGAGCCGCCGTCTGGCCAGCTTCACGCGCCGTCCAGGATGAGCAACGTCCGTTCGCAGCGGTTCCTTCCCTCTGCTTTCTGTCTCAAAACACCAAGCGAGGTGCGTTTCCAGAGACGGCAGTGAGCAAACCGAGCCGCTGCTGAGGGCCCCAGGGCCACAAGATGGTCCCCAAACAAAAAAAGAAGACAATGGATTTAGTTTTTGTGTCTTCCCAAAACATTACATTCAATTTCAGTATATTTTAAACTGTATTTTATTTTCTCTTATTCTCTTGTTGCTCAATTGTTTTAACATACAGCAATTATCTATCTAAGGAATATTATCATGTCTATGGACCGGTTACATGTGTCTTCTAAAAGAAGAAAACTGGACAGAGCGCACGAGTTTTGGCAGGTTCTAATTGTGGCAAAGTTTAATCGCGGTTGGCTGTTTTACACATTGCCAGGTTATTTTTGAAGGTGTTGTTTCTGTTGTAACAAAAGAAACAGTTACGGTGTTTTTTTTGGCTTACAGTCGCAGCCAAATGAATAACTTTCACCTCCCTCTTACAGTCATATTTCACCCAGAGTCTACCTTCGAAGTTTCAAACGCACCCTCTGCAGGCTTCAAGGGTGGTTATAAAATGATAGTACGATATTAGTGATGCTCGGTAGCTTGGTACCATTCGTGCCCCCCCGTCCCTCCTTCTGCCCCAGGCACCACTGAACCATGAACCCCCCCCCCCCCCCCGGGCCCCCAGGGCCCCCCCCAAAAAAACAAAAACAACAACCGAGCTCTTTTACACACTAAAAGAGGTATAAAAGAG
>CM022470.1:1923174-1967627 GCA_011952105.1 Coreoperca whiteheadi | reverse complement strand
CCCCCCCAGGTCCCCCAGGTCCCTCCACTAACATACGATGTCATGCACCAGTCACTTTGTGTAGCATCGGTCTGCTCACTACCTCGTTCACCATGGAACTGACGTCATTCTACCACCTCATCAGTCAGTTCAATTAAAATAAGCTCTTGTCACTTTAATCAGACTGAATAAGCTATTTTTTTTTTTTTTTTTTCACTTAAAATCTTTTTATCTGCACTGTTTGTTCACTGGTTTGCACTTTATCTGCCATGTGCCTTGCGCTGCTTTTATTTAACCTCATTTCTATTTTTTTTTTACTATGTCTTTTTTTATTTTTATATTCCCTTATTGTATAGTTTTAGCTTACATTTTATATCTGATCTAGATTTTAGGCTCTACTGTTAGTGTTATCTGTATGCACCGGGGGTCTGAGAGTAACGCAATTTCGATTCTCTGTATGTATGTAATGTACATGTGGAAGAATTGACAATAAAGCAGAAGTGACTTGATCTTCTGAGCGGTTTTTTATCACCCGCTGCAGTGCGCTCTGGTCCTGCCAGCTTTCTCTTCTGTAAAAGTTAATAAGAACACCTGAAGCAGCGACAGATATTGATACTATTTTGGTAAATATAATGTTTCTTAAACGTCAGCGTGTTTTCTTACCGGTGACGGAGTGATCACATGATGTGATGATCAGTGCCGCTGAAGCAGTTAGAGTCAGTAGTTCAAGTGGTACATGGATGTGGAGGCAGAGGTGGTCGACTGGGGGGGGGGGGGGGGCTTAGGCACAGGGAGGTTGGTCCTCTGATCTGGAACGCCATTCTCTCTTTCTCTCTCTGTACCCGCCCCGTCTCCTCAGCCGTGCCAAAGCTAAGAAATGCTTAAAACAGCAGGGTAGTTTTCATAGCATGTGCTTAACAGAGACGGTGTGCGACAGCTCAGGGGCCTTGATTCACTGTCACGTTCAACTCGGACGACAGTTGTGAGCCAAGCGGCTTGTGTGGGGGAGATTCCTCCGAGGCTGAGGCAAGGCGGCGTGCGCAGGGTCCCCCCCCCATGTGTGAACGCGCCAAAGGCCTGAGAAGGAATGGATGAGGAACACCGACAAGACGAGCAGTAATGTGCTCATCCATAACGTGCTGGGCAACTATCCCGTAATTACTGCACGCACTGGGGTCCAAACATACATTAGCATTGATCATTACAGCACAAAGCTATCTGCTTGAACCAACTGATGACACCAATCATAGCCTTAATGAATCCCACTTACCACCAGTGGCTAGTTATCCCAGAGTGATTACATTCCCAGTGAATCAGAGGCACACATTCATCACAAGGTGCTACAAATGCTTTGTATACCTGTAGCTCAGCATTATGAACCAGCAGAGGAACTGTTGCGTTCCTGCTGTGGTCGACTGAAAGGGACCTTGGTTTTGCTTTGCAGGTAATTCTGTTTCATGGTCAATACAAAACTGTTAAGCTTTTCTCCCCTCTGCTGAGTGCCCTTTGGGTGAAAAGAAAAGGAAAAATAGTTAGCTTTTTTTTTCGAATGACTTTAGTCACTTAGCGGAGCGATGAGCCATTTCCTCCTCTGGTTATTGGCGGAACAAGATGGTGGACTCACAGCTTGTGGTGTGTCAGTGTCAGTAAAATGATCTGGATTATTATTCTATTCAGAGGCGGGGTAGAAAGGACGGGGTTAGAAGCCAAAGGGTTTAGATATCTGCGGATGGGTTCCAAACAGAGACATATAAACAGAACTAGGGTGCAATGTATACTCAGGTGCTGATCAATGCTACAGGAAATACTTTACATCATCAAACAAAGCAGATAATTAAAATTATTTCAAACATGAGTCGCACTTATTAGCCATTAATAGCCAATAAATTACTATTAGTGAGCATTAAATCCATAAAACAATCCAGTATCAGTTCAGACTCTGTCTGATGAAAACAAATCATAGCGTTTGCTGTGGAGTCCTTTTACCTCAACTGTGACGACCTTGCTTTGATTCTCAATTTGCTCCAAGAAGATCAGATTTACTTAAGCAAATGTACCATAAAAGTCCTGCATTCAAACTCATACCTAAGTAAAACAAATGTAGTGCAGTAAAAATGACAATATTTCCCTCTGAAATGGAGTAGAAAGTATAAAGTAGCATAAAATGGATATAGTACCTCAAAATTGTACTTTAGTAAATGCACTTAATTACTTTCCACCACTGTCCAAACCTTAACCTCAACTTTGACCATAGTCTTTCCGTAAAGCTTAGCTTTGTTAAATATAACCATTAGCTAAACTAATGGGATTAAATGTGTCCTGGAGATGCGCAGTTAGTTTTTGAGCACCAATGAACACAAAGTTAAACATAAGTGCTCTTAGCACTTTACTCAATGCAAACATTTGCTGGTTTTAAGCAGGCAGGACTGAAAAAAGGGTGATGTCACATACTTGTGCCAATCAGGATTACGCAGCATTTGAATAAAAATATGCTGACGGTTCACACACTCCTGATGAAGCACTTTTTGAGGATTAAGATTAGAGGTTGTCAGGGGCTTTAAGATCTTTTTTTGGTGTTCAGATGTGTTACAATTCAGCAGCTGTGAATCACGGGCACAAAGGTTCTTAATTTTCCACTATACTCATACGTATCCAAGTTCCAACATAGGATCCAATTAAGAACCTCTGTACCTTTCTGCTCAAAATGAAAACTGACACTGATGGGAAAATGTTCCCACACTCCTCTGCCAACCAGCCCACTTTTCCCTGACACTCTCCCCCCCCCTCTTAATTATAAAGACACAATCCAGCCCCAATTAGGGGTCGGCATGGAGAAGCGTAAGAAAGCTCAGGAAGCTCAGCAATCCCGAGGACGCCCAACATGCAGCTGATGTGCACCGTTCCCACGGCCATGAAACGCCCGGTGTCTCACACACGCCAAGACGCATTAGCAGAGATTTAACCACACTGTTCCCAGCTTCCCTCGGGAGGAAAACAGGAGCGCTGGTCGCTCCCACGACAGGGACAAAGCGGGCGGCTGCAGCCAGCAGAGAAGGAGGAGTGTAAATCTCAGGACCATTTCGGAGGCAGGAGCAGCGTCTCAGAGGGACAAATATTGTGTCGCGTCTCCGTAAATACCGGCCATAAAAACAGACGTATCCTTTGGTCCTTGGAGAGCTTTCAGACAAACTGGCTCAGATTACTGCGACAGCAAGGGCAGTTCTGTTTATCAAATGGACAAACTGGTGGATCATGGCGGTGTACGGCGAGCTGTTTGGCTGGCATATTAGAGTGATATTTCACCGTCCTCCACCACTTTTACTTTTTAGCACACTCCAGTCCAGTGGCATATCCCTCCAGATGATGACGCTCGTGTGATCCTCGGCTCGCTCAGCCATCCATGGGAGCAGATTTCTGTTTTTCTCGCTGATGATCAACGCACACCAAGAAAAGCAAATCAACCCACTTCTTGAAAGCTGAAAAAAAAATTTTTTTTTTTGTTATCTGATTTTCAGACTAATTAAAAAAATAAAAAAAGTGCGTAGTTTGAGATACATTTGTTCATATTCCAAGGTTCCAGCTCCATTCTCATTTTTAGAGCTGCAGCTTTTGGTGCAGTAAACGTGATTTATGGTCCCACGTAGTCTCTCCTCTGGAGTTGTTGGCGGGATCAGGTACGTTAGTGAGGGACAGCAGTCAAGAGCTGAGTCGCTGCATTATGTGAAAACTCAATGAACAGGTGAACAGATTACACCTGACTGTTAGAACGTCTCGGCCAAACAGCAATTATCCAATCATAGCTTAGCAACCGTGACTAGGCACCTCAGACCTGTCGAGCTCTGGGCGTTGAAGCTGTGACGTCATGATGGAGGCCTGTAACTTGAAAAACAACGTTTATTTACGGTCATCATATGTCCATTCTTCCTCTGTGAACCGACGCTTTCTACTGTAAAGCGGCGCAATCTCTCTACAACACATTACTGTCCAACACTCAGACTTCACTCTGTTTTACCATACGACAGAAGCTGTGCGCACATAGGGTTTCTATGGGGTTTTTTAAAGCCTTTCAAAAACCAAAGACACAAGGGCAAACATATAAAGAATGGATTAAACGTGTTTGCCTGCGCTAACGTAATGCAAAAATTAGCATGTCCGACTAAGCAGCAACAAGAGTTACTCTTAAATGTAAAAGTAAAGGCATGCTGTTGGGACAAAGTGGCTCTACACTGCAATACAACGCGTACGAAGCCATCAAGTGCGTATTTAAGACCCTTTTTACAGAAGAGATTCTCATTTGAAAATGAGTCAGCCGGAGACTGAGTCCTGGAGCTAGCGTTAGCTACAACACATAAAAGCTGCCAGCAACAGTTGTCAATTCAGCCGACAAAATCAGGCAGAAATGAGGAGCCTGCTTTTGTGTATCCGAGACCAAAAGACTTACTGAGAATGTGCCACCGTTATCATTGTAAACTGCATACGTGTCCTGCGAGACCGTTGACGTCATAGCAGCAGTAGCTAAGGAGAGTGAGGCTTAGGGAAGAGTCAATTAAGACAAAACTAAGGGAATACAGATATTCTATTATTCGTTTGGGTGTGAACAAATTGGAGGCTGAGGTTGGCATTAATGGACCAAAGTCATGGAGAGATGGTGGTGGGATGGGGATGGCTGAGGGGAGAAACAAGGCACCTGGCGACTAATTAGATATGACGTCCAAAGCCTGCTATCCATTTGTACCTTACACACACACGCGCACACACACACACACACGGGCTTCGGCAGGACTGACCCGGACCAAGGGCAACGCAGCGAGGTGAGGCAAAATAAGAAAGGAGAGCTTAAGAGAGGAAAAATGAACTGCAGCCCAGCGACATGGAGCAATGGTGCCAAACGCTGTGTGGTTCCAGCATCTGAAGCGTGAGGATCATTTTCAGTTTAATATCTTTGGGTTTTGGACTGTTGGTTGGACAAACAGGACATTTAAAGATCTCCCCATGGGCTACATTCTTTTCTTTTACTATTTGCTGACGTTTATGAGTATTTTTGAACACCAACAGACTAATCAATAGTGAAATTCACCTTATTTATCTACTTGAATTTATTGACTTTGGTCCAGAGAAAGACCAGGCTCATTATGCATTTACTTGTTTGTTTGTTTAGCCAGGAAAGTCTCAGTGAGATTAAATATCTCTTTTTATGGGAGCGTCCTGGCCAAGACAGTGGCTGCACATAGTTACAAAACATGCAAAGCACACTCGTGATACAGTACGTAAACTATGAAAAATAATGCTCAGAGATCGAAGGGCTGTGATGAAGCAACAATGTACCACAAAGAATATGACAAATGATATACAGTAAGTGTTAAAAACCTTTTAAATACAAATATATATTTATTGAGACAGTCCTTGAGCTCCCCTCCATAGCACCACCCTGTGGAAAAAAAATCAAAAGTTCTCTTTTTACACATGATGTGACTGTTCTGGTCACAAACAGTGGTCGGTCTAAAATGCAATTCTGCATGAATTATCAACCTCAAGCAGTCATCCTAATGTGTTGCGTTAACTTCAGCAGTATATTGTTAGTGTCAGTGATAGTGCTTTGGACGCAGACAGCACTGTGATACCCGTCTTCTTGGTTCCTCTTTTCTCTGTTCGGCTGTCACTCATGCTAACGTCGTCCATTTCACCTATTTATTGTAAATTTCATTTCTGTTGGTTCAAAGTACATTTTCCCAGGGAAACCCCCTGCTGGAAATGCCAGGAAACACACATAAGGACATACGAGACATCTGATGTTTAGAAGATGTAGATGGGATGTAGATTGAAAACCGTTGCTTCATCATTTGTCAATAGAAATAGCTAAACGTTTGCAGGTTACGACTGTCTTTAGCAATGAAGGCAACTGCATAAAGGGGACGCTGACCTTGGGCGTTGCCTCCCTCTCTTCCCATGATTCGTACTCTTACGGTCTCATGGCCTCATGTCATACAGTATGAAGGAACTGCACAGTGGGGTTTCTCTGAGGGTTAAGGCTTGTGACTGAAGTGCTAACCCTCAGAGAAACCCTGGTATTTAGGACAACAGTGCTGCTGCACGTGTGCACGGCTGCACACAATGCACAAAGCAGTACTGGAGGACGGAGACAGAAGGGACAGATGGCTTCAGACGAAGGAGGAGGGGGGTGGGGGGGTTACAGTATGTCATCAATTCATTTGAACTGCGGCCCGAATCCCAGATGACGCTGCTGTAAAATTTCAAAGACGCTGCAACAGATTGAACAGCGAGCCTTTGAGAAAATCCAGGCGACGAGTTTAATTGGGAACGCAGACATGCAAATCCATTGCGGCATCAAAGGCGGCTTCAATTACTACAAACTTGCCTATTCAGACTCTCTGTTGTGCATTGCTGCAAGAGTTGCTCTAGACTTTGTGGGAAAAGTCTGACCACTGTGAATCGCGTCAAAGCGACAATCTGCTCCTCTCTGTGATGACTAAATGGTCACTATTAGGTCTTGTCAGCGCGGTGATTGCGATTGTGAATCGATAGGTAGTGTGCCAGCAGAGGCAGACAGGACCCGAGGCCATGGATTTGTAGAGGAGGTGGAGATCGGTCGCCAGGGCAATGCTGGAAAGTCAAAAACTTGTATGACTTATGCAGTACAGAGCATCTTAATCTGCTCTGAGTAACAGCAAGACAGCGGGATAAGCTGCACGATCTCAGGAATCTTCTCAGCGCAGTCAAGCATGTAGGCACGCTCATGCATAAATCCAGGCCTCAATACACCAGTACACACAAACAAAACATCTGAGTGGGACAGCGGGAGGGAGGGAGGGGGAAATGTGAACGGCGCTTGTGGGCAAGCTTATGGGTCATTGCAGGGGTGAAACTGTAAAAACACGCAGTGATAAAAAATCAGAAAATGAATGAATCAAAGTATGAATGAAAACGAGGTGCAGTGTTGTGAGGCTTTGTAAAAACAGCACAACATACCGAGGCGGGAAAAGATATTGTTGAAAATATGTACATTGGGAAACCATACGCAACAGGACTAAAAGTCTAAAGCGGCTCTCGCGCCTCCTAGAGTCTGCAATGGCAATTACACCTGGCAGAGGTCTAAAATATTAACATTATATATTACGTCATTGTAATATTGCATAATATTACAAATATTAAGACAGATAAAGCAAGTACTGCAGGTAAAGAATCAGAAATGACAATGTCAACAACAACAAAAGTGAAAATGAAAATGTACGGGGTGTCCTGAAGATAGCACTGGAGAAAAGGCCGTGTGGTAATATTAAAATCTAAAGGGTCAAGTCTCTTGACGGCATGAATGAGCTCAGCAAGGATTATGTTTCGTACAAAGTTGGCATTTTGTCGCAAACTTACAGTTCAGCCAGTTCTGTTCAGGACTTCATTTTCCCACAGAGGAAACTCTTTATGCCGCAAGGAATTTTGCATGTCATTAATAAGGAACGAAAAAGCGTGACGACACAGAGCAGCACGGCGTACTGCGCGCAAACACTAGAGTTACCTCGAGTTCACGTTCACAAAAAGACACGCATATTTTGGTTTCATGACCTAATAATTAGCGTTGCAAGCGCCTGCAGCCACACTCATCACTATATACACTGGAGTTATCGGTCTCAAATGTCCTCTGTTTTTTTACCCTGAAGATTAGTGGAGGCGGGAGGTGGGGAGGTGGTCCGCCCCCATTATAAAATACTGCGTGACATCCTGCTATTTACAGAATATGTGTCAATAGCTGACATTATGTACAGTTCCCTCCGGGGGGAGACATGAAAAAGGTTCTTGCCACCGCACCCCAGCAGAAGTGGATCTCATTTTCATCAATCCTTAACAATACTATAATAAACAAAATATTCGGGTTAGCAAGATGGCGTTGCTATCATCAGAGCACGCATTAGGTCAGCTCAGCACCCCCCACCCAGTGTGAGAACCCGTGGTGTAAATGACCCTGTAGCCAAAGGCAGAATGGGACACTGGGCTTTGTCAGTGTCCAACCTGTCTGCTGTCCCACTGCGGCTCCTTCAGCATCATCACTCTGCAGGGTTTACGCCGCTGTCAGTGTCACCATTTTGCATTCTGCCGGCGGGTCCTAATGAGGAGCGTGGAGGTGACTCGCCGATTCTTCCATAAATCTACTGTCGATAACAATGTAGGCTTATGTAAATCCCAAAAAATACGACCTTGGAACATCTAATAGCAATAATGAGAATGACAGATGGCAGTTATTGTTGTTCCCAAGGCAACAACTACAACAGTTCAACCACACGTGAAACAGGCCCTATTACATTACATCCTGCAGTGTAACACAACGCGCACATTTGTATGAGTATCAGTTTGTTTTTGCCAAATGAATATCAGCATGATGCTGCTGTAACTCTGTTAGCACAAACGATATCTGCCCTCAGATACAATCCTAAAACAACCAGCTTAAAAAATAAAAAATCTGTTTTAAATTAAATAAAATACTTGACATGATACTGTGTTGGCCCTCCGCTGAACAATACTGGAAAGAAAAAGTGGCCCGTTGGCTGAAGCTCATTGCTGTTCCTGCTGTATACTCCTAGTGTGTAGTATGGACCTGGGACACAGCAATTGTCTCGCTAAGTTGGGCAGTGACCTCTCACAAAACCAAAAGGAAACGGTAGGTGGTTGATAGGCAGGTGAAAAGAATCCGAAGTGAACATTTCTCGCCGCATTGTTTTTCTTTCAAGCCAATAATGTCAAGGCTATTTTCACTTTTAGAATGAAGGCACGCGATGGTCTCGACACAGCTTTAGGCCCAGAATAGCTGATTTCTGTGATTTCATGCCGCCCGCCCTCTTGAGTGGGTCCCTGCTCTGCCACCCGGCACAGCACATGACTTCTGGCTCATGCATAATGAGTGAGGAATACATTGTGCATGTTGATTAGCGGTCGCCTCCGTCGCCATCAGGGGGGGGCAGCTAGATATTAAGCAATTAGCTTTGTTCACCTTCCCACAGGTTTGCCACAGGTGTGGCACTGACTTCACCCCGGTGAACAGACTCGGACGTGGATGAGGATTTTAACGAGGCGATTCACGATGCACTTGATGACAGAAACAGGGAGCTGGACTCAGATTTGCAGCACTTCACGTACAGCGGAGGTTTGATGGAGTCATTTTATGGGTGATTAACAGAAATGACTTCCCTCTTGTTAACAGTAATTATTAACAACTGCATCCTCACCCTGATTAGTTCAGGATTTATAGAAATACAGGGACGAATGTTTTTCCTGTCTAAATTAAAATGATTATAAGAATATAAATATAAAATGTTCCTGTCACTAAAATATCAACACGTGACCGGGAATCTTCACGTTTAGCATGTCCCCTACGGACTCTATGAATTCTTCACTTATGTTGATTAATCTCATGCATTTTTATTAATGACTCATCGCTCATAATGTGGAACAATAAGTGCCAGGAACACACCACAAGCGCAGATTCGAACCCTTTAAATGCCAAATACTGCAAAAACAAACAGGAGCGGCTGTCTTTTCGGTTCATTTTACACTGAAAAATAACTTCACAAGTTTACTTTCTTTCCTCAACTCAACTTTATTTATACACCACTTTACACACAGTTGATCCAGTGTGCTTTACAGCCCAGAGAGGAAAACAAAAAGGAGACAATGTAACATAAACAACGATATATAATTAATATAAATAAAAGCTTACAAAAGTCACGCATTCATACAATGCACACGAGGCGACAATCACCCACAGAGACTTCAGCAGAAACAGGTTATTGCGCAGAGTCAACGAGTAAAAGTGCGTTTTAGGTTGAAAATCGCAGGAGGAAGGAATTCCATAGTTTCAGAGCAGCTATTGAGAAATGTGATATGGGGATAGGAGTTCGGAAAAACGAGGGAAGGCCACTTAATGTGTTTTTAGGCAAATAGCAGGATTTTAAACTCATTCTGAACGGTTGTTTGAACGGCTGGAGACAGGATGAAGAAGTCTGAGTGATTCCGAAACATAAAGAGTTGCAGGAGGATACGAAGGCTTGGATGACTTTCTGCATGAAAGCGGATTGAAACTTTATTTAACTACCCTAGTTGAACAGGACTCCCAGGATTACTTTGCATGCGACTCCACAAACGCAGACAAGGTGCCGAGATGAGGAGAAAGTCGGGGAGCTAAATGCCATATATATACTTTGCGTATTGTTTGAAATTTACCTTGTGTTGTTATATTGCTTCCATTGTCTTCCTCATGTGTAAGTCGCTTTGGATAAAAAGCGTCTGCTAAATGACTAAATGTTGAAAGGAATTCCACACACGACGTCAGAGACCGTCTTCAAGCATACAAAGCAAACAGAATAAAAGAACATTTAGGTGTTCCTACAGTCCACTCCAGTAATTAGCCCTGATGCAAAACATCTGTGTGTCCCTGACTCAAGATCCTACTAGAGCTTCTTCAAAAATTGGCTTTTTGTCAAACCATTTTTTTGGAGCACAAAAAATGTATTTTAGTTTTTTGGGAGTTTGAAATTTGACATTAAAAAAACCAACAACAAATAATTGGGACAGAATCTTGCAATCCTTGTAGGGCTTTGGGTTAGTTTAACGCCAAACCCAGTCAGACAGACATCCCTTATCAACATCAGTCACCTTAAATGATTTGCCAAATATCCTGTAAATTGACTTTCTCAGGGTGGATATGGCTTGTAGTGGAAGGAAAAACACACCTGAATCTAGCAACGCACAGTAAAGCATGCACAGTAGCAGGAACCTGAACCATAATGGATGTTACGGGTTACAGTCAAAATGGCCACCGTGAGAAAAGTCTTAATAATGAATGTAAGAGCAGACATTTAGGGCTTCAGCTTGGTCTTTTATGGATTAGATCTAGTTATGTCGCTCCTTAAAATGACTTATTCTATGCACATTTCAGCTTAATATGACACGTTTAAGGGGGTTGAAACTGTTTCCCTGGTGAGTGTAAAGTGAATTCAGACTTTACAGGGTTAAAAACATATTAGGTTAAAAATCCGAACACACAATCGTGACATTTGTTTCTCGCTTCCTGGAGATTTTGACATTGTTTACACACATACGATGCGATCGGTGCGTCTGGCACGTCACATCACGGCCTCCGCTGATGGATTAGGAGGCTGCGGACAGCTCTGAGGGAGGAAAGAGGGTCTGCGCCTGTCTGTTACCATCCCTCCCTCATCTCACAGATTCCGTATCATGTTTTGGATTTTGATTTTTGGGGCACAAAGTGCGCACATGGAAAGACCCAAACCAGCATTGCGTTAGCTCGTCTCTCAGCACTGTCGGACTTCCTGTCTGCGGCTCTCAGCTCCGAGCATAAATGAGGAAAAATGTTTAAAAAAAAACAAAACAACACAAACTCACAAATGTAGTTATTTTCAGTAATTTTAGTTGTAGTTTTTATCAAACAAACAGGAGGAAATAGTGCATTTGTTGGGGACTATTTCCAGCGGCGGATGAATCCACATGTGGTGCTGTAGTGAGTGTTTGGGGCAGCAGGACGGTGTGAGTCACAATAAACTACAGCGTGTGTGTTCGTGGTGATGTAGGAACAACACTGAGGTGTTTCTAACAGTTTCTGGACGACAGCGGAGCTCTGAGGCCCAGAGGAAGGAGACGCACCGGGCCGTGATACTCACTCAGGACTGATACACAACTCATTGTTGCTTTGGCACTTTTAATGTGATTTGTTGACTGTAAGAAAAATAGAGAATATCACTAGACATGTTCATAACATATAGAAAATGGGAGGTGTGTGAATAGCCATAAGACTGTAGATAAATATCGTACTGGCAAACCAAGATACATGAGTCCCTTAAAATGAAATACTTTGTTAGCACACAAGGCAGCTGGCAGCAGAACAACTCGTCGACATGGAGCTCTGCAAACAGTCAACACCGGGGGGGATGAAGACCACAGAGGGAAAGCACTACCGGTGCCCAATCCATGTTTTTATACCGGAGTTACCGGAACCACTGGGAAGTGTTTCCAAGAACGGGTTGATTGAATTAGAAATTTGAAGAAAGAAAGCAAAATAAAATGAAGAACTGCGGAAATTAAGTTTTCTTCTCTTGACTTTAAGAGCACCTCTCCTCCTTCTCCTTAATTGTTTTAGAGGTGTAGTGACCTATGATTGATTATTTATTGGCTGGACACCAAGCCAAAGTTCATTTGGAGAGGCACATTTGTTTTTCCTTAATGATTGTTCACCTTTAGTCCATTAAAGAAACATTGAAAACGATTGCTAGAGATACTGGTTCTTGATTTCACTCCCATGTGAGTGGCGGAGCTAATTGATTTGAATTGTTTATAACTAAACTCTTTGTTGCTTTCTCGGCGAAAGACCTTTCCCTAATGGACTCTGTGCATCCCCAGATGTTTAGCAATGACACTAGAGAGAAAAATCAAGCCGTAAACAACAGGAAATGGACCGTCTACACTCAAGGTCAACTTACTCTACTTGTTTTGGAGCTTTCGACCGCATCATACAGTCCGAACGTGATGACAGCAACATACAAAACTATGACAAGGTTCCTTTTCAAAACTCCCGCCGCCCCAAGAGACACGCCTGTTCTCACGCATGAGGGAAAAAAGCTGCATGCATTCCTCTAAAGGCTTCCGAACATTTTATTACGCGCATATTGTCGGCCAAGTGTTGTGCTCATCTAGCATCCGAGCTCAAATGACTCCTAAAGGTTCGAGGACATAATACTGAGTGGATTAGGATTAGGACCAATATGGGTTTTTGGAAGCTGACACTGATGCTAAAGTGAAATATTTAGCGTCAACGTGCCTCCCCATCCAACGGCAAACCTGCCAAATTAGTACAAGGACGCAGTGATTAGTGTTTCCCTCGAGATGGAAAAGCCCCTAAAGCAGCATGTAGACCGTCATGTGACACCGGAACTCTTAGAAATACAAAAGAAAGTATTGGTTCTTTTTGAGGTGGCTGGGTGGATTTATAAAAATAAATAAGTACTAATAAGTTAGTGAGTAAAATAAATAATGCATGATAAAATAAGAAAAAGCCAGTATGTGTGAACACACACTGGTCCGAGATGGAAAGGGCTGAGTGATGAACGACTGCTGGGCTGTTTCGGGTCAGAGACGGACGCGGACGCCTCCTGAATGTAACCAACATATTAGCGGCTGCGTGCGCTCATCTGCACGTTCAGCGTAATGGTTATCAATCATGCGCTGACACCCTCCCCAGACACAGCACCGACCAGAATACTCAGCTGCGGCCGCTGCCAACGCATCAGAGAGGGAGACGAGAGAGTGTGAAAGACGTACGGAGAATGTGAGGCGGCGCGGAAGCGAGCAAGAAAACTGGTTCCACGGTCAAGATGAAAAAATGTAATAAAAGAACACACAGTGCTTTGGAGAGGTGAGAGAGCAAAGTCACACCCATACAGATCCCTCGCTCAGGCTGCGTTAACCCACGATACAATTACAGCCCACTAGCCGCAGGAATTACGTCCATATTGGATGATTCTGCACCTCAAGATTGACGTCTAATGCTGACATTCAGTGGCAACGTGGGTAGTAGAAGAGAGGCGGAGAGTAAGGGTGGTGGGTGGACGACGTGCAGCAAGTCTTTGCTTTCACCCAGGAAACTGTAGTTCGCGTTGCGTCACAGACCAGCAATTAACGTTCACCATAAGTACGGCCTTTGCCTAACCCTAACCCTGCCATAGTAACCGTGCACAGATATTGTAGAAAGCGACCGTTTTCTGCAAAAGTAATGAAAATCGAAACTACTGTAGTCAGTTAATTGTGTAGGCTACAAATTGTCATCAAACTGTCGTCACAGTTTCCCGGAACCCAAGGTGACGTCTTCTAAACACGCAGAGGCCATGGGGGACTGAAGGGGGGAGGGACACAAAGTTTAAAAACTTTGTTATGTTAACCAAAGCGAGGAAAGGGGTGAGATGTGGGAAGCAGCGAGTGATAAGCGAGTGGGAAATGTGAGTGTGGATGTCGGCGGAGGATAGAAAAGTCCCTCCACAGTAGACACAGGTGGACTTAGGGATGAGCCAGAAAACAACGGCTTCCCTCTCTGTCCAAAAAGCACCATTTTGTTTGGGAAGTAACTGCGGAGACACTTGGCGGAAACTGTCTCCTGAGTTTGTGTCCTGTCAACAGGGGCAGACAGCGACCTCGGCCCCGCACGACGATCAGGCTGCCAGGGCAGCTCAGGGCTTGGCTACCATCCCAAAAATAGTGCGACCCTAATCTCTGCCCAAGACTTCTACTGAGCCCCGTTTGTGCTAATGAACCTCGCGGCGGCGAGGCACGAGGGAGGAAAGAAAGAGGTCATTAAAAAAAGGGAAGCATCTGTCTGGAATTAAAAGAAAGCCATCTGTCAGTACAAGATGAGACTTCACCTGGCTGGTAATGAGTTCCAAATGTGCTAAAAACCTCAGGCAGGGAAATATTAAATGTGAATGATGTTGGAAACTAACAAAGGGAGTTGGCAGACGAGGAAGAATGCTACTTTTAATGGCTCTTTTCGATCTGGCTCTTTCATTCGGGTACTTAGCAATAGTGCCAGTAAACAAGTCCCTAGCACTGCTTTAGTGCATTCACGTCTTATCTCGTAGCCTCTGTGTTTACCGCCGCTGCCTGAAATGACTCCCATTAGTGAGGCAGTGCCAAGGTGAGCACAACCTTTCGGCCGCGATGGCTGTGCAAGCACGACGGCGGACAGAGGAAACACGGGCGGCCTGAAACGGGGGCGCCTGTGTGCGGCTCCCGTCCGCGCCGTCTGTGGCCACTGTGTCCGGCTGCTGCTGACACTTAATAAGGCCAGTTGATAGAGTCATAATCGCCGCCACCGCCGGGGCTCACCTGTGGGGGCAGAGCAGGTCTCACAGTAGCACCTGAGGCAGCCAGAGTAAATAAATGGAGTAATAAAGCCGTGGACCAGAATGGACTCGACTGCAGATGGTACAGTGTGTGTGTGTGTGTGTGTTACTGTCTCCTCCCAAGGACAAACTTGGGAGTTGTTCTCTGACCATCCAACTGGCTCTGCAGACTTTCAGTGAAGGGGCGACAGCTGGAATCCAACTTTCTGTCGTTTCAGTGGGGCAATGGGGCAAATTGGCAGCAATTTCGAAACAGCAGAGGAAGAAGACCACGGCGTCTAGATTCCCGACGGTGCGATAGGGGCGGCGTGTGATGGCGCAAAGAGCACGAATATTACGTGCAAGGCCAGCGGTAACAAGACTGAAAAATATTATGCGGTGCTAGTTTTCGGCCGACGCAGGAACCACGTCACACTTAAAGGTCCGGCGTGCAGGACTTAGCGGCATCTAGCTGTAAAACTGCAGTTTGCGACCATGTGAACGCCGCCCGCCTCGCCCTCCCCGTCCAAGCGTGTAGGAGAAACTACGGTGGCCACAAAACTCGCTGGGGGAAAAAAAGGCCGCATGCCTCTGTAGATACGAACGGCTCATTCTAAGGTAACGAAGACACGACAATTCCTATTTTCATACACTAATGAAAACAGACTTATGAATATTATATTCCATTTCTGCCAGTAGCTCCTCCTAAATGTTACTCACCGGACCTTTGAAACCCAAATTGATTTGTCAGTCAGTCAGTCATTTTCTACCGCTTGTTCCCGTTTTGGGGTCGCGGGTGACTGGAGCCTATCCCAGTGGCTTCGGGCCTCAGGCGGGGTACACCCTGGACAGGGGCCAACTCGTCGCAGGGCTGACACTTAGACAGACAACCATTCACGCACACTAGGGACAATTTAGAGTCACCAATTAACCTAATGCATGTCTTTGGACGTTGGGAGCAAATTGATTTGCTTTTGGAAAATCTCTGTCATAAATAAGGTATTTGACAAATTGAAATTGGAGAATAATACTGCATGTTCACATTCACATTACCTGGTCAGTCCATCACATTTTTCTCTGTAGACAAACAGCAGCGAGCTGAAACAGCTTGTCGTCTTCACTGAAGCTGAACATGTAAAGGTTTGCTGACCTATTTAAAAGGCACTTTCAACGCAACGAATATAGGTTTCACAAAAGTTTCTTGTTCTTCTGTCCTGTAAAGCAAACAAACAGCCCCCCCCCCCCCACAAAAAAATAAATAAAAAATCAGACACACAAAATGTTGAATCCAGTCTAAAGGCTGCTGATCTTGTTAGAAATCAAAAAACATAAATATGGTGATATGGATGCAGTGCGGTGAGAAAGCTACTCTTTATAAGAAGAAGTAGAAATAAGTAGAAATGTGAAAAGTATGACATGTAAATTACAGCAGTAATCTGAGGCACTGCAGTACAACAAGTGCGGCTGCGGCTTAGAGGCAGAGCGGCTCGTCCACTAATCGGCAGTTCGACCCCGGCTCCCTCCGGCCTGCATGTCGAAGTGTGTAGTTGGGCAAGATACCGAACCCCAAATTGCTCCCGAGGGCCTTCGGAGTGTGAATGAGCTGGTTTCTTTGTACTGATGAGCAGCTGGCGCTTGCCACCAGTGTATGAACGGGACATGTAGTGTGTAGTACAGTCCATTTACCATAATAAGCAGTGTTCACACTACATTCACATTGAAAAATAATGGAGGGAATAATGTACAGTAGGAATTATGCAGGATAAATTACAAAAAACAGTTCTACAGAAAATGTAAAATGCATCAAACGTAAGGAGACGTTAAGGTGAATGTGGGAGTGTAGGAAAACAGACAACACGCTGTACAGACTGCCATCGATCTGAGCTCATTAATGAGACCAGCTTAATTCTGCAGATAATCAGGTCTAGTCGCCGCTTCAGTGCAGAAGAGAACACATCTGCCTGATTGCATTTTTTGATAAGTTTACATAGATGCTGATGAAGCGAGGAGTTTAGAAGAAAATATCTAAAATTTCCCCCCGGGAGATCAAATAGCTGCAAACTAACAGCAGCCAGGTCTGCTCTCTGCTCCAGCCTGCGTAACCGCACTGTATAAACCACGCAGCAATTAAGCACGCTGTGAATTGATTGAGCCTTGCCAAGCTTGCATTTCCAATCATAGCTGCGCCCCCAAACACGCAGACACACCCCACATGCATAAAAGGGCAGAGGGTGAATTCAATTACACCCGAGCAGCCCTGCTGAGGCTGACATCAAGGGGGGGAGGTTCGGGTCGATGATAAAACGAGGATTCTCGCACGCCAATGAAAAAAACTACTGAGGTGCTTCTGGGAAGATTGAGCTGAATGGAGGTGTAAACAAACAAAATAAAAACGAAGCCAATTACCTGGAGAGCAGATACGAATACCGCCAGCCGTGAGTCCGGGAAATGGTGTCGGAGTACAGCTGAATACAAGGGTGCGATATGACTAAAGTGACAGCAAAGCGGCACTGATTCTTGCATCGATTCCCAGGAGAGTCTGCAGTTTTAAGGCCCCCCCGGAAAGAACTGGATTTGTTTCTCGAAACAAAGCAGTTTGTAAAAAGGCCAGACTGCGATTTGTCATTTAAGAGGTGAAAGAATTTGACATCACACCGTTTAAACACGTTTATTGTCCTGCTGAAGTTACAGAACTCTGATGTTCAACAAGGACCCGTTGCCACATTCAACTCGATTTACTGAATCTTAACCTGGGTCATACGTCATAGTTTTTGCCTTCATTCGAACAGCTGAAGAGAAGACGGCGGGTGACACGCGCAGCAAAGGGCGAACGGGCCGGACTCCCGAACCCGATCCGGTACCAGGTGAGCCACCGGGGCGCCCCACAAACACCACCCACTTCTATTCACTTCCTCAGCCAAAGAGGGTAGCGGGTTCAGTCGTGTTTTTCCGTAAGTTTGCAGGACACCTCGAAAGCGAGTAAACAACGTTTGAATGAAACGTGGAAAGTGAGACCACAGGCTAAGGCCGCAGTGACCGGATTTTGACGGTTTCAAGGTTTCTTAACATTTCATAACCGCCAGTACTTGCAAAAATTATATGTTTTTTTGCAAATAGATCACTTGACTGCCTATCCCTAAGAAAAACTCTCTGTTAATATCGTAACTAACCATGTGCTTCCAACTTTGGGAGTAAAAACAATTGATGAAACTTACCATGCCCAATGTCTACAATAATGGTCGGTTACGTTGCAAAGCTACGCTGCTTTTTTTGCTGAACTTTCACGAATGACCTGAGCCACACAGGTTTGTTTGGCTCAGAATGTGGCTCCACTTTACATAAGATGCAATCTCCTATTATTCACTGGGCTATCATGCTTGTAGTCCCAAAGTGAGACATTATGCAAAAACATTTCAATGAAGTATGGTAGATCACTCCTGCAGGTTGAACCAGAAAGTAGTCTAATGCGGCCAAACGTATGTGGACAGCTGAACGTTACACCTACCCATGTGAAGGTTAGCCATGCCATTCGGAGACTCTGGGCATGACGCGGCTGCTCGGACAGCCTCCACGCTTCTCGCTTCAGCCTTTCCACCGGGTGTTGGAACCTGGCTCGCAGGGCGTTTTATCCCCGTTCAGAAACAATTTGCGACGTTGGGGGATAAGGTCCGGCTCACGGTTGATCCTAAAAGTGTTGGATGGGGTTCAGGTCAGGGCTCCGTGCAGGCCGGTCAAGATCCTCTACAACAAACTGTCGTGTTGAAACAGGAAAGGGACAAACACAAACTGTTGCAGACAGAGGTGGAAGGACACTATTGTCTAAAATATCACTGTGTTCCCTTCATTGGAACTAAGGGACCTATTCTACACCAGGTAAAAGAGGCCCAGTACACAAAGGTGCGTGGGCCGGGGGGGGGCACATACTGCAGCATAAATGAGCTCAAACGTTTTCACGTGCACATAAGTGATTCTCAAAGCAGGTAACTGGACTTAATTCATTGATATTAAATATCTGAGGCTTTAATCTGTTGCGTCTAGCAGAGTCCCTTTGTACAAATCCTCCCTTCCGAAGCCACTGAATGAGTGTTATAAACGGCATGAGGGCAAAAACTACAAAATAAGACCCAGGCTGTAAGAAACGGCCGATTTTCCTTTCAGTAATGGAGGCTCAGACGAACACAAAGCCTTTATTTATTTTTATTTTTTTGTGAATCATAAAAATCAAACAGAACATCCATTAAAGCAGTAAACATCCATATAAATGATTGGATCACGGGGCTGGCCAAATTACTTTAAACAAATGCCAGAAACGCGGAGGAAAAAAGCGGAAACACAGCAAACTCCGGGGCGACCCATGTAACGGAAACAGAAAGACAGACAAGTGAAAGAAAAAACAAGACGAGAGAAGAAGAGTTATGAAGTGTTTCGCGGGGGCACGCTGTGGTCAGTTAAATGAAATGGCTTACATGCAGATGCTGTCCGGCAAGCTGCTTTTCAAAAGGTGAGAAAAACAGCAGAGTCGATAAGTCTAGGGCAAGAAAATGACCCTGTAAGAAAGGCACATTTCACAACTCCAAACAGGAGTCATCGGAAACCACATTTTACATACTCGATCTCACTAATCATTCACTCACACGGACGCTCAAATACCCACGCGCACACTTACGTTTGTCTCCGCATTGAATTATAAATACCTATCCAAGGTTAAAGTGTTTGTAACTTTTCACGCAAATGTTCCACTTCAGGCGAAGGGGAGAAAAACAGCTGAAACATCGGAACGTGGCAGCACGAAAAACCGAACGGCACAAAAAGTGGGAACGTGAACGTGTAAAATGACACACGACGGCGACGACGTTTTACGTGTCTCTGCATGCAGGGGGCTGTTACAGATTCCCCGTCCATACCCACCGCCAATTAGACAAACGCTGGCAGGTAAAGACAGAGAGAAGCTCGACTCGCGCAGGACCGACACGACCTGACGCCCTGCGGTGTTTTCTAATGGCTGAGATTTCGATAACAGAATTCCAGAAATTGACGATATAAGAAAATCACGGGCAAGGTGCAAAAAAAAAAAGGAGATTTCGGAGACATTTTTCACCATTACTATGCTTGGAATCTGTACATTTTACACACATAATTTGGAGACTCAAATAAAAAGGCACACAAAAAATTAGTGCACCAGGTAGCAAACAGGGAGTGATGCTGGACACAGTATCCCCTGAATTAAACTGCTGACTGGAACTACTATCAAGTTATCTGCCAATAAGACATTTGTATTTTCCGTTGCCACAGTGTGAATCAGTATATCGACTACTATCTCACGTCTCCTTGACTGCTGGAGTCCAACAGCATCCTAAAGTTCAGTGAAGCAGTTTACCCAAATTACAAAAACCTCCAGTGGTCTACTTGTCCGGATGTCTGCCTGATACAGTGGAGGTACATTTTATTTGCGGTTTTTCCAATGGCAACATTTCTTTCCAGAAACAGTGCCCATGTTGCTCTGGATAATGCACAGACCGCCACAGTGAACAGTCTTCAGAGGAACTTATTTCTAACGAAGACATAGTCCCCAAGACAACAGTGCCTACAGTGAGATCTGTGGAGTACCCAGAGGACCATGGACACGGTTTCCGCTAAGACTTGTTGCTGCTGAATTTCTTAAACATGATTTTTCAATGCTGTAAGCGTCGCAACCGCATTTCCATTCACCTTTTGTTTTGTTTTTAACCAACCCTTAAAGAAGTTTTTTTTTCAGATAATAATGAATTATGAAACTCATAAAAGACAGAATGAGACCGGTAGAAGATTAAGGTGTCAGGGCAAGAATGAAGTCCATCAACAAAGGCAACAGGTCAGAGAGGAAGCTGCCAAGTGTCAGCATTGCTAGGCTACAGAACAGAGTGGGTAGTGTACGATGCTCTGTGGTCACATTTGGCTCACGACCCTTTCACTTTGTGCTGCCGACGCCTTCCCCACATCCAGAGCTGAAGCTCTGCAGATCGCTATTATCCTGTCAGGTGTTGGGCTGTGTGATAGATACAGTATGAGGGTGACAGACTCATGAATGGGTGCTGAGCAGTAAAAGATGGGAGACATGCCCTGTGTGTGAACTACAGGCGCGAGTGCCTGGTGATAAACAGAGACGGAGCCCTTCCTGGAGGCCTATCTGTCAGTGGATCTGTCACCGACGGAGCTTCATTGTTCGCGAGGGGACGAGGAGATCGGAGGCAGCCACCGCTGAGGAATGGATAACACCAGCCATGAAAGATGGATCATCCCTGATTCCTTCATTTTTCTTCTTCTGTTAGTTTCTGATCCAATTTCTTTATTAAGCTGTGTAGATGGCAAGCAGTTACACGAGTCTGGATGTGACAGGCTCTTTTTCTTGTCGCTCCTCTGCTCTTTAAATTGCTTTCATTTATTTTTATTGGAACATTTTGCCCTGAAGGGTCCAGTGGATCACTCAGCAGCTGAACACCCTACCTTTCCCAAAGTTTGGGATTCGAATGGGGCAACACAAGACTAAAGAACTACAGGATGAGCAACCCACAGTCTACTTCAAACAAAGTGGTTGTTGCTCGCCGAACAGCGTCTGGCCGCCCCTTCTAACGTCGGAACTGAGGGTCGTGTCGGAGATGTTTAGCAACTTCCGAAACCTACAATCTGACATGCAGGCCAGCTAGTTTGTACGACACTTCGTATGAACTTGTTCGTTTGGAGCATACTGAACCCTTAAGAGATGTTTTTTTTAAAGTTGTGTATGTGCAAATCCTGGTGAAAACGTCAGAGGTGTTGGATGACAAAACTTCCTTTTCATAAATGACCCTTTTCAATTCCCTTTCATTGTTGTCATGCACTGTTCCAGCTTTTTTGACAGAACAACTAGACATTTGGTCCCTTTTTAAAAAAATTGGATAAATTACTCTTCATTACATTTAATATATGCAACAAAAGTCCCATAAAAAGGCACACTGTCCAACCAGCAGCATGTAAGGCCTCGTGTACAGAAACAAAGAGACTGGCCAAACAGATATACACTTTTCATGTTTAGAAAGTTCTTGTAACAGTGAGTTCTTATTTCTTGGTGTCAGTCAGGATGATGTTGGCTGTGACAAATATGAGGCAGGAGGCGGCCCACAACCAAACAAACCACACCCAAAAGGCATGGCGGAAGGGAGACTGGTGCTTGTTGATGGCATCCCTGCCCATCACGGGCTCCAGATGGCGTCTCGCGTAATACACAAGACAGGCCGGGACAATGTACTGGATTCCTGTGCCAGCATAGGATCCTGTAATGCCCACCAGGGACTCCAAGTTGTGGGTGCAGAAGGCCACCACAATTGGGGGCACCAGGGTAATGAGGGGAAACACAACGCGGTCCACCACCCACGGGTAGGTGCCGCCGTCCCGGTGGAAGAGGGTCTTCCAGTTGTTGCGAAGTGTGACGGCAATGATGGGGAAGTTGGTGCTGATGGTGAACACTGGGAACAGGCCCAGGAAGTAGCGCAGGAACGCAATATCCAACACGTTGCAGTTGTCCGTGAAGTTCAGGGTGTACATGTCGTGCAGCAGTGAGCTGTCAAAGCAGAAGATGGCGGTGAATGAGAGGAGCACGTAGAAGCCCAGGATCAGGGTGTAGTCTGCGAACACCAGGGTGCCGACACGTTTCTTGTCAGAGATGGGCGTCACCAGGGAGGGCAGGGAGTGCTGACACATGAAGGAGTAGACGCACACCCCAAACAGGTTGGGCACCCCAGAGAAGGAGGCGACTGGTGGGTGGCCCTCGCCGGTGCCTTTGCCAATGCGGATGAGAGCCAAGATGATCATCATGGTGAACGCTGTAAAAAGACAACAGAGGAGATGGAATTCAGAACAAACTGTGGCAGTAAATTACCCACAAGGATGACAACAGGGTGTAAAGCCACTGTGCGTCTAGCTGGGATCGAGGTGGCGGTACAACATGAAGCCTCATACGCAGAGATGCATGGATGTGAGGCATCGGGCCAGTTTGTGTCCTTTGAAGGTCAAGCCATTTACTGGCTATATTTACATGGGCAGCTGCGCGAGACTTCATTTGTAAGACAGTTTAAAAGTTGTTTAAAGTGAGACTATTGTAACTTTTGCCAAACAAGGGCCGATTACAAGACAATGGCACATTGAATTTCCTTTAATGAAACATTCTCGAGCTTTTCAAAAGTCATCATTAGGCCACTGACCTGACCCGAGTAAAACAACGTGTTTTATTGTTTATTTATTGAACTTTTTCTAAAACGAATATTGTGTTATTTACTGTCTTTCACCAAACCTTACACAGTCTCATCTTAAAGAAAAGGGATAGAAAGAGTGTGCTGTAGCTACTTGATCAGTCAACCAGGTGGCAAAGTAATAAAATAGCCAAACATGAAAAACAACATAACATATTGTTTGAATCAAGTACAGACTCTTCCAGCAAGTCAGAGTTGCTAATTTAATATTCATATTAAATAAAACTAATGGCAACAGTCAATTCTGTATTTTCCATCTCATGGAAAAATCAAGGACTCATATCTATTTCCCAGCTTGTACCCATCACATATATTCTGTTTTTATTTTCTTTTTAATTGGACAAGGACAACCCCAAGCAGAATGTAGCTACATAATGGGCTGGTGTGTGTATTCAGTCCGCATCAATATTTAAAAAGGGGGTCAGTATTATATCGCTAATCCATATTGGGCAAGTTCTGTACTACGTGTCCATATTGGAGTGAAAAGGTGATACTCAAACAAATACATTTTCCCTCTACCAATGTATGTTTTGCCAGCTGCCCTGGTTCTGGCCGGAGGATTGTGTAGACAGATGAAGTTGCCGGCCACATCTTCTGACTCGTCAATGACTAGTTTGACTGGGAGGGTGTATTGTAACATGCGCATGGGTTTATACCATCTGTCCCTTTATGCTTTGCTGCTTTCCCTGAACTGCACGGTTATGTTAATGTCCACTGCCAGACTCTACCCTCCGTGCATGCCAACAAGGCTTTAGCTGCAGTACAACTACGAGGGGTTGGTAGGGGGCTGGGATATTGTAGTCCAACTCATTCATTCCAAAATGTCCTCTTTATTATTCTACCACTGTAAAAGAAATAAATACACCTTTGAGGGACATCTTGTATTAATCAAAAAACAGATCAGTGTTGACGAAGTTGAGCGTAGGTTGCAGTGGCCTTGTACAGTATTTACTGTGGTTTATAAACCCCTCATCCTGCGACAATTTTATGTGTAGCATTTTTAAAACACTAACATACATAAGTAATTATGCAGCAATGCAAAAGTAGAGAATAAACATGTCATGAGTCACCCAGACTCCAACTACGACTGCATTTGATTGAATCCTGAGCATTTATCATGATCCACCTTAAACTCACATCCTGCACTTCTTAATTCTTGTTATTTATTGTTTTTCTAATCTCTTTTTATTTTATCCACTTTTTGATTTCGTGTAAAATTGTTTCTATCCTTTTGATTTGTGTTCAAGGTTGCATTTTGGACTGCATTAGTGTGTGACATGTGCCTTATAATTATATTTGAAATACGTTATTTATACTAAACGTCAATGTGGTATCAATACTGACGTTAAAACACTCCCATCTACTGCTTCAAAAAGGGAAGGTAATACACCACATTTGAATAAAGTTCATTCTCCCGGTGTGGAACTGCCTTCCAGCTGTTTGTCCCAGAAACATCAGGCGTAAAAAACCCACTCGGGAACATTTCATGGTCCCGGCATAAAGTCACTGGAGCCAGGTGAAGATAGAGAAGCCTCCCCATGTGTCTCCACCTCCTGCTGTTCACATAGCATCTCCAATTGATTTCTGGAGGTGCCTCTTTGGCAACGAGCATGAGCGTGTCTAAAGGACACCTCTGAGCGTGGCATGCAGTCCCGTTACGTGCCGACAGTCATGTGGCCCAGTAAGCCATCTCACCTCCACGAATACTCAATCAGCCCGTGTCACCAGGAGTTAGTCATAGCCCTGCGATGGCTAGCAGCCAGCTCCTCAACTTTCATCCTCAAGCTGTCATTTAAACGCACGGTGACATTCAGGAAGTACCAGTCGGACCATCATTTGCCACACATATGCAGAGAATGAGTCTATACCTTGTGATGCATAAATGAAAGAGAGATCCTTGCTGCCTTTTGTTGGGCCTTGCCTGACCGGGCTAAAACTGCCATGTGAGGGAAGACAAAGACATTTGGGCCTGGTGGAAAAGGAAAAGCCTGAGCCCACGTTTTGTTCACACTGAGGTGTGAACCGAAACTCAGACCTGACCGGAACCAAAGCAGCTCTCAGTTGAACCCAACTTTACAGGCTGTGATTCGCTGTGAGGACTACAAATGAAACTTGGCAGACGATGAGGACGTCACCGAGGTTATAAAAGACAGCGACACCCAGTCCGCCATGTTCATATTACACAGCAACTTGGAGTACAGGAGGACATATCGAGTCTATCTCTCCGGTTAACGCCACGTTACCTCAGAGACGCCCTCACGTGAAGTTTAATTTGCCCTAGGAAGGACTCGTCGTACTCGCTGGTTCGAGTCAGTTTTCGTGAAACACTTTTGGATCCCGGTCGTTCATCCCGAACGCCTTGCCTGCGGAAGAAGCCGCCAGCTCAGCACGAGGAAGAGAGCCAGAGCCCCGAGCAGCCCTTCCTCCGACGTCCAGCGTATCCCTCACCTCGCCCGCAGACGGAAAATGCTAATCACGGAGCCGCTGATCACGGCCCTCTCCGGTTATAACTAGGAACGCACCGAATCCAGATTTTGGGGGCTCGGCCGAAAACCGAATCCACTGATTAATTAAGATTCTGCCGAATCCGAAACCGAATCTGCATCCTATCATTTTCCCAATTGCTGCATGAATGGCTTTGGCTCGTGTGTAAAGCCCACTGCTTGTTCAGTGAAGGGCTAGCAAAGCTGATAATGGTCATATGGTTAAGTTTTTAAGCTGTGACTGTCCTTCGTTTGCCGTACCTGAAGTTGCTGCATTTTGGCTAATGTCTTCCTTCATGCGCAACTCGTATTCTTTAGGATGTTTTGTGCACAAATGTTTTAACAGTGGCGATGTTGTGTACTGTTTAGGGTCCTTGCCACCACCAGACAAAACGGCTATGCAAAGTGAACATGTAGTTCGACTCGAATCGCTTTCTTTTAACTGAAAGTACTGCCAAACAACACTTATTCTGCTCACAGGTTCCATTTGTTTCACTCCTCCTGCATTAATTGGAATGGTCCAACTTGTAAACAAACACCTTCCCATAATCAACGGCAGTGTCATTACGTTGACCAGCGTAGCGCGCGTACTGCAAGCGTATGTTCGGTGGAAAATAAATCTAAGGTTCGGCAGAAACCGAACCCTGTCAAAAAGTCCAATATTGGGCACAAATCCGAATTATAACGGACTGACTACGATCACTCGGACAAAGCGGTCCCCAAGTAAGAGGCTAAATTGTGTCTATGCTAGCTCGAGGTTATAACTGTGTGTTATTTCATCGTAGCTTTATTATGTTGGAAGTCACGGCCACTGAGCAGCGTGCTATTTTTAGGTTGTGCTAAAGTCCAGTTAGCTAACGGAGTTAGCTGTAGCCCTGTAGAGCTTCATCAGACTAAATCCAGTAATTAGACGCAGACGGAAGTCTGGTCAGATTACTGTTGATGAAGTGAGTTATTACGCCTCCCACAGCGTCTGAGATTTCTTGCCTCTCTGTGTGTTTTTCCCTTTTTGTTAGAAGTTACCGTGCTCGTATCGACCACGCCGGTAACTGTAGCCGAGCCCTGCGGAGCTGATAGCGCGTTGGATGGCAGCTCAGTAAACACAGCTGCGGTACGTGAGAGTCCGCAGCGGCGTTGTGCTGAGAACGCCACCGCCCGAAGCCACAGCACCAGGATCTGTGCATTCTCTCTCTCGTTCTCCTCAACTAACACACGTATCTTTGCACGCACATTTACTTGATTATTTGATTGTATATGCTTGTTTAGTTTAGTTTAGTATAGCGATTGTCTGCTGAAGTTATTGATTGTTAATCAATGATAAGGTTAAATAAACATTATTGTATATTTTAAAGAGCAGTTGCCTGTGGTTATTGTGTGTATTTGTTGTGATAATAGCTGGTTGCGATAGCTAGCGCTCTGACTTCACCCTTCACTGTCCGTCATTATTGTGAGGTAATATTCAATTATTAAACATTTAGGTGGACAACTACCTTTGAGACTGTTTTACACGTTTGGTTATTAATTCCAGAATTCCAGGTGGTATTTTGTAATTATTGATCTATATTAATAACTTAATAACATTAAGTGTGTTATTAATATTCATAAATCATTTTTGATATTTTCTGTTAATAACCAGAATCCCAACACTTTGATGAAGATATTTAAAAAGGGCAAGCACACCAGGTCCAAGAATAGTGTTGTTTCTGTTTCCAGCACAGGTTGCAGAGCTTGAAACAGGGTGGAGGGGAAGTGTGCAAGGTGGGAACGTAAAGTTTCAAACAAGCTCTATTAATCAGCCACTGTGTGCTCTTGCAGTGGCACTTTAATGTATGTCGGGAGGATAAAACTCATTCCAATTATCAGGGACGGACTGTACAAAGGGAAGGAGAAACCATCGGCGACAAAGGCGTTCAAGGCAGAGGCGAGTGTCTGGAATGGAAATGTCTGTGAGGGATTGCGAAAGAAAGAGAAGCCGAAGAAAGAACTGGGGAAGTATCAAGACTGAAAAATACTGAGACTGAAACAAATAAAAGGGCACCAAATCAAAAAAGGAGAGGCATAAAGCAGAAATACAACAAGTAAAACGAGGACTACACCCGAGAAAAAACCTAAAATAACAACCGTGTGTTGTTGATGCAAACCACCCAAGATAAATAAAGATAAAACGCTGGCCTTGCCTATTAGTATGGTGGGGGAAACAACATAGGACTTGAGCAGCAGTAGATTAAACTACCCAACAGGACTTAAAGCAGCTCAACCTTAAAATGAGCTCACCCTTAAAACTCTACTGCTGTAGATAAGGAAGGTGGCCTTGTGTGTCTTCTTGTACGCTTGTTGCAGACTGTGAACAGCTAGCTAGCAGCTTCCAATCAGACTACAGTCATTTAAAATCGCCGAAAACCAGCGGGCTCCCTAATACGTTTTGATCGCGTTTTCTCTTGTGATTTCTTTTCCCGCCACAGCAAAACACAAACCCACTGCACTAACTAACATACTGCAACCTGAGCTTTTCTACGCACTTCATGAATGACAAAAATAACGCAACTACCCCTCAGCGGGGGCCAGCGGAAAACCCCGAAAACTCGAATGTGACGAAAGGAGTGACTTTTGCGAGCCGGAGTCTTTTGGGTCAATGGTTTTTAGCAGCTTTTTGAAGCCTTCTTGTTGCCACCGACCAGGACCGTATCTCATGTGCAGAGGGAGAGCGGAGCGGTATTGTGACACAGGAGAGACGCAAACACTGGCCCGGCTTTACAGAAGAAACGGGTTAAGAAAGCTATTTTAAGGCCAAAACTATATCGATGTAAACGCTATGGTCTCATCTTATATCTTGTTTGAAAATATATCAATATACCGCCCAGCCCCGCTTTCTGTCTCCTTAATTGTTTTGTGACGGCTCCTTTTAAACGTCCATGTAGCCAAACACACAATATAGCTGTTAATGATCTGTCCTTATGTCTATGTCAGAGGACTTCGTAATCAATGTGTAATGAAAAAAACAACAACGTGAAAATGAGAAAAACTTCGGCTGTACTAAAAACACAGTGTAGGTGATGATGATGGAGAAAGTGATGGGCCGAATTAGAGGTTTGCTGTCAGGTGTTGGCTGTGATGCGTCATTTTGTTGTCTGGCAACCAAAAGAGGACAAAGGAGGAGTTTCAGAGTAGACGGAGAAAACGAGCTGACAAGACTCGCACGGACCCACATCGCCTCCACGTGTGGTTACTATGAAGCGAGGACGCCAATCCAAACCAGATTTCATTTGTCCAAAAGGGAAAGGGAAGATGGGATGCAGATGCTAAATGCAAACATTTATTATGCAAGTTGTGTACTTGCTTGATTGGTTTTCTTTTAAAATGGGAAATAAATCTCGGCATCTAGGTGCCCACTGAAAAAGGGAAGCAATCACAGATTACGGAGGAATGTGTCCTGATTTCGAAACAAACCGAGCACACCGCTACATTCCTCACCCTTGTTTCACACTTCCCACACACTTGCCAGAGTAGATCTAGATTCAGAGTAGAATGACAACACTCAACACACATCAGTGGCCAAAGTCTGTAGACCTGTAGCAAAAGTGTTCAATATTCAATGCATCTTTGGCTAACATCCAATGTAATTTCTGGCTCTGGGGAAAGCTCTGCGAGCAGCAATACTCCCCACAACGACATTAACCCTCCTTATACGGAGAGGTCAAAGTAGCCGGGCAACAGACCAACCTTCAAGGACACCGACGCACGGATGTGTTCTCCAAGCCCGCGGTGATGTCGTTTGCTTGGGCTATTTGAGAAGCTGAAACCTGAGAATATTTGTTCTTAAAAATGTATGGAAATGATTACTCCGTTATCAAAATAGTTCATTTTCTGTCGATCCACCCCTTGATTAATTGACTAAATCATTGCAGCTCTAAGCAGATGTCTAAGAAAAGTCCCACCAGATATAATTTTCATATCGGTGTCTTTTAAGGCCTTAAATAAAAGTCCCTATTTCCTATGTGCCATTAATCCCCACTTCTCTCTCACCCAAAGAACATCTTTACTGCGTGAAAGAGCCATCACTCCAACCCAATCGGTCGGCTGCCTTTGCTCCTTCGGTCTTGTCTCTCCTTCAAACTCTCGTCTTCTTCCCACCTTTCTGTTTCGTAAGAAGCTATGTGTGAAGCAGCGAGCACAGCCACCTGTCGGCCTGCTGTACGCAAGGTTGAAAAAAAGGGTCAGGACGCGAGAAAGGGGCGCTTTTCTCCTCTCTGAAACCAACACCTGCAGGAAGGAAACAAGCATGGGGCTTTTAATTAAGAGTGCCTCAGCGTGGACGGGGCACTAATACACTACCTAAAGCACCTTCTTGCAAGTCCAGCCAAGATTAAGATGCTGCAAGGGAGCCTGTGAGAAAAGGACAGCACGGCTTGTCGTACTGGAAAAGCTCCCAGTTAAATGTAAATGAGGATGAATAACTACATAATATTCTAAATCCCTCCAAATTGTAGAATCTAAAGCATGAAATCTCTTTTTTTCCTGCCCACAATTCACAAAGGCTTATGCTAAGTAGAGGCAGATAACTCATATTTCTTCCTTAAGACGCAGGAACTGACCCCTTATTTTTCAAAGAAATTGAAAGTCAATCAGATGATAGAGGGAAGCTGAACACCGAAGAACAAAGCCACCAGAATGAAGCTTTTTATGATGTGCTCATCTGTCACCGACTCTCAGCTGCATCATGCTACATGAGGTGGGCAAATCACATCTGCCCGTGACAATTTTATCGCACTCACTGCACCTATAGCTATCTCAATGCAGAAGCACTATGCAGCCATGAAATAAGAGCATATCAGCTTTGAGAACCTTGACAGCTTTGAAGGACCAACGAAAAAGAGTCTAGTACCTTATTTACATAGTAAATTCACTACAGCTTCCCAGGTCTCTGGATTGATGTAAAATAGGGGTGTTAGAGGGAGGGATCCCTCCTCTGAGGTTTCTTCGATTTTTTCCCTGTTAAAAAGGTTTTTTTTGGGTAGCTTTTCTTGTACAGATTGTAAAGCCCTTTGAGGCAAATTGGGATTTGTGATATTGGGCTGTATAAATAGAACACAACTGGATTGAATTAAGTCATCTCTTCTTATATTCATTATTGTCTGTGCCTTATTGTATGGTCTTCTTTCTTAGTATGTACTGACAGGATGAAAGAGGTCCAGCGTGCAGGATTTAGTTGCATCTGGCGGTGAAGATGCAGTTCGCCGCTCGCCCCGCCCTCCCCCGTCGAAGCGTGTAGGAGAAACTACGGTGGCTGCGGAAGTCACTTAAAAAGCGAAAGGCGCAAACTAGAGCCAGTGATTGGTTCGTCCGTTCTGGGCTACGGTAGCAACATGGCGGGGAGCTGCTCCCTCTGTAGCTTAAAACGGCTCATTCTAAGGTAACAAAAACACAACGATTCTTATTTTCAGGCGATTAAACACTAATGAAAACATACTAATAAATATCTCATTCCTTTTCTGCCGATAGCTCCTTCTAAATGTTACACACTGGACCTTTAAAGATGCCTTTGACTCTGATGAAATCTCACCCCACACATTTTCGATGTCACCCACTACGATCCCGTAGCGACACCCATCTTTCCAAAGACCCTCCACACAACTCATTCATTCAGATGGGACGAGACATTCACTGTACGTGTGCAGATATTTGTCAGGATGTGGTGATTACATTTTTAAACTGACACACTGGGCCACGCCAATGCTCCCTCAGCACACATGACACGCAACAACAGGAATTAAGGAAATTGAGCAGGTGTCAAACAGCCATGCCTCACGTCCACATAGCTAGTGCCCGTCCATCGTGCAGCCTGTGATTTATATTACCTAGACGGGGATGGCAATGACCTTGTGAGAAATGCTTCAACTTAACAAGCCTCCAGAGGGGGCTCTTACAGCTCTATTCCCCCTGGTAAGCAAACAAAGCTGTTGCTGTTAAGCCAAGGCTGGCGCACACTCTCAACGCTCCAAGGGGTCGTCGACTGCGTACGGACAAGGATTCTTCAGCGGCTATCTCAGACGAGATGGGATTCCTGGACTCAATTAATGAGTAGAAAATGGAAGAGGGTGAGAGGTGATCAATCTAACGTGCGATGGAGCACGAGGAAGCGGCAAGTTGGGGGCGGGGGGGGGTCTTGGACACTTGAGCGTGAGCAATTCATTGATGACAGTGAGAAGGTCAAGGACTTCTCAGCTGTGCTTTACTGTTTGACAGGAGTGACACTGCTGTGACAGCGTTTCAAACACTAGCGGGAACACTTTGTACGCCGATGCAACGCCAGGTTCTAGTGGTGCTGCACCACTGTTTTCTCATCTTGTTTGCCAATTTAAAACACCTCCTCCCCCCTCTAGTGGTTTTAGAGGCACAGCAATCATCCCATCATTAATTAAAAGAAACACTCCTTAAGCGCTCGTGGATAATCTCTTAGGTAATTATTAGCCCTGGCCCTTTGCCCGGTTCTCACCAAGGTCTCAGGATGTCTTGCCGTGGCAGAGCTAGATCACCTCAGACCTATTAGGACCAGAGCTAGCATGCTGCTGCTGCAGTGTTTGTTGGCCGACTGGGTGGTAAGTGGCTGCCTTGCCTCGTAACAAGTTGTGTGTGATCTCAGATAGGGCGATCAGTAAACACAGCACAGAGCTGCACAGCAGCTGGCCTACAGTTTAAGCCGAACTCCATGACACTACCGAACAGCTTCATGAAAACATCGGTTAGCCCGCTCCCTCAGCCGGACCTCTAAAAATGTGTACATTATCCACAGATAAGACGTTAATGCACATGTCTCTATAACCTGCAAGACAAGGAACAATCCAAAGAATCCACATATTTAAAAAAAGGCAATAAGCATTCATCTGCTTGCCGATATATATTCCACCATACACCCTCCACTCCTCCATTGTGATGTCAGTGTGGTTGGTAGGAAGGCATATTTCTTTTAGTTTTATTGATGTAAATGTTAAAATAAAAATGTACTTCAAGGCAATGTCTTATTCTTGGGTCTCGGTCCTGGAACAATAAGTCAACTAATAAAATTAAAATGGAAAATTAAAGGACAAAAAGTCTGATGGTTGATTAATCTTTAAGGTCATTAATTAAGCAAAAACTAAGTATTCTCTGGTTCCAGCTTCTCAAATGGGACGATTTGTTTTTGCGTTTCGGTCTTATGTCATTGCAAATTTATGATATTTGAGACTGACGGTTTGGACAGAATAAACTATTTGCAGATGCCACCTAGAGCCCTTTTCTATTGTCAGTCACGTTCACATAAAATAAAGGAAGTCTCGGGACTGAGGCTGTGGCGCGCAGGTATTTTTTCATCTTTCAAAGTCTTGTGTCGAACAAGAAAAATGAGCCTGTACACGACAATAAGATGTCTAAATGTTCAGTTCCATCAGCATGCTGTTAAGGTAAAAGGGCATTTAACATCAACATTTTTAAATATTGAATTTCTTTCATTGAAAACGCAACTATTGTTAGTGAGTGAAGCAACAATATATAAAAGGAGAGATCACATATACATGGAAATATTAGGTAACGTGGGTAGTCTCGTCTCGCCCATTTGCACAGGACTAAAGCCAAGTTAGAGGATCACAAGTTCAGAGTTTTAAGCAAAAAGTAACAAGTATGAACAAAATGGCTTCTTTGGAAACAAATGGCTGAAGGCGCAACTTTAAATCCTCCCTTCAAATAATTTTTACCCTGAGGTCATCGGCCATAATTAAAAGGCTCAGATACTGGATATAGATCCAATTGATCATGTTCTCCAACCAAAGCAGACACTCACCAAACATTCCCCCAATCACCCTGCAACTCATTTCAGCAGGAGGCCAGAGCTGCCATTACGAAAAGAAACATCAATACTAAGCAGGGATGGCGGACCGGGGCACGAAACTAACCAACCAACCAACCAACTGGAAGCGTGGCTGTGATCGTGTTGCTATTTAGTTACACAAAAATAATAAAAAAAAGTGTGATGCTTTTAGTCCCAGTGGCTGACAACAGGAGCAGAAAGACAGAAAAGGAATGATGTTTTCCAGTCTGGGGTCCGCCGCCCCGAAATTACATTTTTCAGGACCTCTGAACCCATATTTCACCGCTCCCCTGCGAGCTGCATGCTCTGGACAAACTGAACCTTCCACTAAACCCGCCACCAGAGTCCCACCGACCTTCAAAAACACCCATTTAAAAAAGGCCCTGGCAGCTGTGAATATCCCTGCGGGCGCTTTCTAAGCTCCTTCTACTATGTTGTAGTAAACTTAGAGCATGTAGATGGATGGTGAGGCCCATGGATCACTGAAGCCATGATTCTTTAACTAACAGTTGGTTTTTTCTTGGTGCAGAGGAGGAAAACGGTGCTGCTTATTTCTATATTTACCATCAATATTCAGTTTCACAGTCAGGTAGGTTACTTTGAAGAGCAATGAACATTTTTTTTATTTGACTGTTACATTTTTGTATGGTCTCAAAAATAATCTTAAAAGAGTTTATATCTTTAACATGAAAATATCGCCTATTTGCTTTTTATATAAACTATAAAAGTAAATTTAAGAACAACTTTTAAGCAAAGTGCCTCTAAAAATAACGAGCCACGTTAAATCTACTCTGACTCGACGTTTTAAGACAATAAAACACGAAAACTTCTAAACGGGGTGAAAACATTTTATAGGGGCTGTTCTGTTTTTACAGTTTGACTCTATGTACAACTACTTAGGCAAATTCTTGCAAGCTCTTGTAAACAAGCTCAGAAAAGATGCTTCAGAAAGTAAATCAAGGAAAATGTCGACAAGACCAGTGGTTGGTTCTTCAAGCACCGGCAGATAAGAATCACAGACTCAACAGTTAATATAGACAGGAAAACCTCTGAGGCTCCAAACAGCTATCCATCCATCCATCCCGGGAGACATGGACGAAAGCCATAAATACTCGTTTACCGAGTGAGGCGGCTGCTAACTTATTCCCTGCCTCTCATGCCAAGTATCAATATCAAGTAGAGAAGTTGTCTCGGTCAGGGTTAAGGAGGTGGTCGTCAGGGGAGCTTATAACGAAATGAAGAGAATGACTTCAGGCACAGGTTGCAACAGTATTTACCTTTACCATATATTTACCAACATAAAGGTTGTACAGTACACTCTACTACCTCAATTTCACATCTCATTTGTATTTCTATTGTACGTTTCAGTGTTGTTTTGGTTTTACTTTTCATATATGTGGCTTGTTTTTCAGCGTGCAGACGATTCTTTGCACAGTTCGAAGCTCGCGACATGTATAATGTATTTGAAATATACTGTAAATGGTCAATAAATTGCTCATACTCCTACTACAGTAAACTAATTGCCTGGCTGTACCTTTAAGGAGCTCAATAACAGACTGGTCACAGCCTGGTGACAAGCGGGGGAAACCAATGTCAAAGATCACATCCTAAAGCAGCATTACATTGGTTTTGTCGAAATTCACAAGTGTCACTTGCAAAAAATGCTCTATCAAAAAGGTTAACGTAATGTGCTTCAGTGAGTAATGCTGCACGTCATGTGCAGCTCCGAGCACGTTGCAAATGTAACAAGATTCTGGCTCGCAAATTACACGGTGCTGAAAGCGAGACGTGAAGGTTAACAAGCTCTTGAAATTTCAAAAAGGAAATGAATGATGGACGGCGTTTGAGAGACTTTCAGTATAATATGGTCCACATATATAGCTGGAAGAAGAAGGAAATGTGAAGGGGGGCTTGCTCGAGCTAAGAAGGGTGTTAACTTTCTCTTTATTATTTTGGATATCATATCTGGACTCGAACCAGGGACGTTGCAGTTCACGGTCGGCATCTTAACCCCCGAAGCCACAGGTGCGCCCCCGTAAGTCGGTCTTTCAGGAAGTAAACTTCATAAAGACTTCAAATTTAGTGGTTATATTATTATTGTATTGTTCTGAGTATTTTTTTTTATTCAATAACAACTTGACGTAAAAATGCCCCTCTAGGCCAACCAGTAACCAATATGTCACTTTGATTTGCCCTGACCGACACCACGCCCCTTGTCCCCAGGTTTTATGTCGAACACGCTGGGACACAGTTGTTCGAGGCATCACTTTCCGTGCAGTTGGGGAAACAACTGATCACTAGTGTCTCACATATTCAAGGTGACACCCTCGGGTGATTACCTGCCCCCCCATTGGGTGTGGAAAACGGCTGAATGCATCATTCCCTCTAGTTTCGTCAAAAATGTATTTGGAGTGTTTCAGATGTTGCATTTATTGCAGCGACCAACAGAAATGCGTACAGATGGCCTGAGCCCGAACGCTGCCCTTCGCACCACTTTCCATTTTAATTTAGGAACCATTAAGTGGCATGGCTCGACAAAACAAAAATTATTAAAAAATGACTGCAGTCAGGAGTTCTGGGTTGTAAAACCGGTGTCACACTGACCCAGGCTAATGGCTACTCCATTGAAAATCACAGCATGTTACAGGCAGCACAGCAGCAGGCAGTCACGCCATCACTCATGTTTGGTGACAAAAAAAACAAAAAAAACAGGGCTCAGTGGACGAGAAGGTGACTACAGTTGAGTGGCAACGATCGTGACAAGGCCAGAGCCGAGGGCAGGAGGCAGGGCCCCAACACACCAGCCAGCTGCTCACCCTGACATCAAACACACCACGTCCCCTCGCAGGGCAGCGCAGGTGACCGCGAGTGTATCCAGGGAGTGGTGAGTAATGGTCAGGAGGGGAGGCGGGGTCTTGTGTGTTCAGTGTCACCAAACTGAGTTGAGAAGATGAATGTGACACACACACACACACACACACACACACACACACACATATGTGTATATATACACATATATATATATATATATATATATAGGGGACGAATGTTTGATACTACAAAGGCAGATCCAGAGTGGAGCTTTACTTGCTTGGTATTTCTAAAATAAATGGATCCGATGTTGACATGTTTGAAGCCGCACTAAAATACCTGTAAACACACCTTTGACTGTCTAACATTGGATTTGAAGGCGCTCTTTGTAAACGCATGTAAACAGGGCAGTACTGTAGCGTACTGCAGCCACTTGCTACAGAGCGTTACATCACACCAAACACCAAAAAAAAACAAACTAAACCCCTTACATATATCTTAAAGGAAACAATGTCTTCACAGCATAATACCTTCCTTTGTCCTCCAGAAAGGCTGCAACAAACAATGTACAACTCAACCTGTCTTTACACACTAGGAAATGTTCTGCACTTGGTTCTCTGCACTGAAGACAAAGATGCACAGCTAGAGAGAGAAAATTAATGGAACATGGCCAATGGTCACGATTAATGACCGAACAGAAGACCAACCAAAGTTGTCCGTGTCTTCAATGCATTTTTAGAAGATGATAAGGATTGATATTTAAGGATTGATACTCCGATTCCAAATGTTACACACGGTTACCACCCGTTCTTCAAGTTATTTACAAATGGGGTGTTTTCTTGGATGCTGTCGATCATTTCTCTCTCCTACGATGACACTAATGTAGTTGTGCATGGCCTGGGAACGCTTAGCCATCACTACAACATCACTCACGCTTTTGCTAGATACAGTGCCACAGGGGAGTCAATGTTATGTTGTTGAGGGAAACGATGGCCTCAGGCTACTTACCCGTCTTCTTCTTTTCAATGTCATTTTTGTTGGTAACGTTTTCCACCATTAGCATGTCGTGTCTAATCGGTGTTTAACCCCTATTGACTCCGACCAAGAGAAAGAATAGCACAACGTTTTTTTTTATTGTTGTGGCTTTTTGCTACAATTGAAATTTATTGTGATTTTCTGGATCTCCGAGTGTCCTTTTCCTCATGTTTATCGCTCAAATACATTGAGGAAACCGAGCTTTGGCCCGGGGCCATTTTTAATCATTAGCCAGTGTTGTAAAGAGCCCTGCAAAAGCGACAACACCAATCAAGTACATAACGTGCCGGGGGGGGAGGGGGAAGACGCCCGTGTTATTTAGCCAGCCACACAGCGGACAGTACGTGGATGCTGCTGTGAATGTGTGTTGTTTACGCGAGCTGGCACGCGGCTGTGCGGGGGTGGCGGGAGCGCCGTGATTCAGTGGTGCTGTGATTTTAAACAGCGGGCCCAGGACGGGCGGTTAATTTTTTTTAATTTATTTTTGCCCGTCGCCCTGTGAGTGACGGTCCAATCAAGCCTGGGACGGGCTGTCAGGCTGAGGAATGAGAGGAGATGCGAATCAAAGACACAGCGCAGGACCGGAACCGTGATGGACGGACCTGAACACAGCAGCCACACAGGCGAGCGGCGGGTGAAAGAAATGGGGGGGGGGGCGGAGAAAATGGAAATATATGTTAGAGGAGGCAGAGCGAGAGGGCTAGGAGAAACCAAAGAAAAATCTACTAAGTCAAAAATCTTTGAAGTACAAAATCTTCAACATATCTGTTAACGGAATAATTACTGTAAGTGAAGAAATACAGTTTGTTCTTACCAATCCAGCGCATGACGGAGGTGAGAATCTGAAGATATTTGGTCTTCTGGGCGCTGAAGAAGGTGAACGGCCCCAACAGAAGAGTGAACACGCTCTGCAGGGAGGCACAGGGAGGAAGGGTTGATTACTCCGAAAGGTAAGGTAAGGCAAACAAGCAAACAAAAAGCTGCTTAAAAACAACACTATTTAATTATCAGGAGGGGAAGACGGGAATCGAACTCGCGCACTTGTGAAAGCAGGCTGTAAGTGAGGACCCCGGTTTGCTACGGAATAATGGGAGCAGGCAAATACTGAGAAGCCAAGGCACTAGCGGTGACATGTCCCACACCGTGAATGAGGCTGTAAATGTCAGAGCTCGTCAGTGAGTACGTTCGATTTACAGGGGGTGAATATCTGTGCAACGCTACCTTTGAGGTGGCTTTTCATCAACCGCTTTTGTGTGAGACGTATTTCTTCAAGGCCATGGTCATTCTTGAGGCTGCACGTTGGCGCGTTACATGGCTTTAACTAGTGCTGAAACAGGCCGCTGATTGACAGACACTTACTGGACAGAAACTTTAACAGCCAAGTAATCGTGTAAAGTGGATTACTGAGCAAAAATGTCAAACAATTGCTGGTTTCAGCTTCTTAAAAAGTGAGAATGTGCTGCTTTTCTCAGTTATAAATCAACGTTAACGGAGCAGCTTTTAGGGGTGGGCGCTATGCCGGCTTTGTCGCCGGTGTCACGTTCTGCCAGGGCACGGATTTTGTTTTACCGTCATTACCGTGATAAACGTTTTAAAACCAACGTGCTCTACTGTGGCTGCGATAACGTGCAGGCAGAGGGCTCCGCACTATTTTCCTCGCTAACGGGGACTCCGGTAACACGAAGACGTGGAAGGTAACGTTACGAGCGAAGCACGCCAATTTCTCTTGTTGTGTAGCTGCGAAAAAACCACCACCAAAATCTGCATCTAGCCCCACCATCCAGGGAAGTGAAGACCCAGTGGATTAACTTTATTTTTGATGGAAATGTCCCCACAACAACTGGAAAACTCTTACGTGTGCACAAAGTTAACCATTGGACCTTGGACGGCTCGATGTCGACTTCAAACTGCTTCAAGCTGTAGGTTTTGCCATTTTTATGTTGCGTCACTCTTTATTTGGCAGGTTAGCCTGTTGACCTTGGCATTAGCATGTTGCGGTGCTAACGTGGCTAGCACGTATTGTACTCCCACCACAGGCTCGGACGGTGTTGGACTAATGTTCTAACAGTGAGGGACAGTCAAGAGAAATTGTGTTAACGTTAAGCCTCATTTAAATAACCAGAGTAATGACTGTTTGTCAAAGGAAACTAACAACTTAGGCGTGATCAAAGTTAAACCAAACATAACTCAAATAACCAGTGCGATGCACCCTGGGTATGTGGTTTACACAGAGCAAAGTGAATGTCCATTCCAGAAGATGCAGATCAGATGATCCATTCCAGGATTTTGCAGGCAAACAACAAGAAATACCGACGAAGGCCGACTTGCTGCCTCTCCCTGCTCTGCTCTGGGCTGACTGACCAAAGGCCCACCCAGATGCATGCTGGTCTACCACAGCTGAACCTTTCATCACCTAGGTGCCCATGGCCTAACCCAGTGGAAAAGAAAAAACTATAAAGTGCTTAAACCATAAACGATGAGAAATGAACTAATCCAATTAGCAAATTACTGGGAAATGTAAACTAAAGATAAACATAATCGACTCAACGTAAAAATAAACACAATTACACGATAGAAACAGTGCCCTAAATTGACCAACAAATTAGTAAATTATCTGAATGACAACAAATTTAACATTACACAAAACAAAATAGACAAAAAGCTCCTACACAGCTGCTTTGTTGTTGCCCCCCCGGCTCTCACCGGTGTTACGTCCCAGCTGGTTTTCAAGCTACCCGGTTCCCGTACGCGTTGTGTTCCCCTAACAGCTGACTAGATTTCGTTTTTTGGTAGGTGGCTGTGATGTAGTGCTCCCTCACCCAATCACATTCGCCGCAGTAGATATGAAATGCGACTTGAAAATCGGCAGTAAAGTGTTTGGGAACGTGTGACGAATCTGGTGACAGATTGTGTGTCCGTTGCTGTCGTATGTAACTGTGGTCCACTGACTATGTACTGTGGGTTTTCTGCCTGTCTAACGCAGAGAGTGAATCACGTTACATTTACTAATTAGCCTTCATTCTGGGAGGGTCAGGCTACACCTCATTTTCATTCCTTTTTGGAGTTAATAAACACATCCGGGTTGTTTTAAATCATTTTTTCCTTCCTTACGGTATGTTCCCTTACATTGCCGACAAAGTGAAAAGAGGCAGAATCACGTTTTATGAGGAGTATCCCTTTTATTTCCACAATACGTGACTGGCAGTCGTGATACTTTGTGTAATTTTGACACGCCAGGGGAGACGTACCGTCCTCCCGAGTGCTGTCAAAATGCCATCAACTCTCTCCAAGATAGGTGAAGAGATAAAGCAGGCAGGCCAATCCATAGCCCACCAAAACATTTCAAATCCTCTCAGTCCACCACTCAGATTGCCTGTCTGATACTTTTCTTTATCAAAAGCTGCAATCAGGGGCAGCGGCTCAGCTACTGTAGCTCCAATTCCATCGGTTCCACTCACTCGTCCTCCTTCACGCCTGCAAACCTATTCCCTTCATCCATTTCTTCCCTTTCTCTGACCTCCCTCAGGACTGACCGCACAGGCCGAGCGGCATGTGATCTCAGAGGCAGTCCCGTCTGTGCCACTTCATGTGACGAGCAGCCTGCAGGGTTTCAAACAGGGACCTCGTCCAGACAGACACACACACACACACCTCTGTGAGGACACGGAATGAGACTCCGTCCAGCGTTGGACAAGAGGAGCGGACAGAAAGGCTCTCGTAGCTTTTGCTTTTGGGCGTCCAGAGTGACTCTCCCGGTCCTAGGAAACATCTTTTGACATCGCAGAGAATCATTTTTGAAAACATGTTCAAACCCGTTTTTGTAATAAGCGTCGGTAACTTTGCACTTTGAGAAGTCTTTGAAGCACTTTTAATCACCAATCCAACCCTGGATATCAGGGTCACAGGAATACATGTCACTAAATAGACGTGATCTAGAAAACAGACCTTATAAATCTACCGAGCCTAGGCTTAAAAGATGTTTTTCTTTTCTAGCCACGCTGGCGGTGCGGCTCTATGGATGGAAATGCCGGTCACTCGGGTCCAGGCGGAAATATCCCAACAGCTATTGGATGAATTGCCATGGCAGTTTTGTACACATTCATGTGTCCCATGTTCTAGCTTTCGTGAGCCCTTAACTTTTCATTGGGCGCCAACATCAGGAGAAAATGTCACTTTGTCCAAAGTCTTTGTTGAAGGCGGAATCATTTTAGGTTTATCCTGAAAAAGAAACAATGTAAGGACTCGTACAAAAATATAATCCCTCTCAATCATCACTTACTGTAAGACCCACTAGAAGTAGGCGAAATAAGCGTTGGCTTTAGCAGACACCTTTTTGGTTATAATGTTTTGACTTATATATATATATATGTGTGTGTGTGTGTGTGTGTGTGTGTTGAAGGAGAAAAAAAACAAAACAACAAAAGTTATTTTTTGTGTGGCCGAAATAAAATATTATTACTACAAGTTGTGTGGCGGCGTCTGTATCTGCAGGGGCCCGGCCCTCTGCCTGTATTTTCCTAGTGTCTTGTTAGTTTGCTGTGCTCGGGGCGTTTCTGGGCGCCAACCTTTGGGCAGTGGCTGTGTGGCCCCCAGCGGATAACGGCGCCCAGGCTGTGAGGGCGGGACTCTATAGAGAGCAGCGAGCGGGTTACATCGCTGTCCCCGTCTCTAGCCACTGCCCTCCGCCTGTGTCATGGACGCATCTCTGTCCCGGCAGCGCTGAAACGAGGCGTGGTGCGAGCTGGACAGCCTGCTGTGCTTTAGAACTTCACTTGGCGAGCTCCTTAATCCGCCTTTAATGACCAGATACCTGCAAATCTGATGACAATCCCCATCAAGCTGTAGGTTGGGCTTAGCGCTAATTAACAAGCATGCGAAAATAAAACGGTGAGCATGGTAAACATGAGACCCTCTAAACATCAGCATGTTCGCGTCATCACTGGGCTCTATTTATTATATATAGAGAATTTGGTCTGACTAAGATACATCCCCGTATACAACGTATTTAAGCTCCCACTCACAGGATTATAATATTTGAAGTACTTTGACTAAACATGAATGGAAGTTGTTTGTACATAAGCAGACGTATGATTCTAAACCAACGTACGGGGAGCAACTTTGGACACTTCTTCATTTGTGCTGCAAATTAGTAAGACAGCGGTGGTGCCAGAGGAGGATTTATGTGTATCGGAAAGTGTCCAACAGTTCTCTGCTGAGCGTTCGCTACGTTTGAACTAATGAATGAGGGAACAAGGGAGCAATTTCGGACACCGCTAGAGCATCTGTTGGTGGGAGGGGGGGATAAAAAAAAATAAATAAGAGCCTTTGATTCTGCTGAATAATGATGATGCCGGTGTGTCTGTATTTTAAAAGTGTTCCCAGCTGTCGTTTTGGCGAAGGGTAGCCCAAGCTCAGGCCATGCCAAAGCATAAATCTGCAACAGCTATTGGAGGTAATGAAGGAACCATTATGAAGAGAGATGTGTCTGGAGAAGAAAGGGAAATGAATGGCAGCTGGCTGACAGACAGCAATGTTGCGGCCCTTTCCCACCACCTTTGGTTTCAGTCTAAAGTAGGGCTGCAGCTAACGATTACTTTAACAATCGATTAATCTGTCGATTAGTTATTCGATTAATCGGATAAAAAAAAAAAAGCCTTAATTACCAACCCCTTTATTCAAAAACAGAACTGACAGTGCAAAACATCTTCAGAAAGTGTACAAACAGGTTGCTCCCTGAACATCCCTGAGCTGTTAAAGTAATAAAAAAAACATATACAGGTGTGCTTTCCATCTGCCAAATATACAGGCCTTTTTAAATAAAGTGCACAAAAAGATGGATATTTTTGTTTAAAGGGACCTCAGCTTTCAGAACGATCAATCTTTGTGTGTCTGTGTGGTCATGTGACTGCATCGCCACGTCTGATTGGTGAAACGGAGTCATGTGGTAGATAATGCATAGAATAAACGAGTCGAGTGAGGCCCCATGTTGCGGAGTGAGAGCAGCGTTTCTGCTTCACAAACCACTAACAAGTCTGGTGCAGTAAAACTACAGTTTTTTTTGTTTGTTCTTTGAAGTTACTCCAGTAAGTGTAACGGAGTAAATGCAACTCGTTCCTACCCACCTCTGAGACAGACACGCACGCGTTTTCGATGCGTTTAGTGTGAAACGCTGCCACACCTCGGATGACTCGGCTCGTACTGATTCCTCTGCCTCCGCGCTCCCCCTCCCCCCCCCATACTCAAACATCTCCGCATCTTATTGAGTGGCGTAATAATCGCCCGACACAACGAATCGATAATGAAATTCGTTGCCTACTCTTTTAAAAATCGATTTTTATCGATTCGCTGTTGCAGCCCCAGTCTCAAGATCACTTTGTAAACTACACCTGGGCCTAAGTTTAGATATATCTAAGTTTAAAACAAAATATTTCATGCAACTATTGCCCAGCTTGGCACATTGAGAGCATCCATCGGTCTAATCATTTCGGTTTTATTGTGGCTCCGGTGAAGCAGCTGTACTCTTGATATACACTTTTGTGTACATTAATAGGCAGACCAAGTCGACCAAGCATGTGTGACATACTGAGATCCACTATTATCGATTGTAAGGGATTGGGCATGTTTTTAGCATGATATGGTGACTTTTTGGCAAAAGGGTAAACGTTATGTTACAGAAACAAGGTTGGGTGTCCTTTGACAGCTTTCTTTACCCGTGCCAATACGAGCAGTGTTTAACGCTCTGTTAACACAAAAAAAAAAAAAAACTTTACTTGAAAAGTCTGGCAAGTCCAGTCAAGTCGATTTTATTTATATAGCACAAGCTTGACAATCTGTAGAGCATGCAACATCCTCTATCCTTACTGTGTGTTCGGGCAAAACCCAAGGTGGATTTTAGAGGCGCCACGGCTGCATACAAACTTTCTAGAGACGACACGAAGACACGTCCACATGAGCTGAGAAGGTTTCAGCTTGAGCAAATATTTGGCCCTTTCCTCGGGGCTTTGTGAATCTGCTTCATAAAACAGACGGAGAGGAAAGAGAAGAGAGTCGGGAGGACACAAAAGGAGTTTCTGGTGAGTTCTGCAGCTTTCCACAGAATCCTTCACTATCAGACCATTATTTAATAACTTTTGAACTCCTATTACTGGAG
>CM022470.1:1889722-1919624 GCA_011952105.1 Coreoperca whiteheadi | reverse complement strand
ATATGGGGGTGGGGGGGGGGCAAACGGATTCTTGCATAACCTGCGTAGCATGTAAAGTCACAGCCATTCAGGCCTTTGCAGAAAGCATGAGAGGGTTATCATATTCACAATGAAATATCATTGTCCTTGTAGAATGACGAGAACTTAACTGCAGCGCTTGGTCCAATTTGATATTTCGTGGTGGTTTTAACCGCAATTTCGGGACCCCCGTTTAAACTCTTATATAATATGGAACCATTAAGATGTACAAATACACAACATGAACGTTTGATGGTCTATTTGGAATTCCTGAAATGGACTTTCACGTTGTGACATACAGTAAGTTGTGAGCCTAAGGAGACATGTCAAAACAATTTAATTAAACTTAAAGAAACTGAAGAGGCGAGCACTGTAATCGCAATGTGCAAAGCTGGTTTAGTTCTGAAACTGTCCAACGCCTTCCAGACGGAAAGGACAGCTGGACATTACCCAAGGTCTATCCACACATAAAATGTTAAAATGAAAAAATTATTCTTCACTGGCCAGACAAAGATGCCACAACCAGAAAGATGATCCTTTTCATATTGCATTCTTTTGCAAAAAAATTGGTAACAAATGTTTCTAGAAACCCTTCTATAGTTGACACAACTGCAACAACTGCCACCTCTTGGGACCTACTTTTTACAGGCCTATCACAACATGTGTTTCATCATCATTCAAACGCAGCTCTGGTTCTTTGACACCATCGTTATATCGGCTCCCAAGATCTCATTACAGACCATGACCCAAATCATGAACGAGGCTCAGAGGACAGCATCTTTTTATCCCTGTGTCAGAGCCAGAGGGCCCAACAACCTGTTGCATGTCATCCCCAATCTCCCCCCCCCCCCCCCCCATTTCCTGCCAGGTCTCTGCTGTCCTCTAATAAAACGGGAAAAGTACTTTTAAAAGAAACTAACAAAATAACAGAACTTTTCTCCAAGTGTTCCAGCGACGCTGTAAAGTTATAATTTGGGCTGTGAGAGATTAATGGGGCTTAGGTATGGTGAATGATCCCAATAAGGGTGAAAAGCCGCCACCAACTGGCAACCCAGGCTGTAGCTGTCAATCACTTTCAAAGACTTTAAACCAGAGTGTTTTGGATTTGTGCGGCTGAGAGAGTGCAGAGAGTGCGGAAAGGCATTTATTTGCGTCACTTAAGAGTTCACGAGCCAATCTGCTGGCCTCATTAATCACCACATATGTGAGCATTTCTCCTGAGCCACGTGTTGCGTACGTTCTTCATCCATCACAGTTGGGTTACATAAGTCAAGCCCCGATCCCCCACCCCATTTAAGTAATTAATCAACCTATTTTTCTGTTCTTTTCTGGAGGGTCGGCCAAATACTGTGATGGCACAGATGTCCTCGAGCTCTTGGATGTCACTGTAGTGGAATTTATTTCCTAGAGAGCCATATTGCTCCTGCTTTTGTTCCTGACTGCCAAGCTGTCAGGCATTGGCCAACTGTAACATCACTGTTCAGTTTGGTAAACGACCCTGGCTGTTGTTTCGTCAGACGCAAAGAGGGTTAATGGTAAAAGACCCAGAGGACGAGCAGAGATCGTGGCAGGGCGAAAGTCCAGCAGTGAAAATGCTAAGTGCCCTGGTGGGTCCATGCGGTGGCCCAGCCTGGGTGCTGATAATCGGCCCACAGTCAAACGGAGAAAGAAGGATTATGATTCCCAATCCACACAGTCCCAAGACCCCCAGCCATTTGTGTCTGATGTTAATCTTAATTCCAAACAGATAACAGTGGCACTCCAGGTCATCACGCATTCTCTTTTTCTTTATTATTGGAGATTAGTGATTTTTGGTCACTGCCATTGTCACAGCTTTGGAAAGGAAAGGAATATAAAACATTACAAGTAATTATTCTGCCGATAAAGGAAAGCAAAAGGGAAGTCAGGTGTGATTAAAGGGTAAAGTGCATGTCGATATATCGGCGCCTCTCCCAGGAGAAACCCACTTTAACGCGCTGCAGACTGCGTCGGATTGTGTGTCCAGCTGGTGTTTATCAGACTAACTTCTACCTGCAGCACTGCTGTGGGTTTTTGCTCAAACACCCCCGCCTGTTAATGACTGACTGAGTCGTTTCCTCTGTTTCCCAACATTTCCCAACTAAACTCGGATGGTTCTCTCTCCTCTGACGTTGCTGCCCCGATTAATGAATGCAAAGAGAACGTACTATGTGATTAATCAATCATTGTCGCTTGTTAAGCTAAAATCAGACAGATGCATCTCATCTCATCATCACGGAAGGATGACAATTGCCTCGATCATAAGTAAACTTTTCTTTGTAGCACCTCATTTTCCCTGAAGCTTAATAATACTATATTTCATAAATATAGTCTGTTGTTAGTCTGCTCTTTATTTCAGGGGAGACAGGACGCCTCCACGATGATTCACTGGAGGAAATCCTGTATATCCTCCAATTCAATCTTCTACCCGAATGTAATTAAGAAGATACCTCAAATGACTCATGACGATGAGTTCAGTTGCATGAAAACATTTTGCATGATGTACTGTAACCCTGCCTCTTTCTGTGAAACTATAAAATGCCAGCTGTAATTAAATTCAAGATGCATTTCACAACGGAAAACATATGTAGTTGCGACGCAGAAAACGCCACACAAGTTGAAATACAGATCCGGCCTGCTTCCTCACCTGCAATAATCTAAGACCTTTACAGCTGCATCCATCATTTAACTTTAACTAAAAGACCTTCAGATGAGACCGTGAATCTGTCAAGTACAGAATCACGCAATCGAACACTTCTTCCAAACCTACAGACCGTTAAGACACTGCTCACGCTCCCCAGTGGGAATGGTCCACAAGTTGCTTTGCTTTTCATTAGGACTGCTTGAAATGAATCACCAGAGAGAACTTAACCAAGTATTCAAGACACATTCAAATGGCTCACAGCCCTACAACATTTTACAACAACGTACTGTGTGTTCATGACGAGGTCAGGAATCCAAGTCTAAAAGAGACAAATTATTTAGATTCCAAGACAATATTTCAGCTTAATGATGCAAAACAAAATGAAGCTCTGTGACTGCATGATGCTAAGAAAAACACCATTTCAACTACATCATATACACAATGGAACATTGGATATTATGGGGCAATTTACTGCCTTGGTGGTGACATGTATGATAAAAGACTTGAGGGTAAACCTCACCTGGGTGGCATGGAATAGAAAAGGCATAAAATTGGCCATAAAAGCCCAGGAGATACGTACAAACACTTACGATGGCAATAACAAGTCAAGTGATTCACTGAACACACGGGCAGCACGGGGGAGTAGCGCAAACATTGTGGGGGCAGAGACGGCGCCTGGGAGGCAACACTACGCGGTTAAAACCATCTTGGAACTATACGTTCGTCAGGATGAACGAGAGTCTACCTTCAGCGTTATTAATCACCTCCATCAAGCAGACATAATTAACATAAATAGATCAATAAAAGAATGGAGGAATAGAGTGATCTGACTAGTCATATTTCAAGAACCAATTAACGACACAAATTAAGACATATGGTTCAATCCTGCCTTAGATTTCCTTTATCGGGACAAAGTGAACTTACCCTTGTGTAGGAATGCAAACATTAAGCCTCATTCAAGTTATTGTGTTTGCAAAGCAACAGTATGCTGTAATTAATAACAAGATGAGTGCACTTTGGCGCAGAGCCGAAATGATTACTCAATGAAGCGGTAAGTCGACTGACAAAACACTTGGCAATGATTTAGGTGCTCAGTTAATTGTTTAAGCCATTTGATTTTCATGCAAAAATGGCAAATATGCTCCATATCCAGCTACTGCTTTATATCATTGTAAGTTGAATATCTTTATTGTATATCTTTTATTGTAGTTTGTAACTATTTTGAGGAGATATTTGCCATGAACACGGCCGGGTTTGGGTTTCTGGGTTACGACCAATCACGGTGCAGAAAAGTCAAGGGCAACAGCGAGAACGGAGGGCAGAGAGAGGAAGCAAAAGGACAGTTAACCTGCATTTTCAGAAAACAACTTGAAAGACTCGGTGGAAGATTGGCTGCATTTCTGGTATCTCTTTAGCGTCCGCGCAGGTTTTTCAAATCAGCCTCTGTCTAGGTGCCGTTCCAAAGCGTTGACAGTGCATCGAAATGAGTGACACGTGCACTTTGTGCGGACTCAGAATGCAGAACGAACCCGTACATCTAAAATCAGTTCAAAGTCTGCAGGACACCGCCGACAGGAAGAGGACACTCAAATGAATTTAAAAAAAAAAAAAAAAGAAAACAATCCGTTATAAAAATCGTTAACGAATGAGAGATTTAGGATCAATGTTCTGTTAATTTCTGTGAGTGTGTGTGCATATTTGTGTGTTTTATGAGACCGGCATAAAGGCCGTATAACGGAGGGCTTATCTGCTGCATACAGAAGCCTCTCCATCCATCTCTAATGCGACCGTCTCTGTCAGCTTTGGGTGGTGCTCCCACCCCTCTGGGCCTTTGGGTCACCAACAAGCCACATAAATTCAACTTACACAAAGACATAAACACACACACGTATATAGATGAATATATCCTGTGCATCCAAAGCAGACTTCAGGAAACCAGTGGACCAGGCTGTGGATGGACTGTCAGGCCAACAGGAAGACGGTTCTAGTCACTGGAGGGCCTTCAGCCAGTTTGTTCAAGTAGCCTTGGTCTGACATTATTTCGTACAATAACCAAGCACATAAAATACATTGTTCTTTTTTCAATAATTGGTCAAATAGGACAAGTTGGGTGACGAATGCTACCGTTAATTCCTACGACTGACATGAAGTTTCAAAGGGAAACGTAAAATGAGGCAGTCACTTTGTCATTTTTCACCCTGTGCAGACAGCAAGAAGTAAGTTTTACTGATCCTGCCCCGCAGTGGCACATCTCGAGTCGGGTATCAAACCACAATACTTCTTTGGTATTCAATGAATTCCAATTTTGGACTATTTTATTCCTTTTTTGTTAAAAGTCCAGTGTGTAACATTTAGGAGGAGCTACTGGCAGAATAGTTATGAGTTATGTTTTCGTTGATCACCTGAAAATAAGAACCGTTGTCTTTTCATTAGCACTTTATGTCTACAGAGGGAGCGGGTCCGCCTTCCACAGACGCCTTTCTATAGATGCCCAGAATGGACAAATCATCATTTTCGTGGCCACCTTAGTTTCTACACGCTTAGAGAGGGTAGTCACGTTTTTTATCATGCACTGTGGTATTTCATTTGTACTCTGTGTCTGAAGCCCTTTGTACTTTGTTTTGCTAAGTGCTCTATAAAGAAAAGTTTATTAATATTGTTAGTATTGAAATTCAAGGAATCTAATTGGCACCAGCATTCAAAAAATTGCCATTTAATAGAACGTCATTTCACGCCGCCGTAAACACCAGATACGCCACCTTAACCAGACTACACAGCATAGTATAAAGCGCAGCCACATTTGGAGCGTTTGCCTGTATTGAGAGAGATTTTGTGGGTTATGTTACATGACTCAGCGCCTGAAGAGCAAACATCTCCTGCTAGAGTCTCCTCCGCAGGAAATGTCTTTTAAATGTTATGTTTACCGTGCTGAGACTGTGGCTCGCAGAGGTCTGGATACTAACATACATTAAAACAAGTGCTGCTTTTTTTTTGTTTTTCGACAATGGAAATCCAGGCCGACCGCAGTCACAGAACATCTCGCCCATCTGTGCTGACGCATGTCTCGCTGCACTGGCGCTGGTGTGTGGGCTTCCATCAGACAATAACAGGAGCGTCTGTTTAGACACATGTCGTACACCGCCAGCGAGTTTTGGCCTTGAGTGTAAGTGAGTAAATATGAGTGAGTTACACACACACACACACACACACTCGCAGTTGGTGCTTCTCCTCATTGAAGCCGGTAGGAGGCAAGACAGCGTCTCATCTATTCAGGATCGAGGATCATTCACTCACTTGTCAGTAATACAGCTGTCGGGCACTTTGCGTCCAGCAAGGCCCTGTGTGTCATCGTTAGATAACCCCATCGAACCTGGACTTAATAGCGAAAGCGTAGCAATAAGTAAACAGTGCTATGATTATCATCAAGATCACTGTCAAATGTGTGCGTGCGTATTCGCTGTTATTGCCACGTGTTCTTCTTTTCCTACAAAACAAACACCAACAGCGCTATACAACGGGGCATAAAGGAAACGTGGATTCAACACCAACAATGCTGCTTGCATTAAAAGTAGCTTGAAAACAGCAGTGAATTCTACGAACCCCAGCACACAATCCATCCATCTAATATGCAAAGTATAGATGACAGTAAATGGAAACTGAAGACTCGGTATGAGAATAAACTCATGTAAAAAAACAAACAAAAAAAAACCAATATCTACAGGTACAGATTTGAAAAACCACATAACATCTATAGATAAACTCTCAAAGCGCCTTTCATCTCGTTTGCAGTGGGTGAAGACGAACTACGTCCAAACGCCGAAGCCTATACTGTTAATTAGGCATGTGGCCCCGGAGACTGCCGTGTCTCCACACGATTTAAAACAAGACTCTAATGAGGGGAAGGAAGACAACTCAGACAAAAGGAGAGGTGGGGGAGGGATAGAGTGAGGGCGGAGATGCAAGGCGAATATATATATCATCGTGTTTCCTGAGACGAAATGCAGGACGGGTTGGTATATTTTAAACTGCGAAGAAAGACATATAAATAAATGAGGTTAAGAATCAAAGAAAGGCTGCCGGCTTTTGGGATTCAATTCTGACTTGGTGAATATTATTAATATGCGGGAAAATTAACTACGTTGGCGTTCAACTTTAGATTGTAAAACCAACCTGACGGGAATATAGAGCCCATATAGACACCTTTATTTCACTGCCATGTTACTAAATCGCACCAACCCCATCGCTGTCGACCGACGACTGTTGCAACATGCAAACAGAAGTAATGCTTGTTGTGGCAGAACTCATGTGTAAAAGTTAATCACAAATTGGTCATCTGCAGTGAGATTTAGCAGGCGATTAGGATGTTCCACGTCTATGATTTTAATAACAACAAAAAGGTGTTTCAACAGGGACAAGCAGCGAGGTCACGTCTACCTCGGAGCTTGTTCACAAAGTCTGAATGAAAATGAAGCAAACACAATTCAGAAAAACAAGCCGAAAGCAAGAAACACATTGAAACACTTTGTCCTATGAACATGGAGCTTCTTTGCTGTGCTCTGAATTCGGGTCACGCTTGAAAAAGAGCAGTTTGTACAACGTGCCGTCCAACCTTGTCAGAAGACAGAAGTGTTTATAGCTGTTCCGCATGGCCACACTCAGAGTACAGATGGGTGTGCAGCATTGGAAACTTGAGGACTGTTGGTGACAGCACAGTGCTTCACAGGTATACAGTATACATTAGCAATTGTCGGGCCCCAAATACACTGCACATGAACTCATAATTACTACTTTGCCTGATTATGTGGTTATACTTTCAAACCCTAACGCAACACAAACCTGTTACAGCTGTATTTGAAAAACAGCCAGTCATTCCTCCTGAAAGGAAACACTGACGAGCATCTATTCGCTGCCGACTATGACTTTGAAAAAGCTTCCTTTTCCAAGACAGTCACCTAATTAAAACTCGTAATGTGCTGTTCTGCTCCTCCTCCTCCTCCTCAAAAAAAAAAGAAAAAAAAAAAAGAAAAGAAACCATTACACACCTACATAGGTAAGAAAAAAAAACAACAAGCAACAGCACACAGTGAAGATTTATGACAGGCTTGGGACATATCGGGGGGGAGGAGATGGGAAATGATAATTTCCCAGAGGTTTAATAGGACGATGGCCATTTCACTCCGCCCACCAACCCAACTGTTAAAGGGAGACAGAGAAGGGGGAGGAGGGAGAAGAGGAGGTAGCTGCGTAATAGTACGGGACTGTTTTCCTCACATATTACACTCGTGATAGAGCTTAAGAAAAAAATTAAAGAATAAATCCACAAAGAGGCCGATTTGTGAATGTGCTATACGATCAAGACGCAACTGAAAAAGACACCGATTGGATATTTTATTTTCCCACTTTGGGGGAAGGGCACAGCAGTGGTCAGCGCTGAAGCAGCGGCTCCCTAAGGAGCGACTGGAGAGCACCGTGACCTCACTGCCCAAACCAATTCAGAAAGACGCTCGAGGTGGACGGCGGAGGCAACCTGCAGCGTGCAAAGCCACAAACATGCAGCCGGACACATAATGAGCTACGGGTTACCCCGGGCCTCAATGCGGATGGCTACTGTTAAGCTGTCTGCATTTTTAACGTGGCCTTGAACTGCTGAACATTTCACGGGAATCACGGTCGTTTGGCTTCAGCGGGCGAAACCATTACATTGCTCTGGAACGTCCTTGTGCCGGATAACCAAGCTTTACACTCGGCATGTAGATTTGGCTCTTCCCTCCGAAGACATTATTTTAAAACTATCCCAAATGGGAAGGAGCTTGTTAAAGCGGTAAAGGCACGAATGAACAACATTATATTTTAACTTACCCGCCAAGGAGAGACGCTCACAAACAACTGTGTCACAATAAAAAATAAGAGTCACCAAATGCATGTATGTGACTGGCGGGAAACGGGATAGCACAATTCTTTAGGAAAAGGAGGGATAGCCGATACTAGACGCTCAGTTGCACCTTTCTGAAACCACTGCAGCCTAATACAACAGTCCTGCCATAAACCCTACACTCATGACAGCTAAAATGTCATGAGTGTAGGGTTGTTTTAGAGAGGTGTTGATTCCACTGTATGATCATGCAGGAGGATGTAGTTTGTGGTGCAGCTGAACTTCACCGGGAGGTGTCGCTGTTATTTAGCCTACCCTCATTCCTATAAATGGGGTGGACAAAATAACAGAAACAACCCGTCAGCATCAGCCGTCCAAATTAGACAAATCAAGTGGATATAAATAACCATACAAGCCTCAGAAAAACCTTTGAACCCATTCTTGCATGGAAGCAGGACTGTGGATTTTGTCTGCGCATGAGGAAGGGATCTCTTCACGGCCAGCATGAACAGGAGGAATGATTGCAGCCGGCGAAACCTCTTTCAGTGTCCGTATGGGCAGAATATTGTTTAAAAGGCAGACTTGTTGTCTTGTGAACCCGTCCTTTTGAGGACACGTCCATTCCTGTTACAAATTGCCACTGCAACAACAAAACCGTCTCCTGATTCAACGTCCCTATGGTTAGGGTTTAGGCACACAAAAACGACTCGGCTAGGGTCAGACAAAAAACACTAGATCCTACGTTTCCCACAATGCAACTCAACAGCATCTTTTGTTAGAACCTCTCTGCCTGGCAAATGCCCGTGTCTTTGAAACTCAAGTTTGTGACGCAAACTGGGATAATCTGTTGAGATTATTCTTTCGAACCTTGGAACGCTTCCTCCACGTTAGGGAAACATTGCGGTTTGGGTTAAATGTCTACTTGGTTAAGGTTAGGGGACCTTCGTCGACGCAGTTGCAACGACAACCACTTAGTTAAGGTTAGGAAACAATCACAGCAAGGTTTTTTTTTGTTTTTTTTTTAAAGTCTAGTGTTTCGTTGACCCATTCCCACCTTCTCTAGAACAACGTGAGACTGCTTCCTCCTTTGCTCCCGACAAACCGGAGTCAAACAATTACTGCCGCCGCTCGAGGATTTCCTCACTTTGTCAGTTTTGGGCATTTGCTGAAATGACTGATGCTTCCGTTTTTCTTGCGAGGACGGTCTCATCAGGGCCACATGCACACACTCACGATGGCCTTGAACACACCAAAGCAAAAGAGATATCTGATAAGACTTTAGTTTCTTTACTGCTTAATAAAAGCATGATGTATGAGTACATACGTTATCTGGTAAAAACAAGTCCATTCAGTTTATCGGGCTGCAACAAAATGGGGCTGATTAACTAGTTAAACCTAAATAAAAAGGGGGGGGGGGGGGGAGGAAATCCACAGGGCCCATCGGTTATTGCTCCGTGACCTCTGCGTCTCCTTGACAACTGGTCCCTCATCACCAGTCAGTCCAGCGCCAGCAGTATAATGCGTCTCCTCCCACCGTCCTGATCTGCTGCTCCGATACGGCTTCCTGCTGTTGTGTGGAGGGGACCCCCCCCCGTGTGGATCGCAGCTCAAACACTTCTTCCTGCTGCGATAATCTCTATTGAACCATCTGCACGGTCAGCTCCGGCCCTAGCTGGGAAAGTCGCTGCCACTCGACTGCAGTGTGTGGATCCTTACTGTACACATCAAACACGAGGGCTTCATGTGTGGTAGATCTATAGGACGGCAACTGAGGATGATCCTGCGCCTAAGTACCTGTCCTCCGATCAGTAAAGTTATTCCAATATTGGTACTCGAATGGTATGAGCTTGGTAAAATATGAAACTTGCAGGCGGAGGAAAAAATGTAACCTCATGAGCCACAGTTCAACAACTTGGATCTTATTGTTATGGTTTTGATCACCATTTATGTCAGTAGTAATAATAACACTGTTTTCAGCAATTAACTGGAGTTCTGGAAAAGCAGCAAAATCAATACAAATAGTCCGACAATCCGACTGGTTTTAAACTACAAAACAAACGTATTTGGAAGAGAAACACAAAGCCAAAACGTAACTTTCTGTTTCGACTTTGACTTGCGCCACTGTACTCACCGCAGTTGTGCTCATGCAGTTTTCCGGCGCAATAAGGGATTATTACCGACACTTCAGGTCGAGTCAATTTCAGATTCACATCCATATAAAGGGGTGTGAGTAATCTGGATCAACCGTTGCCTTGGTTACAACCTGTCTGATTGTCTTGACTGCTCGCATTGCTTTCCCACTCGGACTCCGTCGCCGCGCACCCAGATCTCCGCAACTGACTTGGTAAGAACAAAGATATTATGTCAGATATCTGGTTTATGGTACGAGATCCTACTGTATGTTTCACTTTCCCACCCAGTTCTAACTGCCGGTCATACAACAAGGGTTAAAGAGTGTCAAACAAACAGAACTCTGCACTCTCGATTAATTTGTTAAAAGGTTAAAAAAAACAAAACAACTAAACTGTGTGTGTGTGTGTGTATGTGACGATTTATAGAGCCTACAATATGTAACCCTGAAGGAGCTTTATTCAAGTATGATGAAAAACGTTTTAGTGATATAAAGTCGGGAATAGTTTTTATTCTATTGCCAGCATGTTCAGAAGTCCTATATCTCAACCCTCGAGACAAAAACTAAACAGGCAGCTAAATGTACTCCTTTCCTGTGTAACGCTACGCTTGAAGTGAAGAGAGCTCTTCTGTAATTGAAAGCACATCCCTTTTGTGGAATTGTGTGTCTGTTTACCAATCCCCCAAAACAAGCCTGGCAGGTAAAGATGTGTCAAATTATGCACCCAACCTGCACCCAACCTCTCACTTTCCGTAGAATGCCCACCGTATGTCGATAGTTAGCGCCCTGTACGCTAAAGCAATGACACTGGACCGAGCTTTTGATTCTTCCCCTACACATTAGGAAAGATTCAATTAGATGTATCGAGCCAATCACACAAAGTTGGCGTTAAGCATGGGACGATCCTGGCCAAAATCATTGCAGTTCCCGATATTATCCCATCATAATGATCAAAATGTGCTTTAAAAAAACCCTCTTAAAATGGCAATAAAACATAATGGAATCAACTGACCTAAGAAACAAACTGTACTACTTTTGACCTGTTTTATTCAAAAGGCCTGAGCAACACTGTGGCACTTTTCTGTCATCAAACAGCGCTGGTGAGCCTTGTGGCCTAGAGAGGGCGACGTGCCAAACCTTGGCAATTCAAAATAAATCAGGAAATCAATACAGGACTGTACGAGCTACGTCACTCGTGAGGGTATTCTCGATTATACCGATGATGGAAATTCACCTCAATCACTTCACCCTTTTTTACCCCGAACCGCGATAAACTCACGTATATTGTCCCAGCCCTAGTCCGTGTAGACCTTTGAGGCGTTCAAATTCAGTTCACATCAGCCTCTCGCTCTATTGTTTGTGCTTGTGGACGAACACAAGCTGAGCAACTGAAACTAACCCTGAAAGCCCCGTGTGTCCCACATGTGTGCCATTAACTGTGCGTATCAGGCTGAAACACCGCAGTAAAAAGATGGCAGGAGGCCGCCGCGGGGAACGGGCATCAAGGTCATTGAAATTCCTTTTGGAATCAATCTTTATTAGTCAGTTAATTAATCAATCAGCTCTGTATTGAGGAAAGTGGCAGGGTGGGTCATTTCTGGACTCTTAGGGGACGGGCAACAACTTTACCTGCACTTCAAATTAGCTTTATTTCAATACATGAGACAGTGTCTGGCTTAATAGAAGCCCACTATAATTGAAACATCTGCATGAACATAAGCAGTGAACAGTGCAGTGTAAGCATAAAGTGTCTGAGCTCATATACCGCATTGATTTTCCATCACTTACCACATACTGGGAGAACAATAAATCAGCCATTTAAATTGTACTGGCCGTCCAGCCGGGTGGAGTACACCAACCGCTGCTTGGCTAGCCGCTGTGACAAAGCCCCCGCAGTGAAATTCAAAAAGAAAACTTAGCAGGGGACAATCAAGGACAGAGGAGTTTAATTGAGGTCTCGGGAATCTCTGCTGGAGCTGAACAAAAACCCAGAAAGACCCCACTGTTGCACGGCCGATTAATCTTTTCAATCAAAGCTGTGTGAAGGGCCAGGATCAACACGGAGTGCTCTGTTATGCAATGGCCTCCACCCTCCCCTCCTTCACCACCATCTTCATCACCCCCCCCCCCCCCCCCAAGGCCAACAAATATTGTAGATATGGAAAGAAAAACCCTCAGCCATCCCCTCGGGCTGCAAACATGAGAATCAATCGGCATCAGAGCACATCACGTTCAATTGATCTTCATAGCTTCTTAAAGCTTTTAAGATGAGGAAAACGGCCGTCGAGACATGTCCACAGCTGATAGTGCGCATGTGTGAAGCCAAGAGTAAGTGAAAGATGTGACCTGACGAAATATCAACCCGGCTGCTTCGGCCCTTATCATCATGGAGTAAGTAGTCTGTCTCTTTGTGAACTCAGCACTGAGGTCTTTATAAAAATGACAGTGCCTCCTGTAATGAGAGTTTGATGTGCATTATAACATCATCCTGCGGCCGCTCGTGGCCCTCGGAAGCCGAGTGACACTGAACATGACGACAATACTGGGTGGGCCACAGCGAAGACCATGCAGAATTCAGCTAGTTCGACTTTGTGGAAGCCACACACAGACCCCCGGTTTCCCTACAGGCGGAGTGTCAACGTCAAGACTGACACTCAGTTGACGTGACTGACACACGACGGAGGAAGGGGCCGGAGGTGCGGAGCTAAAAATAGAAAAAAAACAAAAAAAAAACAAAAACACACTACATTCAAACGTGCCCTCCAAGTGTTGAAGTGAGAAACAAGGGTCAGGCAATCTCTAGAAAACACCACACAGTTCCAAAAACTTTCAGCAACAGGTTAAATGAAAACAGGGAAGTTACTATCAGAGGGTTACCAATAGCGTCAACACTGAAAAATGATCCAAACCAGGTTTCATGCTGAGCATCGTTCCCCCCCCCCCCCACACACACACACACACTTTCCCCCCTCATTTCCTCAGTGTCTGTCAGGAGTGCTGTTGGTAAAGGTCTAGTCATCTGTACAGAGACAGCTGTTCTCAAACCTAAAAATAACCCACAATCTGTTGTCCACTGTGAACAAAGCAGCCCAACAGCCATCTGGGGGAAACCTGCCAAAACTGTAGAAGAGATTCACACATTAAAATCTAAGAACCTCAAGTTCCAGACAGAAGGGACACCAACGAATAAGGTCACTGACAAGACACTGGCTGTTAATCTGCTTTAAAGGACGATGGCATTGATTGATAGACTAACAATTGTAGCCCCAATCAATCAGTCTATCGACAGAAAATTAATCCGCAACAATTCTAATAATTTACTGTTTGAGTGATCGATCAAGCAAGACATTTCCACTTGCTCTAGCTCCTAAAAGTTTAAAGACTTCTTGCTTTCTCTGTTTAATATTATTAGAAACCGGGGTTTGGACTGTCGGCCGGACAACAAAAAGGCATTTCAGTGCAGAAGCTTGGGCTCTGGGAACTCGTGATACGTTTTACAGACAAAACATTTAGCAATTAATGGGGGAAAAAAATAATCAACACATTGGCTGATAACTATGAAAGAATCCGCGGTTGAAGCCTGCGATGGCACCGCTGTCGACTCGTTGGCGGCGGTTCTCAAAGTCTGGGCAGATGAGGCAGGCGGAAACATCCACATGTTGTGGGAGCGGAGTCATGGAAAGCTCCTGAACTCGTGTGGACAGCAACTTATCCTGCAGGACTCTGTCCATCAATTCAACAACTCCCTCTGCCCAAATCCCTCTGACATCAACCTCCCTCCCTGTCTCCTTTGCCTCACTTTCCCTCTCTCTGAACCAATCACCCAACACGGGGATTTAAGCTCTTTAGAGCAACACCATAATCAGGCTGCTCTTTAATCTCTCGGCATTTTCTAAACTCTGAAAATGTCATGGCCGCGGCAATGTCTCCAGCATCACCCCCAAACGGCTCCCCTGGACGCAACCAAGCAGCTCCCTTATCACCCTCCGGGTAGAAAGACAACACTGCTGCAGGCCCGCTGCCGGTGTCCCAGAATCCACGCGGTTTCTCCACGCCGTCACAAGTTAAACAACAGGAGCGGAATGAAATGTTTCACAGTTTGGACGCAAGAGCTGAGGACAAGATAAACTAAATTATAAACACAGGGAAGAATTGAAGGAAAAAAACAAAAAAACACCTTTAAAATTGATGCCATGTGAGCCAGCAATAAGTTGCTCAGCTCGCTCGCTGTGTATTGATTTTTTGCACACGGCATACATGGACATCACTTATACAGGATATCAAGTATAATTATCTTGACCTGTCCGTGTGGAAAAGGATATGTAGGAAAAACAACACGAAAACTGCCTCCGCCAACCTGTGAAGTTGCAGTTTGCATCCACGTCGGTCCAGACTCAGAGTATGTGTGTAGTGAATACCTGCAGGAATTGAATTAAAAAAAAAAAAAAAAAAAAAGGAATAACGTGCATCTTCTGAAGTTATCACTATATTGATGATACATGTGTATGATTCCAGTGAATATTCATTAATGAAGGATCATCATAGATGTGTTGGGTACACAGGCACACGTGCACCTGATTACTATGTGAAGATGGATTCTTATACTGTATAGCTACACTGTGCTGGTTACTGTTTACTCACTGTGTCGACCTAGCCAACGTGTGTGTGTGTGTGTGTGAGTGTGAAATCTGGTATCGCCCGATTCGTCCTTAAATTATGGCTAAAAACCTATTTTTGAGGTCACAATGACCTTTGACCTCTGAGTCAAACGTGTCACCCGTTCGCTGTCCGACCAACCTCAATGCCAGGGTTGTCAACATTGCTTTACAGGCTGACTGGGATGCAGGTAGGTAGGTTTGAAATATATTACTACTCTCTATTCTATATTGCCCCCCATGCTTCCCTCATGCCCCTAAAATATCATTTGCCGTGCTGTCCTTATATTCTCACGCTGGAATGAAGGTGATGAAAATATTGGAGCCTAAAAACGCCTTGAGAAGCCACAAAGGGTTACGAACCCCTGCTTCATGCGCATTTAATTTGCTCTTTAGAGTCAGGGAGGGTTTGGGGTTGGCAAGAAGCAACCTGCTTTAAATTTATAGTCTATTCTTTTGAGTCTATGTTTCAGCTGGCAGTGCTCACAACACTAAGGAGCCCAGGTGGATGCTGGGTGGGGCAGGTTTCGAAAGCTCTTTCCACAGGGCAGCGCACGGCTGATGAGGAAGAGTCCATTATTTAGACTCATCATTCAGTGTCTTTGTGGCTTCGCAGGGCCAGAGGCTCTGGCCTAAAGACACTAGACAGAGTGGAGTGAAGAGACAACCCACCCACCGTACAGTATGCTGACAGGACCTGCCGAAGGTTTCAGCACAGCTCAATGATTCTGATTTATGCAGGGGAAGCTCAACCCTGGCAAAAAAAAAAGAAGATTTACAGAGTAGGAATATACACGACGTGGCGAAAAACTCACAAAGGCTATGAGCCGATGGATCACCAACTTAAAATCAAAAGCCAGAAACCATCCACAACCTGGAAGGGGCTCCTCAGCAGACACGACACAAGGTACGCAACTTTTACAGACGCAATTTTAACGGCTACATCGTCAACGTTAAAGACAAGACACAAAGAGGCCACTGCAGCAAACAAAATAGCGTTTTAAAAAAAAAAAAAAAAAAAAAAAAAAAAAAAAAAGAAAAAAAATAAAAAAAAAAAATATAAAAAAAAAAAAAAAAAAAAAAAAAAAAAAAAAAAAAAAAAAAAAAAAAAAAAAAAAAAATAAATATAAAAAAAAAAAAAAAAAAAAAAAAAAAAACCCCATCGGTATGAGAATGAACAGAATACCTTGCAGAATTTGTTGAGATTAATTTTAACTAAGGAAAACAGACTAGAAGTTTAACCTTGGCAAGTACCCGGAGCATCAGTATAGCTGGAGAAAAGATCCGTGCATTCCTACTGGTCAGCGTTCGCCGGGAAACGTAGTCTTTAGCGTTTCATATCTGTTTCCCTGAGCGGTCATGAAGGCACTGGGAAATGTGTCTGCAAAACTGCAAGCGTAAAAACAAACTGACCAGAGATTACACAAATCAGCATTGTTTCAATTTGCTTACAGACAGTAAGCAGCTTATCCCATAGGAGATAAAGGGGAAACGTTCGTTTATCGACGCATTATTTGGGTTCTGCTCATTCTATTAAAACCCAAGCAGGGACAGGAAACGGAAAGAGAGCAGGGAGGGAGGAGGGCGGCTGGGGAATTGCACAGGAGGGGATCAGCACATCTATCACTGTCGCGGCGCCAAGTTAAAGCTCGAGTGGAAATCGCAGAGTTTGGCTGGCTTAAGACTTCAAGGACACGGGCGCTTCCTGTGGGCTGCAGAGGTGCAGTCGTCCGATGGCCGCGACTGATACGCAGGCACGGCTTGGCACACTACACCTTGTTCACACCGGAGATAAAAAGCTCGAGGATCTAGGATGTACGCAGACGAGCTGCAGCTGGACCGTTTAGGGCCAAGGGTTTACCTTTGACGTACTGTCGAGCATCATTTAAGATCACCTTTCAAAGAGGAGACATCCCCGGTGGAGAGCAGCTGTGCTTACATTGTTCAACAATGCCTTCGTAAAACAGTCCAGCGTAGGAACTAACTTTTACCGTCCATCTTCTTCACTTTCTCAGCCGGTATCCTGACTTGTAATTGGCTTTACGGTGTCTGTTCCTAGCTTGTAGGTCTGAGCGGGTCTGTGACAGAAATATCCGTGCAGAAGAATATATGGTCCTGGATCCCGGCTAGCCCTGGAACTGGGTCTTGACCACAGTCCTGGACCGCGAAGGCGGAAGCTGAAACCTGGTCGAGCCTTTTACAAAGCAGCTGGCACGACACAGGGAAGGAAACCGAGCAGCGTGCGTGCTGCTGTGCCGGGGGAAATCAACACTTACCAGAAACACCCGGTACGCATCTTTCCTCGTGACCGAACCCCAGCACGGGTCTGTGTCGTTGTACTTCACACTTCCAGCGCTGCAGGAGTGGTTTCCGCTGCATAGGCAAAAAACCCCAAAAAACACACACAGAGCTTAATGTTTAACCCCAACCTCGCGAGACGTTGTCGTCTGCAGGCCGTCACCGCAGCTCTTTTAAATTCAAAGTGGGAACTCATCATAACAACTTGGGTTTTACATTTCATGAAAGACACAATCGGATGATTCAGCTGAAGGAAAAAGCTAACGTCGTAGTGTGCAGGTTGTGAAAACTTCAAGAGTATCTATTAAAAGGTAATCACAAACCCCCTATCGTTGTTGCGTGACAGACTGAGCTTTGGTAAAATCCTCTGGCGCTGCCCATGCCACTAAGACGTCTGCAGTTTCGGGCCTTCAGGCAAAGCAAACTGCTTTTGAAGTCTCAGTTACATCTCATATTTACTCCTGCTGGAAGGTTGGCCAGCTTTGGACCACAGTGGAGGAGAATTTAATGCGAGATGACAGCATCAGTGTGCTTCGCCTCAGGGCGGGATGAGACAGGCCTGCGTTGTCACAACAACAATTAAACGAAGACAGAATTTACACTCCGACTTTTTCCAACTCAAAAATCCCGACTCTGATTTTATCATTGTAAACTGGTTCTTTCCTGAAACAGGAAATGAAGGAAACTGAAAGGGGAATGAAAGGTTTTCTAAATATTTTATGACCTGATAAAGTCCTGATGAAGACCTTAGTCTCGGTAATCATTTATCTTTCTGTCAGCGGGCTGTGTGTGTGTCCGCTCAGCAGAAAGGCAGGCCGGCTTTAGAAAAGAAGCTGTAATAATAATAACAAATTTAAAAAAACCCCAGTGTGTTTTTGTTGGTTTTGTTTAATTGCTATTTAGGGCTCACGCTGGGTGGACATAAACTGGAACAACTGGCTGATTTTGTGTGGATGAGGAAAAAGTGAGCTGTTGGAAAAGTACATCAAAGACAAGAGGACAAATTTTCATTTAGGTTTCTCTGTAATCGCTGTTTAGCCAATCACACATCGTTTACCTATATTCAGGTTTGTGCTCCCAATCTTAACATCATCATTTGACCAGCACTGCAGCGCAAGAGTAGGAATGATCCTAATCGGTTGTCTCACAACAAATCAAAGAATCAAATATTTATACAATGCAGTGTGAATCATTGTATTAAAACACAGCATAAGATAATCACAGGGAGCAGGAGGAGACTGGACAGAGCTTTAACCAGCTGAGCCCGTCTGACCCACTGGTCACTACGTTTACTGACCTACAGAGTGGGACTCAGCCATGAGGCCTGAGTGCGGCTGACATCTTCACGACCTAACGAATCAAAATAACCGGGCGTGGCCTGGACACAGTTAAAGTTTATACTAGGTGAGCCTGAAAACACTGAAGTCAGAGAAGGTAACGGAGATAAAATGGTGGCCGCTTGTAAAAAAGATACATTATACTTTCTTTAAAACGTAAACTTTTTAAAAACATCCCCGTCAGAAACTTTACCGGTCACCACCACTAAAACAACACTGAATGGGAAATGGCTATTTTGGTGGTCCAGAGTCTGAAGGGCAGAGTCCATAACTATATGAAATAGCTTATTCTCACCCAGTGTGGCCGACGGACATGCAATAAAAATCTGTCTGGGAGCAGGTCAACATGACTCAGACGAGAGCAGCACCGGTAAGAGGTCAGCGGGCCTAAAGGCCTCCGCCGCCGAAGCTTTATTGTCTTAATCTCGAGTTCAGAAGGTGACAATGGGAGCAAAGTCTGGGGGCAGAGGAGCCAATGAGATGAAGACAGAGGTGCTCCGTCTTGCCAAAATGGAAAGTAGCAAATGTCCCTAAGGAGAACATCTATAAAATACATCTATAAGTGTGATGAATGAATGTGGTAAAGTACGTGCAGTATATAGTCGGGCTTACCAGGCAACTTCCATCAGCGATATCGGCACAGCTGCCGCGTAGATGGCCAGGTCCCCGTACAGATAGACTATGATGCAGATGTAGAACATGTTGACGCCAACTGAAAGACAAACATTAAGAGATCAAGTCTGCGAATGACTCGGAGGTGCGTGCCACGAGGTGCCTATGCGAAGAAAATCAGCAGATTCTTCAAAGTAGCAGGAGGTCAAGGGGTGACGACAAACACATTTCTCATCTTCATCGGCCGTCCAAACACTTGATGGGCCGCGCGTGGCGAACTTCACCACTGCGATCCCATCTCGATTCAGACGCCCTCTCGTCCACACCTCCGCTCATTACATCCCTCCATCTCTTTTCTGGGACAGCTTATTGGCCCAATGAAAAATATTAATAGCATTAATTAATAAAAAAAACTAATCACTTCACGGAGGACATTTTCCTTTATCAGCCGTTACTCTCCACAGCGACCAGCTCTTAACCGCCCGCCCTTTTCTCTTCAGCCACACCCCCCCGACCCGCAGGCCCGACCCGGCTGCCTTTGCCAAGACTAGATCGAAAGCTTTAACCAGCAGACCGATCGCCACAGCGCTCCACACATCCATCATGCTCTTGAATTCTCAGGAGGGGGGGTTCAGCTAATTCATTACCGACAAGGAAATTAGAGCATCGAGTCCATTAAAAAGAAATGAAAAGATTTACAGCTTTACGGGCTACGCAGATTCGTGTATGAATTAAGGGCTGAGGGCGCCCATCAAACTGTTACAAAATCTTGTCAAATGGGGGTCCGTGGTCTAATCTGTGTCAGTTAAGGGGTCTTTGGCGTGGAAAAGGTTTGAGGGCCACGGCTGTAGAGCATGCACATGTGCAAATGTAAAGCGACTGTCCAAAATGTGTTACTTTAATTTGTTGCCCCCTTTTATTACAGTCGGTCGCATCATGAGCCGCTCACGATCAGAACGGGGATGTTTCTCGATCAGCCACTTTTCAGCTTTGTAGCCATGAAGCAAACAGTTCGGTATCTGTAAAGGGCTGAACTGTGGTGCTACCGCGGGGCCAATAATGCCGCCGTCGGCACACCGCCTTCGAGGACGTTCGTCGTGGATCAGTTCAAACGTTAAAGCCTCTTCGGTGAGAAGTCACGAAAACGCCAGCCCTTCAAGTCCGCCCATACGTGACGCAAAACTACCTGAAAAGTGATGCGACTCGGTACACGAACCAGAAAGTCACATTACAACACGTTTTACTGGCGCTACCTAAAAAGTTGTAATATGTATTACACGTCATTTTGAAAGAAATGAAACTTCAAATAAAATCAATAAACGACATTGAACGGGGCAATCAACCGACATGATTGCACTGATTCAAGCATTTTTAAATGTTACGCTTCAGCCTTTGGGTCATTACAGTTTAATCCATTTTTTTTGTAAATAGATGCAAGTGATGTGAAAAGTACCACCTGATTATTTACTTTTATTTTTGGACTCACAAGAAATTCTGTTTGCACAATATTTCCCCCTGATAGATCCTAACCTGGGAAGTACTTGATTTCTGGCTGCAGATTGTCGAGAGGAGCCCTGCGGTGCTTCTAACGTGTATTTAATCTAACAAATAAAAGGCTTTTGTAGAAAAAAAAAAAACTTTGATTGACAAAGTCCCTGCATCGTATCATCAACAGTACTCGACGTTCCCAACAACACCCAGCCCGAGTGTTTACAGATGCATGTCATTACTAAGCGAACATTAACAGGAAGACGAGGTGGGTCGCTGTTGGGAGTCATTTTTTGATGGTGCGACTACATGTGTTACGTCAGCAACAAAAAAGGCAACAAGTCTGGCGCTTATTTTCACGCACCCGCAAACACAAAGTACAGCGTAGGTAGCTCTGTAGCGAAGCAAGTGACGAAATACTGGTCGGACTCAAGCGGTATGATATAGTATGATATTTGGGGTTAAGGAGGAAGACGAAAAGTTAATTATTTCTCAGTCTTATTGCTCACACTGTTGGCTGAAGAAACAAACCCTTCCCTGTGCAGCGTAATGTCTCCTGTGGCACAACGTTGGACGAGGCACGTTAATGCCCCAGCGGCGGGTAGCAGAAACAAGGACGCACCGTACTCTGCCGCCGCTGTCAGTGCGCGATAGCGAGGCGAGAGGCCCACGCATGACCGCAGGGCACTGTAACTGATATTTCCCCAATTACCCAGAGCCACAGGCAAAAAATGCTGCAAAATGGGTCCTCACGCAGGAGCCCGGGCTTTCATGTAGCTGCGAAACGCATCACTATCCATCACCACTTTGCTTCGGACTGAGAGCGGAGCTGACAACCTCTCCGTGGGCAGCTACGGAAGAAAGCTGCCACTACTTAGTTAAGTGCATAATATGTGAAGGCCCGTGTATTACCTTATAAGGGTTTAAGAGTATGGATTTAACACTGTGCGTTACATAACAGGAACGGAAAAATACCTTGTTTTAAATATCCTATTACAAAAGCTCTGCTTTGACCACCCCGTAAAGCTAAATTGTTTATATTGTGCCGTCACACTGATGTTTCACAGGGAAATGTGGAGGAAAGGCACGTTAACCTTTGAATTTCCCCACATTAATCTTTCACTCCTTATATTGGAATTCTGCTTCTTGTGGGAATATCAGAGAGAACTTCTGATGAACTTAAGATTATAGACCTTCACAAATCACATCTAAACTGAGCGAGCCCCCGGAGGCCACAGCACCATTGACAATAAGCAGACAGGACAGTACGGAGCAGGAAATGGCCAATCCAGGTCAACGCAACTCTGTGTGATGCAGGTAACAGGCTGAATTTCGCCGTCAGTGCACGATAACGATAAATCGTTAACGTCATTGACGTTGCATTTAATGTGGTCACTGAAGAACTGTAATACTGAGAGGGAGCTTGAATAATAAACCTGTCGACACCCTCTGGTGGACAAACTACGTCATGGCAAATATCCACTAACGTATTTTAGGCATCGCCATACAGCGACTTCTTGTTACTTCTCGATCATACAATCGAGCATTAACAGCAGCCACGCCAATGTCTCAGGCGGGCTCTAATCTAATCGCGACAGCTCACAGCATCTCCTTCAGAGTGGGGAACACTGTGTTAAAACAAAAGCCAAACTCCATTCATACAGTACACGTCTGACGGACAGAAGCAGGCAGCAGGAAAAGGGGAAATACAAGGCAGGAATAACACTGTCATAGAGGACGACATACATTTTCAGAACCACTAATGTGTTCTCCATTACTCGTTTCATTTCTCCTTTAGGCTTTGAGCAGACGTGACGTAGCCATACATCATCACTGTGCTTCTTCTATCAAACCGCCTAGTAAAAGCCACTTACAAATGGCAGATTTAACCCGTTTTTACTACTGAAACAAACATGCAAAGCCCATCCTGAACCCAGAAATGAGTTCCCTGCAAAGCCTTACAACATGCGAGCTACTCGTCTCACTTTCTCCCCCACAGCTCCACGCGTGCCTGACCATCAGGGAGCAGAGTTTAGCTCTGAAAGGACGGGACGGATTGTAAGTTACAACACAACAAGCTCTCCCCTGGTTTCATTTTGAGAAACGATCTTTCCTGGGATTCAACTTGTCACACCGATCTGTTGGGTTGATCGCAGTCAGCTATTATAACAGAGATGCACAACTTACAGTGCATTTCTTCACAAAGCTGAGACAGGAAAAGTATTGTAGCAGTGGCTCGCGGTAAATGAAACGGCTGCGAGCTGAGGCAAACACGTCCATTTGTCTTCCTAGTGGCTCAGGCACGCCTGATTTTCATTTCGCCAGTGCTCTCAATGCTCACGTATGACATTTAAGTAAAAGTCACCGAAGTATCAAAAATGGACGCGCCCGTGTTTGGCTTTCATTAAAGACAGAAGCCCGAGGTTGCAGCGGAGTAAATTACTATTCGCCGCCATGGTCCTCCGCATGTCAGGGGAAGGACGGCTCACGTTGAAGAAACAATCCTGCTGTTTGCACAGCCTTCCACGCTAAGCGAAACATCACAGAGGCGAGAAAAGCTGAGACAAGAAGCTGACGCAAGGACAGCGCTCTGCTGGTCCCTCGCTTTGTGACTTTAGCCAAAGTCGTCTTCTAATCAACTTTCAAATCATCATGTGAAGGGTAGGGTAACACCTTTTTCCACAGTGGTGCAGATAAACCAGCCCCCATCAACATTCCTGTCAGTGGCTGCAGGTCAGGCTGATACGATGCCCATGGCTTTATTCCAAGCCTGCCTTACCGCTGCTGCCGCTGCCACGTCAATTTCAGTCCAGGAGGAAGTCAAATGCCCTCTACGAGTGCCTCTTAAACAGCAGGAGAGAAGCCTTTTAATTGCCTGCAAAAGGCGCAGGAGAGCGAGAGAGAGACAGGGTGCACTCTCGCCCACGGTTTATTATCTGTGAAGAGCGCGGAAGTGGCGTTAAAACCGTTTTACGTCCCAGTACTTGATGGGCTTGTTTGCACTCTCCCTTGTTATTTAGCTCCTTGAACACATGAAGACAGAGCTGAAGACGACCGTCCGTCCAGACTCCAGTTGGCCCTCAGTTGGTTCGGTTTTGCTCTGCTTTTGAAGAAAGAGGAACTACTGGTGATCAGATGTCAACGTCTGTCCCCGCACACCCATAATCCCTTGCACTTCGGCTTGTTTCCTCGGGCTGGTGTGAATTAAGTTCTCAATTCTTACGAACTGCACAGCCATTCGCCTTGGAAGAGGAAATCTGAATGCACACTGACCAAGAGGCTGTGCCAGAATAAAGAACCTGTAGGTAAGGCTGCAACTAACCGTTATTTTCATTACCAATCAATCTGCTGATTATGATCTTGATGAATCCATTAACTGTCACAAAATCGTGAAAAGTGCAGAGTTCGCAGGTTGACATATTAAAATTGCCTGCATTGTCTGACAAACACCTCAAAAAAGACACTCAATTTACTAACAGACGACTAAGAAAACCTGCAGATAATTACCATTTGGGGGCCTGGAACCAGTGGATTTGTGGCATTTTGCTTACAAAAACAACTGAAACGGTTACTCGACTGTCAAAATTGCTGCCAATTAATGCGCTGCAAAATTATTAACTGACTCATCAACTAATTTAAACTAAACTAGTAACTACATTAACTTGCACCAAACAACTTGAACGCAACTGTGCCATTTAAATAGAGCAAGTAATTAAATATCTACCTGTCTCAGCTTTGGCAAATCATTTGAGGGGCAAAAAGAGTCAAACCCAAGCTGGCCCTGATCAACAGGCACAATATGCTTTGCATGGCGCCTACACTTGTGCATCCAGTGACCTGCGAGGTTCTTGACAGTTGTACCAGCCCTCAGCACGTTTTTACATAAATTAGCATTAGCCTGAGCATGCAGAGGTCAGCCAGGGTTAAGCGGCCAGCTACACGAGTCTGTCCGTTCTGTGAGTGCTCCCACCTGGCACCGAGTCCGCAACTTTACCGAGCACTAATTATGATAAGTCCAGCAACATCGTTGGTATCAATGCAGAACATCTCTCCAGGAAGAGCGGAAAGAGTGGACTAAGTGTACATTTTGGAATAGATCCAGACCGTGAATGAATTCCAGGACAGACAAATATCTGAAAATGGCGTTTAGATATCTGTCTGAGGGCCGGGCTCGCACGCCGCCTTCCAGTGTGGGCCAACCCAGAACAGGTAGAAACACGTTTGACTCCGATGTGCTCAAACGATGTGCCGTACGAACTAGTTCTGGTGCAGAACAACGCGACCCCTTCAGTCCACAGCCCAGAGGGTCAAAAACTGGACTCAAAAGCACTAAAAGTTGGCCTGGAGTGTCTGGCTGATTTGTATTTCTGTTACTCATTCTTTGATCAGACAGTTCCTGATTGAAATTGGAAAAAAAATAGCTCGTTTTAGACTGAAGATCTTGGATGGCCGCTTGTGTTTAGACAATATCATTAACATTTGAGGCGTTTTGGTATTAGAACAAACTATTTGGGAACCGAAAGGAGGCGCGCACACAGGTATGAAAATTGTGGATGGCAGGTAGAAAGTGGGCAGGGCGGCGCAGTCAGGACAGACAAAAGAGCCGCGTTTCCCCTTTGTTCAGCATGTGCTGGGACTCGTGCCGCTCTCATTCACTTCTGGTTAGAGTCACTGGGCACCTTTCCCATTGCACGGGGAGAGAGCGAAGAGGAGAGAAAACTCATTTCCTGATTACCAATCAATACCTCCACGTGGCTCACCCGCTCACGGGCTGTTTCACGGTGGGAAAGGTCATCAGCAAAGACTCTGCCTTCTTTTTTTTCCCTGTCCCTTTTTGTCTTGGCAGCGGGCAGGACGGTCGAGCCGAGCGCCGAGGAGCTGAACGGGTGTGAGCGCGCTGCAGCTTTAAAACAGCACGTGCTGCATGGCGGCACGCATGGGTGCGTTTTCACACGTGTGGGTGCGAACATGAGCCGAGGGGGGGGGGGCGTTACGCTGTGCGTGCCGAGTGCTCCCCCTAGTGTTGAAATGCTGAAGGACAGGACACGTCAGCACAGATGATGTTGTCAGAGCTGTGACCTTTTGTTGTTCCTTTATTCCTGCGACAACAGCGACGCCGCAGACTGTTGAGTCACTCGCAGCTGGCTAAGAGGAGCCGGCCGGCGTAATGTAAGCCGACAGGGGAAGGAAGAGATGAGGAGGAGAAGGACGGGCGGGGGGGGGTGTACTAATATGAATGGGGAATGCAGAGCCGCGAGGCTGTTCTGTGTGGTTCAAGGTGAATGTGATTCTGCTTTCAGTTTCCCATCACAAGTTAACAGAGGGTTCATTAGCTCCCAAATCGTTCGGGCAGACGCATTACCGTCTTTGCCACAAGTACAGGTTGTACCCGCTCCCGCACACACATGCACAGGAAGGAGATTAACAGCCTCGATGGAGTCTCAAACAGGTAATTACAACCAAAGGCAATTTCTCCATATGTAATTACATCCAATTAGAGAGCCAGCAGCCCTTCCGTTGGGAGTGAGACGATTAGACAGAAAAGGTTTATAAAAAAAAAAAAATAGTAAAACATCTGATTCATCCCACACAACCTTCACTACTCCTCCATAAATGTTCAGTGTGGCTAACGACGGCGGTGTCTGCAGTAAATTGAATAATGGGCAGCGAGAGTAGAAGCCTGAGGGCAGAAGAACATTACCTTTGTTGAAGAACATGGAGGCCATCTGACCCATCTCAACCCGCTCCACTATGTCGAAGTGATCGACGGGCCCTCCTGATCGCTCTGTGAAAACATGGTGAACAGTGAACAGCGTGCGCAGCGCAGGCGGCTGAATGATCTGAATGACCTGATTTGACTACACTTGGGGGAGAGTTCACACTTGGTCAGAACACTTGGAACATTTAGCCGGACAACAAAGCAAACACTACAAATCACTCTACATCACATCAGACCTTACAGTTAACAATTTAATCGCTCGCTCTCTCATTCACTGCTTACGCTGACATACGCAGGGGCTGTTTATAAAACACACACGTGATAATATCTTGTAAATAATCCAACGCCTCTTAAAAGGTCCAGTGTGTAACATTTAGGAGGAGCTATATATTAGCGACGGAATATAATATATATGTTTTCATGAGTGTATAATCACCTGACAATAAAGAATCGTTGTGTTTTCGTTACCTTAAAATGAGACGTTCGTATCTACAGAGGGAGCGGGTCCCCTCCCGCAGAGGTCGCCATATGTTGCACTGCCATGTTTCTATAGGAGCCCAGAACGGACAAACCAACCACTGGTCTCTAGATGGGGCCTTTTGCATTATGTGCGAGTTTTGCTGGGGGAGGGCGGGGCGGGCGGCACTCAGATGGTCGCAAGCTAGATGCCACTAAATCCTGCACACTGGGCCTATAAATCATTTCTTTCCACCTGCCATGAAACGGAAGGAGACGATGATGAATCGGATGGATGGCAGGTTTTTAAGCCACTTATTAAACCAATAGATATCGCGATTAATGTCGTTATCGTGAACTCTTTTGGACACAATAAGCGTGTAGTGAAAATCTGATCTGGTGACAGCCCTAGTAGGTATATACTGCAAGTCTTAAAGGGGGGAAAAAAAGCACATCAGCTGGATGAAATGCACCAGGATCCAGTGTAACGTGACTCCCGGCCTACTGAGACCCCGAACTCTGACTTAACAGTTTGACGGACTGAGGAACAGATGACTTGACAAATAACTAAACAATGAGTTGTTATCAAAACTGTTTAGAACTTTCAAATTACCAGAAGCGGTGACGGTTTTTCTGTCAATCAATTTGGATGACCGTCCAGACATGTAGTCCATTTAAAAAAAAAATTTAAAAAAAAACCCCTGCTAAGGTTAACTCATGTCTTTCGTCCAAATCCCTAAAACTACCACTTTAAAAAATATGACTTGTCGGTCAGGCGTACGTCATGTGATGTTGTGACCTCACCACACAACGCTCGGAAGGAACGGGTTTTCCCAGGCGGGGATAAAACTACCTGTTTGGGCTTTTAGTTTGGAGGAAATGCTGATTTACCAGAAAGCAACTACGTCCTCTCCAGTTTAAAGCGACTGACAGCAATAAAATCGATGTGCCACACACACACACACACAGGTGGCGTACTCACGACACTCACGAACGGACAAGATGGGCTTCGTCTCCGGCTCGGCTCGTCCTCGGCCCACGACATCATCGTCCGAATACTCCGAGGTGGAGTCGCTGTCATCGATCTGGGGAGATAATATGGAGCGTGTGACGCTCTGCTTTGGCTGCCTGTTTTCCTAATTCCACGACATGAACGAGAGGCCGTTTACAAGCGATTAAACACGGCGTTTATTTGCTCTGCATGCGACGCAGGGGAAGGCAACATCTGGAAATTACAAGAAGCAGCTGGGAAGCGCTTTGGAGAATCGAGGACTTCAAAATTCACACCCAGCGCGTACCCACCCATCACTTTTGATCCTCTCGCAGATTAATGTCAATTAGCTGTCAGCGAGAAGTCGCCACTTGGTGAGCGTCATCAGCTGAATGAACAAGTGACACGCTGGCTGGGGCTGAGGGAGGAAGAGGAGATGAGGAGTGGCGGGAGCCAGTGGCTCGGTGACAAACCACAAGCAAGCAACGGCAAACAGGGGCAACAAAATAACAGTCAGATGACTGTTCGTGCCATAAGGCGGTGAGAAAGAAACAAAGTGAAACTAACTTTAGCGGCTACAAGCGTTTAAGTTCCACTTCATGCAGGTGATTTAGAAACACGGGGGTGGAGCGGTTTTGTACGATGGAACCAGGACATTAGCGCACCAAGGTCTGGACTTCACTCCAACTCATGTGACGATAAAAACAGAAATACTTAACATTTAATATGACAGCTAAACTAATCTGCAGTTCATTTCTGGTGGCTTTTTCCATGATATAATGTTGGTAACGCTGTTCTACAGGCCTCACAGTTTCCAACAATTTATTAGAAAGGACATCACACGTAACTGAAAATTCTTTGAAAGGCTCCTGGAAAAGACGACTTCATTCGGAGACAATTCAATTGGTCCACTTCCAATCACTTCGTTTCAGCTCATCGCTGTGTAAGCTAGAGCGCTGGTTCCCAACCTTTTGGCTTGTGGTACCTTAATACGAACGTCTACATGCGACTCGTGTACGGGGCCGCATGCCTTTGAGTTGTGAGCGGTTCAATCGTAAAAGCGATCGTTTATTTACGCCAACCTATTCTGGAGCCAGAATACAGCTTAAAATCCTTCTGCACACAGGTCTCGGTTTGGGTTCGGGAGGCAGGCGCCAGCTCCACATTTAAGAGTGGGCCAAAGACTTTCCTCTTCGGTAAAGCTTATAGTCGGGGCTGGCTCAGGTGAGTCCTGAACCATCCCTTAGCTATGCTGCTATAGGCCTAGACTGCCAGGAGACATCCCATGACGCACTGGGCTCCTCTCCCATCTGTATCCATTCCTATCCCATTAATGCATGTTACTAACTCGACATCTTCTCTCTCCCGCAGTTTTGTGCTTTCTTGTCCCTCTCCTCTCCTCTCTCTCTCTCTCTCTGTCGCTTTCAGCAGGTATTTCTGCCTCCGGAGCTGCAGAGTCTGGATCTGTGACTGCGGGCCACCTATGATTTGGCGCTATATAAATAAAATGGAATTGAATAAACTTGAACTTTTTTAGGGTGAAGACGTAAAAAAAAAAAAAGAAAAAAAAAAAAAGGAGAAGAAGCTGGGATTAGAGAAAAGTCCGACCAAACAAATGTTTTGTGGTTTAATTTTTTTTTTCCCCCCCCCTCTTTTTTTTTTT
>CM022470.1:1856926-1874073 GCA_011952105.1 Coreoperca whiteheadi | reverse complement strand
CATTCTTGCTGATCCTCTTTTATCACACAACACACCTGACACTTTTCTCCACCCGTTCCAACCTGCTTGCACTCGCCTCTTCACCTCTTTTCCACAGTCTCCATTGCTCTGAACCGTTGACCCTAAGTACTTAAAGTCCTGCACCTTCTTCACCTCCGCTCCCTGTAACCTCAGCATTAGGGCCTTTAAGAGATCCTTGAGCACCTCCTTGTGGACAAATAATATAGCCTGTTTCAGTCGGCGTATTCCTGCACCACCATGTGGCGTTAAGTACCAGTTAAGGCCTCGGCCAATCAGGGAAGGGCACCAGTAACCGCCGTATCCAGTTTTCCAGCTTCATGCTCTGTAGCAGTCAGTGTGTTGGATTTATACGCATTTCATCTCCTTTCCAAGACGTTCGGGGGCCGAGGAACCCCGTGCGTCCGTGAGACTTTAAGTCCTAAACAAATAACTCCGTTGTTTGACAGTATTACTGTTGTTGTTCCTTCCTGCCTGTTAAAATCCAGGGCTTTGGTTAAGTCGACGCGCTTTGTGTACAAGCTTCACATATGTAATTTAATGCGTGTGTGTGGCTCAACTCCGTTACAGCTAAAAAGGCCTTCGTGCAGTAACTCTGCTTTCATAATTGAGTGAGCCATCTGTTTGCTTACCGTCATATTTCACAGCATTGAAATTCACACTTCCGTTCAGTGTAGTTATATAGTAGTTTCATGCAGGTGGGATACACATACTTACTATGATAATTATTGCATGTTGCAGAGACCGCGCCAGCCCACAGATATTGATCTGAACCGATGTAGTCCAGTACAGAGTGGCTGCATTGTGTGTGTGTGTGTGTGTGTGTGTGCGTGTGGCAGGTAAAGCGCCATCTTCTCCTCCTCCAGCTCTTACCGGAGCATCTCTGGTGATTGATGTACGTTGAAGCTACAACACGTAGGGATTCTCTGTTAATAGGAGGTCCTAAGCTTGGACTCACGCAACCAACACCTTCTCCGTCATAACTATGTGCCTGAATTTCATTTACAGTCAAGCGTTCGGCTGCGGTAACTCACTTATTTAGACTTCTAAAGGCTACGTTGAGCGAGTCGGTTTTAGTCTGGCTTGGAATGAAATTATTTTGCATTAAGGGATGTATCGGTGAACGTGATATGCTCTCGCCTTCCTTCCCCCTGCTCTGTTAAAGGCTGATTAAGGCGCAAACAACAACTGAGATGTGGCTGATAAAATCCCTTTTTGTTTTTAACTGTTACCAACTCAGGCTCAATGAGTGAGTAACACCTGGTATCAGGTAAGACAAATCATTTTTACTTTGCCAATTCTCTGTGTAATAACAGGAAATAGAAACAAGTGATACCTGGACGCTCCCTCGAGCAAATGTGTAGATTTAATCACACTGATTTTATCCAACAGCTCCCCTGGATTAAAAAAAAACAAACAGACATCACGGAGTCAGACACAGACAAATCGATGTAGATTAAAAATCCAGAAACGACACCAACTCTGATGTTGCGTTACAGACTAGGTCCATGTGAGCTCACCAGTGGGGATTGGTTGTCTTGGGTCATGTAAAGGAGTGACTTCCCGGTTCCACAAGTGTGCTGGCGGGCCTTTACGCTGCCGCCTCGCCAGGAGCTCCCGATACTCTGCCCAGTTTCTGCACCGCCGAACCTTGAAGGGACTCAGAATGTGATCCTCCACAGTGTCCCCCATTTTTATATCACTTGAAATGAAACACGATTTCCCAACACGTACTTCCAACAAAATTTGTGCGGAACATTTCTCAGTTGCATTTTGATGTTATGTTACGTGTGCTACACAAACCTCTCTGTCTTCGTTGACATCCCAGCGGCGCCTGCGCTTGTCCTCTTCCCTCATCTGCTCCTTCGGGGACATCTTCACCTCCCGCAGGTTTATTCTCTGCCTCCAGGGGGCAACGTCGCAGACCCCCACGACCAACGACCCAGGGAGCAGAGAGGGGTTTGGAGGGACCAGGCAGCTGGAGAGGCCCTCCCCGGAGCCCAGGTCAGGAAAAGGGATGGAGCTGAGGACCCGGTGTGAGGAGCCCGGGCCGGGCTGGTGATCTGCTTGGCCCCCGAGAACAGCAGCGTTCCACCAGGTCCTGCCCCCGCCTCTGTCTGCTGAGCTTGCAGCGGCGGTCTCGGTCCCTGAAGACGTCGTCAGCTGTGACTCGGGACGTTTTTTATCCTCCTCACCTTCACGGCCGCATTCATCCTCCTCCATTCTGTCAGCTGTGGATCCTTCTTGTACTTCGGATTGACTGCAGCATGAACAAACACTGCGTAAGCCTCTGATTTACATAAAGGCTCCCTGCACGCTCTAGCGACGGAAAATCTCACGTGTCCGTTAGATAGATCACCGGTAGAGCTGCAATAAAATTCACAATTTGTCAGAGTATGTTGACGGATTGCAATCTGTACAGTCGTCACTTTCTGAATAGTTTAGTCACTTAATCAATAGATTTATCAACTGAAAATTAACTAACAATTGTGATAACCAATCTTTGTCATGTATCAACGTCAACTGAATATCTCTGTATGACTGTTGTTCGGACGAAACAAGTTATTCGGAGAGGTCACCGTGGGCCTTTACCAGCCAGGGAGAATCTATCAAAAGATGACATCCAGTTGCATTATGGGAGTTGTAGGCTCCAGCATTTCTGAAGATTGGCCCGTGTTCAGTTGTGACCAATGTTTTTTTTTTTTGTTTATCTTGAAAGTCCCCCAAATCTATGGAAGGGCAGTACTAAATCACTGGAGTTCCCCTTTAATTGCTTAATAAAAAACAACAACAATAAAATCAATATCTTGTTTGATAATGAAAACATTTTTCCCCCTAGTTATCGTGTCCCAAATCGCTCTCTGAATTCCAGCACTCACGCTCAGAATGGCGGACAGTAAATAGGGTGCACTATAAAGCAAATAGGGAGGGATGGTATTGTATTCACAGGGCCTCTGCTTACCTGGGTGTTGCGGTGGGGCTGGAGCTGCGCTTCCTCTTCAGTTGTCTCCCTGCTCTGTCACGTGACGGCGGCAGGTTCAGCTGCCTCGCGTAGGACGATGGCTCCGCGCTGGAAGAAGCCAAACGCAACACCCGCATTATCCTGACGGCGAATCCTGGACTTTCACAGCAACGTTGCCCTGAATACCGAGTCGCTAAAGATCCAGTCGGACAGGATTCGCGTCTCCCAAGTATGGAATGCCCAAAAGTGTGAGTACAGATAACGGCCTGACGGATGGAATACACCTCTTTCTAATCGGTCTGCACCAAAGTGGGGGCTCGACCGACATCCCTACAGCTCTGTTACTATCATTAGCAAAGCTCCTACCTATTATCTTACATTCCGATGCCCGTCTGAACGGGGAATTCCGATTCGGTTACCTGGGGTCGAATCTGTGCACCACATAGCCAAGCCTCTTCAAATGCCCGAACACCTTTGTGATGAAAAAGATGCATCAGACGAGCGCAGCAGTGCAGGCCTCCGTCGGAATATCTGCCGGACACTTACTCGTACCTGATATTGCTGGAGGCTCACTGTGCTCGGGGACAAAAATGTCTCGTACCCGTCCTGGATGGACAGCGGCAGGTCCTGGTGAAACACCTGCAGGTTTCCCTGTTCACACAGCACATTGCCACTCACAGGATGTCATCCGTTCATACTCTACAGATCACAGGACTCGCAGCAGGGCTCTTGGCGCGTTTATATAAATATTACTGAACGACACAAAGAATGACGTGTTATTCTAAGAGGGGGGAAACCCCACCCTGGCGAAAACCAGGGTTTTGGCAGCCACTCACACACTCCATCAGGTAGAGGGCCTCTTCAGGGAGGAGGTACTGCTTGCCGCTGGCAGCGAAGCCCATCGTCTGCCAGAACTTCCCCTATTTAAAAAAACAACGTTCTCAGATGTTGTAAGACACGGTGTAATAATTTGACTACAATTTTGTAACAAGTTACCAGCTTATCACAGGGTGTGTGTATTGGTAGTTTGTTCCAGTTAGAGGTACAGTACTCACAGCGGGAGACTGAAGCTCCACTATCTGCTCACTTGGAATCCATGTGGCCGTCACTAGGTTTCCTCTACAGTGAAGAAAAAAAAAAAAAAGACAGGATCGATCTCATGTCGGTGCAGCACAACCTGAGCCTACTGTTTAATCCCATTAAAGAGGCCATATTGTGCTCATTTTCAGGTACTTTTATTTGGGGGGAGTCCTATTAGAATAGGTTTACACGCTTTAATATTCAAAAACACATTATTTTTCTCAGGCGGTACCTCAATTCTAGTTTTAGCTCCCTGAAGTCTGCTCCGATTGGTCAGCTGGCCCACATGGGAACGCCTGTCGGAAAAGTCAAGCCCGTTAGGACGACCCGGATTCCTGAGGCTTCCTGATCCGCTGGAAACCCCGCTGTAGCCACGGTAACCACGGCAGCCATTATGCGAATGTTAGAACAGTGTTACATAGTGACGTAGACAGGTAACGGAAGAGAGGGCTTGAATGCAAACGAGGCGTTTCAGCCGAGTTTATAACTTTGCAGACCTTTTACATACACATAAAAAATAAAATAAAAAAAGCTATATAAACACACTGAAAGGAAAAACCCAAAGAGCATCATATGGCCACTTTAACGTCAACCCACATTCTTTTACATTCCTGACGAAGCAGACAAGGAGTGACAAGAGACACTCCACAACAAGCCAACAGACCAACAGCCCTGACATGTCAGCGAATCAGAAAGGGGTGATGGCGATCAGCCGTCTATTAATACGTGCTGCAGACGCAGATCAACGTTAGCATTTGTTTGGACTAGCGCCCGTATCCACCTGGTGAACGTGCGTCCAACAGCCACACTAGTTTTGAGCTCTGGTTTGGTAGACGCCAACTCCTGGGAAGAATATCTGGCTCTTTAGCCAATAGATGGTTTGTCTCGTCTGCTGTTTGGTGGAGAGCTTGTCTGCTGAAAATAGCTGCCTGCTGCCGCTGGAAACAGGGTTGATGACTGAACCTAAGCATGCCATAAAACCCCAAATCTAGGAGCTAAAAAGAGACAAATGATTTCTTTTTTGTCTGTGTGTGTGTGTGTGTGTGTGTAAAAGCTGCAGTTTCATTATGCGAGAACGCAGCTGCAGGCGATGACTGCTTTGGGAAACTCCTCGCCGTTGACGCTTTCACGTTGCGCTCGGGAAACGCAGGCTTTCGAAGTCGGTGGTCAAACAGCAAACTCTTTCTAACAGAACCACAGTCACATCGTCATTTTCCCTACAGCTGTGTTTGCTCTTTGTTTGTCTTTCACGGCCGATGACAACAGGGCTCATGGATGTTAAAGCCTCCGCAAAGATGAGTGAGGCCACAATCTCAGACGGCAGAACGTCCTTGAATGCATCACTAAGGAGTGATTTGAAGAGCTAACCAGAGGTGGAAGAAGTATTCAGGTATGTTACTTAAGAAAAAGCACTAATACCAACCCCACTGTGAAAATACTCCACTACAAGTAAAAGTTCTGCAAGTACAATGTTCCCTGTCAGTGTTTTACTATTATAAAGGATGTTTCTGGATTAATGTCACTGCTGCGTTAATGCGTCCATTGCATTTTACTGCTGTAGATGTTTAAGGTTGAGCTCATTTCAACTGCTTTATATACTGTTGAGTAGTTTAATCTACAGCAATGCATCATGGTCTATAAGGTCATCATATGCTTGCACTATTGCAGAATGTACGGCATGTTATTTTAGAGAAAACGTGTAAATCAAGATATACTTGGTATACCGCGGCATAGCCTAAGGATATCCAAGCCAAGTCAATTCGCTCAATACGCCCACTCACAGCTTCTCCACTCTCTCCTCCGATATGAGGCTCCAGTGCTCCTCCAGACTCTGCTCAAGCCGGCGCCTTTGCTCGTCCGAGTCACTGGGGAAGAAGTCCTTCTGCCCTCTGGCTGGGATCTTGTGACTCCGGGACCGGGCTGCAAACAGTTCAGATGGGCTGCAAAGTAAAGAAAGGCAACGGCGCTCAGCTTCAGGCATGTGACGCTCGGATCGCCACGTAAAAGGCAAGACATTAGGATTCTTCCGTGATGTTCCAGGGATCGGTTTATAGTGATCGTCAATAAAATGTGACATTAAGTTTTAGTCCACGATTTAGAAGAGCCGAGAGCTGGAGCAGACCTCAAGCTTTCTGGCAGCTTGCTCCAGGTATGTGGCGCATAGAAACTGAACGCTGCTTCTGCACGTTTGGTTTGTACGTGATGTAATCGTCTCAAGGCGGATGCAAAAACGTAGCGCTGAGCCCATAACCGCACCAATTCAATTTTACTTATACAGCCCAGTATCACAAATCACAATTCTGCCTCAAAGGGCTTCACAGCATGTAACACGCGAGCCCCTCTGTCCTTAGACCCTCGATTCGAAGAAGGAAAAACGCCCCAAAAAAAACATTTTAACAGGGAAGTAAACGGTAGACGCCTCCGGAAGAGCAACAGACATGCAATAGATGTTGTGTGTACAGAACAGATTCACAACAGAAAACCATAGTACACAACATCACTCAAAGCAAATTTCCCTTTCTATCAAAAAGATGCCAAACACGTGATTATCTGTCATACAAAGCCTGCAGCAAGGGAAAGTACATTCTTAGGGTTCGTGCATACAGCATCGTGCACGGAATTTCTTATAAGCAGTTTCATCCTAAAGCGGTATTTAGATACAGGGAATAACGTGCACATAGCTTGTTGCATGCGGTGCTGCCTGGGCAACCCGGTGTTATATCACTAACGGTAGTACAGCGGCCTTGTGATGGCTCGCAATGACGTCATCATAAGGTTATGACTCAGTGGCCTCGCCCGGACATGTTACGTTCCATCAAAAACAGTCAGGAAACTCCGGACGCCTCGCCTATAGGCAGAAATACGCCGTTACGCGCTGACGTCACACGTCCACACACACGCACACTTTCAGCTTTCACTCTGGTTAATTCTTAATTTTATTTACAATCACTCCCCTTCTAGGTCTAGAGCACCAAATTAATAAACCACTCAATAACGGCTATCTTACGCGTTTTTAATAAAAGTTCAACCGTCTATCCCTGCACGCTACCTGAATGCACCACTGGCAGGGGAGCTAACGTTAACCGTCACTCCGCGTGCGGGCCGTTTAAGAGCTCCGGCAACACAACATGTGTGCCAAACAGCCGCCGAGCGAGGGAATATGCTAACGGTATTGCTCACATGTCGATACATTTACTGACAATTGCCAATAAAGACAACAACGCACCTTAATACTTCGCTAAAGAACTTGCCGTCGCTGTCCCTCTTGTTTTGGTCCGCCATGTTTTACCAGCCCAACGCTCGCCGCAGATCTCCCCCGGGTCCTGGTGCCCGCCAGATGCGGTACTTAAAGACATGAGCGGCTGAAACATATGGAATGCCATTTCATTCAATATTAAATACATAAACAAATACATAAATATGCCTATGAAATTAATAAATGAGTCAATGTGGTTCAATATATAAATAAATAGCATTTTATTAAATCGGACTTTTATTTCATGAAGCCACATTTATTTATTTAATGGGACTATTTCATAATGCCACATTTATTTATTTAATGGGACTATTTCATAATGCCACATTTCTATTTGTTGTATTCAAATTAAGGGGGTGTGGTTTGACAACAACGCAGGGAATTCAGAAACATTACTGAGGTGGTTTTCTTGCCGGGTTTGGCTCCTGGCACCCTGCTCTGCCTCAACACTCGGCCATTTACGGAGATTCCTGATGTACAGATAGCTTTGTAAGTACGGCTGCAGCTATTGATTATTTAAGTAATCGAGTATTCTACCGACCATTCCATCGATTAATAGAGTGTGCAAAAGAAAAAGTAAGATTGGTATTTTATAATCTTGCTGTTTTACTGCATAAATTACATACTTTAATAGCTGTCAAAACTAAACCCATTTAGTGAATTTAAGTGCCATATTAGATTCTGGGTTTTAAAGAAATCATGTTATGAAATACCTTTTGCTTTTAAAAAGGTACATATACTTAACTTCTTAAGAAAAACAAGTTTCCGCCTTACTACAGCTCAGGCGTAACGTGGGCCTTTACTGTCCTCTTTGAGGCGTTTGTAGGAGGCACAAGCGAGTGGACAGGAACTGTGACTATGAGAATAACATGAATGCAGCTCAGGCTTGCTCAAATTGGCTGCAGCATTTTATTTTCTATGGTTATTTTCTTGAGCCAAACCTACCTAACAGGGGCATGATTCTTAGCCCCCACATTGATTTACGTAACTATAGCTCTGTAAGATACGATGGTGCCTGGCCATTAAGAGCTTTGTAGGTGAGGAGGAGGATTTTAAAGCTCCTTTATATAACTCTGGTTTACTGAAGTAAGCCTGGACTATCTGGTGGTCTTGCTTTATGGAACGCTGCTCTGTCTTTCAGTCACTGTTAACTCTGACAATGTAAAATATTCTAACATCACTAAACTCAGGAATGCGATGAAACCAGGGCTGCAGTTCATGGAATAATACATTTGATGCGTTTTCTCTGTCTTTTCTGTTATGTTCGTGACCAGGAAATAAAAACCCCAGTCCTGCCAGTGGCAGTGCCTTGCTCTTCAATGAGCTTTGTGCTTGTGAGTGTGTGTCTCTGTGTGTGTGTGTGCACCTGTTGTGTATTTCCTGCTGCAGCTTTGATAGAAAAGGTAAAGCAACAATAACACTTGACGACTCGAGTTGCATGCATATGGATATTATTAAAGTATTTTCAGGACGGATTTTACATATCACGTCATTGTCCAGCTGAGAGATCCAGACTGTTCAGGTTCACTCTCTAAACGGCGTGAGTCCGCTGATGAGCCTTTAAATGTCCAGAGCATCTGAACAGCTTCCCACACTGTTCGCAGAAGTACGGCTTCTCTCCAGTGTGAATCCGGTGATGAACCACTAAATCTCCAGAGCATCTGAACAGCTTCCCACACTGGTCGCAGAGGTACGGCTTCTCTCCACTGTGAATCCGCTGATGAACTTTTAAATCTCCAGAGCATCTGAACAGCTTCCCACACTGTTCGCAGAAGTACGGCTTCTCTCCAGTGTGAATCCGGTGATGAACCACTAAATCTCCAGAGCCTCTGAACAGCTTCCCACACTGGTCGCAGGTGTACGGCTTCTCTCCACTGTGAATCCGCTGATGAGCCTTTAAATGTCCAGAGGCTCTGAACAGCTTCCCACACTGGTCGCAGGTGTACGGCTTCTCTCCACTGTGAATCCGCTGATGAGCCTTTAAATGTCCAGATTGTCTGAACATCGTCCCACACTGGTCGCAGGTGTAGGGCTTCTCTCCACTGTGAATCCGCTGATGAGCCTTTAAACTGCTACGTAGAGTGAACATCTTCCCACACTGGTCACAACGGTGTTTTTGCTTTACGGGGTCGGCACGCTGAGGTGGAGCCGTTTGTCCTCCCGTGAAACTCTCGTCGCCCTCATCATAGGTTTCGGCCGGATTGGCCTTCTGTTTCTATGAAGCAGACATATTCAGACAGCGTAAGAGAAAGATACAAGAGTGTAAGGGGATATTAAATGGTGGAGCTGTAGTACGGCTCTTCCACCATGGCCACTTTTTAACAAAGGAACAAAGACACGCCGTGATCAAGTCATCCTGAATGTTATAAAGTGTGTTTGTACACAGTTTAAACCATGGTTAGGTCGCTTTCATCCAGACAGTTAACTGGTAACACAGCCTGACGCATCACTTACTATGGTTACAGGCTGGTTAATATACACACAGTACTTGAGGGGCAAGGTGGTTCCAGAAGTCTTTTTCCCTGTTCTGTGCTCCCATTTTATTTTCTGTCTTTAAACGTCTTCTTCAGTGTTGCTGAACATAGAAACAGGGACTCTCTCTGGTGATGTAACCACCCTGTAGGTTTATGTTATGGCCACCAGTTTCCATTTCTGAGAAACCATGTTTGGTCTGCAAGTTTGGCCTGCAGGAAACTTGTACGTACGCAGCATGCATCCCCTCCCACCAGCATCTCTCAGGTAGATAAAGACTACAAGTGTTTCCCGGGGGCCCTACCTCGGCTGTAGAGCACATTGTGCTGCTGGGGTTTGGTTTGTCTTCTGCCGGATCTTTCTCCATCTGAGTAATCTCTGGCAACGTGAAAATGGAGACGGTAAGACAGGGAAAACATGACTAAACAAACTATTTTTTGATCCCATGTAAGTGGCCGTAAACAAGATAATCCACTCAGACACGTGCAACTGTGAAAGATACCACACGGGCATAGCAGGCCGACACTTTATGCTGTGCATTTTTTAAATAGCTGCGGTTTAAGAAGGAATTGGCTAACTGTAATGTTATATATTAGAAACACTAGTGAAAATGATTTTAGGAAATCAGTTGTTGGCTAATACATATATGTTACAGTTAGCTGTTACAGTTTTTGCGACCGAACTCCCAGTAACGTTGTTTGGCTCCTGAGGTCTCGATCCTCCAGTCAGGCTCCAGCAGCCAGACAGAGTTTGTCTTGATTTAAGTCTTTGTGTTTTGATACTCTAACCTGCAGACCATCGACTACGAGCATACAGCAGCTGAACCGAGCTCGTTTGTTCTTACCGTTTCTGAGTTGATTAGGCCTCACAGACTCCTGCAGGTGATGCTGGCCGTCCTTCAGAGTTGCAGGTTTGACAGATGCACAGATGGTTTCCATGGTAACCGCCACTCAAATGCAATGCAAAACAAGAACAGCCCGGCATCCAAAAGCTTTTTAAAAACAAACGTGCCAAAACATGACATATCCTAAATATGTAAGAGCACAAACCGGGTCGGTTTTGAACAGAGCTTTGTTCGCCCTGACAAAGTGAAAACAGAACAGAATTTATTAACAGAGTCGTGATGGGACTTTGTCAGTTTGGGCATCAACTACTTGCCCCGTCAAATCTAATTAAGTACGATTTGATACGATTATTATCAAAACACTAGTCTGAGTTTTAAGTATAACTCTGAGGTATTTTCATGTGTTTCTACTTTATACTTTTACTCCATTTCAGAGGGAAAGATTGTACTGTTTATTGCACTACCTTTATATGGGAGGTAGTAAAACTACTTCTACCAGGACCGGCTGAACCCGTACAACGATGCTTAGCCTGTGGCGCATCGGTGGCGACAGTCTATCTAACATATAATAGGCTATATCACAACCAGGTGGCATTTTCTGCATAATCAGTGGGCTAATTTTACTTTTGGCTCTTTATTTAGCTGATACTGTACTTGAGTTAAAATGCAAGTACTTAATGGGGTAATTTGACATTATTGAATGAAGTCACAGCAGAAAGTTGCTCCAATGAGAACTTTGACAGTTTATCCTGTGGATTATCCAGAACTGCAATACTTTACATGAAAAAATAAATGCTTGAATGTAATGTAATTTCAATGCTTTGAGCATCACAAGCTACATGACATTTCCATAAATTGCATTAGGGTTGCATTAGACAGATATCTGAAAACAGTGGCCAAGAAGAGAAACCCCTTAAGTAAAAAACTCTTTCAATTACTTTCTTTCTTTATTCCTAGAATGACTTTTAATTTCCAGATCTTTGGGGGGGTCCTGCATTATTACTTGAACTCAGGGCCGTGTTTTGTCGAGGGCCCCGGTGTCAAAAAGAGAGTTGGTAGAGCAGTCTCTCTACAATGTCAGTTCAGTCGTCGTTTAGATGCTTTTGATCATTTCACACAATCTTCCTCAGGAGATGGAGTTTGCCAGTTGTCATGGAGTTTAAAATTTTCAAATTAAAAAAACCTAAGGACTCTTCAAGGACTTTTAGTTTACAGTATGTTGGCTGAAAAGTCGAGGTTCGAAGTTCATTAGTTGGTATAGACTTAGTACATACTTTCTCACCTCCATACCCTGTCTGTGGCTCTCAGCTCCGAGCCCATTGGTTTCCACTGAAGATGAACATCTTTACAATAACCTCACACATGTGAAATAGTGCATTTGTTGGGGACTATTTTCAGCAGCGGATTAATCTGTATTTGGTGCTCTTGTGAATATTTGAGGCAGCAGGACGGTGTGTGTGGGACTGAGTCAGAATAAACAGCAGTGCGTGTGTTCATGGTGATGAAGGAACGTGTCGCCCAGTGCGACAGTGTGGCTGTAGCTCATTGACGTGCTTTTTACCCCTGAGTTCAGGGAAACACTGGGTTTACCGTTTCAGAAGAAAAAACTCACATTAACTCTGGGTAGGTTCCTATGGTATCGCACTTTGAACCTGTCAACCCAACCGGCACACTGATAAGATTTCATCAACAAACCCTGAGTTTCCCAGTATCTCCTCTAAGCTGAGCTGAAAGGAACCTTTTAGATTATTTCCCCCTCTCCCACTCAGCTTGTTTCACTGCTGCTGTTGTTAGAGTCACTATATGGAAATGGCCCCAGAGGAGGATCGGTTCATTGTTGGTTGGCCTTTGAAGGGTCCAAAGGTTGCACATTGACCAATGTCCTCTTTGGCCCTTCTGACGTTTGCTGTCCTCAACCTGATTCAGCTGCATGTTGCTGGAAAATGTCCCGAGAAGCCCTCTTCACAATACCTGGGGCCTCATTTATAGAATGGACTTACGGTCAATTTTGATCTTTTAGCAGTAGGCGATTTGAGGGGGATGCCAAAATGTGAGGCCTCTGGGGCCTCTACTGCAGAGCAGGATTTGGGGTTAGAGAGGTAAATTCAGGTTTAACCCTGGGTTTTCAGTCCTATGACGGTGGTTCACTTCCTACTGGGGTAGCTCGCCATGGTAACTTATGCTGAACACCTAACCTGCTCCGGAGCAGGTACTGACCGATCAGTTCTCCTGGAAAATGTCATCGCTGTTTCTAGCAGATCCTGTGAAACTTGGCGCGCTGAATGAAAAGCTTAAAAAAGCTTGGTGCGTGAATCGTGACAGGGTCTCTTTATGGTCAGGGCAGTGTCCCCGGTTCCTAGTGGCACGTCAGACAATACTGCAACAGACAGCACGTTGAGCGTGAACACTGTGGATGTATAAAGAGAACCAGATACAGGGTCGGAGGTGGTGCGCCGTTCATTCCTATGAAAGCTGCCCAGTGGAGCGTGAAGCCAAAAAAGTTCGACTTCCGGGTATAAAATTACCCGGATCTTCCTATAGCTTCCGCGTTGTGTGACCCCCACAGGCGCAAGTGCCGGACCCGGAAGCTGTATTTCCACGGTTTGGCCGCTTTGTTAAACTGGCTTCAGAGCCCAGCTCACTTCCTGGGGGCTTGACGAACGCCTCTGTGCTCGCTGGCAGCCCTGCAGAGGTGTCTCACGCAAGAATAACCAACGCTCGAGGAGGGTGAGAGTGTTCAGAGAGCTACAAAGCCCCTGGGCTTCAGTATCCCGATATCATCCTACAACAGAAACTGATTGAAGCGCTAAAGCCTTGGACTTGTCGTATGTAACATATGAAAGTAAGCCTACTCACCGCTTTGAATTATCTTTTCATTTGCTCCCAAGTCCGTTTCACACCGCTCAGGTTTATAATTTTTTTTCTTATAATTTTTAGGTTAATTTTAATTCCTAACTATTCAGTTGCATTAAACTTTATTCTTGATCACTTAAGTTTTGCTCTATTTCAAGTTTTATTTCAGCCATTGCCTTTACATTATATCCATGGTGTTTTATTTATGGTTTTTAATCATACATTGTATTCCCTATGCCTGCCTGTTTATTCATACACCACTGTGCATTTTACTGCTTTGTCTCATGTGTAAAGCACTTTGTAAGGCTGGTTTTGATAAGCGCTATAGCCTAAAAATAACCATTATTATTATTATTATAAATGCAATTACAGTCAGATGTCGTGCCCTAATGGTGGAGCAGTGATATCACAAGCCTAAAATGACTTTACACAGTCGTCAATTATCTTTTGCCAGCTGTCCGTCCTGCAGTCGGCAGCTGCAGCAGCGTTACTTTCAGCCTGAATTGTGTGTTTTACTTCATGTTTGCTCTTCGTGTCAGCCAGCAGACTTGGCCATGTTTGTGTTTGGGCATATGCAGCGAACACCGCCTCTCTGTTGGGGTTAGTGACGCGCAAGCTAGATGTTGAATTTAGATGTTCAGTCCTACTGCCCTCTGAACATGAACCAGTCTTGTCTAAACAGTCAGATTAATCTGATCTTAAGTCAATACATCACTTAAGGACAAGTAAATGTTTACAGACGCTATTATTTGCTTATCATCGTGTTGTAATGCGGAGGAGTTTGGGGAAACACAACTTCAAATCCCCTGTTCAGATTGTCTGTAGCAGGACTTTTGCAGCACACAGTAAGTATACAGATTCATTGTACTTTAATATTTTTATTTAACCTTTCCTGACAATGTGTATAACTTACAATTGCATGAAAATGTGTGGAATGAGGTCACGGGTGAATTGTCTCAGTATCTGCAGGTTTACGGAGACAAAATGGGACTTTCAGCCCTTCTTTTTCTCACCACCGTCTCCACGGTGTTGGCCGGTAATTGTTTACCTTTCCTTTGTGTCGTTATGTGCATATCAGTGGATGTATACAATTATTCATGTAATGTTTTGTTCTTGATTTAAGGGCATTAGTCTGCACATTTAAAGGTGAATAAACTGAAGCTGAAACGATTAGTTGATTAATCGATGAGTTGATGAGCAGAAAATTATTCAGCAACTATCTTTAAATGTGAATTTGTTCCGGTTTTCTTTGTCTTCTATGATGGCAGACTGAGTATCTTTGGGTTTTGGACTTTTGGCCCGACAAAACAATACATTTTAAAACATCACCGTGGGGTCTGGAAACTTGTAATAGACATTTTTGGCCTTTCTGACAAAACAATCATCAAAATATTTGGTAGATAAATCATCCCTGTGTGACTTATAGTAATTTGGGTTACATGCAATGAGTTCTGTGCAGCACCAGAGGCATATACCTCCTTTAATAAATATGTCAAACACTCATGAACATAAATAGAACACATTTACTTTAAATACGTAGACAGAGGAGGAGGGAAACAAATGCAGCTAAATCTATGGATGCACAACATTTAGGGCGGCAGTTTGACAGGAAGCAAGAGTTTTCCTTTCAATGTGTGAAGCCAATTAATGTGAAATGAACAATATAATATATTTATAAAGTATGCAAGTGTCAATAGGGATGAAATAGGAAATTAGCTGAAATGGAAACAAAAGGAAATCCAAACTGTATTATATTATAAACTGCGGAATAGTCTGAGTTATACATACTTTTTCAGTCAACATATTATTCATCACAAGTGATTATAGTTGCAGTAGCTCCAAAAGTGTGCGCTCACCTCAGTCACCTAGGACACAAAAGGGAAATTTTTTGTCAACTGGAGCTGATTTTAAGTTGCAAGAACTTTGCTTTGAAATAGCTGTTACCATCATTATTCTCATTATTTTATTATTATTGTTATATTTAGGGCTCAGAAAACCATACTGAAGTTTGTCGCCTCCGTAACATTTTCTTGACAAGAGCTGTTTCTTGTCTCCCAGGGAGTGTCACCATTAAGACCTTGGTATTCCCCACTGAGACCAGTACCAGTTATGTTGAGATGATCCCTCGGAAACCCCTGAACCTGAGGGCTTTCACTCTGTGCATGAATGTGGCCACAGAGCTCAGCGGAAAGCGCGAGATCATCTTCTTTGCGTACCGGACTGCGGGACATGATGAGCTCAATGTGTGGCGTGAACTGGACGGCAGGTAGACACTCTGAAGTGTTAAGTATATAATATATATTATATATACTGTAGTATTAAGGATTTAAGATGAGACAATATTTTGTGACCGTATTCCATGAAATTTCACCTTTACATGACAAAAATATCCCTCATGCTACTGCTACAAACAGTACTACTTCTGCTCTTACTGACAATGCTACCATTAGTAATATGACTGTTTCTAACTGTACTTTCTTCTACAAACACCACCACCACTAGTACTACTACTACAAAATTTACACTACAAGCAATACTGCTGATATTCTGCAACAAACAACACTAACACCACTACTCCTGCTACTACTACTAACTCTATTCTGTCGCAGTTGCACGAGGCAACAAGGGAAGGACCCAAGTGCAGACAGAGGAGGCAGCAGGATGACTTCAGTGATTTATTGATGAACTAGCATACAGGCAGGTAAAGGCAGACAGGTAACAGGCAGGCAGGTTCAGGTCCAGGTTAAGGTGACAGAAGTGCAAAAGCCAGGCTACATAGTAACTAGGACTAACTGACAAGGAACCAAAGGAAGTGGACTGTATATGTAGAGAGTGGCTGATTAGGGAATGAGGTGTGCAGTGTAGGTGGGGAAGCTGGAGTAACAGGGGAAAGGTCTGAGGGCATCTGGTGAACAGCTGAAGAATAGTGCTGAAGGTGCCTGGGAAAGTGGAGATGTGGCCGAAGAAAGACACAAAGGGGTGGACACTGTGACACTACTCTATATTCTACTACAACTACTAACAATACGTCTGCTATTACTACTACAAACAATTGACTGTTACTAGCTACCAACAATAATACTACCACTAATAACAATATTCTATATTCTGCTATTACTACTACAGCACTTCTACTACAACAGTACGCAACACCACAAGTACCAAACACTGCATTGAACTAATGAAATTTACAATGAATATGTGTAAACACCTATACGGAATCCCTGAGAGGCAAGTGAGAATGTTTTTTTTCCAGTGATCCATTTTCTAAGTCTGATCTAAAATGTTTTCGCTCCTGTTTTGACGGCTTAAGAACAGGTAAAAAAAAAAAAAAAAACACAGGTGGGGAAAAAAGCTTTGCCAGGTGAACAAAAAGGTTTGGCAGGTGAAAGTGTATTTTTTACCTTTTTTGGCCACAAGAGGCTGAGTGTGGCCCTCTTCACATTGATGCCGGTTTCCATCCAGGGGGTCAGCGTGGACATCGTGGAGGATTACAAGTATCTGGGAGTACACATAGACAATAAACTGGACTGGGCTAAGAACACTCAAGCTCTGTACAGGAAGGGTCAGAGCCGCCTCTATTTTCTGAGGAGGCTGAGGTCCTTCAACGTCTGCCGGTCAATGCTGAGGATGTTTTACAAGTCTGTGGGGGCCAGTGCTAT
>CM022470.1:1843303-1856901 GCA_011952105.1 Coreoperca whiteheadi | reverse complement strand
AGAAAATGGATCAATGGAAAAAAGAAAATTGCCTCTCAGGGCTTCCGTACTCTTGACACCAACACCAACCAGGCTCCCACACCCGCCAACCTTTGGGTTTCAAAATGGGGTCGAGGGGGGTTGGATCAAACCGTTCAGTCCAACTCTGCTTAAATTCCCAGGTGTATTTACATTGTTTAGGTGGAACACCGCCCTCCTGTGCTGTGATTGGCTAGTACTCGTTACAAGCGTGCATGCTTGTGATTGGATGCTAGCTGTGAGCGTGGGGATTCCTTTTTTCAACACTGTCAGTATACAAACCACCACTGACGCTGAAGACAATGTAATAATAATAAAAATATATGCTTGGAAAATATGCGACTCGGGGCACCGAATATGATGAATCACTGTTTATCAGAGTGTTGTTGAGTAATGGGAAACGTTAATTCTGGAGAGTGAGTTAGCAGTTTCCCTGGTAAACACACCTGGTCTCAGGACCCAGTTCCAGGCCTGGACCCGGCCCAGTACCTGCTGAGGGCAGCGGCGGCCCGGTCTGCCAGGCCTGTGAGCTGGCTGGAGCTCTGTCAAGTGACCGGCCTCATAGAAAAGAGACTTTTATTTCCATTTTTGTTCCCGCTTGTTGCGTCTCCTGGAGGTAAAGTTATTGTGAAATGCCGAAGCAAAAGTTTGTGATATTTAAACCACCCTTCAACAGGGAACCTAAAGCCTCTTTTCACTTGACACCAACCAGCTCAGTCTGAAATTCTTCTAATTCGCTGCTAATTTCCAAGCTAGCTAAAGAATAACAGGCAATGGCCTTGAAATACGGGAGAAACCTGGGAAAAACAGGAGTGTCGGCAGATACGCCTCCATAGTTCCTTCGTCTTTTAACCCTGATGTATTTTTATTTTGCTTTGTTAAACCCTCTGAAACTCTGTTTTGAAAGATGCACACAAATGAATTGCATATGTGTGTTTAGATTGTCCTTCTACATGAGTGGAGATGGTGTTTTCTTCAAAGTCCCTGAGCTCGGTGCCCTGCAGACCCACCTGTGTGTCACCTGGGATTCCAGTTCAGGTGCGGCTGCCCTCTTCATGGACGGCAGGAGAAGCTTGACCAAAATCTACAAGAAAGGTCACACTGTGCGCTCCGGAGGCAAGGTTGTCCTTGGACAAGATCCGGATTCTTACCTGGGTGATTTTGATGCCAGTCAGAGTTTTGTTGGGGAGATTGGGGATGTCAGTATGTGGGATTCAGTCCTCTCAGACAGCACGATCCAAGACATGTTCTGCGGGAAGACAGTGACAAGAGGAAACGTTTTAGACTGGGAAACTGCACAGCTTAACATCAACGGGAATGTGGAGGTTGTTAATCGTGAGCTGTAGTCATAATGCTCACACGCGACACGACATGCCGAAATAATTTAAGGCAAATATGAAGCTCTGCAGTCAGTGGGAGTCAATGTAGCCACATAACACCTGTATGACATGCAGTTAATGAAATGGCAATAATAAAAAGATATGCTGACAGTGCTTGTTGTGGTGGAATATATTACATGATAATGTCAAACAAAGACTGCATCACCTAACATATACAAAAAGACTGAACTACCAACCAGGCAAAGAGAAACAGTCCTGGGGCCCCAAAAAGCTCCAGTCTCACTGAGCATTAACTGTTTTGTGTTCATTATATTTTTTGAGGGGAAGATGTACTACTAACATTTACTGACATGCTTTATCTTGAGGCCCTGTCACTATGTCAAAATCTATAATAGTATTGCTATTTCAGGTTTGTGTTTGTAAGTCACATGTCCCTGGGCTAATGTGTTTAATCAAATCACCACAAATCTGGGGCCAGGTATCATTCAAGCATAGAAAACCTGTACACAGTGGGGGTCCAGCAGCTCATTTTTGGCAGGTTAATCCGGCTGTGTTAAAAGCAACCTTGCTTCGGAAATTAACCGACATTTAATATTTTTCAAAATAAAGTGGAATTGATTGGAAAGAAAATAAAATTATACACAATTCACTATAGTGCAACAATCTCTTAAAGTAAAAGGCTAATTCAAATTTATTCATGTAGCCCAATATCACAAATCACAATTTGCCTCAAAGGGCTTTACAATCTGTATAACATACAACACCCTCTGTCCTCAGACCCTCGATTCGAATTAGAAAAACTACCCCAAAAAACACCTTTCAAGAGGGGAAAAAATTGATAGAAACCTCAGGAAGAGCAACAGAGGAGGGATTCCCTCTGCCAGGACGGACAGACAGGCAATAGATGTCTTGTGTACATAAATGATTCACAACAGAAGATCACAGTATATATAATTATAATGACAAAATTTAGGTTGTAAAACATACGTGTAGAGGACGGATGCAGAGGGACAACTGAGCGGCTCCAGGTGACGCCCACCGAGCAGGACCCGAGCCACACCACCTCCCCTCCAGCACGGACACAGCAGCACAGTTCCCGCAGGTGACCCGCAATCACAGATCCAGAGTCTGCAGCTCGGGAGGCAGAAGGACCTGCTGAAGGTGGCAGTAAGAGAGAAGACAGAGACGAGAAAGCACAAAACTATGGGAGAGAGAGAAGATATCGAGTTGGTATCATGCATTTATGGGATGAAAATGCATGCAGGTGGAGAGGGGGGGGGAGAGAAGTTGGATGACACTGAGTGTCATCGACATAGCTGGAATCTAAGGGGCGATGGTGTATACGAAAAAGTAGCAGCAGCGTTTCACACAGGTTTCAGGCACGGACGGGGTTCGAACCCGCGATCTTCGGTTTACGAGACCGACGCCTTACCACTTGGCCACCGCGCCTGGCAATGTAAATAGGGCACATTTTACCTTTTTGGTGTGAATGAAATGCTGAATGCAAAGTACCTTTATGCTTCTACATGCCACTGTAAATTCATTTGGCTCGCCTGCAGGAAGGGCATACAATTCCAAACTCCATTCAAAATATAGACTGTTTTGACTTTCTTAGTAGCTAACGGACTAATCGCACCGTCACATAAATCAAATGAAGACATGCTCCTAATCTCGCGAAAGCACTCTGAAATTCAGCAAAACGCAGTACACCTAGTTCGCTTGTGTTAGCTAACGATGTGTATTTTCTATCTACTCATAAAAGGCGTTAAATGTCGAAATGAGGTTTGTCGCACCTTTGTCGCCGTACGAAGAAGGGCATCTTGAGCGAGAGCGCACCCGGAAGTAACCTAAGTCGCTCCCAACAAATGGGATTTAAATCTTTCCCTGAAACATGGGAGGTAACTTACAGGTGTCATACAATGATCGGAAAGTCGCACGTTAATGACTCGGATGGTGCGTTAATCGCGAGTTTCTAAAGTAGCTCATGCTGTAAGTGAAATGAAGTAAAATCAGTGCTCGGCTGGGTTAGGATGTATTTAGCTCATGCGTTAGCTTGCTAGCAGAGGATCTCTTTGGCAACTTGCTACTTTATCTGTGCAAGATCCATTGTTTTTCCTGCACATCAAAGTAGACGTGGTGTTGCAAGTGTGTTCGGCCGCATTAATGTTGTTACTGTGTGCTAGCTTTACACGTTTAACAGCGTTCCGGCGAGCCGCGTGAACGCGCGTCGAACTGTATTCAAAACCAACGCAGAATCAATAAACCCGTGCTGATCGACGAGCTGCGGGTTCTGCAAAGCACGATTTAATGTTCCTCACACGTCATTGTGAGCCTGTCCTTCAGTTCGGCGTGTCGGATAATATCTGGATGTAAAGTTTAAAGCTTACATTGGGCCTCATGTTGGGAGATTGAAGCTCGAGGTTGAGCTCTTGCAGTTAGAATTAAACCTCTACAATATGGCCCAGTCGCTGAAGCTACTATTGTAGGGCTGAATGATACTTCAATATCGATCATTTTATGGTTTTTATGATTCCAATTAAAACGTGACATGACTTAGAGGGTCTTGGTTTAGCTAAATATTTGAGGTCACCGCGTTTTTCATCAATTTGACCATTTTACATGTGATTTTTGTACACATTTGCCTCATCCAAGTGTTTTGGAAATCTGAAAAATTCACATCATAAATTTCAACCATACCTCGCAGCCCACGGCTGCATAAAGCAGGTAAACAAAGCATTACAACGACAAAGGGATATGAAAGCACAACCATGTGATTCTCTGTGTTTCTAGAGGACTAGATTGCTGTCCTGTAACTGCTGAAATAATCCTGTTGGTAAAAATGGCCAAATGACATTTTGTATGTTACCCATAATTTAAGCCTCTGCCCAATGTCTCTGACACGATGGATTCTTTTCAAGACTTGAATCTCGTGCTCAGTAATCTGGCCAGAATCCAATTCTGGGGAATTTAGTTTCATTCTACAGTAAAAGTCTCAAATCTGGCACTGCCTGGTTGAAATCGTGGTACGTCCTGTGTTCTCATTCTCTGACAGAACCTGTCTGATCCGCTGAGCCTCCCTGTCTGCGTCACCATGCCACTGGTGGTGGACGCCGTGTGGGCGCTGTGGAGCATTGGAGCTGGCGTCTACGACTACTTCCACACCAGCGCCATGGAGGAGAGGATCCACACGCTGGAAAACGTCCTCTCTGTCCACCAGTTTGTGATCGCCGCCCTGTCAGCGGGCCTCATCCTGCTCATGACCTACATACTGTGGAGAAAACACTGAACCCCCATTGACCGAGGCCAAGCACCCACTAGATGTTGCTTTATCTCAAGCCTGATGTTGGCCAGAGTGATAATTTGGATTATCTGACTGCTCCCGCTTAAAGATCTGACCTGTTCAGTCCCAAATGAGGTCAGGAGCACTGATGGGCAACTAACCGGTTCAACAAAGCTCCATAGGGTCTCCGCCGGCATGCCGTCTCTGAAAAGACTCATCTGGTACCCTTTGGGTAGCGGGCCCTCGGTCTGTCCATCAGTCTGTCTGTTTGTCTCTCTGTTTTGGATGCTAAACCGGCCTGAGTAATACTGAGACAAAATCATAACCGCTTCTCAAGGCAACTTTGCACTTTTTTTTGCCAAGCTGGAAGGACTTCGCTGTCTAGAAAGCCCCTCTGAGATAACGCCGCTAACATCGTCCCAGTGTGCTGAGGGGTGAAGACGTTTAGTCGTCGGTGGCGACAACTTGCTCTGAAAAGCGGAGACGCCTGAATGTAAAAACGTTGGATTTGTAACCGAAGCCAAGCGCTATAATTTCATGGGTAAATTGTGTCGTCTCTAGTAGGTTTTAATGGGTTGGGGAAGCCAACATGTCTCATGTGCCCCCCCCCAAAAAAGGTGTGGTTCTAACTTGCAGAGTCGGTTTAACGGCAGGGAGTGATCTTGTTGCACTGTCACAGTAAAGATTCTAATCTGTATGCACAAGCCTTCGGTCGTGTGGTCTGTAATTCTCCTGGTTCCAGGTGACAGAGCCGGAATATAAGGGCAGACACACACACACACACACAAAAACAACTGTTAAGAAGTTCAAACACTGGGAAATGAAGCAATCCTTCATGTGATTTATTGTTCCTTTTTCCATGCTGAGGAGATGTCAGGTGGAGGTTAATTATTTAGTGTTTTCCTTACTGTGTGTTTAAAAAAAAACAAAAAAACGGTCTAATGATTTCATCAAGTATACGGTCGCTTTCACTACTTCTGGTCCGGCGTACTGTATGCACTGCTGTGTGTAACTCCACTACCATGGCTACTACTGAAGGGAATAATAAATGTTTGAATGATAAATCGTAACTTAAGTCCATGCTGTTCTTTGCCCCACTTGTTTGTGTATTAATTATAGCCTGGTTAACGAGTCGGTTTTTGTGTTAAATAGATCATCCACACTGGAAAGAAGTCATTTCAACATCTGGATATCTGCTTCCACTGTGTGGTTTTTTTGTATCAAATGTTATGTTAAATAAGATGTTGAGCAGTTGCAGGAAAGAGTGCAAATATAAACCAATTAACCAAATATAAGAACACAGATTCTGAATCTGAATAAAGCACGAGAAGGGGGGAAAAAACTGCAAGGAAAGCTATATTCTTGGAGGGAACAGCCTTGTAGAAAGTGAGATGGGGAAACGTTAACGGAGAAACACAGGAACAATTCTACAGTTCAGCAAATTAAAAGGGGTATGAAGATGGTAAATACATTTTAAAAAACACATGCATGTACTTATTCAACACGTAGCATTTTAGAAGACTATGAAGGCTAAGGTCGCCTCTGAAAAGTCTACAATAGTCCACACTTGAATCACATTTAAACCAAATCTGAGCCCAGACATGCTGCCAGTGATTTCCCCGGCTTTCAGTCGCTGAGGCTCACTGATGGACTCTGGCTGGATAGTTATTGTTGCAGCTGAGTAACGAGTGCTGCGTGTGCTCACAGGCTATTTTAGCCCTCATTAATATGTTTCGGGGTCAGTGGCTTAGTCGTGTGCCGGCAGTACTGGGCTCATCCTGCACCGTATCAGGGGAGATTATAACCACGTAATATCACCTCTTTGACTCGGACATTTTAATGTTTTCGTATCCTATTAAAACCAGAGTATTATATTTCGCCAGATTTAAACATAATTTTTTTATTTTTTTTTTAAACGAAACGAATATTCGAATGCCAAAATTGAAAATCAAATACCAACCCACCAAACGAATATTCTGGTCCAGCCCTAGAAAGCAGTACGATAATCTGCAGGATGCTGTCGGTTTCATTCGTCAACAGTTCCCGTACTCTGTACGCTGTACCCCAGAGGGGTTCTATTTCGTATAGGCTTTGCCCTCTAAGAGCTGTCGCTACTGGGTTTATCCCCGCGCGCATGCGCAGTCATGAAGATTTTCTTTCACACCCTTGTGCTCTGCACAGGCCTCACTCAGGTCCGCAACCATGGTATATAACCCCTGCGGGACCTGAGTTACATTTACATTTAGTGATTTAGCAGACGCTTTTATCCAAAGCGACTTACATATGAGGAAGACAATGGAAGCAATATAACAACACAAGGTAACAAAAAGCACAAGTGCACCAGAAACCAGTCTGTCGGAGCCCAGCGCAGGATACAGAGCTGAGGGTAGGAAGCGTTTTGTTTTTTTTGAGCAGAGGTAGAAAGGAAGAAGAATTAATGATTGTCAGTTACGTGTTGATGGAAGAGATGCGTTTTCAAGTGCTTTTTAAAGGCGGCTAAAGAACCTGCTGATCTTGTAGGAGCAGGCAGATCATTCCACCAATGAGGAACGGATCCAGAGAAGGTGCGCGAGAGTGATTTTATTCCTTGTTGCCATGGTACCACCATACGTCGTTCGTTTGCAGGGCGCAGGGACCTGGCAGGAGCATAGGTCTGTATGAACAAGCAAAGATATGTTGGTGCATAACCAGTGGTGGTCTTGTAAGCCAAGAGCATCGCTTTGTACTTGATGCGGGCGACAACAGGGAGCCAGTGTAACCTGATGAAGAGAGGGGTTACGGGCGCTCTCTTCGGTTCATTGAAGACCACTCTTGCTGCCGCGTTCTGGATCATCTGCAGAGGTTTGGTTGTGCAAGCAGGGAGTCCAGCCAGCAGTGCATTGCAATAGTCTAGTTTGGACAGGAGGCTTGCATCGGCCCTGAGCACGCCGGCCTTGCCCTCACTCCTCGGGCCACGTGCCCCTATTGTGCACGCTTGCCCGTGGAAGAGAAGCAGCGGCGAGCGGACGCCTTTTCGGCGCTTCAGGAGGACGACGATGTTGAGGGCAGCTGGGCTAAACCTGTTAGCTACTCCGTGGAAGAGGCTTTAGACCTTCTGGACCCTCCAGGCTCGGAGGAGAGACACGATGCAGAGCAAGAGTCCTCTGACTCGGCTCCCTCCATTGCTGGTTCCCTTCCTGGTTCTCCCTTCTTCCCAGGGGAAAGTCTGGATTATGACGGCGAGAGTGAGGCGCTGTTAGCACCCGCTCTTCTTCCTCCTCCGCCGGCTGGCAAACTCCCCACCAGCGGCGCTCTCTTCCGGGACCTCCCGGACATCATCAGGAGAGCTGCTGCTCGTAAGGATGTTCCTCTGCCAGCTCCACCACCTGCGCCTACCCCCAGCGCCATGATGGGAGACATTTACGGCCCGGAGCTGGAGACCAGACCTCTCCCGCTGTGGCCTCGCTTTCCCGCGCTTTGGCCATTTTTGACGGAAGCAGCAAAGGAGCCTGAAGGCGCCGGTAGCTCGTTACGATCCCTTCACCAGGGTTGAAGGCAATACGGAGTGTGGTTTTCCTGCCGTTCCCTCGCTGGAACCCAGCCTGGTGGCCATTTTGCTGCCTAAGGCAACCTTCTTCGGAAGCCTACGCCGTCCTCCTCTCGGGACCAGGTCACCGCCCCCCTCACTGACCGGGGTCATCAGTGCGCCACTCAGACGGCAGTGGCCATCAACAACATCTCGCTGATCACTTCATCCCTGTCATCTATCGCAGCTCAGCCAGGTGCACTCACTCCTGAGCCGGCGACTGAGATTGGCAAGGCAACAGCGGCTGTCCTGACCCTCTCCACGGCTGCGGCGGTGGCGCAAGCGAGAGTCATGGCATGGATGACCATGTTACAGCGCAACGTGTGGCTCCACGTGTCCCAGCTTCCCGAGCAGATCAGGAAAGGCTTGCTGGACGGTCCCATCAGCCCCGATGGGCTCTTTGGACCGCTCCTCCAACTGGCGGTCACTCACCTACAAGAAGCGACCGAGGAAGCAGACAGGGTGAAGAGGCACAGCTCCTGGAGCAGAGCCTTGGCACATCCTCAGCGGGACCAGGGCTCCTGGCGTTCCCAGCGAGATCCCCGCCCCAGGCCAAGGCGCCCTACAGCCACTGCTGTTGCTGCGCCCCCGCCAACCACTGCTCCGTATCCTCGTTCACCTCGGCCTCCGCCTGTGGTTCAGCCCGCACTGCTGTCAGAAACAGACGCCCAGCATGCTCCTGGTCCAACCCGCCTGTCGAGCCCCACGCAAGCAGCGGCAGCTATGACGGGATGCGGGAAATGTGTATTTCTCACCGGAGACAGCCGGACACAACGGCTCTCTTCAGAGCCAACCACGTGTCTATAAAGAACAGTCTCCTAACATGTTTGCCTCTCTCTCTTGTGAGTGTTCTGCAAGTGTTGAAACACGTTTCCCCCACACATGTCCCCTCCACTGCACACACACATGGTGCGTCAGCAATGGAGTCACTTTGGTCCCTTTCACAAACCTTGACAAGCAGGAAAAGTTCTCCGTCTCACTTGAGCAAAAACACTCCATCCACGCTCTCCGCCTCTCTGCGGCCTCCCCACCTCACACCCACCCGGGGGGGGTTTTCGCCATGGCACGAATCTGATTCAGAGATTGAGGTTGTCGAGTTTTATACCGACACCCACACCCCGCGGCAGCCTTTTCGGCCTCGCCCTCCCATTGGCCGTGTCGAGCGGATGTTCGGCTCACACAGCGGCGGGAGGGCTCTGTCGTGGCTGTCGGAAATGTGCCCCTCCGAGTTTTGCTCGCCCGCTTTCAGAGCACTGCTCAGCGTGGCTCAAGCTGCTTACAATGAAACAGTGGATGGCAAATTTGATAAAGAAGGGTTACACTCTCCAGTTCGCCAGTCCGCCCCCCCGCCTTTCAACGGGGTGCTGGAGACTGTCATGTCGTCTCAGGCAGCGACAGCTGCCGTGACGACAGAGCTGTCAGAGCTCCTCGAGAAAGGCGCTATTTCCAGAGTCCCGCCAGGCGAGGAGAACGAGGGCTACTACTCTCGTTACTTCCTAGTGCCAAAGAAAACCGGCGGCATGAGACCCATTCTCGATCTCTCGCTCTTCAACAAATCCATAATGAAGAGACCTTTTCACATGCTTACCATAAAACACGTGCTGGAGAGTGTGCGTCAGGGAGACTGGTTCTCATCAATCGACCTGAAAGACGTCTACTTTCATGTCCATGGTTATTCTCTGGCTCCACGCACCTTCTCCAAATGTGTGGAAACAGGCTTGGAACCTTTACGCAGGAGAGGGATCAGAGTGCTATTTTATCTGGACGATCTGATTGTGATGGCGTCCTCCAGGGACAGCGCAGCGCTCCACACGGTGGAGCTGGTGAAACACCTCACGCTGCTGGGTTTTGCCATAAACTGGCGAAAGAGCTCCCCCCTCCCCTCCAAAAAGATAACCTATCTGGGAGTGTGTCTGGATTCATTCAGCATGAGAGCGAAGCTGTCCCCAGCGGTGGTCACGGCTCTGTCGGTGATGCGCCTGCTGGGCATGATGTCAGCCAGACATGTCGTAGTTCCTTCTTCACATGAGAAACCTCCAGAGATGGTTTGGCCGTCTCCGTATCGACCCGATTCGTCACAAGAGACGCCTGATAACGTCTTTCGCGCCTCACTCAGGTCCGCAACCATGGTATATAACCCCTGCGGGACCTGAGTTCTGCTCCCTCTTTTTCTTCAGCCTTTGCTAGCAGTCTAAAGAGCGAAGAAGACGTCTACTCACCGTTCTTCAGATGCGGTCTGTCTTTGCCCTTCCTGCCACGCCGGCTACATCATGAGCTTCGACCTCCATCCTCGTTTCGAGGCGCACTGTGCGCAGTACTTGGTAGCCTTGTTGTCTGCCTAACTGAATTATAAATAAACATTAAAAACTAGTAGGCTATTTCCAGTATATTAAATCGTTTTTGACCTGATTATTTTGCACTGAAATGAGTCTGACACAGGAGTCTGTCAGCTCTGACAGCGTCGCATCACGTGCACCTGCGCAATATCATAGCCTATGATTTCCGAAAATATAGTACTATGTTGTCAACTAGTGAAATCATCACAAGAAGTATGTAGAAAGTAAACCATTAAATTAATCTGAATGTACAATTACCTGTAGTATACTGAACATAAAAAAGTGAGTAAATTCAACTCAAAATAGTTGAGCTAAGATTATAGATATAATTAATCTGACATTACTAAAAAGTAATAAGCACACTCAACTTAAAAAATATATCTGGATTTAGATACAATTATTTCGTGCAACCTCTTGACATAATAAAATTAAGTAAATTAAACCTAACATTTCTTTCAGGTAAAAGCTAGTCCCAGTGTCTGGTACCTGCTTCCCAAACTTCCCAAACACTGGCCAATAGCCAGTTGAGTCATTCATGTTAATGAAACTGTAAAATAGATCAAATACTCAGCAAATATAGGTTTTTTTCAATTTATGATTTATTTTTTTATTAGTACATTTTTTGTACTTTTGTTTTATTTAGATTTTGATTGTTTAAATTGATGATTTGATTTGATTATTTAAATGTAGCCTAATTAAAATATGTTTATTGTGGGAGGAAACCGGAGACCCCGGAGTAAACCCACCAGACACCCTTCGATATTTGGACCTCATGTGGAGAGGGTGCTGCCTGTGCCAAATATTTGGAAATGGCGGTTGTGGTTCAGCTCATCTTTTGATGTCGTCCCCCGGTGAATCTTTGGTGACCGTTCGTGTGGCCTGAACGGGGTTTGACGATGGGTGGCAAGTGTAATTGCTGTGATCTGAGTCGCGTATCTAAGACTGATGGGAAGCGCTGAGGATTTGAAGTGAGCTCAGACCACTGTGAGCTCGCTGTAACATTAGTGCGGCCTCTAGGGATGTTTGGAAGGGGAAATTGCTGTAGAGTTTCCTGAGACCGCTCTGGTGGCTGTGGTATGAGCACATTGCCTTTCAGTGAGTCTCTCTTCAGAATCTTGACCACACGTCCATATTTGGACCGAGTCTGTTTCAAACATGGAGATGCTGTCTGACGCAAGCTTTGCTGAACGTCAGTGCCACCACTGGTGAGCGAGGTCTGAGGCTGCTCGGATGATGATATGTCATCCATACAGGGATGCATGGGGGACATTATATCATCTATGAGGCCTGGTTGCTGCTGCAAGTCATGTCGTGCCAGTTTTTCCTCTCCCAATTGGTGACGTTTTTTGAGTTCCCAATCTTTAGGTCTCTCGATCTTGCGGTCACGCTCAAGTTTGTCCGTACGGTCAAGTTCACGTTTCCGCTGACAGCTACGCTCCCGCAGGCGGTCACGGTCACGTTCATGTTCGCGCAATAGCCTGACCTTCTGCTGACTGTCATTCTCTTTGATGTTAGAACAGGCAGCCAGGTGGTCTGAATCAATCTGAACAGGGTCATCGACTATGTAGTGTTTCCTGAGATGAATGACCCTCCTTTTTAGTTTCTGGGGCTCGCTCAGAACTGGAATGCACGTCTTTATGTCCTCCTTGAATTGCAGCTGATAGGTCCTCCGTTGGCTGTTCTCAGCCCTCACGTTTGTCAGATCTTTCTCACAGGCCTTCAGTTTGCCCTTTAGCTGCGTGACAGCATCATTCAGCTCGATGTTTGTTCTGTTGGCCCGTTTTTGCTCTGCCTTTGTTTTTCTGAGCTCCAAGTCTGTCTCTAGTTTCGCCTTCGCCAGTTCATCATACTGTTCCTTTAGCTGTCTTAAATCCAGGTTTAGCAAGGAAATTCTTTGACGTTTTTCCTTCTGTAAAGCTTCTATCTTGTCTGTATGCTTTAGGATTTCCTCATTTTTTTCTTTTATAATCTTCCTTAACCTTATCCGCCAATTGACAAGATTACTGTGGTCTTTCTTCATAGCTGTGAATTCCCTCAAAAACCTTTCAGCCCTCCTCTTCTGAAACTGGTATGCACCCATTAATGTTTTGTCCCTTACCATTGGGACTTCATTCTCCTGACTAATTATTTCATTCAGCCTGCAAATGTGGCAGAACTCATCGGTGCACGGCTCCTCCGGCTGCTCCTCCGGCTGCTCCTCCGCCTGCTCCTGCGGCTGCTCCTGCGGCTGCTCCTGCGGCTGCTCTCCCCACAGCTCTTCCCACTGCTCCTCCGACATCTCCTCCGCCAACTCCTCCGACAGCACATCCGAGAGCTCCTCCGAGAGCTCCTCCGACGTGTGCGCTGACTGGTCATCCGACGACCCCTCGTCGAAACATTCGCCGCTCAGCTTGCTGTAAATATCTTCACCATCCATTGCTCGAGTGAGTATATCTTGCTGCGTTAGTTTGTCACTGTGCCGGGCTCACAACGTGCGCTTTACCGTCGCGATTATACACTTTTGTCGCAGTGGACACAGAGAAAATGTCAAGCCTATTTACTGACTTGAATGGCTTGGTCACAAGTTTCTAACAATAATTAGGAAGTGTTAAAATCGTGCACGTCCACTAGGTAAATACCTGTAAGTTCCTATTGGGATCAAAGCCAAAATTCCGTTCCTGACATCAACGCGCTTTGATCAAAGCGCTTTGATCAGCGCGTTCTAACTCCGCCCACCAGCAGACAAACGATCAGATCGAAAAACTAAATTCAAAAATAAACAAGAATGACGATTCTTCATGGCTCGTGCTTTTGAGACTACTGACCTTCCACCGACTATAATACTGACTTCATTGTGCTCGGACGTGCTTCCGCTAATATTTCCGCCAGCCGCTCATCATAGCGGACTTTTTACCAAGCGACAGCGACAAGAAGCTGCCCCCCGAACTCAAAAGTCTTCAGCTATCTCTGTCAACAGCAAGTCACCCACTCTAGCATTGTAAACTCAGCAAACAGTCCGAAGTATATTACAATTATTATTTTAAAAAAAAATGTTTTTAAGACTTTTTTTTTTTTTTTCT
>CM022470.1:1827857-1843278 GCA_011952105.1 Coreoperca whiteheadi | reverse complement strand
GAACGTGTCCAAACCACCTCAATCTGGCCTCTCTGGCTTTATCTCCGAAACATCTACCATGAGCTGTCCCTCTGATGTACTCGTTCCTGATCCTGTCCGTCCTCGTCACTCCCAAAGAGAACCTCAACATCTTAAGCTCTGCCACCTCCAGCTCTGCCTCTTGTCTTTTCTTCAGTGCCACTGTCTCTAAGCTGTACAACATCGCTGGTCTCACCACCATCTTGAACACCTTTCCTTTCATTCTTGCTGATACTCTTTTATCACACAACACACCTGACACTTTTCTCCACCCGTTCCAACCTGCTTGCACTCGCCTCTTCACCTCTTTTCCACAGTCTCCGTTGCTCTGAACCGTTGACCCTAAGTACTTAAAGTCCTGCACCTTCTTCACCTCTGCTCCCTGTAACCTCACCGTTCCACCTGGGTCCCTCTCATTGACACACATGTATTCTGTCTTACTGCGGCTAAGCTTCATTTCTCTGTTTTCCAGAGCAGACCTCCATCTCTCTAGATTCTCCTCCACCTGCTCCCTGCTCTCACTACAAATAACAATGTCATCCGCAAACATCATAGTCCATGGAGATTCCTGTCTAAGCTCATCCGTCAGCCTGTCCATCACCAGAGCAAACAAGAAGGGGCTCAGAGCCGATCCTTGATGCAGACCCACCTCCACCTTGAACTCCTCTGTCGCACCTACAGCACACCTCACCACGGTCTTACAGCTCTCATACATGTCCTGCACCACTCTAACATACTTCTCTGCCGCTCCAGACTTCCTCATGCAATACCACAGCTCCTCTCTCGGCACCCTGTCATACGCTTTCTCTAAATCTACAAAGACACAATGCAACTCCTTATGACCTTCTCTGTGCTTCTCCATCAGCATCCTCAAAGCAAATACTGCATCTGTTGTGCTCTTTCTAGGCATGAAACCATATTGCTGCTCACAAATGCTCACCTCTGCCCTTAGCCTAGCTTTCATGATTCGCATTTTTAGTTTGGCATGTGTTTTACGTCGGATGCCCTTCCTGACACAACCCTCTGCATTTATCCAGACTTGGGACTGGCACATGAAGACACTGGCTTGTGCCCCCCTGCGGTTGCATTCTAGCACACCTGTACAATGATGTTTATATAAACGCAAACGATGATCACTGCCAAATTATTAAAGCGAGAGAGAAGCTCACCTGTTTGAAAATTACACTTGATACCAAAACAGCTTTTCTAAGCTCGGTATTCTGATCATTTTACACTCTGAACTGGCTGTTGAGCTATAGATGCCAATCATACTGTTGGCAGTATAAATGCTGACAAATGATATTGAAAATTAAGATTCGAAATTGGCATTAAGAAAGATGTTGTGTTTTGTCTAATGGACTGTCGGTGCACAGCAGATGAGTCCTCAGAAACAGCCACTGATGAAGCCGTCGTGATGACGGCAGATGGAGGCATCCGTCCAAACTGTGGTATTCCACATCAAATTACAGAGGCCCCCGGCAAAAAAAAAGAAGGTGTTGATCTAAAAACGGTGACATCCCAACGAGTCAGCCCCCAATTCTTTCATCTTTGAATCTGAAAGCATTTAGTGAGATGGACGTGTTAAATTTCCAGTCTTTAAGGAGCAGATTCCAGGCAGAGGGCGCAGAATACATAAACAAGCTCCGTACGCACACGTGGGACCAAAAAACAAACAAACAAAAAAGAGAGAAAAGTTTTCTTCTAATAAATATTAACACAGATGCCAAGAATGGCTTGGTAAATGAATCCGTGCAAGCCCACAGTGGCGGCAGCAGGCCACCCTCCCTGGCTGTAAAACTGTGGTGAGTTACGGCTTCAAAATGAGTGATAAATAATAAACTTGCGTCAGCGGATAGTGAAATGATATTTGCCACTGTCCCGTGAAATATTCAGACTGCAGGGCTTAGTGTGCGGCGTTTGGCTGTTTGGATTCCTTGTGCCAAAGATCAGAGTCTTAGTCTGAAAATGACATATCGGAAATCGAAATGGCTGAGCTCGACCCAGATTATTTCAGTGATATATCTGTAATATCAAGGATAACACTCTGGATGTATATCAAACCTGCGCATTCATTTCATTTCATTTCATTTATCACACGGGAAAGATTAAAAAGTAACATTTTAAACGGGCCTGACAGGTTTCCAGCAGGTTCCTGTTCTGGCAAACAAATACAAATGGCGGAAAACAACAGCACAAGCGGTGCAGACTGACCTATGACACTAAATAAACCACCAGTGAGTACAGGTGTAACGGTTTGCGTGCCTTTTGGAAACACATGATGGAGGGTATTTTTCTTATGTGATTCGTCATGAGACTAATTGTTTTTTTCATGTCGCCACTAGAAGGGATGGGACATTTTAAACAAATGCACGCAGGCCCCGTTTACACGGTGGGAAAACGCAGACATTTCCCTGCGCTTTGGCCCGTCTTCAACACGAAAACGCCGTTGTTATCCCAGAAAAAGATCATGTCGAAAAACTCCGGCCAAAGTGGAGATTTCTGAAAACGCCGGTCATGTGTTGCCTTGTCAACTGGGAGAAACGGGGTTTTAGGTTCTCAGACGCCACATTATGTGCCAGAAAATGCTTACGTCATGTGAGCGCCCCGTGTTGAGAGTTTGTTTGAACATGGATGCTGTTAAGGTGGTGCTCATTTTTACTTTTGCGCAAACGCTTTTGGCCTGTTTGCATTTGCAAACACAACTGCTGGACTACGTCTGTTGTTTTGAAAGGAGCAGGCAGTCGCTCGTGCTGTTCGTCGTTGTCGATTTTAAGGAATTCTGATTGGCTTTCGTGGCTTTATCCTGCTCCCTACGCTGCCGCCCAACAGGTTTGGCACAGTTATGATGGCGCTCGACGGCGTATTTATGCGGTTCGATGGAAACGAAAAACTTTTTTGAAAAGATGGTTGTGTGCACGATGTTATTTTTGAAAACGGAGGGGGGGGGGGGGAATATTCGTTTCTCTAAATACTAGGTGTAAATGTGGCCATAATCTATCATATGGTGGGATTTTGTAACATCGCGAGATTTACTGCTGTTACAACGTAATACAAGCTATGCGAGAGGTGTAAAAGACGTCAGTGGACGTCTGTTCACAACCTCTTAAAAACTACTTGGTACTGGGTATATATTGAACTACACGTAGCTAAAAGTCAAAGCAACAATTATACATGCAACCCCAGGGAACTGCAGACGTACAAGCGTGTCTGAATGCATTTCTATGAGATGTTCTGTGTTACATAGTTTTATGCCGTCCTACCGCGACTACTTTTGGCCAGGGACACGACGGACCAATGTTTGCTGGGAAGCATTATCAGCTAAATAAAGAATCAAAAGTAAAAGTAGCGCACTGATTATGCAGAAAATACCACCTGGTTGTGATATAGCCTATTATATAACTTCCTTAGCCAGTTAGCAATGCGCGAACGCGATGAATGGAAACAGTGTGACGCGTCGACGCATTTCACGCACGTCGACCTAATCGATGAGGTCGACGCGTCGTTGCAGCACTAGTGCGCTCCCCTTGTCGTCTTGCCTGTTAGTGTAAGTGTTCTAGCGTTAAGTGTAATTGGATCTAGTTTCTGGATATTTGACCCTGTCTTTGCCTTGCATTTTGGATACCTTTGCTGTGACTAATCAGAGACACCACACCTGCTCTACCTCCAAAGGGCTCCAAAGCGGCCAAGAAGAGAAACCCCTTAAGAAGAGAAACTGTTTCAATTACTTTCTTTCTTTAGTCCTAGAATGGCTTTTCATTTCCAGATCTTTAGCGGGGCCCTGCGTTATTACCTGAACTCGAGGCCTTGTGGATCTGACTCCACAGGAGAGGAGCTTGATAGCTGAAGGCTCTGGCTCCCGTTCTGCTTTTGGTGACTCCAGGAACCACAAGTGGCCCCACATTCTGAGAGCGCAGTGTTCTGGTGGGGTAATAAGGTACTACGAGCTCTGTAAGATACGATGGTGCCTGGCCATTAAGAGCTTTGTAGGTGAGGAGGAGGATTTTAAATCCTATTCAGGATTTCAGAGGCAGCCACTACATCATGTTTACATCTACCGCTGTGACTCACTTAAACCTCCACACGGCTTTTCATCAGACATTTTTTGGATTCCTCGCTGTTTGCAACTATGACATACTTATTTGTGCTGGCTTGCTTTTGAATAAAGTTAATGAATTTGAATTGTCCCCAAAATTGGCTCCTAGAAAATGTGTTTGTATACAACTCATTTGTTTTACCATATACATTTTGTGAAAAGCATAATTGTGGCATGGATCATGTTTTGTTCTCCGTGTACAGAACACTACCTTTTCGCAAACCCTTCATACGTCTCATTTGTAAAGAGGACTTTCTACAACCTTAAAGCGTGAAAGACCATTCCAAAAAATGTAGAGGATTCCTCTTAGTCATCTGACTGCACCGAATCAAGCTTTTGTTGTGTGTGTGTTTCTAGATAGGCTATATCTAGAAATGAAATGCTGTACACACTCTTGTGGTCATTTGTAACTTCAGTATTTTGAGTATGTAATCATTCAATTTGTCAGTGGTAATAGACACTTCCGCTTGATTTTGACTGGAGGATGTCTCAGAATTACCATTCGAGTGATTTTAAATTATTTGTGATCTGCATTTTTAAGGAAAAAGATCAATCCGAGTAAAATCGTGTTATACACAGCTTTTAATTATTTAAAACTTTTTCATAAACAGCATAGTAGTCAGTGACTTTGCTTGATCCAGCAAGGTTTATTTATTTGAATAACGTTTTGGGTCTCTGGCCTTATTTAGACTTGGCTCGCCGCGCTGTAGGCGGTAAACGTGCCTCTGCCTGCGCCTCCTGCTTCCAGGTCCTACGAGAAGACCGGCCAACAAGCCCACCAATGAGAGCTCAGGTTTTCACAAACAAGCACGGCGATTGGGTAGAGCTGCCGGAAGGCGGGATCTTTCAACACAAGTCATGGTGGAAGCTCCGACCTGCGTTTGTCAACGCGTCGAAGACGGGCCAAAGAATACGGAAATCACAAGGAGTCCGCCTTCAAAATAAAAGCACACGATTGATCAAGATTACGCATTCAGATAACACGTGTATAATGTAGTAAGTGTTGTCCACGCAGATGTATTTCTGATTTCCATATTGGCATCTGCATTACGCATAAAACGAGTTAAACTTGGGTTCTGATGAGTTTATATTTTAATAAAAAAGTATTTTGAAAATACTAACCGGATAATCTGCGTGTTATTTTGCGACGCTTTCCGTTACCGCTAACCGAACTTTCCGACGGGCGCTCGGCGAGATACAATGCGAATTTCGGCGAAACTATGGCGTCGAAACCCGTGAAAACGTGCGTCACCTCTGTTTTTAATCGGCTGTCGTTTGGCCGCGGCTTTCTGGTTCTTATTCGGTGCGGTCAGAGTCCCGCACAATGCTAGCCAGTTAGCCCGGAGTTATTGCTAACTGGCTAAGGAAGTTAGCCAGTTGGCTAGCAAGCCGCGTCAGCCTGCCGGAGTCTGATCTTGTTTCGCGCATTTCAAGCCTGTTCACCAGCCTCCGTGACCGTTGAGCCGGCACCTAAACGAAAACGTTAGATTGTAGCTCCATCAATGTCAAATATAGAAGACAGAAACTTCCGCAATCCGCTTTCAACATGAGGAGCCAGCCGTGTTTCTGCTGAGCGGCTGGTTTTGTGCAAACGCTGCTCTTTTGTTTTGACAAAGAAGAAGCACCTGGGTTTCTGTCTCTCTCTCTCTCTCTCTCTCACGTCTGGTGGTGGGGCAGTTTCTTTGGCCATGGCTCCACACAAGCAGAGCACCACGGGTGGTGGGTCCCACCCGGTGGGATTTGGCTCTGGAGGAAAAGCCAACGGGTTCTGCCAGTCCTCCTCCGCGCTGGCTGCAGCCAAGAAGCCCAACATGCAGCTCGTTCAAGCCGACCACGAGTTGTTCCTGCAGGCCTTCGAGAGTGAGTCGCTGCTGTCATCGAGTGTATTTAAAGATATCAGTGTCGGGGTCTCACGTCAGGTCACAGGGAGCTTTACACTGGCCATGTGGGCTGTGCACAGCTGGGTAGATCATGTCCCTGTTGGTACTGTTAGCACTTTGATTGTGGCCAGTGTCCATTGGCTGTTAATTAACAGTGTTGCAGCGCTGTCACACTTGTCCTATAGCTTGCTGCAGGCAGATAATGTAATCATGTCTAATCGTATCTGTTGCTGCCCTTTAGCCACGTGTCTAACAGGCTCCCAAACGTTGCTGCAACGCAGTTTGTTTTCGTGTAATCCATCAAATTCAATGTTAATCAGTTGTACGGTTTGTAAACTGTCAAAAGTAGATGAAGACGAAGTTGCCTGAACACAACGTGATGCCCTCAGGTATCCTATATTGTCTGAACAACAGTCAAAAATTAAATACGAAGCAGAGAAGAGCAGGCAGATCCTCCTTAAGAGGCAAATGTTTGGTGTTTTTACTTCATGAAGGGCTTGGATGGTGAATTAGTCAACATACTTTCCATTCATGCAATGAATGATTGTTCCAGCACTAAGTGTACTTTGCGCTTTTTGTTTGGCTCGACGCCTGTTTGAGATTCCCGACTGTTCATTTTAAATGATGGGTAATGTGCTGACGATGTGGCCATTTCTTTGCAGAACCTACCCAAATCTACAGGTTCCTCCGCACCAGGAACCTGATCGCTGTGAGTGTTGCCCTTTCCTTGGAAATAGTCACCTGATTACGTTGACCGATTGAAATACGAGGACATGTTTTTGTGCCTGTTGACGTAGACTTGTAACCCTTCATCTCACCCTGTTACATTTCAGCCTATATTCTTGCACAGGACACTCACCTATATGTCCCACAGAAACTCAAGGAATAACGTCAAAAGGTAAGGAAGCTGAACAAAAACAGCTCACTGAGGCTGTCGATGTGCTGTTTCTGTGTCCGTTCATGATGGTTTTCTAGGACGTCACAGGTTGTTGTGATGCAAACAAGTCGAATCTGTTTTGTCCAGGAGCGCGTTCTTAGAAAACCTTTTTAGGCTTAGGTCAGTTGTGTTTCTTACTTGTCTCGTTTGATGGGTTTGCTCCTCCCTGTTTTCAGGTTTCATAGCTGTATGTTGGACTGAAAGCGGGCGCTGCATAGTTTGTCTCTTAGAGAGCAGGTCGAGTTGTTATCTGGAGCGGAGGTTAACGGACGTGCCGGCCGCCGTAGGTGGGGGTGGGGTGGGGTTGCTGACTGGAGGTTTTCGGTTGGGCTGCTTTGCATACAGGCGCTGCACGAGATCCACGCGGGGCCGCTGGTGGTTCAGCGTGCACCGAGGGGCTGTGTTGAAGTGCAGAGAGCCATGTCTGGTGTTAACACATGGGTGCAATGCCGCAGGGCTGCAGGTTATGCGTTTAATTCCGTATTTAAAATCCCCCTCTTCTGCATATTTGTGTTTTTTATCAAAACCCCGGCAACAATAACCGATTTTTATCAGCTTCTATTCCACTAAGTTGAATACTGGGTGATATAAGTTGTTCATTAGCAACCAAACAGCATCTAGTTCTTGTTGATAAATGTATGTGTCCGTTTAATGCAGTTTAACAGGCAGTGTTCTTGTACGGCTGCTTGTGTTGTGACTTTTGTAGAAATGTGTATTGTTAGAAAAGCACGGCGTTGAAATAGTGTCGTCTTGGAGTTGGTACCAAAGCTGTCACACTGACACTGGTGTGGAAAGATTTCCAGTGATGTCGCCAATAAATCGCCGACAGTGGTTTGCCGGCGGGTAACCTCCCGCCATGAACGCGAGCCGGCAGCTGTCGGGGTTTTTTTTGTCGTTGCAGTTTTATGTCGTTGAAAAACGTTTCTGTGCAAAAGAGAAGAAGAGCGCGACCCTTACAGTGTCTCTATGCACATGTAAGAGTTCCTGTTGTTTTTACAGGGCAAGCGTTCATGTGATAGTTTAAAGGTCAGATTAACAAGTTTAATGAAACAAAATCTCTTTCAACATTCATTACTCATTTACTGTTTCCTTTATTATTATTATTATTATTATTAATTTTAATTTTTTTTACATTTTACCGCCAATAAAACTTTTTAAAAAAGAGCAAAAGATATTTTTGGGAGGTATTTTTATAAATGTACTTCTTCATACTCGATATCTGTCTGAAACACCATCAGCCAGTCTCTGTTAGGATCATCAGTCCTTATTTGGACATGCACTCAGCAGACTGGTACTTCCTTTCCCTTTCTGGCTTACTGTAAACTTTGGTTAGGGACTAAAAAGCCCCTTGAGGCAAACTTGTGATATTGGGCTATAGAGTTAAATTGACTTGACATAGAAATGTCCACCTTTTAGAGGGGTGCTATTCCTGATTTGAGGTGGAGGCAGTGAACCCGGCGCCGTGTCTCCTGCAGCTCGGCCCAGTTTCACTTTCTGCTGCACTCGTGCGTGCTTCAGTCACATGAAACGCTGCTTGTGATCTGAGATGAGTGAGCTGCACTCAGGGCCACTGCACCGTTGTCAACCGTTCCCAAAGCATGGACGCATGAAAGACGTGAACCGAGGAAACAGAAAGGCAGCGGGTTAAATACGTTGGATTAAAGGCCGTTAATGTTCTTTGCTTATTTTGGCCAGAGACTAAAACTCAAACGAGTTTAGGTGTTTCACGTTTCATGCAAATGTGGAAATGTTCGGTCTCTTTTAAGGCTCTGTGACCTAAATCGGCTCGTTGCAATCAAAATGTCTGAGCAATACACCGTTTCTCTCTTGTGTCGCCTTTTTGAAAGTGCTTTTTTTTCCCCCAAATTGGGTCCATAGCCTTTCCTACCTGTGCTGGATCTCATGGCGTCTCGATGCAACCGTAAGCCGATGAACTAACTAACTAACTACCGGCAGCATGTCCAGTAGCAATCGTCTTCTCCTGGAGAACGCTAAAGTAGCGGCTTTCGCCTTATAAAGTAATGTCCCAGGAACGAGAGCTCGTACGTATTTGCTAGTCGATGCAGTGCGTTGCTGGTTGTTCTTTTAATTCAAAATGAATGAAAATAAGGAGGCTGCGCCTTTTTGATTCAGGGCTAACGCGTCTGTCTGAGCACAGCCTAAAAATGTAAAGGTGGTGTCTCGCAATCTGCAAGGCTTTGCACGGCCTCACGCAGCCTGTTTTTCAGTTACTTTGGCTCATTGGCCAGAACTGGGGATTATATGAGGCCAGCAAATTGTCCTAATGGGTGCGCTCCAAAACCCCCACCGACACACTGCCGACTTGAGCCATGCTTTCCGTTTTATAATATGCGTGGCACACAAAGCGGCACCTCGCACCTATGCAGACTTAAACTGACGTGTAAACAAACTGTCTCATCTACCGACCGCATCTCAAACAAACAGAGCAATAAAGCCAGATCTCACGTGGCTCGTCACGGTTGAAGCCAAATGGAAACTGTTCTGCACCGTCTCTGCCAACACTTGAAAGCTGTTGGGGGGGGCGGCACGTCGTACCTGCTGCCTCGTGTGCTTCTTGCACAACAGGTTTCTTGGCCCGTGCCGCTTTGTGGAGCTGGCTTCGGTCACTCCAGTCTGACGATAATAGTCGGATATTCAGCAGCGCCTGCCGTCGATGTATTCTCGTGGAAAACGTCAAAAATGCCGTTAAAATGGTAAAGAGCTGATGTAGAATCACCTGCAGAAACAGGTTCAGACTGCTGAAGGTTGTATGTGCAGGACTTATATATATATACATATATGTGTGTGTCAGGAAACTAAATGCATCACCACAGTACTACAGCTCATTGCCTTTTACTTTTTAAAGATTTGTTTGTTTTATGCATTTTATTCAAACAAGATTATACAAGTTTCAAGCTGCACAGTGTGGTCTATACCATTCCTATCTGCATTAGTGCAGCGTGACCAGGATTAGCATACAGGTGGCCTGTTTGGGCCATCCGAAGCACAGTTTTAGCAGATGATGTTAGTCAGTGAGTTTATCCAGAAGAAAACGGGTTTGGCTCTGAGCTATCGCTGGATAGAAGTTCCCCAATCGGTTGCTCTGCCTGTAGGTCAGTGTTGGGTGGTGTTGCCACTAACCCCTGCGGTTTTGTCTGCATGTACAGGAAAAGCTCCAAGGTTGACAATCTGCTGTTCAAAGTGGAAAAGATGAGAGGCGAACAGGAGACTCACAGGTAAATACTCAGGCCGCAGAGACTGAATGGGTCCTGTTTGTCTGTGCTGCTGTTATTTATTTTAACAGGGGGGAAACCCTGACTGTGTGTAATATTCTTACATTTCCTTTGCCATTCAAATTGAACACATCAAATGTAAGATACTGAATATCATCCCTTGAAAAATCTATAAAATTAGCTGCTTTACACGTATTGATATTGCCTGTATTAGGGCTGGGTAATATGGATAATCTCTCAATATGTACTTATCATATCTGATTTTTATCATCAGAGTAATTGGCCTAAAAGCATTCCACCATGAGAGGCAAAATATTTCCTCAGCCTTCGTTTTTCTGTCAGTTAGCAGAAGCGCTGACACAGAGCTTAAAGTTAGGTATTAAATAAAGACTTTATGGGTATGTTTTCCGAGGTGTTGCCACATCGCTATCAGCCGCAGCGTGTTTACATTCTTTCCCCCCACCTCCTCCATATCTCCGCTATTTTGACCTGGACGAAAGCATGACAGTGAGAGGCTGCGTCAGGGGAGCACATGCCTTTCAGCAGGGGCGTGTTGGTTTCGGCCAGTTCCCCATATTCCGCTCACTGCTGCAGTCGGCGAACGGCAAGAGCTTTTAAAATCGTGCGGCTCCAATGAAGACGCGGTGTAAATTAGCTCGCTGTCCATGTACGTGAATACACCAGTTTCTGATCCCACCAATGCAGCATCCTGACGTAAACCTCTACTCAGGACACGCCTCCTGTTTGGAGTATTATTGGCCTTCACATCTGGTGGCCTTTTGATCAAATAAAACATCACCGGTTTTTAAGTTCTTCTCTTTTGTTTTTCCCCCTCCCCCACAGCTTGGCCTCTAACCTGCAGCTCACCTTTACTGGCTTCTTTCACAAAGCTGGTAAGTTAGTCATTCTCTGCAGCCGTCCTTTGCTTTTTTTTGTTGTTTGTTTTTGAATTTTTTTTGCTGTTTTAGATAGTCTTTCCACTGATTCAGGAAGTCTGTTGTCCTGCTTTGTGTTGTGGTGTTCTCAGGGAAGCCGTCTCAGGACAGTGAGAATGAGCAGAACTCTGTATCTCTGGAGGTGCTGCTGGTCAAAGTCTGTCACAAGAAGAGGAAGGTGTGTGTGATGATCATGTGCTATTTCACCGCTGCCGCTGTCAACTAGCGACCGATACCGGTTTTTAGAGGGGAAACGTTCACCGATTAACGACACGGCGGCCGATTATATTACATTTTGTGACCTGGAATGAAAATAGACCCTTTCTATGTGGATTGTGCGCCGATATGCCAATGCAAAGGCACCCAGAAGGCTGCTTTTCTTAAACAAATAATATTATTTAAGAATATTTCAGTTAAATGTTCTTAAATAATTTAACATGTCCGTTGTTAACCAATTCTAGAAATGAACGCTGAGAAAATAAAGTAAAATAAATCTAAATAAACGTCAGCACTGTTCAGTGTCAGACGTAGCAGAAAATGCAATGAGAGTACTCTAGTAAAGTACAAGTACCTCTATATTGTAGTAAATGTACTGAGTTACAGTCCACCGCTGCTCTCTACTAAACCACATGTTCTCCATCCGGCTGTGAGATTATTTCAATGGACTGAGCTCCGATCAGATGCTTTTTCCTCGCTCATCCAAACACGTCCTCTGTAGCAGTGTTTGGCTGTCGGTCACTAACGTTAGCTCGTGGTTCGCTGCTGCAGAGTCGGGAGATAAGCGGCGCCTCTGCTGTAAACGTGCAACGTGTTCGGCACCTGACGTTATTTAGTTACTTTCCAGCATCGCAACAAGGTAGCGTGAAGCCAACACTCAACAGACTCAAACCGCCGCCGTCTGCTGAGCTGCAGCATGATGAGGAGACGCTCTGATGCTCACCTTTCAGTCTGCTAGCGACCGACAAACCGCAGCTGGCGAGCTGGCGACCTCGCACAGCAAACAGTGGAGATGAGCCCGAGTGGCGTGGCGGGGGGTCGGGCTCATATTAGTGTCACATTGAAATGGGGGAAGTGACGGGTTCACTGTGAATTAACTGGATTTCACAAACTGGTTAGTTTACCGCTTTGACTCCACAACGTCCGCTCAGCTGTGCACACGGCACTCTCCCACATGTGCTGTGCGGAGAGGATTGTAGCCATAGCGACGGCCCGCATGCACTGCCTAGTGCTGAAAGCAGTTTAAGTTAGCTGCCCTATGTTCCAAAGTGCAAATGTCACTTTTTGTTTGTAATGTGTCTGTTCAGAAGGTGCTTCCTGTTGGTGGGTGTCATTGTTTTAGCTGGTTTATGGTTTTGGCTGTTTTTATTGGTGTAATGGCAGTTCTTGAGAGCTGCTTTTTTTTTCTCTGTCACGTTTACACTGCTCGCCACGGTAGTGACAGCACACTGGATGAACTAATATATTAACATATGCTTTCTTTCCGCCCAACATGCTGAATATACTGACCGACAAGTCGATCGGCCTCTTATGTGGACATTTTTGTTGACTTTTGTCTTTTAAGGAGGGGCATCTCTTGGTTTTTCTGCACTACTTGCCACCTGTAAAAAAAAAAAAAAAATCTGAAGTCTTTTGCCTTCTGTCCAGGATGTGAGCTGTCCGGTGAAGCAGGTCCCTACAGGGAAGAAGCAGGTTCCTCTGAACCCAGACACGGGCGCTGGAGTCCAGGCCAAGCCGGGCACCTTCGCCACCCTGCTGGTCCCCAGCAGCGAGTTCGAACCCAGCAACTCTCACATGGTCAAGTCGTACTCGCTACTCTTCAGAGTATCGAGGCCCGGGTACCCCCGAGCGCAGATCAACGGCCTGGCCAACGGAGAGAGTCACCACACCAGAGGTGAGCAGAGACTCCAAAAAAAACAAAGCCCTGGCTGCCGAACACACAGGCGCCTTTAGGTGTCTGCTCATGTTTTTGAACGCATCGATCCGGTTTGTTTCACCACGGGTCTTATTTTTGTAGTTCTGGCCATCATTTCCATCGCTTAGGTCTCCCTTTAGAGGAGTCGCACTGTCGGACCAGATAGGTTTCAGACAAACCTCCAGCTTACCCAAACACCCGTTCGGGTGGTTTGGTAGCCGCTTCCATTTTCCATCCACTTCCAAGTTGGCAAAACACCCAGCTCTGTCTGATCAAGTGTCTCCTTGCATTTTCTTATTAGGAAAGAAAAATGTAAACAGTTGAATGTCTGTCCATCCTGGAAGAGGAAGCCCTTCCTGAGGTTTCTGCCTGTTTTTTTTTTTTTTCTTTATGCAAACTGAGGGCCTGAGGATAGCTGGTGTTGTAGCTGTAGCTGGACTTTTAGGCAAATTTGGCCGCAATCAATTAACCGTCAATTCAGTAATGATTCAAATGAAACTTTAAGCTCTTGTCCAGCTAATGTCTCCCTGATGTTCTGTGTCTGTAATCGCCAGATTGTTTGCGAGGGACAGGAAACATCGTTTTGCGACACCAACTCTACGGCCCTGTTTTTAGTCCGGGAAGACCAACCGAGGGGCGACTTTTCTGTAGAGAAACGATCTAGCCACATCAATGTCATAAGAGTCTCCTAGTTAAACTCTCATGAATATCATCAGTATTTTAAGCTTTAAGCTCAGAAATGAACCCGGTGCGCGCAGTGTTTTTATTACTGATATTTATTGTTTCTCGGTAACATGAAAGTCAGCACACTGATGCTTCGACGCATCGAGCAAACACTGAGCAGCTTTTTCACGCCAGTTCTAAGCTTCGTCCTAGAAAGGGTGTACATGTCATTATGTGTGTGTTTCAGAGTTTACAGAGGATGTGGCAAACAGGAAGAGGAGGAGCTCCTCTCTCAGGGAGGAGGGAGAAACCACATTTGTGGCTCAGATGACAGTCTTTGATAAAAACAGGTGAAACTCGCGCAAGCTTCTGACACACGGCAACGCGTCTGGTTACAATCTCCGTGCTGCAGAGTGGAAACGTGAGGAAAACCGTTGTTCTTGTGGTTGTGCGCAGGCGCCTGCAGCTGTTAGACGGGGAGTATGAGGTGTCCATGCAAGCGATGGAGGAGTGTCCTGTCAATAACAAGAGGGCAACCTGGGAGACCATCCTGGACGGAAAGGTGTGTGTGTGTGTGTTAGAGGGGATCTTGGAAAGCAGTAAGTATAAATGTAAGGTGTTCGCACCAAAACAAAAAGGCGAAGTTGAACCCTCGCTTCTTGCACACCGGAGACGACGCGGACTAAAAACAAAAAAGCTTCCAGAGGAGTGTTTGTTTCTCCTGAAATGAAGCTGTCCCAAGTGAGCATTAAATTGATGAAATCTGTGTCCTTTTGAAAATGACCTTTTACAGGATGGTTTCTTATTTAGTGAATGGTCCGAGTCCTCACCACAGGCAGAGGTGAGCCCTAACGACAAAGGCCATCAGGTGAAGGTGAATGTCCAGCAACAGGAAAGAGTCTTCTTTTCACGCACGCAGCAAAGCCTTAGCAGCACTGCAAAACAAATAAACGCACTGCAAGTCGGGGAAACTCGCGACCCCCCCCCCCCGTCACCTCCGCAGGATTTCTTTTAAGGGAGCACGATAAGCAAAACATAACCACCTCTAACAGTGATCTTTATTCATGGAGTTACAAATGGCTTCACACGGAGCAGCAGGTTAAATTCAACACGTTCTTCAACACGTGTTCGGGTTCTGGTGTCTTAGTAGTCAGTGCCTTAGTAGTGAGTGAAATGATCTCCTCTCTGTCCGTAGCGTTTGCCTCTCTGTCCGTAGCGTTTGCCTCCCTTCAGGGTCCCACCTTGCAGTTCACGCTGCGCTGGACCAGCGGCGACTCCGATCGCTCCACTGCGCCCGTGGCTCCACTCCCCTGGCCACCCGCAACCCGCAACCAACCAGGACGCCAGACCCAGCACCCTGAGGGCCACGCACACACTGGGTGAGCACTATAGCAAGCACTCTGTTTCGGTGCGTATGCAGTTAGTCAGTCAGCGGCGAGCCTGTTGCTTTATTAACAGGGGTGTGTTTCTGCTCTGTGCTGCAGCTGTTAAAGAATCCATAAATGCTGCCGTGCAAACCCGAAGAGAACAAATCCCAGCCGATCCCCGACAGAAGCTACGCATCTTCTACCAGGTCAGTCTCACCTGATGCCGTATCTGCGCGGGTCTTTATCGGCACGATCCAACACAAAACAGAGGTCCGAACATTCAGGCTCCTGAAATGGAGACAACGTCGATATCATGGAGTTAGCAACGCACACTTCTCCCCCCCCCCCCCCCCCCCCCCCCCCCCACCCCGGCCCTCCGTCCC
>CM022470.1:1804372-1820450 GCA_011952105.1 Coreoperca whiteheadi | reverse complement strand
AAAAAAACAAGAAATCGCCTAACGTAAACTGGCCCGGGCCCCCCCCCCCCCCCCCCTCCAAAATAATTAAAAAAAACATTATCGTGTGACCACTGCGAACTAGACCCCAATACATCACAGATTCTGTTAAAAAAACAACAACAGGTGATCAGTGTACATGATGTGACCTTTTATTGAACAGAACGTGAAGGACGACAGCAGCGGGAGCAGATGCGGCGGTTTGACCAGCAGGGCGTCGCTGTTAAACGCACGACACGGCCGCGTCGTCTACACCGGCGTCCGGAAATCTGTACCATCAACCGGACCCGTTCGGGGCTCCACTGTCCTCCCAACGCCGACAAACACTGACCTCAGATCAGCTGGAAAAACAAGGAAAAAAAAAAAAGTCTCCCGGAGAACAGAGCTGAAGAAGGGGGCGTTTGGCTTGGCTGAGCCCAGAAGAAGCTTCTGCAATGGCTCTTTAATTGAAGTCAGTGAGCGTGAACGTGTCCCGGGACAACCTTCCTACGTCATCAACAACAGTCCACTGTCCACGTGTGCAGCACAAACACAGCTAATATTTATTCTCATTTCGAATTTGCTTAACAGAAAAACTTAACAGAATGTTGTAAAATAAAAAACACAACACCACAGAAAAGACAGAAGGAGCAACGTCAAGAATACAGGACTTCCTTCAGCGTTGAATTCTTGATGACGCGGCTCTTACCCAGACCTTTTTCGTAAGAGACAAATACGCTTGGCCGCAGTGGATTCCAACACCTTTTTTAAAAAAAAACAACTTTTGCTAATGTTGCCGCAGCGTAGAAGCATCATCGTGGTCGTTGACAACAAAAGGCCTCCGCTCCACCAGAACGGTAGCTGCGTCATGTGGGGATGTACGCTTATCTTTGCTTTGCTGCTGAGAGGCGACTGACACCAATCCCCTGTCTGTGTTTTAACCACGCAGCTGGAGGCCGGAGGCGATTAGCGTAGCTTAGCATGAAGCCCGGAGAGCGAACGCCCACCCCGACGAACGCTGAAGCTCACCGATCAACCCTTTTGCATCTCGCTTTGTCTCAAAAAAAAAAGGAATGTAAAAAATAAAACCGATAATTTGCGGTTTCCACGCGGAGTTCGCGTGCTTGGTGGCGACTGTCGGCCGGGCGCGGCGACGTCCCAACACGTCACGCCGTTCCTTTTAAAACAAGGTGCCTCTGTCGTGAGACACAAGTGATGTTTTCTGCTGTTCTCTTGATGGAAACAGACGCCGATTTCTGTTTTGCTAACGAGAGCTTAAAAAACGACTAGTTAACACAGAGTTTAATGATCGTGAGAACATTTTCAAGTAAAAAAAAAAAGAAAAAAAAAGCCAAACGTCCTCCTCCTCAGATTTGTTTGCCACTGGCGCATCGTTGTGTTTTTGCCTGCTTAATGGACAAAACGAGACATTTGAAGGCGTCCCCCTGGAACGTTTCCGACGTTTTAGAGGAGTAATTGGTTATTTAGATTTAGCAAGGATGAAAAGAACCATTTATTGCAGCGCTAAACTGCAACTTTCTGAAAAGTGCTCATAAAATTAGCTCAACGGCCGGACGGCTCGTATCAACAGCAGCCGCGTGCAGCAACCAGTCAGACTGTGTAAACTGGACGGGATGAGGCCGATTTAGTTCCTCACAGGTTTATTAACAACCGTCACGCAGCCGACGAAACACGCGCACCCTCGCACGAACGCGGCAGCTTTTGTAAATACTGTTAGGATTGTCGATGCAAAGAGAAGAAGTCGTTCAAAGTAACGGCATCACTTTCTTCCGCCCGGGCTACAAGCAGCACGCGAAGCTTCTTCCAGCGTTCTCAGGTCCAAACCCGCAGAAGTTCCTGCGGTTTTCAGCCTCCGCTGTGATTCGCTACCATCAAACGCCCCTCCCCCAACATCTCTCAAACGTCTGATTGGCTCAGAGCTCAGGCGAGTCACAACCCTGTAAGCAAGCTAAACCAACTAAAGCACGAAGCGATGAATACAATAATACTACCAGGAGAAATACGAGAAATAAAAAAAAAAAAAAAACCCACTGGCTTCCATTGAGCCTTGTGTTTTTGGCGAACTGTCCCTTTAAACCTCCGATGAGCACGTTTAGGGGGCAAACAAAGAGGACGTGTGACTTTCACAGTGATGGGTTTTTGTTCAGATGAAGCAATAACAGCAGGTTTAGCAGATTAAACCTTTTAAAAAAAGAAAAGAAAAAAAGGGCAGATCGTAACGTGTCCGTCTTTGCTTCCCTGCAGCTCCACAAAAACAAAACAAGATACAAACGTATCTATCATCTCGCGGCCTTCCTAGGAACTAGTGTGCGTCCTGCCAGGCTGTGTGCTACGGCTAAATTAAGCCCCCCCCCCCCCCAGCGAGGGAGACGCCAAATAATAATTATAAAAAACAGCTGTAAACAATGGCCAACGTTGTACGAAGGCCCGAGGATCCAACTGACACCATAGAAAGAAGGCCTAGAAGCTCCCCGAAGGAGGAGGAGTTTCTGTTGGTTCACATGTCCAGTGGAGGAGATACAGACCGACGGGGGGGGGGGTCAGGATCAATCGCATTTCCTCCCAGAGACGCTCCAAGAAATCAGGTCACGGAGAAAGGAAATGGCTTTAAAGGGCCGTCCAGGTTTCATCCCTCTCTGAAGGCGGTCGTCAGGCACACGTTGAAGGCGACGGGAAACCCCAGTACCACGTGGCAGAGAAATCGGGTTTCTCCAACCGCCTTCCCCCGATTACAGAAACCAGATGCGGCGAATTCAGATTGCTCGCTGTAAGTGCGTGTAAACACGCTGAATCAGCGCCTCTCAGAGAAACAAGCTGCGGATTTTGACTCAGTGAGCGGAAGTAAAACTGAAAAATGCAGCGGATCGGTGTTATTTTTAAACAAAAACATTCCCTATGGCGCTCCGTGAACCCCCCCCCCCAGAGATGAACCCTGAGGGCGTTAGAGGTCGCGGAGGCTTTGCGAGAACGGCCACCGCCGCTGTGTCGCGGTGATCTGGTGAAGCCGCGTCAGCTGTTTCCCAGGACGTGCGTCCCCCTTTCCCGAGGAATTCTCCACGTCTGGAAAGCCCCATGACAGAATTCCCGGTTGCGCAGGGAACCCCTGGCCAGTGAATATCGTGTGCAGCTGCTAATGTGGAAAATCTGGTAGCTAACTCTGGGGAGAAATGACTGATTTTTCCTACCTACCCCCCCCAGAAAGTGGCTCGGGTTGTGAGAGGAAGAAACAAACAGAAGGGAAAAGTTTAAAAGTCGAGATAACGGAGCTCCTAAACTCCAGCAGATTGAAGGATCCGTTTTTTTTTTTTTTTATGAAAATATAAAACTCGGGGCTCTTAAAACACGAGCACCTTCCAGCCCGAGTGGACGAAGGAGCAGCCAAAGAAGAGGCAGTCCACGGCCTGGTCCACCAGCCAATCAAACACCACCTCCCGATTCCCCGAGCCGATGGTCACCCTCAGCTTGAAGTTGCCCCCCTCGCTCAGGTTATTGTTGCTGATGGGGAACAGGTTCACCACTTCCATGTCAAAGGTCACAGCGGAGCCCACGGCGATGGCGGGCAGCTGGTTGGTCATCTCTTTGCCGTTGACAAACACCGCACCTGAACATCGACACACAGCCGTTACGTCACACATTTTACCGGCCTTCTGTAGCGTTTACAGCGAAGCTCGGCGTGGGACGCCCTCGAGCTTACTTTAGTTACCTCGATTTTTAGGCCGCATTCTCTCGAGGTGGCACCTGTTTCCCCAGAGACGTTTGTTTCGGTTGCTGTTATTAAATATGACCATATTTATGGGTGATGCCGCCATCCTCACCTCGGTGGAAAACATCACTTTATATCCCTTTCTCCTTTTAGCTAAAACAGCGTCTCGGGCCCTTTAAAGTCTCTTAAAAAATCCACCACCGCACAAAGCGAACGTCGCTCTCCGCAGCCACGTTTTCATCGAACTTAATGTCAAACTCGCGTTCGGCCGGATTTTCACGAGGATTTGTTGACAACGACAAGTCGAAAGAACACCAAACAGCACAAATGACACCCCGCCCGCGTCGGCGTACCATTGGTGGAAATGCAGACGGCCTGGTCCCTCTGAAGCGACTCCGCCCCCACCTGGCTGTCCACGCACACGCCCAGACTGTCCCTCCGATCCACCTGACCTGCTGCAGAGATCCTACACACATTTAAAATACAAGACCACAAAAAGAAAACACTAGTCAGGTGAGTGTAAAATGTCCAAATCCTTCACGGATCAACAGAAGAGGCACAAACACGTCTATAATCTAAAGCTACACAAGTATTTAACGTTCCTTTAATTTGACAGTTGGAAGGCAGCATCTGGTCAGTGTTTCTTCCTGTGTGCGTGCATACTTGAAGGTCAGAGTCTGGCCACAGAAGTAGGTGGGTGCGTTGGAGTAGAGGACGGGGCAGCGGGTTTGGGACGAGTCATTGCGCAGGGCGATGTTTCTCCTGCTGCTCAGGATGTAGCCCTCGGTGCCCGGACACCACTCTGGAGGATGAGAGGACGGACACACACAAATGTAGCTTTAGTGTTATTTTTTTGCACAGTTTGACCTCCTGTGAATCAGTACGAACGCTGATAGTAAAGCTCTCTGGGTGTCGGACGGATCCCACACACACACACACACACACACACACACACACACACACACACACACATATATACAATATATTCTAGTTCTGCACCAACGAAAATTGCTCGTATGTGATGCTGATTGGGATTCTGCTTGGTGGGTGTGTGCTGACAGTGGGTCTGTATTTGCGTTGCTATTCTATACTGTAAAGGTTTAAGCGAGACATGTTGGCACATCTTGTCCCCAGTTTGTGGTTCTACTGTATTTAACTAAGGAGTGTATGTTCCTTGTGTGAGTGCGTTCAGTCTCCTCTGTCTCTCCTTTTTTCCCACCAAACTAGATGGGAGACTTGACGCAAACACTGGTCACAGAAGTGGCTGCGATGGGTCGATCCAGGGAGTAGCTGATCACTGGCGTGTGTTGCCTTTTTAGAAAACCTAACCTCTACATTCGTCAGTGTTTGATTCTTCTGTGTTCAAAACGTGCGCGCGTGTATGTGCGACAACAGCCCTCATTCCACCACGTTGGGCCGCCCCCCCCCCCCCAGGTCAGATAGGGCAGCGGCGTTGGTCTTCACCCACCATGCGGTGCGAGCGTGGTGTATCCCGTCTGTGGGATGCTCCAGGGGCTCCACTCGGTGCGACCCTCCCCGCGGGCGCAGACCCTGAACAGGTAATCCGTGTGAGGGTCGAGGTGGAGAACCAGGAACTCGCAGTCCCGCCCGACGTAGGCGTCCTCATACTGGCTCCCCCCGCTGCCAGAGCGCCGGTGCTGCAGCCGATAATCTGCTGCCGCGAAGTCCTCATCCACCTGATGCACGCACGCAATTAGAATTTACACTCGCATCAACGCGCTCTGTGTTTACGCCACTGCCCCCTTTGCTGACCTTACACCAGCGGACCAGGATGCTGCCCGGTCGCTCCTGCAGCTCGTCAATCTGGACGGGCGGGTGGGAGGAGACGGCGCCGTGGCGGGACACCCGGTCCTTCAGCAGACCCAGCAGGGAGTCGTCGAGCTGGGCTGAAACACACGGCACGTCCACCAGCGCCGGCACCTCTGGTAAGCTGGAAAACACGCAGAACCAGTTAGAAAAGAAGGGAACAACAGCACTCTGTTAATACAGAGTCGCAGTACGGGTGCCCTTTCCCGTCGTGGGATATGACTGCACACGGCAGGCGGTTTGTCTCGCTCCGTGGACGGAAACTGACCCGCCGTCACGGCGAGTGTTTCCGTCCTACCTGTCCAGCTGGATGTGCATGGCCTTCTTGGTGAAACTGCCCAGTTGGTCCTCCTTCTCCCCCAGACCACAACGCAGAGCTGCTTCCCCTGGAGAGACCGAGACAGAGGCTGTATTTAACGAAAATTGAGGGCGTGTCAGAGGTCGGGCTGCAACTAACGATGTCGATTAATCGATAACCGTTGAAAAGATGTCAGAAAAATTAGGAAAATTGCCAAGGTGACATCTGAAAACGTCTTGTTTTGCTCGACCAACTGTCCAAAAACAAGTGCTCCTTTGCTCCTTCCTGGTAAAAAAAGAGAGTTGTTTTGCAGATGGAGAATAACAGCGGACATGCAAACGTCGTATTTCAGGGGCCCACCCTCTCTCAGCAGCTCGTCGGCCTGGCCCACCCCGTGCTCAATGAGGCTCTGGCAGTCGTCTAGCGGTTTGACGCTGTCCGCCTCGATGGCGTCCACCTCGGCCAGCAGGGCGGCCAGCCGCTCTGTCAGCAACCGACCCGCTGCCGCCTGCAGCTCCACGAAGTGCCGCCGGAGGGCCTCGCGGGCCTGACCCGAGCTGCCGCGGACCTACGGGAGCACAGGCGAGAGGGAAATAAGGGGAAGGTGTCTTTGAAAAGCGCGTTGGCTGTTATAAAGTATATCGTCACGTTTATGCAGTTTCAAAAGTTTTTGCCCGGGACGACCGCGGCTGCTGCACGAGTCATTACTTCAGTACCGAAACACAATCAGCATCCATTCAATGGTGCTGACTACAATGTCATGCTGCTACTACTGGACAGATCACAATGACAGGACAGGTTTCCTGGCGGCCAGTAGCAGTTCTAACCCACAGCAGTAACTGCAAGGATAAAGGTGACACTCTGGATTTTATCACGGTCAACAAATCCTAAAATGTGTCAGTCCGCCTCCCAACACTGTCTGACGTCCTGCCTGTGGCTCACCGCTGCGAGCCCACTGGCCCCTACTGAAAACGCAAATCTTTAACGACACCTCACAAATATATATGCTTTTAAGAACGCCTCAAGCAGCTGCTCGCTGTAGTTTGTAGCCAACAAACAGGAGGACATAGTGCATATTTGTCGGGGACTATTTCCAGCGGCGGATGAATCCACGTGTGGCGCTGTAGTGAGTGTTTGGGGGCAGCAGGACGGTGTGTGTGTGTGTGGGACTGAGTCGGGATAAACTGCAGTGTGTGTGTGTGTGTGTGTTCGTGGTGATGGAGGAGCAGCAGCAGCGAGGTGTTTCTAACAGTTTCTGGGCGACAGCAGAGCTCTGAGGCCCAGAGGGAGGAGACGCACCAGGCTCACACTGTGCTACTGCTACCACATCACTAACCCTTACACCATGCTTCACTTCCTCTTTGCAGAACGCACTTTCACACACACACACACACACACACACACACACACACACACACACACAGGCCCAGGCATTTCACAATGAGCCTACAGACAGAGAGATGGCAGGAAACGGAAGGCTGATTGACAACTGCTGCACTCATAAAGCGGGGACAGTATGACTATGACAACGGAAAAACACACACTGAATTTTGTGTGTGTGTGTGTGTGTGTGTGTGTGTGTGGGTTGGGCAGACACAGGACGTTTTCCACTGGCGACATCGCATCACTTCCTGGCGACTATCGCTGCGACGCAGGCGGCCGGCGATCGGTGCATTTGGGCTTCGTGACATAACACTCTGAACTAAAAATTGTGACGGGGCGCCGTCAAACTATTTGGCAAACTTGGGGGGGGGGGGGTGAGGGGATGATCCGGCATCAGGTGGATGTTTGGATGACTCCTCTTCCAGGACAAGATGCTGCGGTGATAGTATTGTCTGAGTTTTCAAACACACACGCAATGAGAAAAAGAAAGCACAATGTGTGTGTGTGCAATGCTTCCTGGATTCCATTAGTCTGGTAGTGAGCCATCCCTGCTGTGGGAAAGCAGGGGGTTCTGGGAAAGAAACCCCACCACATACTCGATCTAAGATAATGTATGATGGAACAGCTGGGAATCTGGGACTGGGCGGAGGGAGTCACACAGACAGAGAAAAACTTATTGTGTGTGTGTGTGTGTGTGAGAGACTTTGGAAGTCATTTAAAAGAGCACTTTTAACATTTTTCTTAATATACGTCTCCGTACTAAATCAATCAATAAATAGTCAGCGGCAGCGGACTGGTGCGAATGCTATTATCTTATCTAACTTGTTTGTGTAAAAGCTGGAAGTATGATTGCACCACTAAGGACTTTTTAAAAAGGACCATACAACACACCAAAGTGTAACAACAGTAACTGGGGGGTTATAATCACCGCTGAGGATCACACACAGGAAGAAACGGCCCAACTCGTCGTGTCTGTACGCAGATTATTAAAACAAATGAGAGACGACGTGTTGATTAGTGAGCTTCAGAGGTGCCGGTAGGTGGATTTCATTAGCTTCAGACAAGCGCCAGGCCAGCTGTTTCCAGTGTTTATGCTACGCTAAGCTGCTGGGCGCAGCTTCACAGTTAGCGTACAGACAGAAGACCTGCGGCCCTCAACTCTCGGCAAGAGAAGCGAAGGAGCGGAAAAGGTTGGGAAATATTCCTTTATCTCCTGCTTTGTCTCTCCCCGTTTCACTGTGCTGTACTCGCCTCAGACACCCCTCACTGATTCCACCTGTTCCTCGTCACCCCTCCTCCCCTGGGTGTTCAGTCCCCGTCCTCCCCTCGGCTCAGCTCTCTGCAGCGAGCTTACAGGCGTTCACTTCTGGCCCAGTTTTCTGTGTCCTCGACTTTCCCTTTTGCCCTACGATTTGGACGCCTCTGCGTACCCGTGAGCCGGGCCTGTGCCCGATAAATACCGCTGCTCTCTACCTGGACTGCTTGATCTGAAAAGCCTAGGGGTTCAGAGTTCACGGTGTCTATCGGTGAAAGGGAATTTTATTTGGATAAGCGACGAAAATCAAACCCCGTTTCAATAAGCGGAGGCGGGAGGATGTTTTGTAACTGCGGCGCTGACGAAGAGGCAGGGGAAACTACGAGGAATCAGCAAATGCGTATAAAATCTTTGATGAACAGCCAAATGCGTCTTGAGACTCCCTAACTGATTCACGTGCGTCTGCGCTGGTGTGCCGCGGCGGTGACGAAGCCTTTCTGCACGCGCTGGTCCCTCGAGACGACATTCACACGACAACAGCTCTCCACAAACGGCTGTTCTGGTGCAAAGTAGTGCCACGGCACTGTGTCACCGGAACCAACGTGCACGAAGCCTGCGTCTGCCTCGAGGAGAAACCAGGCAGCAGAGTGACAGTCTGCGGCGACGATAGCATAAAGCGACAAAGCGGCCTGAGGGTGGCAGTAGAGGAAAGCCACCACCTGTTGACCCTAAATATGGTGGTCGTTTTAGGATATTTCAGACTCAGCCTGTCCGGGCTGAACTCTACACTGTCAGACTCAGTCAGTCAGCTGTACTTTGAGGGGAATGCTAACGTTCAGCATCCCAGCGTTCTCCTATTAGCGCTTTCATTATTGGACATATTAGCATTTCACTTGCATGTCGAGGTATCTCCCTCTGGATCAAAGTGTCGCACCGACACCCAAACACACGACACGACCGTACTTGGTACTAATAGGCGACAAACAGCGCCGGGTTTCAAACCTCAAGATGTGTCAAACTGTCAAGTAGCTGCCATCCCGCAGTCTTGTTTCTTTATTCTTTAAATCAGATATTTACGGATTTTTTGAAGGCAGTAAATATATTTAGACAGAATCCTATTTCGACAAAGTTCTTTGTGATGTACGTTAGAGCACTTGAGTTGGCTCTATGGTTTTTAATGTCAGGTATCCTAATATTAAAAAAAAAATATATATATATATATTAAGTGATACGCAGCCATAGTGCCTGTAATGAAGAGAATATATTCAATCCAAAATAAAGCCCAATAAATGATTTTACATTTCAGTTTCACTGTGTATGAACAATTACTGATAAATTATAATGAGTCTGGGCCTTGTGTTTCTGGCCTGGTCCCTTCGCCTCTCTTTCTCTTCCTTCATCTGTCCTCGAAGGCTTTCTGTCCGTCCGTCCGTCCGTCCGCAGCAACAGGAAATAGCAGCATTGTTTACGGTGAGCAGCTGGACGAGTAAATCCAGACAGCGGGAGGAAGGAAGAGATAACAGAGAGAGAGGGAACACACTCTCCTGGGAGCGTGCTGGCTCACCTCGCCTGGGTGAGCTCATTTGAGTGTGAAAAAACATACAAAAAGATGGCGTTCAGGGAGGAAAATCCACCGTACCATCCACCACAGGAGGACAGAACACTGGCGGCAGTAACATGACACATGATGTCTCTACACAAAAAGAAGTGAAACCCAAGCGACGACTTTAAAGGGAGTTATGAGCCAAAACAGCCAGGTGGTGGCGCTATCCAGCCTCTTTAGTCTATTTTCTATCATGAAACGCTGCTGCACTTCTTTTACAGTGCTGTGTTTCATTAGATTGTATGCATTTTATGTATTCAACTTTTTTTTCTTATGTTATGCACTCCTCATTTTCATTGTAGAATAAGTAAAATGTACTTTATTTTACATTAACTCCAGCGTTCTCCCCCTGTCTTTAATTGTCCATTCGGCTGCTTCTTTAGCACTTTGCATGTCTTGTACGAAGGGTGCCACACAAACACAGTTTGTCATCGGTGTTATTTTAAATCCGTTTTACGTGCAGAGGTGAGAGCAAGGCTGCGCTACCTGTTTGCGGGCCTGGCTGAGGCCATGCAGCCGCTGCTGGAGTTCGCTGCGGTAGTTCTGGGCCGCCTCGATGCTTTCTTTCGCCTCCTGCAGCAGCACGTCCACCTCCACCGACATCCTCCCGCCTCCTGACTCACACAAGAGAGGAATGTTCACACAGCACTACGTTAATCCCAGAGGTTGTGCACCGAGAGTAAGGCAGATTTAGATCTTTGGAATAGAAAATATCACCATGAAACGTTCGTATTTGACTGCAGGGGTATAAAATAAATAGACTGGATTGCTATTTCGCTTTCACCACTATGTGATGACGTTGGTTCAGAGGTCTGGAACTGTACTGTACTGTACAAAAACATGCAAAGTGATCAATTACAATCAGTTAAACAGACGTCCGCCCACCTTTCAACCCTGTTTTACAGAAATTCCCTTCATATACTATTGACTTGCAACAGGAAATACATCTTGGAGCAGATGTTATACAACCCAAATAACATTTTATGTTGTTTTTTTAACAAAATAATCTTTCCCCACAATATCCACTCTTGCAATACAATATCCACTGATAATAAATCCACCTAAATCACCATTTTTGGGGGCTGCATTTAGGCGCTCACAGCACTCGGTTAAGGCTCGGGAAAGATCTAACATGAGACATTATGTGTTTACCGCACTAACTAACCTCTCCCTAACCCTTCGGTGTCAAAGTCTTGCATCCGCCATGCGGCCCGACCACCTCCCCTGCAACTTGTGTGTGTGACACTTTTTGTTCCTATCCAAAACCATTCTTGCCAAAAATAATGTCTTTCTGTGCATGAGTGCGTTGGCGCAGATACTTGTTGGAAGCGTCTGAATTAAATCAAACTGAACCGAATCAAATACGATGAACTCGCTGAAAGAGTTCATCGTAAGGCCGCTGTGTGCGGCCGCTCTGCGTCGTCCACAAGGACAATAAAGCACCACGAGAATAATAAAAATGTCAAAAGCTTAGTAACCTGCATCCACCGCCACAAAAACTACAAGATTCAGCGCGGCATGCAGAGCATTTTGACTGACAGAGGATGTGTGGCAACAAGAAAACCACTTCCTACCGCTGCCAGCCAGTTAACAATGCTACTATATGCTTGACTTGGCTTCAGTGACCTTTAAATACAATTTGGATAAGAACTGACACGTCATAAACCTTCTCTGCAAAGATAAAACACAAAATAGGTGTACTTGTTATACAGTACTGCTTGTATAAAGTCAGTTCATTAAGCGCCTTCCTGTGACCTTAGCGTCCGTTATCAAAGATCGCTGCGTTTGGTTATTTTGGCCGCACGTTCATGTTAAAGCCACCCGGCGTGTGGGGAACACCGATGGCGCAGGACAAAGCGACGTCAACACGTCGAGCTCGTCTCGTTTTAAAAAGCAGCAGTGCTGTCGGCTGCGACACCGCCGCGAATGTCACCGCCGCCACAAGCACAACCACACAGGACTGGCTCCTGAACGTTCCTTCAGACAGCAACGTGACTCACAGAAGCGCCCTCCCGGCGGTACATACACGACGACATTCATAGAAGCAGGAAAGCCGGGGGTACTTCCACCTGGTTTTGACTGGTAAAAGTCCAACACGTCCTGCTACGTACTAGGAATCAGTCTGGGTTCAAGGCTTGAAAAACCCTCAGAGACAATGGAACAACATCACACTGCAACAGCATCATGTCGCCTTCAAATCGGGGCGCTGACAGCCAACTGTCATTCAATCATAGCCTGATACATACAAATGTGTTGCAAATGCACTTTAAATGGATATTGAACGGCATGCAGACAGAACGAAACTGAAGCTGCGATTGATTTCCTTTTACACCGCCCTACATGTCTTCCTGCCACAGCAGTCTATATTTGGTGTGAGAATCAAGGGGACTCCGACAGATCGTGTTCTGTATCGGTGAATGTGCCGACTGTGGCGTCTGACCCACTGATTAACTCAGACCGTCACAGTTTCCCCCACGAGCCCTAAGGAGAAATCTCCAGATCAGCATTTTCTGCCAGATTCGGCGGGCCAAGATGTGAGAGAATCGGATCTTTGCATTGAGAAGCTGGAGGAGGCTAACGTTTTGCATTTGTGCTTCACACATGGACTTAAACGATTAATCGATTATCAGAATAACTGCAAATGTTAGCCGATGTCTTCGCTGATACTGATCCGGTGTATCCAATCGGTCCCTAATTGTCAGGTTTCCACCGAAAAACAGAGTTTCCATCCCAAAAGGTGTATTTCAGTGGGCAAGACTGTGGATTTGTCACTTAATTCATTTTATAGCAGTCCTTTATGGCACTTTTTTTTTTATTTTTTTTTTAATATCATCCATTTTTTTAATATCATCCAGTTTCATTCACCATGGAACTGACGTCATTCTACCACCTCATCAGTCAGTTTAAATAAAATAAGCCCTTTGTCACTTTAATCAGACTGAATAAGCTATTTTTTTTTATGCACTTAAAAATCTTTTATCTGCACTGTTTGTTCACTGGTTTGCACTTTATCTGCCATGTGCCTTGCGCTGCTTTTATTTAACCTCATTTTAATATTCCCTTATTGTATAGTTTTAGCTTATATTTTATATTTGATCTAGATTTTAGGCTCTACTGTTAGTGTTATCTGTATGCACCGGGGGTCTGAGAGTAACGCAGACTTGACTTGACTTGTTTTAATATATGAGAGCGTCCCTTTAACACCCAGCATACCTCCTCACAGCTGCACTTCTCCTGACTGTGGACAGAATAGGGACTAAGCAACAACCAGTAAATGACAGAAATGTGTCCACCGGCAGAGATCTCGACATATACTCGGTGGCGGGCTACGTAGGAAATCAGGGCCGGGACTCTCGCATGATCACGTTTTGGGCAGCAGGACTGGTTACTGGAGGTCGACCGATGTGAGTTTTTCTATCGCCGATGCCGATTTTTAGAGGCCGGGGTCAGCCGATGGCCGATATGTGCAGCCGATTTTTAGGGCCGATATCTTGAATTTCCTCCCTTCTTTAGCTAAAGAGTCATGCTAATAATAAGCATTTCTAAACGTAAGTTAATTTATTGAACACTGACTTGAACCATCTCTCGAATCTTACATTTTGTCCACTACACGATGTTAAAATAAAATATGTATCCAAAGTTAACCAAACAAATCAATAACTGACCGAGTATTAAATATATAAAACAGGTAATATAAAGAAATAACTGTCAGCCGTTTACTGGAGTATTTATTAAGAAGAATCTATATGCATTTAAATAAAATAAATACAACTTCATAAATAAAAATCAATTAAATTGAAAAAAATCAAATAAAAGATATAAAAAATAAATAATAGTGCTGCAAACACACCAGCAACCAGCAGCATTTGTGTTCGGTTTAAATGACACAGCAACTTTCTGCATTTTTATATAAAACAAAGTCCTCAAGTGACCAAATGTGAATAAAACCGCAAAGGTGTTCGTGCACTCGGCGTCGCAGCATCACAAATCTCTTTTAGTGCACATAACGTAGCAGCAAACCCCTCATTTCTGAGTGAACGATTGTTGTTGAATCCAGAAGTTGTTGCAGTCACTGATGCTGTTGTTTTTGTATTTGCAAAAAATAAATAAATAAATCGGCGCTAATAAACACGGATATCTGCCGATATATTGCAAAATGACAAATATCGGTCGACCTCTACTGGTTACCACGTCAGAGGAAAACAATCAAATGTGATGAAGTTCGGAACGGTTATTTGAAACCATTTCCTAATCGAACTCACGGAACAAGTGGGAGTATCGCCATATCAAAATAACGTACGCCGTGACAGCAGATGTCGGCCACGTCGCCCCCACGCCTACTCACTTCACCCTTCAGATGGGGAAGTCTTCGAATGCTCAAGGCTTAAAAAGTAACTTTCTTTTATCTGCATCCTCCTCAGGGCTGAGAGCAGTGACACAACCTGGTTGTTTCGCTGCGGTCGGCCACGCTTCCTTTACAGCATCTAAAGAGGAAGTCACTGACAGACCTCGCGCCTCTGCCACCTACGGCTGCAGAAGGTCCAAAATGCTGCTGCGAGACTCTTGATGAATATTAAAAATACATGAACGCATCGCTCCGTCCCCAGTCTCCCTACGTCGGCTTCCAGTACAGTGCAGGATTGGTTTTCAGTTACTTCTACTAGTATATATAGATCTCTGCACGTGCCTTGCACCGTCTCATCTATCAGACTCGTTAACTGAACGTCAAACGGGGAAAAAAACAACTCAAAATTTGCTTAAAAGTTAAGCCGGAAGGGGGATCGTGCACTTGCGTCAGTAGCACCCAGACTTTGGAACGGCTCACCCATGTGTGTCAGGGATGCTGACCCCGTACACGTTTTTAAAATACAACTCAAGACACACTTGTTCATTGTCATTATTGATATTGTATTTATTTCTTTTTATAGCTAGATGCTGTGAAGCACATTGGTCAACGTGTGTTGTTTGAACAGTGCTATATGAATAAAAGTTGCCACTGACATCACAGCGCACGCCGTAGCATCAGGGCTAATCCTACATTACACTACAATGGAAGCAATTATACCCACACAACCCACAACCTAGCTCACGCTAGCTGTTTTCACTTGCGGTGTCGTTGCTCGCCCCATATCACGGTATTTCTCACGGTGTTGCACTTCTCCAGAGTCCCATACCCCGCCTTTTAGTTGAAAAAGAATAATAAAATCAACAGAACAATTGATGATGAGACTAAACACTCATTGCTGCCCTAAGCGATCAACAACAAAACAAGTCATGTTTCCCCAAAAGCCAAACTGCTGATGAATTATGGGGTTGATTGTGGTGCTTTCGCTACCTTTTGGAACCGCGCCAGCATACACTATAGGGAGATGAAAGGGTCCCAGTTAAATGGTACGTTACCAAAAATATGTCATCCACAATTAGACCATACAATACTAAAGCACTGTGAGTCACTGCAGCTAACTCCAAACACTGCGAAAATGCCCCAGAGCCCGAGGGGGACAACCCTCAAATGTCTTCTTCTGTCAATCAGCAGTCCGAAACCCAAAGAGATTTAATCTGCGGTCATAGAAAAGCTGCAAATCCTCACGCCTGAGAAGCTGGCACCGGCAGATGTTTGGCATTTTTGGCTGTAAAAGTGACTCATCGATTATCAAAAGCATGTGCACGTTGGTTTCATTTAGAAAACGAAACCAATCCATTGGTGGAGCAGTCGTTTCTGGCTCCAGCATCCCGCTCGGCACAGAATCGGACCTGAACTGAGTGTCACGGAACATTTTGATCAGATCCCACGCGAGCGGAGACACACCACGCCGCACACGAAACTCCCGCATTCGTGTTCATACACACACACACACACACACAAAAATGCAAATAGAGCAACAGGATTATGCAGGAATGCGCTCGCTCCGACATAAACAACATGCACACAGATATTGGTCCTCCCCTCACTCGGACTCCTTTCTCTCCAACCTTTAACAACCACGCACA
>CM022470.1:1762052-1804082 GCA_011952105.1 Coreoperca whiteheadi | reverse complement strand
TCTCCTTTGTCTTCATTAGTCGCATGCACTCTGATGTCACCGTACAGTTGCCTGCAGTGTGCCTTTCAGAGTATGTGGGTCAACCTGCGCGGGATGACGTCCTGCCGTCCCGCTTTCACAGGTCCAGTCAGAACCGTTGGAAACATGTGCTTCCTAGGAATGTGGTGACACAAACAAGCCCTGCCCCATATTTCCAATCCAACACCGGGGCTGGCAAAGACTGACTTGATCAGCCAGACTTCAGAAGAAGGTCTTGCTGCACTGCTTCCGTTGCGCGCTTGCTTATTCTCTGTGTTTTAAATACCCTCCTTGCTGTGCACGGGCAACGTTGGCTGCTATGCCTTTATAGCTTGCGGGATTCTGCTTTTGAGGCATTTCCCACTTCGCGTCAGGGGGACACAGCCGGGGTTTGTCGTGCCACCAACTTGGCAGACCTACAGAGAGGCACAGAAAGGTAACAGCGACGGGGGTTGCACTGTTGCTTTGCAGCTCCTCCCCAGCATGCTGCACATGCTCTGACTAACAGGGAAGTTATGAAAGTGCAAACCCACGTTATTATTAGTAGTATTGTTAGTGCAGACCGCTGACAAGAAGAGACAACAGGAGACATCAGACATGTCTGAACTCGCACACAGCAACTTCTGCATTTTGTGGTTATTTTCATGGAGTTTAACCCCCCCCCCCGCCCACCCGCATTGGGGCTGCCCTGTAGTCTTATTTAGAAGTCCATTAAGTAAAAATGTATAATTACACAATCCACGCTGCCTAATTTCTCATATTTTCGTGTTGGACTGTCACGAGTGAGGCACGTCGGTGGATCGATCCCTGACAGTCCTCGCTTGTCTGGCGCGTGGAGAGAGAGAGAGCAACTCCGGAACCCCATCAAGAAATCCCTTGTTTTAAAGTTGGCGCTACCGTTCAGCCAACCCAGATGCATCGCAGTCATAGAAGTAAGGGTTTCCCTCAACAAGTAATGTATCTAAGTCATTTCGGCGTGGCAGCTGTTCACTAAGCGACCCTTCTTATCCACGAAATGTCGACTTCAACAGACGGTTCGCGCTGCTCCTCGCGGCGTATTTCGGTGGAAGAAGGCGATGACAATGACCCGCAACTAGCAGGAAAGTTGTCAGCTGCACATTACTGCGGTAGTGGGGAGTTGATGTATAGGAAGCGAAAGGCACTATTTACCAGTTAGCGAGACGACACCGCCGCATTTTAGTGGAGTTCGTCGTCCCCTTCCCTCCCGATGGCAGGAGGAAAGTTGGGGCTAGCTTGCGGCCAAAAGACAATGAGCCTCGGATCACGCTTGGGAGGGCAAACACAACACTCCCGCTCACTACCAAAGAAAACAACGGTTAAATTAAAAAAAAAAAAGTCTCCCTTCTTCTTACGCGGGAGAAGTGTGTTCAAACTATACCTGTTTTAGTGCTTTCCGGTGGCCATTTCGTCCCGAAAGTTGTGAATCGACTCGTAGCCGCCGCACTGCCGCACCGCCGCTAGATGCGCCGAACTTTCGTTCAAGTCCAGAAATGACACTTCCGAGGCTTTGGGGCACGACAGCCAATCACAGAAAAGAACACGCCGATCGACAAGGAATCCAGCCAATCGGATTGAGAAACGCTGCGTAATCCCCTCCCTAATCCCCCGACCCCTCGGATTAAGTGGAACCGACGAAAACGAGTTGATGTGGACGGCGCCGCGGTACATGTGGCGACTGTGCACATGTACACAAGCTGTAGTACGTTATAACGGGGTCAGCTACATTTAAAAAGAAAGAAAGTCTAAATTAATGTGGCCTAATGTCTCACAGTGTGTCATCTATCCTCGAAATGAACGTTTGTTTACGCAGAGTTTAGATCCCCGGCTCCCTTATAAGAGACCTGGAAGCAACGAAAGGCCAGTCTGTGGAAGGAAACAAGTAAAGTACAATGAGTGAGAGGTTTGCGAGGCCGGGGAACAGACACTTTCCTTGCTCAGGCCTCAGCTGGGATAACGGCCCGTGGAGGGACGCCGCTCTCTGCTGGTTGTAGCGGACGCAGCGCCGCAGTGCGCAGGCCGGCTGCTTCAGGAAGACTCGCCTTGAAAGAAGCTGATCCTGTGTGGGCAAACTCTGCCCTAATGTCCAGCCTGTGTGCTGATCTGATGCCGGGGCTCGTGTTCTGTGAAACAAGGTGCAGTGGGTCCACTCTCTCTTTTCTTTACCCAAAATGTCCTTTATGCCTTTTATCACGTTGCTTTTCATCCTGATCAGCCTCTGACGCACATATCGGAGAGTGGCAGGGTTACACACACATCAGCTTATGTTTCCAAAAGTGTGCTAATAAACGAAGTGTCTTTCATTGTGCGCTGGGAACGGAAGGTTTCCAGTCTTGATTTCGCTGAGCATGTGCCAGGCATGCGATGCTTGCGGGTCTGACTGGTAACTACAGGTTCCACGAGCGAGCGCACGGGACTGCGGGCTCATTGCGGTGTTTTGGGCGCCGCCGATCTGACAGTGCGTGGACTGGCTGAGCCCGCGTCGGGACAGAGCTCTGCACAGCAGACTGCTGCTGTTGGTGTCAGTGACGCAGTGTGACGGGGATCTAAGTCCGAGCCTCCTGGGACAATCCCTCGGATTAGCGCCTGACCCGCGGGATTTGTTGGAGAGGCGCCCGATCCACCGGGAGCGACGCGCCGGGTGGGAGCAGACGGGATGATCTAAGTTTCATTTTCACATTTCCACAATGCTTCTACGCACGCATGACTCCAGGACGCGAAACTTTACAGGAGCCATCTCCAACTGACCAAAGTGGAGCCATGGCACGTTTTACGCACAGCGCGAACAGGCCGAAAGGAGCGTGTGAGAAACCTTTTGGCGGCGTCTACATTTCTCATCTGGGATCTGATAATGTGTGATATTCCTGTTGCCGGCGGAAACGTCTAATCCCTCCCTGATTACCGCGCGCAGATGGAGTGTTCGTGCCGACTGATATCAGGGCCTAGTCAAATGAATTTAAGCGCTATGCTCGCGTCTTGGTTGCTGACTTGAAGCCGTTTGGGGCAGTCCAGCATCGCTTTGTAAGCGCCAACGGGACCCCCCAGCCCCCCCCTCCCGGGGCCACAATGAGGAGAGCTGTGCTGAAAGAAGCCGCCAAGCGATTCCCCTGGCTGGCCAATGTCACTTTGTACGGGTGCTTGTTCGCCGGCGGTGACCTTGTCCATCAGCTCATAGCTCAGAAGGAGCGCATGGACTGGAAGCACACCCGCAACGTGGCCATCGTGGCAATCAGTTTCCAAGGCAACTTCAATTACTTCTGGCTGCGAGCCCTGGAGAAGCGTTTCCCGGGGAAGTCCGCCGGGATGGTTTTCCGCAAACTCCTGCTGGACCAAAGCTTCGCGTCGCCATTGGCCACCAGTGTCTTCTACACGGGTAAGATGGCCGTGGTTTCAACGCAGCGAATCCACAAACAGTTTAGAGTTAGGCTACTGCAAACACACTCTTGGTCTCTGTTTGGGTGGAGGCCTTGTGCGCTTGAACCACCCATCCCATATCACCTGATGCCAAAAACATCCAGATATGTAAATCTAAATACACTCTTCTTTTTTTCCCCCCCATGTCACCAAACCACCAGAGCAGCAGCACAAATACGTCTCGTTGTGCAAAAATGTGCAACTGTAGGCCTAACTACAGACAACATAACCACGGGACTCAGGTGGACTAATTATTACATATGGCTACCTTGTTTTCACTTCCTACAATCATTAAAAAAACGGTAACACGCAATAGTGAGCCGGTGAGGCTTCCTATTAAGGTCGTCTCTCAGTCAAACATCACGTGGGCCAAGGTGAGGAGTCGCGTTTTTAGATTGTGCGTCATGGCGCACAAAACGGTTATCGCCACAAACTGCGTAAATGTCTCCCCATGTCCTGCAGGGGTGAGCTTCTTGGAGGGCAAGGAGGATATCTTTGAAGACTGGAGAGAGAAGTTCTTCAACACCTGGAAGGTAAGAAAGGCCTCGGCAGCATCGCGAGACGGAGAGTCACCTTTCCTCCACACACACACGGTGGCGTCGTGCTGCTGCTGCTGCTGCTGCTGCGAGCTCACAACCAGATTAACCCAGATTGTGTCACTGCTGCTTTTGTAATTCATCCGCGTCAGCGAGTTTCAGGGCGTTTAGGAGCTGAGGTCCTGCCAAGTGTATTTCCCAGTGTCACGTTGCCGCGATTGCTGCGTAACGATTCGTGATTCTGGTAAATGTACAGACATTTTCCAAGAAGGAGTATTTAAAGCAGACTGGGTGCCCATCCTCCATCTCAACAAGTAGCCTAATTCACTGTTACAGTGTCCTAAAATCTGCCTTTCCTTGGATGTGTAAAAACGTCCAGCTCAGCGATTCAATACATCTCGTTTTCAAGCATTTTCTATAATTAAGCATGATTTCTCACAGTGGTGAAATCTTTCACCGTAGTGAAAATGACAGATTTTGAGATAGCCTACTTTCTACTTTGCTTGTGTGTTTCCGTTCTCTGCTACATCACACTTTTACTATTTATTGGACAGTTATTTATAACCAGTTGCTTACTAGATTAAGATTTTGTATACTAAACATGTGGATGAGTTTATATAATAAAATGCATTATTAGAGATTAAACCACTCTGCAGTATTACCTCATCCTGCTACAACATTAGACTGCTGCATGAATGTATCAGTAATAATATTCCAATATAATAAGAAACTCTTCTCGTTCCCATTCTGCTGCATAGTAATATAATAATTATGTCTACTTTAACTACTTTAAATACTAAATACTTCTTCCACCACCGCAGATCAGGGATGACAATACATCTTGTTCCATTCATTTTATCTAATCAAATGCCATTCTCTTGATGCCGGTACCGCTTTTCTGTCTCACTTTGCTACTCTATGCTCATTTCTACGGAAAGCCCTCCCTGCTGTTCTTTTCTCTTGATTTAAAAAAAAAAAAAAAAAGCCTTGAAGGTCGAACAATGAGCCCAAGTTATTAAGACAGATGGTTCTCCAGTGCGCTGATACGGCCGTGGAAAATATTGCATTACTCAGTCCAAGCAATCAATCATCCTAAAAATACAATTAAATCCAAAATGCACTCTAAGCCCAACTTGTGTGGCAGTTAATCAGAGAAAGTGGGACGTTGGAAGTATGTCATCAAGCGGTTACGACAGCTGTGTGCTGCTCCTTTCCTTCAAGGGGAAAGTACACAGTCTACTGCTCTGGGTGTGGTGTTCTCAGATGGAAAGGAAGGATCCCGGGCTCAAGGCATCCACTCTAAACTATGAACGTCTTCACTGCTTATGGAAACGCATCCTTGATCGCTTATAATAATCGTTTCAAGGCAGTGCGAACAGAGGATCCCATGGACGGGGAGTGTTTAGGTCCTCTGCGCCCTCACAAAACTCATCATATCCTATTTTCACTTTCAGACCGGGCTCATGTACTGGCCGTTCATGCAGGTAAGCACGGAAGTAGTTTGGTGTTTTGTGCACATTTATATCTCGCTTGTGTTCTTTGTCTAAAGCAAGACATTAGTGAACTGAAACCAGAGACTTGGTTGTTGTTTCATGCTGACATTCGATACTGGTCAATTTGACCATTTTATTCCAAACATGACAAGTATTAGCCCTCTGTAAGGATGGGAAAGTAAAACTGTACCGTTTGAATGAATCTCTGCATCAAATCTGATTTTAGATCTGAAGTTATACAGTCAAAGCGCATCATATCCATTTTATCAGAGGTGGATGATTCTGACTGGCTGGCTTGGCTTTTCTGTGAGCTAAACGATCATTATTTTGATGATATGCTGATGAGGAGGTACAGATTCATCTCAGAATAAATCACTTTTTAATTAGTCCTGCTTTAATGACTTTGCTGTATTCAGATTTTTCGTTAAGAGTCAAAATTCAGGCTGTCTTCTCAGAATTTCTTAATTTAATCTCAGCGTTATGAGATTAATCTGACACACCTTTATTTTACGCTGGAAAAAGAAAGTAACCTGGACTTAATTTAAATAAACAAACGGAACGTCACTGTCAACCAAAACCACCTTTGCGGAGTCAAACAAAGTATTCATTTATACTGTAATGAGTCATTGTCAGTGTGAACACACACTCTCACACTGCAATGCGTTGCCGGCTCTGGCCTGTTAGTTAAATGCGGCGTTAGATTCAGTGACGGGACTTCGCTGATTAAGAGGGTCAGGTATTATTTGTTGCCATCATCCCTTAAAATGATGACAATTTAGTGTTATTTCGAATCTTTTCTTTCAATCTACGTCGGCCTACTTTGGGCAGCGACTGTGCACTCGACATCCGTCGTGGTCTGAACGCATTGTCTCGAATCAACTGGTTACTTAACAGCGGTGGAATTGTGGAACCTGTGAAAGTAAAATAGTGTGAATCGTTAGGTGCATCATTTATTCATTGCAGTCACCATTATGTCTTCACGTGCCTCCGTCTGCCTCGGGCCATGCTCGTGGAATGTGTAAGATGGGGGCCCGCGCACAGTAGCAAGCAGGCCCCTTGTGAGTGAAACCAGATGCTCTTGTGCGTGACTTTGGGCTCCGCCAGCGCGTGGACATTGCGTGATCAGAGCATGTTATACACTTGGCTTTTCAAACGTGGATGAAAGGGTTATCTTTGGGCTGAGAGCCAATCACAGTGGGGTTCTTTGTCTGGAAACACTATAAAATGTGCTCTCGAGAAAGCATTTGAGGAGACACACTTGTGGTAAGGTTTTGTGGTCTCCTTGTGATCAGTTAGAATTATTCACTTCAACTCCTCTGCCCTTTGTTTCATTATGTGTTTAGCGCTTTCAGGCAATTTCCACAACAAAACATTACAGAAACGCAAGGTGTTTGGACAATAAAAACAGCACCAATGCAGAAACTCAGCTCAGGTGCATGCTGGGGGTTTCCCGTCGCATCTACTTAGCCCAGCTACGATACAACAACTGTCATACAAACTGTCGATTTTAGGCTTGACTCCAATAAGAACTTTAAATACTACCTTCATCAATTTAACTTGATACAAATAAGAAATAACACTTAAGTCAAACTGTAAAATTAAATGTCTTAAACTTCAAGTGTAAATTACATTTATAATTGTAACGTCTCCTGAACTTTTTCGCTGTTTCCTGTTTTCTCCCCAGTTTCTAAACTTTGCCCTGATGCCGTTGCACTTGCGAACGGCTTTCATGGGCTGCTGCGCCTTCCTCTGGGCCACCTTCCTGTGCTTCTCTCGGCAGAGCGGCGACGGCACTGCCACCGTGGCTCTGGCCTTCGTCATGGACCCCCGTAAGACCCTGGAGGAGATGCGCGAGGCCCGGCTGGCCCGAAAACAGCAGAAGACCCAGAGGGAAAACTAAAGGGAGGAGGAGGAGGAGGAGGAGGAGGCTGCTGCTGTCTTTCAGGCCTTTGAGCCTCGGTCGCAGGACAGAGGGGTTTCCACGTTTGCTTATTTTTAACCAGCACCCCCCAAACTGAAAGCACCATGGAGAGCTGGAGGGCTGAGGGGCAGGTTACTGGTTGGAAAAAGAAAAACATTGTCGCTGGGTACATTTATCTGTCACATATGCGCACAACAGTTCTTATGGAATCGGGAGGCTGCCGTAATAATACTAATAAGATAATTAGAAGTTGAAGGTGCAGATGTGTTCACACTTTCTTCCTGTGCTGAATATTGTTGCTACATTTGACCTTTTCTATGTCAAAACGATGCATTATTTCCCCAGAACTGTATTCATGGTGAGGTGGGGGAAGCATTTAGATAAAAGGAACAAATGACAAACAGCACAGTATCCATTCAACTGTAAATATGTGATCAAACGCACTGCATCAGGGGGACAACCCTGGCAGTCAGCTGATAACTGACATAATAATGATTGTTCTTCAAAGGGGCCCTGCACCAATGTTATACATGAAGACTAGTTTATTTGTCATAAGGAGCAATACTCCACCAGTGAAAACAGTTGTTTAATGTCTTCTGTGGCAGAAGTCTGAAAAAGTAACCCTAAAAATCAATCGTGGGGGATTTCTGTTTGGGCTTGGAGACCTCCGAGTTGTAACAGAAAGCCTGCGTCACAAAGTGAAGGCGTGGGCATTAACCAGGCGTCAATATTTATTGTTGTTCAAGAATATTCCTTTCGTTGACATTTTAGAATTTTTTTGTAGCTGACAGTGCATATACACACAAGAAACGTGGGACGAGAGAAGCGCTTGACGTGGAACAAAGGCCCCCCCCACATAATAATCGAACTGGGACATGCGGTGACATGGTACGCGCCCTTACCACTAGGCCACCAGGACGCCCCAACCATTCTTTTATAAATCTGTCTCTCGCAAGTCCCCCCACTTTCTGAAAATGTGATACTGAATTGCCGCAGTACCCCTTTAAGGATCGGCACAGCCACAGGAGAATCAAGTAATGAGTATTTGACATTGGTTGCAAATACGTTTGTGGCTGATTCAAGCTGCCAGGCAGCCGCACAGCCCTAAAAGACAAACTAACAGGCTACGTGGAATGTAAACTTATTCTTTAATGGTAAGTACACCCAACTTTTACAGTTGATTTTACAATCTGTTATAAGCAGACAGTCTAAACCAACAAACAGGCTACAGTTTTCATCATAGCCCACAATACTAAAGCGTTGGATGAAACAAACAACATACACAAAATTATTCTACACGTGAAGCATCGGCAGCACCGGAGCTAAAAATATCAAGTTTGTCCTGAAGGTGGCGCTGGAGAGACGGTACCAGAGTCATTAAAATCCAGTGGGTTCATCCTCAGGGGAGCAAGAAGGAGCTCAATACATTTTAAAGTAAGATAGATTTAGAGTTTCTTGTGTGCAAGAGGAGATTTTCTCCCTAACGGAGGCTCTAGAGTAAAGGGCAACATTAAGATTCCATCTCAGCGGATCGTGAATATTGACGGCAGGTTGTTGAGACATTTTGCCTCGGACCAAAGTAAGGAATGGAACAATGGAGCAACCCTAAAATGTAAATTCATTAATAGGATGTAAGGTCTAAGTGCGTAAGCCTGGCACATGTTGTTCACAGTTGTTGTGGCGGGCCGTGGCTGGTTGTTGTGCTGGGGGCACTGGTTGGATGCGGGCCCACAGTGCAGTGAAGCTCCTGAGATCAGATGTAAGGGCTCGATATTTCCTCTTGACACTAGTTGTGCCTTCTTTCGGTGACTGTCCTGACCACAGGTCTGCGAGCTTGGAGTGTTTGGCTGACTGGTGAAAGTCATTAGCAACAATGAACACAATGAGATATGTAGATATATGTATATATTTGTGTGTGTGTGTGCAATTTTAAATGGAGTTTCTGCATGTATTTTGGGATGCACTGATGTAATCAGGCTGTTAATATGAGGCGATAGGCCTCAGGAGTCTGATGTCTGGAAGCTCATGAAGTGTCCAAAATCAAAAGGGGTCATCATCTGGGGAGCAAGAATGTGGTCAGTAAATGTCACAAACGTCATAATGGTGGCACTAGAGCAGGGGTGTCAAACTCAAATACACAGTGGGCCGAGATTTAAAACTTGAACAAAGTCGCGGGCCAACATTGAACCAATGAACCATTTAACATGGACCCAAACAAGTTTTGCTTTAACACTGAATATGGAACGAGCAACGCTTATTACCACACAATATATAACTTAATGGTGCAGACGTGCAACATCGAAATTCAAACTAAAAAAACACATCAATGGCATTCATTTATTAAATAAAATTTAAATAAATGTCCAGGTCCCTGTAGTTGTCGTGGTGTCTCGTTTCATAGTGGCGTCTAATGTTGTACTCCTTAGTTGTGGCCACGTTGGCTCCACATACAAGACAATCAGGTCTGTCGTTGGCATATGTAAACAGATATTCTGCCTTCCACCTGTCCAGAAAGCTCCTGTTTCCATTTAGGGGAAGGGGCAGCACGGTGACGGTTGTATCATGAGGTCGCTATGACTACTGTCACAGAGGAGAGGGCGTTTCTGGGTCCTGTCCTGACTGACGCTCCAGAACAACAGTAGAGCATTATGGGATTTGTAGTATTAGCGCTGTATAATACCGGCGGGCCAGCTCTAGTAGTCATTTGATATTGCCTCTGCGGGCCAATTCCTCTATGCACTAGAGGAAGGGTCAGGAAGTCAACCAAAAAAAAAAGCATTAGAGGGATCATGAACACGGCAGATGTTATGGGAACATGGCCATCAGCTTCTAAGATACCGTATTGTTCAAGGATCAAACTGAACATGATGGCTTTGCTGGCAATCACGAATATTTATTTTGTTGTTGTTCAACAAATCCCATGAAAAGACCAAAACCAACACTGCGTGTCCCAAGAATTCCTCAGTTTCATACCCTGTATGTGGGTCAAAAAGTGTTTTAATGTGTTTTAAGTAGTTTAAGAACAACAATGGCGCTCCATGGCACAGAGGAAGAAGATACACCAGGCTTTGGATACACACACAATACTTGTTAGTAGGTATTTTTGTGGGATTTGTTGATAATAAGAAAACTATATAATATCACCAGTCTTATCCTTTAAGAGAATCATAACGCAACAGCAAAACCTCCGTGAACCAATGTTTTATAGTTTTACGGCATGCCCCTGATCCTAAGCTTAGCATTTCTTAGCGCCACAAGGGCCCATTATGTGTCCCCAACAGATATGTATCAGTGCATCCCACTTGTGTTGTGTCTCCTAGTTTGACCCGTGATGCAACAGTATCTTAGTCCTGTCCTCTTACTTGAAACATCACATAGGTTGCCATCAGCCCAGATACCTTATCATGTAACGCAACACTTGACCTACACCAGACCCGTTACTCACTCTGGCTTAGATTTAAATGCTCCTTTTAGTGAAGCTGAAAGACGTGTGACTTGTGTTGTTATTTATCCGAAAGACACAAAAGAGAATTGGAAGATTTCCCCGCTGAACATACAGCCCACTTATTATACCAGAAGTGAAACACTCTGGCTGCGTTGTACGTATTATTGTACATTCATGGGTCGTCAATAACACTAGGGAGAACCAGGTTTCTACACAATTTTAGAGGTTTGGACACAGCCCTTATCTAGATAAGCTGAATAACAATGAATAACAATTCTGTTTTTCCATGTATGAAACAAAAATAAAACCTCAAAGAATGCTCAATAGTGTTCAGAACCTTGTGTTAAAGTCCATATTATGATGTTGTGATGAGTGGTTTACAGCAAACTGTACTTTGCATTATTAGCACTTTGGTATTTTCAGAAATAGGGCACTTCTTTGGTGGTGCTGGACCCTTACGTCGTCTTGACAAGGGACCAGACAGTTCATCTGCATAAGCTAGAGTCAAATTCTTTCTTCGTAGGTCTCCTCTATTCTGCTGAGTGGATGGGACGATGTCGTAACCGTAGATTAAAACGAGATTTGACGGGGGGACAGTGTGTTAAGCCGCGAAAAATGAGACTGTAGCGCTGTAAAGGTGTTGGACCAGGTTCTGGAGCGGATTGAGACCGATGGAAACAACGAGACAAGTGAAATCAGGCAAGTGAAAGTACAACAAGACTAAGAGTCTACAGCCATGCTAGCAGCTCTGTGAGGCTTTACCATAGGCTGCATAAAGGCTCAGTGGTGTGTTGAGCTAAATGCTAACATGCTTGCAATACCAAATGTTAACATGTTGACGTTTAGCAGGAATGCTGTTTACAATGTTCCCCTTTTTAGTTTTGCGTGTTAGCATGCTAACATTTGCTAATCAACACAAAGTACAGCTGAGGCTGATGGGAATCTCATTAGTACTGCAGGTATTTGGCTCTAAACTGTTGACCTGATGATGCCGCTAGATGAAAGTTGAAGGGGTCGGCCAACGTTAATACAATTCATCCTGAGCGGGACGTGAAATGTGGGCACCAGATTTCATCACAATCCATCCGATAACCGTTGATTTCATGCAAAATGCGAAATATTTCATGCACAATTGCAAACGCGAACCCGCTGGTGGCGCTAGAGGAAAAGTCAGAGGATCACCAAAGTCAGTAGGATTCATCCTCTGGGCACCATGAATGTACCATGAACATTTAATGCCAATCCATCCAACAGTTGTTGAGATATCTCAGTCTGGACCAAAGTGGTGGACTGATATTGGCGTCCATAGAGCCATGCTGGCATGAAAACTATCGCAAGCATATAAAATATGATGCATTGTTACATAGTAAATTAAAACATCCAACCGTATATAAAAAGGTTGGAATCAGTCAGGCTAGCTGTTTCCCTCTGTTTTCATTCTTTGTGCTAAGCTAGGCTAACCACCTCCTGACTCACGCTCTGATCTTAACACACAAACATGAGATTGACATAAATCTTCTCATCTCACGCTCAGAAAGAAAGCAAATAAGCGCATTTCTCAAAATATTGAACCACTCCTTTGACTAGAATCCCCCTGATGCCACTGAGGGTGACAGACACACATTTTTAATCCGCTGCCAGTGTAGACCAGACTTTCTGAAAACATGTAGCCCGGATACGAAGCAAGGACAGAGGTGACAGCTTTTGTGCTCCAGTGATGGTGCGTGTGGATTAACCAGGATCAGATCGGTCCGCTTAATCCCTCTGGAAAGGACAGAGTTGACCCAGTGTGACCTCTGACCCCACCAACAGGAAGTGAAATTCCCCAATCAGAGTCAAGGATGCTGTCAGGTGCCGCGCTCCGACATTAGTTCAACACGCCCTCCTTCCCCAACCCTCAGAAACATAATCACCATACTATATTTCATGTAAGGGTATGTAATTACAACATACTTTCCCATATTCAGGTCTAAGAATTGAGAATAATAAATGTTATAAATCCTCGTCCTGCTGTCCTGTTTCCTTTCACTTGTTAATCACTTGATCTGAATGAAACAGTGGGTTTGGTTGTTTATGGGCTTAACTTATATAAATGCAACTGCAACAAATGCATCTATTATTTAAAAAAAAAAAAAGTAAACAGAAGATTGCCACGATGACGAGAAACACAAACAGGAGATTTGAAGTTCAAATTCTTTCTATTCTTCACAGTCGTTCAAAAATCTAAATATAGCAGCTATGGATACAATCAAACAAGTTTTAGCCTAGAGAAACAAATTGGCATTCAGTATTTGAGTGTTGGGTTTCCCCAGCAGTCACAGAAACACAGCACAACACAGGAAGAAAGAATAAGAGTTTGCATTATTTCCAAAAGGGGAAATAGGGAAAAGTCTTTGGTAGTCTTTAAAAATAAAAATAGATGACATGTTTAAGAACAAAATACAACAAAAACAAAATTACAAATAAGATTTATAATGAGATACTAAATCAAAAATCTGATTTACTATCTCATGAATATGACCGAGAATCCTATAATTTCTTAATTAGTACATCCTAATTTTCATTGATCTTGCCATTTTGACTTACTCTCTCAAAATGATGACCTACTCTCTCACTTAGTATTGAGTTAAGTCAGTTTTTATCTCACAATTTGGACTCACCATTATTGATTTACCAATGTTTTTTTAGTTCACCGTTGCTTACTCTTCATCACAGTTTGATTCTGGCAAAAATGGGCTTTCACATGTATGCTGCGGGAAGCTGCAAATGGGACCCCCTACATTCAAACGCTTGTGGTGGGAAATTGAAGGCATTTGTAGCTAACTTTGTGATTTGCATGCTCATGTAATTTGAAAGCACAAGCCGTGGTTCGCCATTAAACACAAGGATAATCCCACCACAACTGAACCCTGCTATCACTTCAAATCCAATAGACACACAAAAAACAAAAGTTGTTAATAACTGTTAATAAATATAGCAGTATAATAAGCCTATGATCAGTTGAGACACACAAATATGATCTTTACATCCGTATGTCAGCTCAGTCATTTATATATGTGAGTATACCTGTGAATTATGCGATTTTAGCTAATAAAAAGCAAGTGGGAGTAGCTCATTTTCAGCAGTAACATAAATCAAGCAAACCAACCACCACACCAAATGCACTGCTTTAATTACAGGCACCATTATTGGAACTGTTGTGGGGCTTTTTTTGGGACTGAGGGTTTTTTTTGGATGGGTTGATTAAACTAATTGACAATGCTGTTTGAGGGGCTTTATTATTTGACGCAGTGATTTGCACTGATTGTTGTCCCATCGGAATGTACCTTGCGTTACCTTCAGAATTAGCTGTGGACAGAACAGAAGTTGGTATCTGATGAGGTGTCTCACATTTCCCGATGTTTCCGACAGCACTGGAAGGCAGCACCGGCCTCTGGTAATCCATCAAAACGTCTAGACGGTGCAGACGATGCAGACAGCCCTCTTACACTGACATCGCTCCTCTGATTGGACAATGGCCCTGGTCCCGCCTATCAAAATTTGATTGACAGACAATTTGACTAATAGCAGCGGGCGACGAGGCTGTCGCCTAACTTGTGATTGGCGCGTTGGCGTGGACGACACCAACGGCAACTTGCATTGTTTGACGTCTCCCCCCAAGACAGTAGCAACTTTGTGGTCTCCAACTCCGGGAAAGTCCTCCAATAGTTTTCTCTTTCATCGTTTCGCCTTTAAATCTCAGCGACAAAGTGCGTCGCCACATATCGGCACACGAAGAGGACTTACAAAAATAATACATTGATTTAACATTGTGTGAAACGAAGCCAACTGTTGAGCGTAAGTTGTGTTTTATCTCAGCCGGGATTTAAACGGGTAACGCTGAACTCCCGTTAGCTAAATTAGCTAACTTATTTCCATTTACAAGGCTAATTCTTCTGACTCTCCGACGCTGTGCTGTCTGTCTAACGTTAATGTTTTGTGGCTAATATTTATGAGCTAATTGCCTCTGCAGTGTTTATAAAAGCAGGTGCTATTAACGATAAGGACATAGCTACGTTACCCGTTATCTTTTAGGTAACGTTTGCGTTGGGTTCCCGTTGTCTAGTTCATCCGGCTGTGACCAGACCCCGCGTACATCTTGTAACGTTAACTCATTTATTTAAGGAGTGCTTGAGTTAAGTTCCATTATATTTTGTGAATCGATAGGATTCATTCCTCAATTCGGCATACGACCAGTATTCAGAGGAACATTATTTACTATCGCTTTGTCGAAACTTATTCGTCTCATTGTCCCGTTATCGGTCCTAACCAACGTTACACCGTTAGGGACGACCAGAATCTAGAAAGTGAGATTTTGTCTGAAATACAGTGCTACTTGGTGCCGAATTAACGTGAAAATCCCAATTAATCGTCTGAAATCATTTCCTGTAATAACTTGTGGTTTTTCCATTAACCGGTGTAATATTGACGATAAATTGCACGGTTTCTAAACGGAGTTTCTATCCACCGGACAGTGTGGGGCGTGTGACGGGAGACTCCGCTCTCCACCTGGGCCGGGCTGGAGATGGGGGATCCGGAGCCTCAAGAGTTTGGGTCCCTGGAGGAAGAGCTGGAGTACTGGAAGGAGCAGGCTGCAGGGCACCAACAGAGGTGTGTGTTGGTGTTGTTTTTAACGGACCAGAATCTGTTTTTCACTCATGCTTCCTGCAGTTCCTCAACTTAAAAGATGTTAAAAAAAAAAGAAAAAAAGTGCTAAACTGATTTGACTCCATCCATCCATCTTCTTCCGCTTATCTGGGGCTGTTTAGACATAATAAAGCTGGGCCAATATATATCATGATGCATTTCTTGGTTAGTTGGCCTGCAGTGTTGTCTTTTCTGGTCTTAAAGGATGATCCAAGTATTTTTGCATCCTTTAGCTGACCCCATTTTTGGAAAGCATGTTGTAATGTCTTATTTTTGTTTTTCATTGTGTGCGTTCCAGGCCAGGTCTTTATCCCCTTGCGGAGCCCCAGAAGTCTTGAAAGACGATTTGTATTTTTTTCATCCTGTCTTATAAGCTAAGTATTATCTTTGAGTAGGCTAACATCCTGTGCCAACTAGATAATAACTTGTGTGCACAACATAAAAAAATAAATAAATAATCATCTTTCAGGACTTCTGGGGCTCCGTAATAAATTCTGAAAAAACAACGAATACCTTTTCGCTTCTCTCCAGTTCAGTTTATAGAAATACGATTCTGAAGACACTCCTGCAACACAAACAACTGTGAGCCTCAAGGTGTTTTCCTATTAAACACATTTCTGTGATGTTTAGACTTTCATGTTTATTCTATAAAGCTCAGAGCTTCCTGTGGTTGGGTGGGAAAATGGTCAGGTTATGTTATTTGTCCAAGCGGGTCTGGTTTAGAATTATTCTGGCAAAACCTCCTCTTAGACAACCTCCTGGTCTGATTGTTTTGCTCCGAACACGAGTGTGATTACTGCGTTTATACTGTATAAAACTAATAAGCCAAATTGAATAATAGTTCAAATATTTGGCTGAGATATGATGTCCAAAGGTAACAAACACGTAGCTAATATGTGTGTGTGTGTGTGTGTGTGTGTGTGTGTGTGTGTGCGTGCAGTGCAGAGGAAACCCAGGAGGAGCTGCAGGAGTTTCAGCAGATGAGTCGGGACTACGAGGTGGAGCTGGAGACGGAGCTGAAACAGTGCGAGGCACGAAACCGCGAGCTTCTTGCTGCCAACAACCGCCTCCGCATGGAGCTGGAAAACTACAAGGTACAGAGGACATTATCAGCCATCGAACAGTGGCAACGTGGAGGTCCGTCACAAATAATATGCAGAAAAAAGATTGAGATTGTGCCTGATAAAAACATGTCCCTTACATTCTCAAAGACAACGCTCTGTAACACGAGTCAGTGTTTCTACACGGTTTTATAGCAAACACTGAAGCATAAAGCAGGTGTATCATGTCCTGGGATGCAAAATAACATTCAACCAACAGACTGATTTAAGGGGAATTTACTGTGGATTTCCATATTCATCAGCTGACAGTAAGTTGAGTTTTATGGCCTCTGCTGAATAGGCGTTGCTCTTGTCTGAACACACACACACACACACACACACACACTTTCACAGAGAATTGATTCAGGGCCGAAAAGAGCAGCTGAGGACTCCTGCTTGGTCTGTGTCTGGAGGCGATGGCAGTGCTTCCCATGAAACCTATCCCAACAACTATACTAATAATTGTATTAATCACTATTTATTTATGTAGTCCAGAGAGGCAGCTGAGCCAAAGAGCAGCTTCAACACAACCTCACAAATAGAGATCAAACCGCACCTCAGTGATTCCACACCAAAAAGTGTTTGAAAGTGTATAAAAATTTGTAATAAATTGACACATTTAAATATTTATTTAGTTTTTGGTGTCACGGCTAAGTTCTAATTCAGGGGTGTAGTCCAAATGGGAAAAATTCACTCATACTTAAAATTCAATTCAGTTTAGACACGCGTACATATTAAATAAGGAATATGAGACGGTGTTGTGAAGTGCAAAAAAAAATTTCTTCTCCCTTTCAGAGCAGTAAAAGGGCTTTATCGTAGTCGGCATGTATGACCCGAATGCAGACACTTCATGGCATTGAGCCAAAGCATGCTGAGGGTGACACAGCGTCATGTTGTTTGGTACTTGTTCTCTGGTCCTGCCACGTGCAGCGGTGAGCCTCGCTGTGCCTCAGGCTGAGCTGGAAGCTCAGCGCACATACATATTTACCGCTTTAGATTTTAAAGAAAGACAGCCAGCAACAGGGCTGCGATGATCCCACACAGGCTCTGCTAATGGTATCGAGCCTCAGGGCTGTAGCCAGATGTATAAAACACATGACGTGCACCAAACTATGTTTTTAGACTAGTGAATGTAAGCTTTCATTAACTGGATATGCTGTTTTTTTATCACTAAGATTTAACACTTTTAAGCCTACGTACACTGTACATACTGTCATATCCAACTACCTCATGTGCATAAAGGTGCCTGTTGCAGAAATAAATATGATTAATGTACCATTGCACTAATTGTCAGACTGCTTTTTTTTTTACTTGGTACAAAAATGACATTTTAGCCACTCTTACGTCTACTGCTGTGTATGTACACAGAGCGCACGGATAAACCGGAATCTAGTTCCTTATATGCATGCACATACCTGGCCAATCAAACCGATTCTGATGCTGAAGATGATTATTTTCACAGTTAAATTGTTTGGTTTAACTAAATAGCCTCAAATGTGTGGAACATTTAAATGGTTCTGCATTGAATTTCAAGTTCTCCTCCAGCCTTCATAATCTGTTTGGTTCCTTTTTTATTACATTTTATTTCATATTCTCTCCTCTCCTGACGCTGTGGTCGGCCTCCTGCCAGGAGAAGTACGAGACGCAGCACTCCGAGGCCTACCGGCAGATCTCCAACCTGGAGGGAGACCTGGCTGAGACCACAGCCATCAGAGACCAGCTTCACAAATACATCCGAGAGCTGGAGCAGGCCAACGATGACCTGGAGAGGACCAAGAGGTCAGAGGGCACTCACACAGAGTTGGTGGAAGGCCGCTTAACACATTCACGAAGTTGAAGGAAAGTTTCTGTGACTGCACCACTGTACTAAGGAAATTAACTCACTGATGTGCTGAAGAAATCCACATCTGATTAAACCACTTTTAGCCATGTTTGCAAACCTAAATAGACGTAAGAGAAGTGAGACAAGCTGTTTAACAAACCTTGTGCTGTGCAACGTAATTACAAGTTTCAGAAAAAGTGGCCCAGCAATGGCTTTGGTTGCCTTTTGTTGGTTATGGAGGACTGAAAGTGCCAGAATGAATTAAATAAATACACCATTAAATAATTACTTAAATGTGTCATTAAATAATAAAAATACCAATTATTTCAATATTTACATTTACATGTCATGATTTACATTTACATTTCACAATTTAGATTTACATTTCATGGCCCTGTGGTGCAGTGCTTCATGAATTGTCAAACTGCCAAACTCACCCATCAAAGTCAGTGGGTGGGGCTAACGCTAATCTAGTCTGATCCATTGCTTTGGTCTGAAGTCTCTTTCCTTTGGGCTGTTCCCTTTCAGGGGTCCCCACAGCGAATCATGTGCCTCCATCTAATCCTGTCATCTCCTGCCGCTGGAGGAGTTTTGCTCAGAGCTTCTTCTATTAAATTAGCTGCTTCTCGCAGCAGCTCCGGGCAACTTTTAGCCATTTTGTCCTGGCGTTCTCAACGTTAGGGGTTAGCAGGTTCGACTTGGCGGTAAAGTTTAGTTTAATAGTTATCTAAACCAACATTAGAGGTAAAGAGCGCCACCCAGTGTATTGGAAGTAGCTCTGCATCCATCCATTATCTGGAATTGATTTGTCTTGACTTGATGCGCAGGGTAACCAATCAGGCCTTAGGATCCGCCTACCAACTTTGATGGGCGAGTTTGACAGTTTGACAATTCATGAAGCACTGCAACACAGGACCATGAAATGTAAATGTAAATCATGAAATGTAAATGTAAATCATTAAATCATGAAATTAAATGGAAATGGAAATATTGAAATAATTGGTATTTTAATTATTTAATGACACATTTAAGTAATTATTTAATGGTGTATTTATTTATTTCATTTTGGCACTTTTAGTCCTCCATAGTTGGTTATGTCGCACTCAGCTTGTAAGTGGTTGCAGTTCCTTGAGTCTCCCGAGCCTCACCAACAGGCTTACACTGTGTGTTTCAGGGCGACCATCATGTCACTTGAGGACTTTGAGCAGAGGATGAACCAGGTGATAGAGAGGAACGCCTTCCTGGAGAGCGAGCTGGACGAGAAGGAGAATCTCTTGGAGTCCGTCCAGAGGCTGAAGGACGAGGCCAGAGGTAGAGCTTCACCAATCCGCTGTCAACTCAAACTAGTCGTACAAACTGTCATGGAGGCCCAGGTTTGAGCGGGCTGTGTGCTGCGATAGCTGACAGGTTTACAAATCTCATCAGATGAGTCAGTGGTGGAATCACTGTTTCACGATTAAAGAAACAGTGAAATGAACAGTGTTGAGGTGACCATGATATCTACGTTCTGGAGTGCAGTCGCCTGATTTCATGTTATTTGTTAATTTTCTTCTAGTGAAAACAGTCCTAATAAATACTAATGTTGTAAGACCAAGGAGAGGAAACGTGGTGCTGGGAGGGTAAAAGTGTACAGTCGCACGGACAGAACCCACAGTGAAACGGGCAGCGCAGGGAGCTATTTACATTCAGTGAAAATGAAACGAGTCAGGAAGAAAAAGGAGGGGAAAGCTGTACGCTGGAGTAATTTTAATCAGTATCTTACAAAGACTGTTAAGAAGTGAAAGAGGTTTTGTGTTTTCACTGCTCTCATATTTCGCAGAGTTGGACTACAGCCAAAGTGAATACGGTTGGTTGTTTTAACGACTTATTTCAGGCGCTGCGTGGCTGCTGGAAGGCTTGTTACGTTATTTTAAAGTCTCTTGCTCGTCTGTAACTTGCCCCTGCTGTTTGTTGGTGCGTGGGGCAGACCTGAGGCAGGAGCTTGCGGTGCAGCAGAAACAGCAGGTACAGGACAGGAAGCCGTCCCTCAGCAGCGCAGCCAAAGAGCCTGCCTCCTCCTCGTCCTCGGCCGGGTTGCCCACCCCGCCCCTCACCCCCCCGGACAAAAGAACTGAGGACAAAGCCACCTCTTCGTCCTCCAACCAGCCCGTCCCCTCTGCCGCCGCACCACGCAGACCTCCAGCCTCAGCAGAGTCCTTCGCCACGCCGCCGCCCTCCATCAGCAGAGGTCGGTTCACGTGCGTTGTGTTGTCAGGCCGACGATCACACACACCCGTTCGGGACGCATGCATGTACCCCTGCCTCTCACTGTCCTGCTGGCAAAATCCAGATAAGAGGAGCTCTTAGATTATAAAAATGTTGACACCTTCATCTGGGTCGCCTCTAGTCATTACCGTGCTCACAGCAGCCAAGCCTGAAACATATTGTACCGCATCGTAGCGCTGACGGTTGCTGGGGTTGCACGCAGCCTGAGAGGAAGACGGCAGGCACTACTCAGGGCTCGTGCTGCCACCTGCTCATTTGATCTTTTTATTGATTTACAGTCACTAGAATTGAACATCAGCTAAAGGTAAAGGATTTAGAAGTATGAGGTCTTTATAAAGGTAACTAAACCTGATTTAAGTGGAGTTAGTGCATTAGTAATACAGCAATTTACATAACATTTCTATATTTTTTTTGTTTTTACCACCAATATTATGAAAAGCAACCAGTTTAAGCGCATTCCTGTTATATGTGGTTGAAGAACCTTGGACTTTAAACCGAACGAACGTCAGACTCAGTCTTCATACCTGTCACCTGGATTTTAAGCCTCAGAGAGTTAACGTGTTGGCGCGTTCAAGGGGACAGTACAGCGCAGTACACCGTAGGGCCTTTAAACAGGCTGCTCAGAGTAACTCAACAGCTGGAAAGTGAAGAGAAAAGCTTCTGACTGGGCTGCAGATACGCTTGTGTATTTAAAGAAAAAACTAACAGTAAAACTGTGCTGCTAAGATTTGCCAGTTTACCCCCCCCCCATAGTATCTAATCAAATAAATAAGATGGCATATCAGACGTATGATGAACTAGGAAGCCAGAGAGCAGAGGTCTTGTCTTAAATAAAATGCTAAAGTACCATGGGAGTGTCAACTAATCGGTTAGCTGAGCAACAGGAAATTAAACAAATGTGAGGATTTGCTGCTGTTTTCCCGTTTTGTACCATTAGAAACGTGAGTGTCTCTGCATTCACCGGACGGTTTGTTTCTGCAGGTGAAAGCCTCTCAGGGACGCCTCTCACGACGTCGGCCAGAATCTCGGCTCTGAACATCGTTGGAGAGCTGCTGAGAAAAGTCGGGGTAAGAACCGCACTTGTGATATTCTGACACCGAAGCACCAACGAGACCTCGGCGCCTCATGGATCAGCCGGTTCACCCTTTGTGTTTGGTTTTTTTATTTTTTATTTTTTTTTATCAGCTGCTGACTTATCATCTGACGCCGCAGGGTGCTTCTGGTTCTGCTCTCAAACTCACACAAACTACTGCTTCTGTATTGATTTAATAGAAGCAACGTAATGTGCAAGCAAGCGCGAAACACACAATCAATAATTGTTCCTAAATAAATGAGGACAAATCCTGTTTATTACAACACGGACGACTCAAAGAAAGACCTGTTCTGTGCCCACACTGTATGCTTTGGAAACGTCGCTGTTGATGATCTCAGGGGTCCGAACATCAGCACTTCAGGCGCTTTTCTATTACTGGACATGATTAACTTCAGTATTTAGTGAATACTTTTGGACAGGAACTTTTGTTTCACTTTTTTTGGGGGGCGTTTTTATGCCCGTCATGGCTCTGGGGATGGATGGCAGTGTCAGTCTGTCGGTCGCACCCACCTCTACATGTCCCATGTTGGCTATATTGCTTTCCAGGTGACTTCTTTGCGTGTTGTATTGGTGTTTGAGTGTTTTCTTTAACGACTGACTTACTTGAGTAATGTCCCAGCAAACATTGTGGCGCATTTAAGCAGCGAAACTTAAACCCGTTTCAGACAGCATCTGATGGAGCTCAGGATTAATCAGGAGGACGGCTGCTTTACTCCAAACTGTTTCACTGAAGGAGCCTGGACTGTGTGTGTGGGTGTGGCCTTTTTCGAAGAACACAGAACACGAATTAACATTCGATCCTGTCGGCGTGTCGGCAGATTTAAATAATCAGCGAAGTTACGCCGTTATGCTTCGTGCCCGTGGATATAGATATGTGATCCGTGCATCACTCGCGCAGACGTTCATGGTCTTTGTGAACTTTGGTTTAAGCCCGAATACCTTCAAAAATAATGACCGGCTCATCTGTACTTCGTGTTTGGTGCCACTTCGCACCGATTCGTTGGAAACGTTGAGTCTTAAGTTGCACAGAAATGACAACCAGTTTCATACACGCTATAGATCGTTCGTGCCTAAATGTACACGACAACAAATAAAGACTGTATTTGTTGCAACTCCCATGTGACTTCACGAGAGGGCCTCACACAGCTAAACTCTAACCCTTCCACAACATGACCGACTCTTGTGATGTGGGTTGTTAAAGACCTTTTTATTCAGATTTTTTTTTTCCTCTTACTACATTTACGTCCCCACAGCTGCTAAAGATCTCCACCTCAGCTTTCAGCCGTTTCACAGCTTGGTTTTTGTTTATAATGAGCATGACACGCTGGTCCTGATGCATGTTGGCTCACCATAACCGACTGCATTAGGATCACAGTGACGGTAGGGTTGCTCCTGTGGTGGCACGCCAATATGAAGCCGAATGTTTTAGAAAACACCTTTTTGAACGGTTTTCTGCACTGCCTTGTAGAACCTGGAGGCCAAGCTGGCGTCGTGTCGGGAATACGTCCACGAGCAGACGGCGAACCGCAGAGGCCACGCTGGCGGGCAGGGGGCGGCGGCGGTTGGCCAGAACAGCTCCTCAGAGACCCACCCTACTAATGGCCTCTACAACAAGGGGTGAGATGCTGTGTCCTGCGCGGTGCTGCCATCAGGAGTACAGTAAGGTTCACCGCTGCAGATCTCATGTCCAGACTACTAAAGTAGCAAACTGTGTTGTATTACCTGTTATTGGTCTGTGAAAGTATGGGGAAAAAACAGTCCAGATAGACAGAAGCTAGAAGGGATTTCTTAAAATAAAACCACAAATTTCACTTTAAGAAGCTTTAACGTTGCTTTTTGTCTGCTTGTTTCCCCTTTTGTGCGAGTCCGCATCTTCTCAAAGCACCACCCAAATGTCGTCACGTTTGAAGGCTGTCCGCTTTCAAATGATGCCCGAAGTGTACATCCTTTGTCTAAAGTTACAAGTCCCAGCAGCTGGAGAGCGAAGCAGAACCAGCCGGATTGCTCCCTGAGTGTGTTTGCTGTGTGTTTTTAAAGGCTGGTGAAGAGGTTAGACTTCGGAGCGGGACCCAAGCTGCTGCTGTGAAAATGGGGGGGGACGTCCTCCACCTCGATCCTTAATCCTCCTCTGAGCTGCTCGTTCCCGCCTGTCCATCCGGCCTGGACACTCCCGAACGCTTAACGGTACAGTGTGCTGCACATCACCATCATCATACGGACCACTCTCACTGGAGGCTACAGCGACGAAACGGATGGATACTTTGGGATGTCTGTTACCAGCTGAAGCCTGCCTAGTTGGAGTTTTTGTTGGTTTATTAGCAGAGCTCTTTTCAGCACTCGCACTTAGCTTGAACTAACTTACTGGACTTACACCTCACCTCTCTTTTGTTTTGCTTCTTTTTTTGCTCGGTGGATTTGTTAAGACTGAACCCGAAGCCAATTTTAGAGACGGCGTGCGCACGTTTTACCTACAGAGTGAGTGAAAAGACACTAACGGATGCAGCTTCGCGTTGAGAAGGAGAAAAATATGTGGTTATCCTAAAGCTGTATTACTCCAATGCATGACAGCGTTTCCCACACTGCACTATGGCAGGGGATGAATGTACACAGACAGCAGGAGCGGATAAAATCTCAATGAGATCTAATATTTATTTACACTTAGCCGCATCTGTGTTGGTCAGATCACAAATGTGCATCGACTCGTCTTGGTTTTCGCGGCTACGTGCGGGTCAGGGTTCGGCTGTACAGGCTGTGATGGCGATGCGCCTGAAGCCGTTTGGTAACTGCCCAAAACGGCGGAATATTAACTTGTGCACTTTAGTTACATCAGTTAACAGATAGCAATAACAGCCAGCTGACGAACACAAACACGTGAATGAATCGTATTCATGAACTATGAGCGAGACAAAAGGTCGTTGGGTTTTTTTTCTTCATGGGCTCCCGAGGTGGATTTCAGTCCGTCTTGAATGCTTCGCGGATGCATTTACAGTTAGCTTTTCTTTGTCATCGGACTGCTGTCCGATCTGGCCAAGGCGCGTGAAGCGACTGAGTGTAAATGGGGTCAATCAGCGTTAAGGGAAACAACCAGCAGACACGCATATACAACAAACAGCTGTACTGTCACACCTTAAGGGCGTCGGAGTGCTGAACACTGGGGGGGGGGGGCGCTTTTATCTACACGAGAGGAGAGGGGGTGCTACTTTTAAATTGTTAACGCACTCAGTCTTGTCCTTTTTGTCCTCCATAAAACCACACTGTCAGCTGATGGTCTGCTTTTACATGTCTCTTCGCAGTTGTATTTGTTAAATGAGGGGTTTGTAAAAAAGAAAAAAAAAAGTGGGGAAATAATCTGCTGCTGATGAAACTCCACCACCAACAAAGTGCCACCAATCCTCATGAAAATATTAGTAGTTTTAAACACCCGTTGTAGTCCTGATGTTTTTAGTAATTTTGGATTATTACAGGTACGTTAGTTGCCATGGACTTTAGCTCTACTGCTTACTGGAGTCAGAGAACTCAAAGGGAACAGCGCCCCGGAGGAGCAGGCACCCAAACACCGTGGCTGAATGTGATAGGCCGAGACTCCTGTCAATCGAACAAACACCCCTCTGCATTAGCCTTAAGGTTTTTAGTTTTAGTTTAAGTCTTTAGAAAAGGTGAAATTACTTATTAAAAGCATAACGCCATTACTTTTCAAAAGAGAACCTTTTGAATGCAGCACTCGCTGCACACGTAGTGGGCGTCACTGCTTCTTAAAGATGCCTTAAGGAATATGTTGTATAAATAATGAAGCGGATGTGAGAGGATTCGCTCTGTAGTAACGAGGAGCTGTGTCGCCGTCACCACCTCTGCAGCTCTATGTAGCTTTTTAGCCTCATTTGAACTGCTGGTTTCGGTGGCACGGCTCCGTCGCCGCGACTCCCTCGGAGCGTTCTGGCCCGTGTGCGATCCGCGTCACAGGAAGCGTCCCTGCTATGTTGTTGAGCTCCTCGTGAACCTGTTACCGCCCGCGATGGAGGCAGAATTTCAACTAGAGCGTGTTCACCTTTACCTCAGCTTGTTCCCTGTTTGCAGTGAGGCTGTCCTTAGACCCCTGAGGTCTTCCTGATCGGAGTCCTTCAAGATTTCGTACCTGCGGATGCAGAATCCGATCCGGACTGATGCTCAGTGTACATAATAGAAATAATTGTATACATAGCAGCTGTACAGCTGTGTAATGTTGATCAAATATGTATCCGGCACGTGGAAATAACCGCGTTAGCACACTGTTGGTTCAGACCCATTAATCTGATACGAGTGACAGGACGTACGTGACTCCATCAGACAGACCATTTTACTGGAGCACACTCACTAAGGTGGACCAAAAAACAGTAACAGTACAGTAAAGAAAGGCTTTGCGTCTGATGGGGTTTATTTGAGCCAATACGGATCAATTACAATACGCCTGTATTGGCCCCCGGGGGCTTCCGTAGTTGTCATGTCGGTCACTTGCTAGTGAAACCTGCAGGTGATATTGATGGTCCCCAGAGGATACTGGCTAACTCCACCTCACCTTTCCTCTGGCACTTTCATCAGGCCGCACACTAAAAATGTACACTTCAGTGTACTGGGCAGATGACCCCTGGAAGATTTGGAAGACTTTTCCTTTAGCGCCACCCTCAGGACGAGCGTTACACGTCTAGCGCCGCTGTTGCCAAGGCTCTAAAGAATAGAAAACCATCGGTGTGGTGTTTGTTTTCCGTCCATGTGAGGAAGTTTGAGCGTTGTACTTTCGACGAGGCTCCTTTCTCAGACTGTGGAGACGCTTTTAATAATAAAATAAACGAATCCCCCGTTAGCGTTCCACTTCTGTCTTTCCAGGAGTGGAATGAAGAGACGCCTTCCGTCAGCGAGGAGATGTGAATACTTCAGTGAAGGCTACTTGTGTTTTACGTTAAAAAGGAAAAGTATGTAACAGGTCGACTTGTAGTGTTTTTACACTGTATCACTACTGTAGGGTCACTAACATAGGTTGTAGTCTGCAGGCAGGATGGACTTACACTGAGCTGCTCAGGGCGAGTCAGCACCAGCAGGCTGGACCTTTCCTGTAAAGGTCAAAGGTCAGTGTGTGAACGCAGATGTGGAAAATGAGGTTTGGTGGGGTTTTTTTGCCTTTTTATACGACTCTAAAAGAGAGTATTTACATACTCGCATACATGGTGACCTGTTCTGCTCTTTGTTTACCGTCAGTGCTGCTTATGATGTTTCTGAAAAAGCAATAAAACTTGAAATGTAAAAAACAAAAACAAAACAAAAAAGCCCTGCTTTTATTTATTCTGGAAAGAACTGAGACGACACGTCTGTTGTCGTTTGGTAGCAGTTTAATAGCTGGTTCACAAAAGCAGAAGGTAGGTCCTGCGCCACAGCAGTCACTGTTAGTATAGTTATATGTTGTGTGTCTGTGAGGTTTAAAATCACTCCACCATCTCAATAATGAATAAACAACAGTTCGGTTGCAAACATAGTTTTACATTCAGATTCCGAATTAACTGATTCTCTCTAAAAATATTTTAAAAACCTGAAAAGGGTACAGCGAGCCCCAGTTTGTGCCCCTCATGAGCAAAGCGTCTTGTTTTTTTTTTTTGCCCGAAAAACCCTAAACCCAACAGGCCGTTATGCAGCTCTTCCTGTCGTTCTGAAGGTGTCTCCAGAATCTCTTTTTAAAGTCTCTTCTAACTATGTGGATGAAAAAAATTTAAAAAAAGACAATTTTTAAACCCGTTTCCCAGAAATGACACACACTCTTGCTCAATTTCTACAACATGATTCAACATTTTAAAATGTAGTAATTTTAAATTACCCCCCCCAATATTCAACATTTTCATACCAAAATAACATTTAGCACGTGTTTTACAGAGAGGACCGATGTCGTTTCCGGCTCCTTGGATAGAAAATACAGTCGCAGCTTGAAAAACGGGTTAAAAATCTTTTACACTGTGCAACAGATTTTATTCTCTTATTCTAAATATTTGTTTCCTCCAGATGGTTAGAAGAGTTTAAGGATTCTGGAAATACATTTCGAACAGCTCTGCGTGGTTTAACGACCTTCTGGCTTTTTGCCGAGATCGCTGGGGCACAAAGTGAGACTGCGAAAACTGACTTTCATATATGGGAATTATTTAAACTATGTAATATAAATACATCTAAATATATTAACTTCACATAAATTATGTTATATTAATCCACAAACATTGCAAATAGTGGTGACTTCTTTCTCTTTGGCTTCACGTCACAAAACCTCCTTAAAATGTAAGCAGTTATTTTCCAAATACAGCTGAACGAGCAGTTAAAGCTATCTGTTTTGAAGCGAGAGAAGAACAGCTGTTTATACCAGCTGATGCCGGTAGGACCTGTGTTGGAGTCGCATGACGTCGTAAAAGATTTGAAAATAAAAATAGCGGACTGGATGACAGACCTGCAGGTGTCCTTAATTTAATTTTAATCACTTGTTAGACATTGAACTCTTTGTTTTGTTTTTTTTTTAAATTAACGTCTTGATTTCTTTTAGAGACGGGGAGATGAAGGACTAAAGGTGAGCAAGACACGACTTAATCGAGCTACAAAGAGGAGGGCGGAAACTATGGAACACGAGGAACTTAAATCTTGGTTTTGTCTTATTGAAGCTGCCTGTATTTCAGTAGAATAGACGCTAAAACTATCCTGTGAAACTCTGCGTCGTTCAAATAGAAGCTACACAAAGTGGGCAGCGTTCGTCCCATTTCAACACTTGGAGGTCGGATGGGCGTGAGACGGAAGCGAGAACCTCGGCGTAAAATGTCTTGCTTCTTTTGTGGTTGTTGGGGGAAAAAAAATCAAGCAGTTTCAGGAGACCCAGAGAGCACTGCGCTTTGTAGAAGTTGGACGAATGTAGAGATTTGAGTCCTCTTGCTTTTTAGATCTTGGGTAAATTCAGCAGCTTAAGGTGCAGTTTTGTCCCCGAACCGCAGCCTCAAAGTGTCCTGAATGTGCTAAACCTCTGCCGCCGGCGCTCATGGGTACTGTAGTGTTTGGAGCAATTTCGCGTGGCGACGTAACTTCTCAGAAACAGGTGAAACATCACTTGATCATGTGTAACGAATCTGTCGACTTGGGAGGAATGTGCACATTTAAGAAACAAAGGGGACTAAAGAGAAACTGCTGTATTTTATAGATCTGCGACTTAAGACTTTAACAATCGTTGTAGATGATTCAAACTAGTGGATTCTCGTTCTTATCTAGTCTCGTACATTGTTATTGTATCTGTAGATTATTTTTTTTGATGAATTATTTAGTCCATAAAATGTCAGAAAGCAGTGAAAAATGCCCAGTGAAAACTTCCCAGAGGTGACGTCTCCAAAACACCTGCCTCGTCCAACCGACAGATACTCAGCTTACTCTCATATATGACAACAAAACGCATCAAATCCTCGCACTTGAGGAGCTGGAACCTGCAAAAGGTTTTGCATATTTGCTTTAAAAATGGCTGAAAACGATTAATTGATTCTCAAAACAGTTTCCAATTAATTTGAGGGACTTTGGAAGTCTAAAATCTAAAAATGACACGTCGGCATCAGCTGGGTAGGGACAGTGTGGAAGTTTAGCTTGTGTATAATAAGAGGGCTTGGCACCAGCTTGGACTGTGTTCTACTGTACTGGTTTGTCGACACATATTCCCTTTTCTTTTTTACCCCAACTGGTTTAATTACTCAGAGACCGAACTGAATTTCACTTTCAGCACAAACCCACACTGTTGTTAAAATACCCGTGAGGGTCCTGTGTTCAGGAACATTCACGTTACTGTTAAAGGGAAACCTTCAAATTTAAATTAAAAGGGTGAAAATATTTCTGGAACAGGGTTCTGCCCACTTTGCTTGGGTGAAATCCCACCGTGACGCTGCGCTGTGGTCCGTCTACTCGTCGGGGGAGAAGGCGTGGGCCTCCCCGCGGGGCTCCAGAGGGGGGGAGCAGGCGGGGGGGGACGGGGAACGAGGCTCTTCCTCCTGCAGCTCCACGGAGTTCTCTTTGATGGCGCTCCTCCGGCTGATGCTCCCTCCCAGCCCCAAGCCCCTGATGCTGCCGCCGCCGCCGCCGCCGCCGCTGCTGCTCCGGGGACTGGGGCTGCCGAACGCCGCCTCCCCGCCGCCACGCCTGGGAATAACCGACACATCAGGAGGAAGAGGAAGAGGAAGAAGAGGAGGGGTCAGCAGGAGGTGAAGGAGAGAGGAAGAACAGAGAGCAGCGAGAACCTGGTGGCTTGTTGCAAAGCGAGATCTAAAACAAAAAAAGAGAAACGCAGCTGAAGCCCCCGACGTCCCGCAGCAGGCGTAAGGCGGGGGGGTCAGGGTGGCGATGAGGGAGGACAGAGCCCGTTAGGAAGAGGAGAAAAGAGGACAGTTTGCAGATCAGTAGTGTCTGAGGACAGGTGTGAAGCAGGACATGGAAGGAGGAAGAGGAAACGTAAAAATCACAAATGACCTCACGCCGCCGCAGTTCTCTTCTCAGGCACGACGCAGGTTTAAGGGTTTAACTATGCAGAATTAGGACGAATGTTTTTCTTGTTTTAGTCATTGCTAAACCTTTATGTTCAACACTGGACTGGACGGTCCTAGAGTTTAACATTTAGCTTGAGATTAAACCCGATGAATGGAGGAGATCTATCGATTCCCCCGTACTCTCCAGAACTGTACTCCTGTCACATTTCTCGTCTCGTCTAATGATTATTTTCATAATCATTTTGATTTAACTTTGTATTTATTTATTTAAAAAAAAAAACAAAAAAACCCAGTGACAAATGCCCATAACAAGAACCTATTTGGACCTCCGATCGATTATTGATGATCAAAAATAGGTGCCGATTCATTTTCTGTCGACTAAATGATTTATTGTTTCAGCTTGACTGGAGAGCACAGGGGACTTCGTTTTTCAACCGTGAAATGTTCCGCTCAACAACTGTCGGAAACCAAACTTAACCTTTACCAGAAACATTTGTTAAAAAAAAAAAAAGAATTTAGGCCAACAAATATGGACGTTTGGACTCTCGAGCGGCACTTGTTTTTCCTTGGTAATTAATCGCTTATTTGCTGTGACGTTCTCGTCAGCGCCTCCGTTTGTCCCACATCTCCGCCTGCCTCCCCCCCGAGCTGGGCGGCCCCCCCTTCCCCTACCTCAGCTTGCTCCTCAGCGAAGCCATCTCTCTGCTGAGAGTGTCGTTGGCCTCGCTCGCCTCCTCCAGCTCCCTCTGCAGTTTCCTGCGAGCGGCCGCCACGCGCTGAGCCTCCTCCTCCGCCTCCTCCAGCTGGTGCTTCAGCTGCTTCACCCGAATGTTGCCCTTCTCCGCCTGCACAGAGCGGTTTTTATTTACAGGTGTGTGTGCGTGTGACTGAACGCGTGTTGCCTTTTTGTCATCGGGATCAGAGTTACCTGGTCTTTGTACTGCTGCGCCTGCTTCCTCTCGTCCTCCATCTGGATGGTTAAATCCTTCAGTTTCTTCTCTTTCTGACGCAGATTCTTGGCGTTGGCCTGACGCTCTCTGCACAACATCATCGACACAATGGCGTCGTCACAACACTGAATCCTCCTTACTGTGTTTCGGCGTCGCACGTTTTGTTTATGTCTCTTTGTTGTACTGGTTAAACGTTAAGTGGGATTTAACTCCCGTTTCCCAGCATGCACCATTACCTGCTCTCAATCTCCAGCTGCTCTTCAACCTCTCTCAGCTTGGCCTCGAGGGCGGCGATGGAGGACTTGAGTTTGGAGCGGCCCTGGCCCTCGGTCTCCTGCAGTTTGGCCTTCAGCTCTCGGTTTTGTCTCTCCAGCTGCTGCCTGGATCCCTCCCTGCTCTGGGAGGACGCTCGCTCCGCTGCCAGCTCCGCCCCCAGCTGCTCCACCTACACCGCCGCCGCCAGGACGGCAACAAGATTTAAAAAAAGGGAAGGGAATGTAGCACCTACAATAATTTCACTTGCTATATCTCTCATGCTGTGGACTCGGGGTGGAAACGCCACTTAGAGCCCAGACTAGACCCCGCTAGACCCTCTCTGGTCCACGCTGGACCTACCAGCTGCTGGCTCTTCCTCAGCCGGTCATTGAGGCTCTCCGCGTTGGTCTGCTCTTCCTCCAGCTCCTCCTCCAGCTGGCTGATCTTAGTCTCCAGGCGACGCTTTTCATCAGACAGCAGTGACCTGAGCAGAGGGAGGAGGAGGATGCGGAGGTGAGGTGACGGTTGGAAAGTAAATATGAGATTATTGCCCTTTTCTTAATGAGGGTTTTTCCACAAAAGGAATAAAACATGAATACATTGCAAATTTGAAAAGAAAAAAAAATCTTCAAAAACTATAAACTGTGGGTAATTTAAATCCAAACGTGTTGAATTTAACTCTGCAAACATCACAACAATGTAAGTTAAATCCAACTATATATGATATCTCAACAACTATGGCTACGTTTCCATGAAACTCTCAGCGAATATCCACCCTGCCCAGAGGTCGTTTTTGGCGACGACCTCCCTTTTCCTCCCGCTGCCGCCTTCAGGCCAGATCCCCCTCTCGGCCCGCTTCGATTCATGGCAATGGATTGTAAAAACGAATGGCCAGGAATCCAGGAAATGCCTCGTGGACATTCCTACTCCCGGGACGCCATCACGTCTCCTTCCCCCAATCGACAAATCTCCCCTCTCGAATTACCGTACTTTCTAATAACACAGGGAAGCTTCTTTTTGTGTGTGAATCATTTGCCACTCTGGTGCCTGTCACCGCAAAACGTATGTGCTAATAACGAGCGAGACACCCACTTTCCAGAGGAGTTGCTGGCCAGCTCTTCAGACAGTTCATCTCTTTCTGTCTCCGCCTGCTTCCGAGCTCTCTCAGCAGCTGCCAACACCTAGACGGACGGAGGAAGTTGATGGCGGTATAAAGAAGGTAAGAAACACAAATGAGCATGATGTTATCAGAGTGTGGAAGACCATTTGAAAGCACCGCTGAGGAAACAAGTTGACCAGCTAAACGATGGCGATATTCTTCAAATGTGGGCGATTATGTGACTTTTCATGTTTGTTTGTTTTTAAAAGGTCACCCTGCAGAGCTAAATATGTTGGCGACGCGTGATCATTATTGGTGGGAAACGACACGCTTTTACTCTGAAGGTGACGTGTTCAGTGGGCTCCACAGGCCTCACCTCGTGCAGCTGGACGACGTCTGCCTCCATGGCCTTGGACCTGCGCTCAGACTCCCTGGCCGAGGCGAGGACCTCCTTCTGGGCTGCCCGCGAGTCCTCCAGCTCCCTCTGGAGGTCCTTCACCTGACCCTGGGAGGAGAGCAGAGCAGAGCAAGCACTGTGTCGTATTTGAAGATGTTGAGTATTGGTATGAAAAAATATCACTCCAGCTTCATTTGGAGCTTTGATTTCTAATCAGCTGAAAGATAATGGATAACCGAAAACAGGCTGCATTAATGTGTGCGCTGACCTGGATCTTGCGGAGCTGCTTGACTGCTTCGTCGCGCCCCCTGCTGGTGGCCTCCAGCTGGTCCTCCATGTCCTTCAGCTCCCCCTCCAGCTTCTTCTTGCCGCCTGACGCTTGACCTCGCTGCTTCCTCTCCTCCTCCAGCTCCGCCTCCAGCTCACGCACCTGACGGGGAGACGGCATGGAGGACAAGTTCGCAGTTACAACTCATTCAAAGCCTCACCCTCAAATGTAATTTTATCCACAAGATACAGTAGAGACAAATCTACCGTATTCAAATTATATTTATGAACTATTTCCAACCACTCAATACTGTTAATAAAGTTTTTTAAATTATTCAGATTGAGGCCATGAATATGCCCCTCCTGCCACTTTATGCACAATATCGGCACAAGTTAAAATCACACCAGAAGGACATTAGAATAAAAAGCCGCGTGGACTCTGAGGCTGAGCTAAGACCAGGATGGAAGCAGTTAGAAAGAGAAGTTAATAAGTTAACAGGAGGTAATAAGGTCACGGGGAAAGAAACATCCAACCTCACCTCACCTCGCCGTGGCATGATCACGCCTCATATTAAGAGGAGCACCAGGAGGTCGTACCCCACCTGTTTGAGGAGCTGCTTCCTCTTCTCCTCGCCCATCTCGTCGCGGGCGTGCAGCTCCCGCTCATGCTGAGCTCTCAGGGCCTGACTGTTGACCTCCAGGCGCAGCTTGGCGTCCTCCGCCACCTGCAGCTCGTCCTCCAGCTCCTCCATCTGCGTTCTCATCTCCTCCACGATGGCCTCCAGGCCTCGCTTGGCCTTCTCCAGGTCGTGGACCTGACGGCGGGTGGAAAGAAGATAAGGTGAGAAACGGGGTCGACTTCTGTTAGTATGAGAAAATGATTCATCCGTGTCCAGACGTCTCCTCGTACACTCTTTCCCACGTCGTCCTTGGAGCTGATGAGGTCCTCCATCTCAGCTCGGAGGGACTTCATGGTCTTCTCGGCCTCCTCCAGGGCGTCCTGGTTCTCATCCAGCGCTCTGGCCAGAGCCAACACCCGCGTGTCCTTCTCCCTCGCCTCGGCCTCCGCTCGATCGCGCTCCTCAGCAAACTTGCAGGACACGGCGCGCTCCTCCGCCAGCATCTGGTGGACATGAGGACCAACGAGATCACAGGAGGTTGGATGTTAGAACAGAAAGTACAGGGCAATCCGCACTGAGAACCTTTTATTGTGAAGCGTCTTAAATGTCTGCCTTACGGAATGTATTTCTGACAAATCTACGCGTCAAGGCACAACCTCGTAAATCTTTTTATCTCGTTGTGTTGTGGCAGGAAGGTCTGGACGGGATTCAGTCAGACCCTCTTCAACCTCAGCATTGAAGGATACGTTCACAATTTCTCAAGTGTGTCTTAAAACAATGGTCAGGTGTACATTGTAATCGCACCTCCTGGCTGCTAAGAGATCCCTTCCTAATGCGTTTACATTGTCAGTGAGGGGTGGACACAACCCACAGAGACGGACAGAAGACAGAGTGTCTTCCAAAGTCCCAGCCAGACCTGATCAAACTTCTTCTGCTTCTTCTCCAGGTTGGAGACGAGCTGCCGCTGGCTGTCCAGGTCCATGAGGACGTCCTCCAGCTCCTGCTGCAGCCGGCTCCGGCTCTTCTCCAGCTTGTCGTAGGCCGAGGCCTTCTCCTCGTACTCGCCGGTGGTCGCCTCCAGCTCGCGCTGCAGTCGCTTCTTCGCCTCCTCCAGCAGCTCCACCGCCCCCGCCATCTCGTCCAGCTTCTTCTTGTGGTCGGACAGCTGGCAGAAGGTGACACAGCGAGCGCTTAGAGGAGTTCGATTAAGGTGAAAACACCAGCGATGCCACGCGACTGACCTCTCTCGCTAACAGATCAGATATCTGTCTGAAGTTACTGACCTGCATGTTGAGGCTGGAGACCTGCCTCTCCACGGCCCGTTTGACCTCGGTCTCCTCCTCCAGCTGCTCCACCAGGCTGTTCCTGTCCTCCTCCATCTGACGCAGACGCCCGGACAGATTCAGCTTCTGACGGGTCTCCTCTGACAGCAGCTCCTGGGGGAGAAGGACGAAGGGATGGGCAGAAAAGGTGTCAGTTGACGCCAGTGTCGGCGAAACCTACCGACTTCATCTGACTTTCCTCTAGCACCGCCATGAGCTTCAACGGTTTCACTTATTCTGTGAAGCATCTCGACATCTACTTGATGGATATTGTATATCCATTCACGGTAGAAAGAAACATGATCACATCACACCGATCCTGGCTTCCTTACATTGGCTACCTGTTGATTTTAAGATTTAACTAATTACAGACAAAGCCCTGAGAGGCCTTTTATTGTTTCCAATGGTGTTTTATGACATTTTATTTCATGTCACTCTCGTTGTGTTTTACTGCAGTGCAAATTTAGCATGTTAGCCTTTAGGTCAAAGCAGCTGCTGGCGTGGCTGCAGAGACTCTTTGTTTAGACGTGCGTTGGCCTCGACCTCTCGTGGGACAAAATCCGCAAGGTTCGACTCTGGATCCCGCTCTGCACGTAACTCACAGGACTGCAGCTCTTATGAAGTGGCGTGTGTTCGCGGCGTCGCTCACCTGCGCGTCCTGGAGCTGAGAGGTCAGAGTGGAGACGTCCTTGCTCAGCTTGATGTTCTTTCCCTCCGCCTCGTTCAGCAGGCTCGTCACGCTGTCCAGCTCCATCTGGCAGAGACAAAGACATGTACTTTTATCCTTCTGTTCTAGCAGCAGTTAATGCAGGATTAACTTGGACAACATATCGAATTCAACAAAGATGAATCTGGTTGAACTTGTTATATTTTCTGTTGCTTTATTGTTTAGTTTTCAGTTGGTTACGGTTTAGCTTTATCTATCTATCTGGGTATGAGCAGCGTAGTGCTTCAAGGTTAATTCATTAGTGTTTTCCTGGCTCACATTCATCTTGGAGACCCGCTCCCCCAGCTCGGTCCTCTGCCGCTCGCTCTCGTTGAAACGCGAGTGCAGCTCGTTCAGCTGACCCTCCACCTTCTTCTTCTTGTGCTCCACGTCCTGCTTGGCGTTGGCGAGGGATCGCAGGTCGGCGCTCAGATCGGCCGACTCCTTCTCCAGAACCTGCTTGGCTTTCTCCAGGCCGGCTCTCACCTGAGTAAAGTGAGCAAACCTTTTTAAGTGCCCTGGTCACAGCATGGACGGCCTAAGGGAAGAAAACTTGGAGCCTAGTGGCAAAGTTTATCTGTTGTTGGTGGTTTTTCTTTTTTACTGATTTTGTATTTGAACTCCCCGTTAGAAAACAAACTAAACCAGGTGAACTGTAAACTGAGCCGTTCAGGTCTGGGTTAAGGGCTTGGAAATGTTATGTCACAAGTAAGTACCTGTGTCTGTGTGTGTGTGTGTGTGTGTGTGTGTGTGTGTGTGTGTGTGTGTACCCTCTTGGCCTGCTCCAGCTGCTCGCTGAGCTCCTCCACAGCCTGGCCGTGTTTCTGTCTCAGGTCCTGGATCTGGGCCTCGTGGCTCCGTCCCTCGTCCTCCATGGCTTTCTTCAGCATGGCCACCTCCTGCTCACGCTTCGCCCTGCCAGTCACATATACACACACACACACGTACGACATCACCACAACTCATCCAGCGGTAACACGGCGGGCTGGCTAGCAGCTCCTGGCTGGCTCACAAACGTCCACTTCTATGCGGATGACGCTGTTTGTTTACCGTCCGGCACCGTCTCAGAGCGAAGCTTTGCGCCATTTGCTCTTAACATCGTTTGTCACCGACTCAGTTATTTGAGATTTATTCTAAATAAAGAAAAAAACTAAAGTAAAGTTTACAAATTCAAAGATAAAAACCACCTGTCGTCCCCTTTTACAGCGCAGAGATTGAGCCACTCCCTGTCAATATCTTCTTTTTTTTAATCTTCTTTCAACCCCCAATGTTATGCAACGGGTGGAAAAACTGAAGCTAAGCATTTGTCTTTTATTTTAATAATGAAATATTCTTAAGTCCAGCGCCGGTACGTTTAAAGCCGCTCAGAGTCAAATTTCATGAAGTCAGTTGGCTCTATTTCTTAGAATTAAGACAAAGTGCAGTGCATAAACCTTCGTACGTGTTGCGACCCAAATTATTTCAGAGAGTCTCCTCCGTCAGTTGGGAGGGAGCAGCAGAGGCAACCGCTACACGCTTATTCTTATATTTTTTAAATATATGATAAGTTAATAAAAGATACAAGGTCTGTCCCAAAACACACACACACTACCTATACCATATTAAAGAAGTTCATGATGGATTCAGAATGGATATTTTTCCTAATGTTCACATGAAACACATCTATATCGATTATAAAATGTGCAATTTGTATTATTTGTTAGCTGAGCTAATGACGCGGTGACGGGATGATGTGACGCAGCCACGACGCTTCACCTTTGGAGGCCTGCTATTGGCTGTTTCAGTGCTTGAGTCAGTAGTCCTTATTTTACCACATTTAGGAGCCACCGCAGTCGGCGCTGAAGGACCCCACCTCGACTTTCCTTAGAATTCTTGACGTTTAGGATCACTTCTTTTATACGTTACAGTTTTAAACATACTGACGCTGCTTTTCTTTTGAGGCAAAGAAATAAAGCCTGTTTAAGTTGCGCTTCTGTCTGTACCTCGAGGTGCCAACACCAACGTACATAACTGATTGAAACGCTAATTAGAACGCGTGGATCGATCAGCGGGGTGCAATGGATCGCACGGACCGTAGCTCTTGCTGGGCAGCGGTGGTATCCAGGCTGTCCTCCAGCTCGGTGCGTAGAGCGTTCAGCTCCTCTCCGAGGTCCCGTCGAGCCGCCTCCACCTTCCCCCTGGCCGCCCTCTCTGCCTCCAAGTCCTCCTGCAGCTCTGAAATCAGCACCTCCAGCTCCCGAACCCGCTTCACCGCCGCCCCCCGCTGATTGCCCTCCTCCTCCAAGCTGTGGGCACAAAAAAACGGCTCTTGGTATAGTTTCTAGTATCTTCGCTCTTGTAACGTCAGGAAGGTTTCATTCTTGTACGGGTGGAAATGTCTTGAATCTGTTGTTCTGTTAAGTTTTAGCAACCTACAGTTAAAAAAATTAAACATTTTCCAGGGGATTCCAGTACTTTTTAATTACAGCATGGAGAGGCCTTTAAAACCACATCTGGACTGTGAAGCGTTATTTATCAGGTCCCACGCGTCTTGATATGCTCGAAATGAACTTTGTCGTACACAGTGTCACCCGTCAGCTGGCCAATTACCGCGTAAAGTGGGCGTGATTGTCGGCTTGTTGGTTTCAGAAATTGTCGGTCATACAGCAGCTCCTCCGTCAGAAAGGTGTGTGTTTGTGTGTGTGTGTTTGATGTTTATTCTGTCCAACAATGTGCCGTACTGTCGGCTGGGGCGAACACCCTCCGCTTGTCCTCTTACCGGGCCTGTGTGGCCTGGAGCTCCTCTTCCTTGGCGGCTAGCTGGGCTCGGAGCTCGGCCAGTTGGGCCTGCAGGTCGGCGTGCTGATCCTGGAGGTCGGCCAGCTCCGCCTCCACCTTCCTCTTGGCCTTCTCCATGTCCTGACGACCCTTCTCCTCCTTCTTCATACGCACTGCGCGCAGAGAGGAAGCACACGCTGAACAGGCCTCGTTTCAGTTTTTACAGAGGCGTCGCGGGACAAAACATTATCGAGCCCATTTGGTATTAAAAACCCTAAGATCCTGCAAACTCCTGCAAATAGCCCACTCATTTAAACAACCCAATAAATCAAAAGTGGAAGAACTTATTAGGAACATTAACTATTTGTCATCCTAGAAGATAAATTAAATGTGAGTTCTCAGCTCTATACAGTGTTTTTAAGCTAAATTTCCTATTCATAAATCCACATCTAAGGGTGAAACGCCTGACATTTTTGCATTTACAAAGGAGGTCAAAGCGTTCACATGCTCAGTTTGTTTTTCTATAACTCTAAGGGCTGTAAAAAATAAGGATTTACACCTTATGGTGTGTGATTTGTTGCATTCATTTACACTGTGCAAGGAATTTGTACTTCATTTGAAGCCCACGTGACTGATCAAAGGTCAGTAAATGATTAGCTGCACTCCTGTATACATCTAAACAGAGGAGGGTAAACCGAATAGGGGGCCAATAAGGACATGAGCGGACTGACCCTCCAGGTCAGAGATCATGGACTCGTGCTTGGTCTTGAGTTTGATCAGGTTCTTGGACTTCTCCTCTTCCTCTGCCAGGTTGGAGCTCAGATCAGCCATCCTCTCCTCCATAAGCTTTCGCTCCTGAAACAGAAAGATCACGAGAGCCACGTGGCTACTACGGCGTGCGCCGTGTAGTTCGACACCCTCCGACCCCGCGCCTCAAAACGAAACGGCGTCTTCGTACCTTCTGCAGTTTGTTATTCTGGTCCTCTATGAGCAGAATATCCTCCTCCATTTTCTTCACTTTTCCCTCCACGGCCACTTTCTCCAGCTGCAGCTTCTGCCGAGCGTCTTCTTCCTCCGCTATGTGGGCCTCCATGAGCTGCAGAGAGAAACGGCGTGAGAAAGGGGCGCAAATTTCAAAAAGAAAAGTCACACAAATATAAAAACACACCAGCGGAAAACGTTATATTTTGGGACATGCTTCTCTTGTACCTGAGCTGTAGGTAAAACACATGTGACTCATTTAAGCACAGAGATCCAAACATTTTCTGTTCATTTATTGCTATTATTCATTACTGACCATGTACACTTCTGCTTAATGTTATTACTGATAAATGCCTGGTGATACTGTTTATTATCTTTAAAAATGTGTTCTACTATTTTAACTTTGAGCACCGTTTTGTGTATAAAAAGGAGCTGTATAAATACATTTTATTATTGTTATTTTTATTTAGTTACTAAGTTGGAACGCTGAATTGTAATCTGATGTACTAATTTGATTGTTATCATTCGTCCAGCTCATTGGTTCATGTTGTTGTAAACATGATATCTTATAATATCTTAGGGTTTTAGATTGTTGGAGGTGTTACTTTGGGCTCTGGACAAAATAATGGGACATTTTGTGGAATTTTTCACAATTTTCTTACAATTTTCTAACCTTTTACTAAGACTAAACAAAAATTAATAGTGAAAATAATTGTTAGTTGCAGCCCTGATAATAAGATGCTCTGTTCTCTTGTGGGTCTGTGTAATAATAATCATAATGATGATGATGATGATATGTGTGCCCACCTGTAGCTGCTGCTCCATTTCCTTCCTCTCCTGCTGCAGGGAAAGGCTGCGGTCCTCCTCCTCCTCCAGCCGGGCCTCCATCTCGTGCAGCACCTCCTCCAGCTCCTGCTTCTTGGCCTCCAGTCGCACCCTCATCTCCTCGGCCTCGGCGTACAGCTCCGTCTCTGCGTGGAGCTTCGACTCCAGCTGCGCCCGCTCCTCCATCAGCTATGAACGGAGGCTGCAGTCATTCCTGGAAATGTACTTTTAAGGTGACAAGATTTAAAAAAAAAAAGAAGCTGCATGTGGTTTCACCTGGGTGTGCTTCTGCGAGATGTCCTTCAGTTCGGCCTCGGTCTTGGCTGCCACCTCTTTCGCCGCCTTCAGTTCCTCCTCTTTCTGACCCATCTCCTCTTCTTGTCTGGTGACCTGCAGCAGGGGCTTCACCTGAACCACAGACATCACACATCCACAACTCGGCCCTGGTTCCTTTTGAACATACCGCGCGTGGTTTCGTGCCATTTTCGGGACACGGGAAGCGTCGCCACGATACCCTGACGGTGCGATAATCATTATACCACACGGCAGGAAAACAAAAACGCAAGTAGGATGGACGACGACTGGAGAGACAGCTTTGTTCGTAATGGCATCAGAGAGTTTCTCTCTGTAGTAGGACATTCAGAATGAGTTTGTCGGGCTCGGCTCTACACGCTCAGATTCGGCTCAACTTTAGTTCTTCTGCGCCGGACAGCTGTGCAAATAACATTTACCAAGTTTAGCATTCAGCCCAAATCACAGCTAATGTTAGCATGCTAATGTAAGACCCTAAATGGTTCACACGTTAACATGCACGTAACAACTATTGGATTTTAACATGCTAATTTAACAGGTTACATTTAGTACCGTAGCATGTTCGAATACACACTCTGTTAGTATGTAGTATGCAGCACTTTATGCTTCTGATTAGTATGCGATGTGTCAGACAGTCACTGTGAAAACACCCATTGGAATTACATCTCCCAAAGAACTGGTAACGCTGTTATCTGCTCCCAAAAAAACGTATTTTATATTAAAATTAATTAAAGTGAAATGTTTTGAGCCCAGGTGTGCAGCAATGCTCGCGTTTGTACAAAATGTATCCCATCAATAATTCTATAATGTGTGTGTGTGTAACCTTGGTGAAGAGCCTCCACCACTGCCAGTTCTTGAGTTTGAGGTAACAGGCGCAGTTCCTCTGGATGACCTTCATGGCGCTCAGCTGCTGCTGACGTTTACTGAAAGCCCTGAACACACACACACGCACACACAGAAAGATTAGATGTGAGCCTGTGTGTGGGGAAATGAGAGACAGGAAATCATCCGAGACGCAGGAGGTCACGTGGTGCAGTGCACCCCCACCCAACACCCCTCCCCCCCCTCTCCACCCCCAGCCGAGCCACCCCCATTTATGTGTTTAAAAGGGACACACCCCCCCCTAAACCTCCTCGTGTTTTTCCCCCGGGTTGTTATGATATCCCTTTTTTCCCCAGTTTTTGTTAGCACAATCCTTTTTTTTTTTTTATAAAAACT
>CM022470.1:1730228-1755624 GCA_011952105.1 Coreoperca whiteheadi | reverse complement strand
GGGGGGGGGGGGGTTAAGCGGATAACCAGTTCAGATTTTAAGCAAAAGGACACTCGGCCTATTATTTTGAAATCAGGTTTATCTTATTGTTCAATTTTATATTCACTAATTTCACCAAAAAAGGATACAGGTGTCAATAGTCGCCCCGACAAGATAGCCGGTCACATCAAAGTTGAGCTTGATGAACTTGCCCTGCGGACAGAGGAGACAACAACTTAACTACGAGAGATGACCAAAACTCAAAGTGTTGACTCACAAACTGATTTTTTTATATTTTTTTTAAAAACAACGTACAAATCGTGAGGAGTTGTCGTTCTTGATAGTTTTGGCGTTTCCAAACGCCTCCAGGATGGGATTAGCCTGCAGCAGCTGCTTCTCCAGCTCCCCCTGCAGGCCATAACGAGCTCACAGTATTCATGTGTGTCCATCTATCACTGCGCGTATTGAACAGTTAGCGTGCACGTGACAGCCAGTACACACACACACACACACACACACACACATTAAATGGAACATTCGACAAAGATGTAAGTGACAAAAGCCTTTCCCGTCACAATGCATTTTAAGTAGCACTTCTTATTGTGTATGAGATTTCACACTCACGTAGGCCAGCGATCCCGCCTGCTGCTGCTGCTGCGGCGGCTGCTGCTGCTGCTGCTGCTGCTGCAGGAAGAAACAGGAGCACAGGCTGGTTAGAAACTCTGCGAATCCTCAAAGTACTTGTCTTCTTTTTAAAAAAAACAAAAAACAAAAAGAACGGCGCTTACATTTAGCAGTTCCCCCAAAATTGGCAGCTTGAAATGCAGCAGAGCTGCGGGGGCCGGAGGTCACGCGTCAGTAACTCTTGGCCACGCGAAGCGCGGACAGACACTTCTTCACCGGATAACACGGCGCTAACTGTCAGTCAGCGTTAGGGAGGATTCGTGGGGAAAGATTCCTGTGAGTAGCGCGCGTTTTACTGATGTCGCTCGGCACAGTGTGCGATTTAACATGTTGCGACAGAGCCGAACGGCGCAGTTCTCATCACGCGTCCACAGCACTTTCATATGATACAGGTGAAAGTTTATGATTTATGATTAAAATTGAGGCAATTCATTATGTCCATTCATGACAAAGGGATGTGCAGTGCATTGAAACTGACCCTGACACACACACACACACTTATAATACATTTGTTACCTAAAAACAAAACATATTAGTTTTGGCGACCCCTGAAAGGGAACAGCCGAAAGGAAAAGAAGATTAGTTTTCTTCACATGTCCGGTGCACAGACACACTGCGGCACACGTGTGTGCTATTTTAGTTACCCTTCTCTTATTTCATACTGTATACAATTAATCTTGTGGCATATTTCCCACCAAGGGCACGTCATTTAATGGCACCACGGATTTATTTTCATCGTGTTAATGGCTGAGAAAGTCGGTGACAAACACCTGAAAAGGCTGCTCGAGGACTATTACTGCAAAATTGCAAGTTGGCTCCTAAACCAGCTGCAGAATTCAAATGCGTCAAATAATACAGTAGTATTGTATATGCAATACTATGCCACTCAGCGTTTTTACCTTGTGGTATTGTTACTTCTTCCGCCACTGGTTTCACAAAGTGTAACGAGTGAATAGCCGGGTGAACCTGTGCTCGGGCAAGAGGTAAGATTGTTGTGTGTCTCTGACAGAGTTAACTGAAAGACAAATCGCCGTAAGGAAAATATCGGGCAGCGGCACCACGTCCAGCCCTGCGGTTCCCTCATCGCAGGATCCAGTATTCGGGAGCAAACTTTAAACATCTCGACGACGTTGGTGGAAGTTTGTGGGGACGTTTCCTACTCACAGGATTCGCGTCCTTCTTGCCCTTGTGCGAGGAGGCGACGACAGCCAGGTACTGAATCACCTTCTTGGTGTTTTCTGTCTTCCCCGCTCCAGACTCACCTCTGAGGGGGCGGAGGGCAAGAGTACAGGTGAAGGTAGGCAGATGATGAAACGTGAGGCGAGGATGGAAGGAGAAAGATTATAATAGAGAGCAGATGGGCGAGAATAACTGATGCTAATTTACTCACTCGCGGAAGAAACTCACCAGGTCCGACTTCTCAAATGGGAACATTTGCTGCATTTATTCGTCTTCTATGACAGTAAACGGAGTATTTTGGGGTTTTCGACTATTGTCTGGACTAAAACAATAATTTTCAATGTGTCAGCTTGAGCTTTAATTTGATATATCTACTTTCTGACATTTCATAAACCAAGCCATTAATCGATTAACTGAAAAATTGGCCATCAGATGAACCGATAGTGATTTGTTGCAGCCTTACGTGAATCTATATACACCGTCACAATGTGGTGACTCAGTTTCAGGGTTAACCCTTGGTTTGAGGGTAAGGTAAGTATGAGGGGAATGTAAGGGGATTAATGTAAGTCAATGCAATGCCCCCTTAAGTGATGGAAACTGGTTTGTGTGCTCACATGCATGATGGGAAACGGTTGAGTGTTGTGTGTTTTGACTCACGTGCAGAGAATAGACTGATCCTCGCGGTCTGCGGAGGGAGGGAGGGAGGGAGAGAGAGAGACATGTGAAAAAGGGGGGAATAATGTGAAATGTTGAGGGAGCTGAACCCGTTTAGTTGAGGCCAAGCTGAACAGACCAAACATGAACTCGGCAGGGCGGCGCGCGCGGCGCTCGGACACGAGCGCAGGCGGCTCTGAAACCTCGTTCAGGGGGAGAGATTAGCCTCCATCACTCATATTGTCTAAAAATAGCAGGTGGATGCAGGGCTCCATCGCTGTAATCTGGTCTCGCTGCTCCATGTATGGCCATTCTGGAGCTGAATGGAAAGTACGGAGTTGGCCCGAGGTCACCGGCGGACCATCCGGAGACGAGACGGCGCGCTCTGAGGCTCACTGCCACCATTCGACTCTTATTTCTTTAGTAACTTTCTACTAACTAATTTCACCACTGGGCTTTAACACATTCTGTTTCGGAGGCATGTTGTGGTGTAAATCAGCCGTTTTAAATGTGACCGTTTCGCCCAGAGCTGTATAATAGGAACAGCAGCAGTGATACAAGAGGCAGCAGGAGGAGTCGTAACAAACTCACAAGAGAAAACATGTGAAGTCATTTGTCATGACAATAAAGTAAAGTTGTCAGAAGTGTTGCTACTTTTTCATACCACGGGTTTAAAGCGATAGGATCGACAGAACTGAAAGTGTAAAAACAAAACCAAAAAAATTACAGATCTACAATCAGATTTTTTACCCAAGGCTGCACAGATGAAACAACGAAGGAAGAAAATCAACTGGTCCTCAATACGTGTACCAGCACTGTGTGCATTGAGTATCGCGTTTTTTTTATACTAGTATTGTATTGAAGATTAATATTCTGGTACCTGACAACCTTAGTTAAAATAATAAAATAAATAAGAATAAAGAGGTAAGCTAAAACTAATCAAAAGCCAAAAAATTGTAGTATTGCAGTATATGTAAAATGGCTAATGTCATGGTTAGTGCCCTGGGAATGCATTTATAGATGCCGAAAGGTACGGAAACATGTTTTTATTTTACTTGAAATTTGGTGAATTAAACCCCTAAACCTCAATTGCACTTTCCATAGAAAACCAGTAAGTCTGTAGGTTCATTCACCAATAAAAACCTGATTTATTATACGCACGCACACACAGTTACCTTGCATCATGTTCCTGTAGGCGTTGTCTGTGATGGAGTAGATGTGTGGCGGCACCTCGTGACGTTTCTTGCCCTTATACATCTCGATGATCTTTTCGGAGTAGATGGGCAGCATCTTGTAGGGGTTCACCACCACGCAGAACAGACCTGAATACGTCTGTGTGTCGGGGGGAGAGAGAGGAAACTGAAAATCCACATCGTTTTACCGTGATCCTCCTATCTGGCTTGTTGCACGCACTGGCACTTAACAGATTCCCTGATTGCTCCTGGAATGCTGTCCTCTGAATCCCATGATTTTTCAGGAATCCCAGGACTAGTGGGAACCAGTCCTGCCTGATTGCTTGGCCCCTCCCACTCCGCCGAGGGACTGTCCTCACCTGGTACAGGCCAGGTTGCTCTCAAGATGGCGCTCTGGTGTCTTTCGGTTTTGTTTGATTGCGTTCAGCTTATCCTTTGTTCACGCCACATGCAGCACGAGATAAAGGATCAATGAGTCAGGCAGACTAGACTAACATATGCAACTAAACAACCCCTCTGCCACTCTCTCTCCTAGGGGATGGATTGGGGGGATGCCAGGTCAACAAGGGGGATGACATCCCCTCTCCTCCCGCCTCACATCACGTACTGCTCATACCTGAACCACTGACTACTAATTTCACACATCATGCTTTACTTATTTTGAGTTATCTACTTGTGTAATTAAATGTTCCAACTGTGAACCTGTAAAAATGTCTAAGCTCTAGATCTTTGCGGCTTGAACGTCACGGCTCCACAATAAAGACCAGCTCACGGACGAGTCAAGTGTCCGACGCGTGGTTAGTTCACGCATGTCTGTAATAACAGCAGGATAGAGGGGAATGAATGATTCAGTGTTCAGGCAGCAGAGGTTGGTGAATTTGATGGAGTAGGATAAAACCAAGTTACAATGGTACAAGTATACCTGCGCTGCCGCTGGTACGTTTTCATGGAAGATGTAGTTTTTTTTGTTAAAGTAATCGTTGTTCAACTTTGTTAAAATCACAAAAATATTCATCTCTAATAGTAAGTGCTGCAGTGGATGTCAATTTGTCTGAGATTAAGGAAAGTAAACCAAGGACTTTTTTCAGAAAGACCAACGAAAGAAATGTCCAATGAAAAGTTGCATTCGTTCGCAGAAGCGAGTGGGATGGAAGCTAGCCAGGACGTGACGTTTGAAATTCAGCTCTCTATGGACATGTGGCAGTGGAAGGATGCCAAGAAATGAGAGAGAGGGGGAATGACACGCAACTAAGCTTCCCAGCCGGACTTGGACCGCGATCATCGAGGTTCGTGTTCGTTGCCTTAACCCCCTACAGCGGTGAATACCCAACCAGGGGTAAAGCTGTGAAGCTGTTTGAAAAATAATATAGATTCACATACTTGTGTTTAGGAGCAAAATCGACACACGTAAAGGTCACATGCTGATCTTTATAGTTATTGTCACAATAACTTACTAATTATGCACAAGACATGCCTCAGTTTTGCACTCAACCTGACTCAATTGTAAGTTGATGAAGACCGCAGAAAGCCTAGCTCTGAGAAAAGACAACCAAAAGCTAAAAGTAGATACAGTCAATGGTTGAAACAAGCAGTTCCTGTCACTCTAAATGGCTCTGGTGCAAATGCAAACTTGACAAAACTACTAACAAAAAATACCATTGAACAAATACCATAAAGCCATCCCATCTATCAAAGGGGTACTTAGAGCTGTGGGGGTACGTCTGACGAAAAAAGGGTGGGAACCACTGCCCGAGACCACCAGGGGGCCCAGCTCTGGCGTATAAGTTTTGTATCCAATAAGGGCGGCGAGTGTGTGTTATGCAGCGCACGGCTGTGGGGATGATACCTTAACTGGAGCCTTTATATTTCTCACAGGGTGAAATAGCCGATTACATGTTTTATGTGTGTTTTATGTGTGTTGTCCATGCAGTTATTGGCATCAGGCTCGGGAACAAAACTACTCTGAAGTAATCTGACTTATATTGATATATACAGGTGCAGTAGCAACTTTGCAGAGAGAGCCGCGCAAAGAGCTCCACAGGCATACAAAGACCGACGACAGCAAACACTTAAACGTCTCCGAGAGGCCGTGCATGTGCATGAAGGTTTGCAGATGCAGACGCCCCTGACTGAACTAACATCTACAGACGGGAAGGTTGCGCCAGGACACGAAGGGAGCAGCAGAAGCTCGCTCAGGTGGTTTCGAGGTTTTGACTGAAGGACAGTGAGTTTAGCGCTGAGTCAGTCATAAATAAATAAATACGTACGTGTGCGTGTGATGTCGGTGATGCGCGCAATAATGGTGCCTACAGTCTGAGGTCGACGCACATTTACAGTGAGTTTCAGTCAGCCCGTCCAGGAATCTGCGATGTTGCACTTAATCAATCGACAGAAAATGACGACCAACTATTTTGACGATCGAATAATAATTTAAGCCGCTTTTTGGTAGCAAAACTGCCAAACATTCACCGGCTCCAGCTCCTTAATTATGAGTTTGTGCTGCTTCTCTTCGTCTCATGTGACAGAAAACTGAACACCTCTGGGGTTTGGGATTTTATAACATCACCTCGGGCTTTTGGGAAAGTTCTCCTCTGGGCATTGTTTCACTGACATTCTATACACCAAGCAATTAATCAACCAGTGGAGAAGATAATCAGCTGATGAACTGATAATGAAAATCACTGCTGGACGCAGCCCTAGAGCACTGTAACTAATGTAATCTAGACTAATCCCTGAGCCAGCAAAGCAAAAATAAAAAGTGCACATTTGCGCTTCATGTAGTGACCAAAACCAATAAGTCAACGTCATTACTGAAGAAATAACCAACATATAATTAAAACTTAAAGCCATAAACACACACACACACAGACTGCACAACCTCATCACCAAACACCACATATACTTCTGACTGCTATGAATCCTTTTTTTTGTACAAACATATTTATCTTTACATCTCTTTCAGAGGGTCACAGCTCATATTCAGAGTTCAGCGTTTGAGATTTGGGTTTTTTTGGGGGGGGGGCTGCTCAGATACCGCCTGCTCATATATGGACTGGAGGGCCTGCAGCTCTTAACGTCCAGTGATCTTCACGGCAGTCTGTATTAGATACATCACCTTGGATTTTAATTTTACACCCCGTGCCTTATTAGACCTTGTAAGGCCGACTGAAAAAATAAAAACATAAGCTGTTGATCCTTCCAGTACGTCCTGGGAGCAGAGTGTCTGCACACAGTCCCTAAACAAGGACTTTTCCACCTGAACGTGGCGTCAGTATGAACTTAAAAGGGGTTTAGAAGGAGAGACAAGAAGCAGCGTAACCTGCTGACCTCGGCTCAAGTAGCTTCTTTTTTAGTACATAGTGCTCCTTATATTTAGGTTTACATGTCGAAGTGCTGCCGCTTTTTCCACACAGAGTCAGTTGTAAATGTTCTGGTTTAGGGGATTTTTGGCAGCTCTTTCTTTTAAATTTCTATTTTCGACAGGAGAGCACGTGAGTTCATCAAACGATGTCAGTTAGATTTTCATTTAGCCGTCACTATTTTACACTTGAATTACCCAGAGCCTTTCAGAGGGGGAGAACCCAGAGTGGTTCCTTTTGAAAACGAAACGTGAAGTTTCCTAACCACGAGGTATTTGTGTTAGTAAGAGTGTTATGTGTTCGCGTTGGTGATGTTGAACTGAAGGTTCATTTATTAAGACTGGAATCTAAGGACGGGATTTTGTACTTAATTTTTGGATTCTCGATGTCTCTAGTTTCACGTTAGTTCTGTTTTCCCTTGACTGGCGAGTTTCTTCTGCTCAAACGCGTCACTTTAAAAACACCTGCAACAACGCCTGAGAAACACCCAAGGCAAACATTTCTGGAGAACAATGATGTCATAAATAAGAAACTGTCAAAAAACAGGGTATTTAACATTGTAGAAGCAACTGGGTGACACTTCTTATGGAATTGAATGGCTTCTATGCTGTAATTTATTACTCTGTTGTGTCTTATGTTCACTTATTATTATTATCATTGTTATTATTAATTAGTTTTCTTCTCAAGGACTTAGGAGTGATTTTAATTGGCATGTCGCAACATCATGTTTTCTTCTTGTACGTGCTTGTGCCTTGACAATAAAGATGTGTTTCAAAAAGAACATTTGGTTCAGATTATAAGGTCAGAATTAGGGGCAAAGGAATGTACCATGTGAGGGACCTCTAAAGTATAGCAGTCCGAGTGTGTGTGTGTGCGTGTGTGTGTGTGTTCCTCACATAGATCAGGCTGGAGAAGTATCTCTCCCGCAGGTTGTGGAGGACGGAGGCCTCGTTGAGGAAGGTGAGGGCGGCCATGTCCTCCACCTTGCTGAACTTGGGTGGGTTCATCTTCTGGATGTCGTCTTTGTTCACCGTCGCCTTCTGACCGTTGGAGAGCTCCACCAGCACCTGCAGCCAAAAACCCCGCTCTTTCATAAAGTCCCGTTGTCCCCCCCCCCCCCCCCCGACAGCTCTCTGCAGTTCCTATATGTTGGCATAAAGTGGAATAAGGTTACATTCTTGAAGCCCCGTTCTGATGGTTGCCTATGTGATTTACACTTTCGGATGCCTGTTTACGTCTACATCTTTTAAAACCAGGACTTTCTGTTGCACTTATATTTATTATTGTTTTATGACCATTATACTGTTTTATTCATTCATCTTTAAAATATGATTTACACACAGGTCGTGTCCATAGAAAGAGAAGGGTGATTTAAAATAAAAAGTCTTTTAATTCACTTTAATGGAGATAAACTGATGCAGTTTGTTCACTTTCGACCTTTGACCCTGCTGTGAGCAGTTTCCTGTAGGAACTATCGGTAGAAAGTACATAGTTCCTACATGAAAACTGCTCACACCGAATCTGTGGATTATCTCGAGTAACCGGGTCATGAGTTCTGGAAAGAGACGTCGCTGTTGAGTTTTTCAAATGTATTTTTTATTTTGGGCGCTTTGAGCTCCACAAGCCGAGCGCCATGCAGTCCCATTATATCCAAAACACGCAGACGTCTCGAAAACTCAGCAGCTCGCCGAAACAGTCCAGATGGATAAACAGCTCTCCAGGTGAGAGGAGGAATATGTAGGTTTGATTTTGGGGTGAACGGTCCCTTTAAAAAAAAAAGGACATCTGAACCGTTCGGTGGTCAGTTCGATTGGTAGAACTCTTAAAGCATTAAAATACTGAAGGCTTGAAAGTCACGTGACCACATGCAGCATCACCTGATAACGATGACATCATCGGGGTGTGTGCATTACCTCATCACCCTTCTCCTCCTTAACGCTGGCCTGCTCGAAGCCCTCCCTCTCTGACGGCACCCACACCATCTTCTTGGCCGCCCAATCGGCTTGCGCCACCCCGCTGTTGCGAAAGTCATTTTCCAGGAAGAGGTACTTGCTGTCGTCGGGGGCCGGGTCAGCCATGTCGGGACTGTCACAGCTGGCGGTTGACTCGATCGGAGGCGCGCAGGCGGCGGGGTCGGGGGCGACCGCTGGTAGCACAGAGGCGGCCGAGCTGGCGTCTGGATCGTCACTGGCGACTGGGTCAGCCCCTGGTGGGTTGATGGGAGTCGGGTTGACGTCTGACCTCGCTTTGACCTCGGGCCTGCTGACGTGACAGACGACAGAAGTCAAACGCTGAACGTGTGAGCTACAACAGGCGTAGTTCATTAACTTCACGGTGACAGCAGGACGCCAGCAAATCACTGCTCCCGGCCAAGAAATAGTGCGGCACGTAGCCCGACGTAGAACCACAAGCTGCAGTTTTACACTTTGGTTTTGTACAAATGAACCAAACAGGACATAACACGTTAATTAACTACCGAGCTTTACAGGTGCTGGTAAGCAAAAGTTATTTTACCTCTGGACAGAGCTGAGGCTAGCTGCCCCCTCCGGTTTCCAGTCTTTATGCTAAGCTAAGCTAATCGGCTGCGGCTGGCTGCTTCATAGTTACGGTACAGACGCGAGTGGTATCAATGTTCTCATCTAACTCTCGGCAAAAACAAGAAGCAAAAAAGTGTTTCTCCCCAAAAAATGTCAGACTACTCCTCTAAAGCCCACATGTTTGCCTCATTAACAAAGTCCACGAAGAAGAAACCTGACCTTTTAAAAAGGAAACGTTAAGTAAAAAAAACTCCGACCTTTGCTTCCAAATGTTAAGTATTTCCCCGTCCCTGCCTTTAGTTACTCTCTCGCAAAGGGTTTGATCCTCAAAAGCGGTGGTGGACCAGCTCGGACCGACGACAGTCGGGGACCCGAGCGGACGACCGTCCGCCACGTTTGGCGTCGACGCGGGAAAAAAAACGATTTCAGGCGCAAAAAGGGCGAAGTCTCTCTCGCTCTCTCTCGCTCTCTCTCTCTTCACGCAGCATCACCAAGGAGCCCGAGAGCCGACGAGGACAATCTCCCCTCCTGCCGTCCCCCTCCGGTGACTCAAAGCGCTGCCTTTTGCATCCGGGCGCCACGCAGGCAATTCACATTTGGTTTTAGTGACCCGCCTGGCGGGTTACTGCTGATAACGGCCTCGGTGCATTTCCCTAGGTTTTGCAAAGAGCCACTTACTCACTTATCCGTGCCTCTGCCCCCTCGCGCCGGCCACAAGGCTGCTTTGACCTCCCATTGAACGGCAGGCAATAAAACATGAAAAGCAGCGCACAGATAACCCCTGCCATCAGACAACCGAGCTGCCATGCTGGGATGCCCATGTTTGGCTAACCCCTGTGCTCCTGGTAGCCCGGGAGCCCAAAGAGGGAGGCTACGGGACTTGGCGGGCGTACTGCCTTATAAGGTGCAGGCTCCTGTGTCCAGCCAAGCTCACCGTTTACACCAAAACGGGGACATGTCACAGGGTGCACGCGTGCGCGCGGCCCCTTCGCGGAGCACGCGGGGGCAGAGCCAGAGCCGCCGGGGCGCGCGAGCAGGAGACTCGTGCCACGCTCACCGGCGGGCGGGAGTAACGCACCAAGGGAACGCAAGAAACCAAAACCGCACGCATGGTCAACACGCCGTCCGGGGGCCCGTTCAACCGTCCGCAGAGCCTTTAAGAGATTCAGGTTGACGCAGCGGGCGATTGGTGTTGAATTTAACTTTTTTTCATACTCAAGCCCATTTATTACTCTTCAGCTGCAAACATATACGTGGCACGTGCTGCTCCTGCGTCGAAGAGTGTCCGAGGTTTGACTCTTGGCTGTTACATTTCCCTTAAAGTTATTTATTTTATGTTATGATATTTTAACCCTTGTGCAATATTGGAGACATATTTGTCTTCGATGTTTTAGATTTTCTGATCATTTTACCTGTGTTAATGCATACGGCATGCATTTTCTCAAAGGGTTGGCTGTTTAAATTAATTTTAAAATTTGCCTTTGTAAATAACTGCAAGCCCCCCCCGCCCCCCCCCCCGCATTAAAGCTGTTACATTTCCCAAGAAGAGGAGTGGAGCAGTCTTTGTACTCACTGTGCAGGACGGAGGCTCAAGTCCGGGGAAACGAGCACATCATCTCAGGTAAGCGAAGTGACGATGCCGAAGCCCTTCCTCCCCCGCGCCTATTTAAGCTGGGACGCCCGCGACACCTGGGCGTGGAGCGGCGCGCGCCAGCCGCCTCGTTTCCCAAAGTTGGCAGCAGCCACGAGCGACGTCCACCCGGCCAATCACGGCGAGCCGAGAGGGTTAATTGCTCTGCCTTCAAATTAAAAGCTCGGGATTGTAGGTGGAGAGCGAGTTTACTTGGGTACAATTTTGAGGCACTTGTACTTTACTCGAGTATTTCCACTCTCTGTTTCTTTATACTTTTGCGCCACTATATTTATCTGTAGTTACTAGTTAGTTGCTTTCCAGATAGCATACAAATGATTAGTTTATCGAATATAGCTAATACATTTTAATAGATGGCCCAAAAGTAACTCCACACCTACAACATTAAAAAAAATCCATCTCACACATGAATGCATCTGTAATTAATAATGTAATATGCTGTATTATAACAGTACCATGACAGAAGCCCATCAGCTTCATAATGAGTACTTTTGCTTTTGATACTTTGAGTACATTTGTTATTTTTGTTTAGTTTGAGAAGTAAACTCTTTAAAGCCAAACCCTCTTCAAATTAACTAACTACACCCTTGAAACAAATGTTTTTTTCACTCGTGTAGGCTGTATAACGGTGGGATAATGTGAGTACTCATTGTGTAAATTAAAAAGGCCCTTAGATACTTAAAGTCAAAATGACTAAAGAAGTCATTTAGCTTTTTGTTTTGCTATATTTGCTATTTGCTAAGAACTATATTTAATAGACACATTAGCCCAAAACTTGGGTTGACTTATGCCATCATACTATAAACAGGCTACACATTCAAACATTTGCATTGTATCTTTTCAGTAAATGCACAGTTTTCTTAATGGGGTTTGGCCCCCCTAGTTTACCCTAATGGCCAATGAGGTGAAGGTTCGACTCTTGTTCATGCTGGCTTGCCGTAGTAGTCTCGTTTCCATGGTGACCATACCAATCAACAGCGCGCTTCACTCATTTCTCGTGCTATCAGCTAATTGAACCAAGTCCTAATTTCCGGTGTAATTAATTTGCCCTGTCGCCAGTTCTCTGTCCGGACAGTAAAATGTCTGGCCGGGCTGCCGAGCCGGAGGAGCAGGAGGAGTTTGATGAATTCTTCACCGTGTTTGACGGCTCTACCCCGGAGGATGTGTCCCACGCCAGGCAGCTGTGGAGCTCGCTGGCTCTCCTGCCGCCGCTGGAGTCCCGCCTGGTGTCGGCAGACATCCGCCAGAGGCTGCCGGTGTCCCGGCCGCAGCGCGGCCGCAGCACCGCCGCCGCCGCGCCGGAGCCGCCGACCGCCCCTGCGCTCCGGCAGCGACGCGAGGAGAGACAGCGGTTCGAGGCCATGGCCGACCAGAGGAGGGAGACCCTGGCTCTGCTGAGGAGGCAGAGAGAGCGGAGGGTCCGCAGGGAGCTGCTCTCTGTGGCCGTGAAACCGAAGGTGAAGCTCGGCCGGGAGAAGACGGCGAAGCCTTCGGACTCCGAGAAGCTGGACGCGGAGCAGGTGGAGCAGCTGCAGTAGGACCCCGAGGAAGAGCCAGTGTTGATTTCCACTAAGGCTTCACACGTTTTGTTGGGGGGGCTTTATAGAGGAACAGATATGTCAAAATTAAAATAAAACTTAAATGCTTTACTGGGCCGTTTAATTCTATAGAAGCAGCTTAAGTTGAGCCTGCTCTGTTTCCAAATAGGAGAAACTTGTTTTGAGGGGTTATTTCAAAATACTGGAAAAGTCACTACTGTCCCAACTAAACACTAGAGATATTTTAACTGCAATGTGGACTGGAGGTGAAGTCAAGTGAATACTGTAGCCCTATACTCATCATGTGCGTTGCTGATTGTCTCTGTTGTTAACAGGCTGATGATCAGCTGTTTGTCATGTCAACACCCTTAGTTAGACACAAGAGCTAATTAGCACTTAATAACACAAAGTTCAGTTTCGGCTGATGGGAACTGTACAGTTTCAGATGCACAATTCAGGGGATCACCTAAGTCACCCACACAGGTGCTTTGTCACTGTGGCATTTTCAGCTCGTCGTAGCAGGTGAAGCACAGGTGTGACTGGCTAAGATCTAAAAACAACCGCATTCCGCGTACGGCGAGCCCACCCCAGGCTCCGTTTCATTGTCGTTTCGCCCTTCCTGCTGTGACCCAGCTCTGCGCAGCTTACTCATACTAACAGGGTACAGGTGCACGTCGGTGTCCTGAAGAAGGGGCGTAATCAGGCCACGCTTGCTGCTTCATTTTTCTCGCTCCAGCTTCTTGATTGTGGCAATTTTCTGTGTTCTCTTGTCTTATTATGTACATATATATGTATTAACAAAGATACCCACGAATTTGCATAATACTAAAAGAAACTATACAGTCCCCCTCCCCAAAAGTGTTTTAAACCAGGTTTTTAATTCACATTGAAGACAATGGATATATATATATGTACATAGTAAGCCCTACTTCTTTAAAATAGCACCAACTTAATGATTATATTTGTCTCATTTAGACTGGAGTTGACTTGGCTCTCAGAGTGTTTCCATATATATTTTAAATCTCAATGATTTGTTTTGGCTGCAAACCACCGTCTTTTTTTGTAAATGTTTGTGATTTAGACAATTTCAACCTGTCTTTGTTTCTGTTTTCCTCCGTCACCTGTACGTAAGCGTGAATGATCCCGTTGTGTTCCGCGTCAGCGTCAGCTGGAGCCAGTAGCGTTACGTAACGTGAAGCGAGGCCTGTGCGGATATTCAAATTCCAAACATCCAGCGGAGAAGGCCCGACCATAATAGGATAAGAAGGGGCCTGCTGACTGTTGACTTTATCTAATTTGGCTACAGTTTCCAGAAGCGCACACAGAAGCCCGTCGTCCGTACGCGCTCTTTCACCTCTCGAGCCTCGAGCGTCCGTGTAATTCACCCTTAAGTAGCTTAAAAGCGATCCTCCACCTTAAGTCTGCCTCGAGTGTCAACAATCCCAACGTGCGCTTGGCTGCAAGACGTTTATAGTCCCCCCACTGTGGAAGAGCAGCATGTGATTGCGTTGAGCAGCAGTATGTTTAGCCCATATTCATTCATTTTCTCCTCCGGTTCACCTGCACGAAACCGACTCCACCTGTTGGGCCTCTGCAAATGACGTCACGAGGAGCTCGGCGTAGACCTGCTCTGCGGGACAGGTGCACTGGGATAACGTCTGAGTAGTTTTAACTGAATATTCCGACAAAAGCACGGCAGTTGGGATCACACTGAGGATGCGGAAGGAACAGCAGTCGTTCTACGTTCTGGAGAAGCTTTTTTCCAGCCACCTTTTTATTTGCAAAGTTTGTGGTCCGCATGCAAATTGAAGCTGTGGTCAGGGGAGATCGATATCAGTTATAATAATTAGTTTTAGTTGCAGAGAAAGGGCCTCAAAACAGCCCCAGAAACGTCTTGAATTAGACCTGCAGCGTATAAAGCGCCCACCTTATTAAAGGAGAAGTCTGGTGTTACTCTACACTGTCTGGTTGTCAGCCGACCACTTGAAAACTGGCAACGAACGTATCTGCTAACGCGGAATCGTGTATCACAGCCTGGTGTATCTTCCTCCTCGGCGCCATCCGGACAGAGTGAATTTGATTGTGGTTGGGTGAGAAGTATAAACATTATACCACTCCGACAGCCTATTGGTTTGGTACGATCCATCGCAGCTGCACGCGACACAGATCCTGTCCCAGTCCGGCAGGGACGCAGCCGGCGTTGGTCGTTACTCAGAGAAAGTAATAAGTTACCGATGTAGATGTCTGTCACATATACGGCTCTTTAATGTATCTGCATTGTACCAACATGCGTTCATTTTCTACTCATTATGGCCTTTGGAAACGTGTTGAGGAGGCGGAGCAGTGCACACTATAGGCCCCTGTGGCCCCTAAGCTTTTGTCCTTAATGGCATTTTTCCCCTCTTTTCATTACATTTACTTTTATACTTTAAGTAGTTTTTAAAACCAGTACTTTTACACTTTTACTTGAGTAAAAAGCTTGAGGTGATCCTTTAGATTTGAACCCTAGCGTCTGTACTGAGTAATGAATGTGAACATTTGCTAATCATCAGCACTAAACACAGAGTGCAGGTGAGGCTGATGGGGACGTCGCTACGTTTCGCAGGTTTTCAAATGCGGTCATTTGGACCTGATGATCGATTAGGTTTGAAGTCGATTAAAAGTCACAAAAGTTATCACAAGTCACCCAGAGGGGAACGTGAATGTCTGAACAAAATATTCACGGCGGGCCGTCCTAAAGTTGTGGAGGCATTTCACTCAAAACCACAAAGGTCACCCCGCTGGTGGCGCTAGAGGAATGGTTGGACTGACTCAGTCAATGTGGAAGTCTGTAACAAATGGGTATTACAGCCATCCACAGCTCTGCTGGTCACTCCCAACTAGGAGATCTGTGGGGCCTTCTTACATCACATGGGAACTGAGTCTTAGTATTGTGGCACATTTATGCATGACATTTAGTCTTTATTCTTAGAATAAGAGCAAACTGATGTTATCCTTAAGAGACCGGTATGCACACAGTATACGTACAGTACTGGGCCAGGTTTTAACACACCCAGGCTGTGTTGGAGGTTGGTGTAATGATACGAATTTGCCATGAGATGTCAGTAAAAGCTCATTTATGGGCTTCACTTGATCTACAGCGACCTTTGTGTGTGTGTGTGTGTGTGTGTGTGTGTGTGTGTGTGTGAGAGAGAGAGAGAGAGAGAGAGAGTAGGTGCTACTACTAGTAGAAGGCAAAGATAGTAAACTGTATTCCACAAATAAAAAGGTGAGTGGATTTACGTTGTTTACCTCCCACTACAAGCGGCGGCTATCCGTGTGCTCCTGAGCTGAACCCCCCGAACTGTGTTCGCCCAAATAACTCCCCATGAAATCCAGGAGCTCTCCGGCTGCGTCGGAGTCTGACATCTCAGGCCAGCAGCCTCTCGCCTCAGAGGTGGAACCAGATCGCTGTAATATCTGTGCGCCAGCTGTTGCTCGCTCAGTTTGCTGCACCTCATCACCGCTCATATGGGAGACGGCGCTCTGAGGGACAATTATGGTCAGTGGGAGCTGATGTTCCTGATATTTAACTGACATTTCACACAGAGCCTCAGGAGACTTTACAGTCTGATACAGCGCTGAGAAGATGGACGTTCAGCTGTTGGCAACACGTTGCTTAAAGCCCAGCAGTGTCTCTGCTTCTCTGTTGAAAGCGTGCACTAGTTTTAAAAAAATACATGAGGGTTTCGTTAATTCTTGAAGTTTGCATCGATGATTTTCTATTCTTCTTTATGTTTGTCTAGTTGTGAATTCACTCTGGCATGTATGAGGTCTGAATACATACGCTCTTTGAATTCTAACTTGATTCATTCCCTCGATGCACAGGTAGTCAAAAGTATTCCCATTCATTACTCGGGTAGAAGTACAGACACTAGGGTTTAAAAAGACGTCTGTGGAAGTTAAAGTATCACCTCAAGCTTTTTACTCAAGTAAAAGTGTAAAAGTACTGGTTTCAAAACTACTAAAAGTATAAAAGTAAAAGTAATGGAAGGGGAAAAGTGCCATTAAGGTCAAAAGCTTAGGCCGCACCACAGGGGCACCTCCTCAAAAACACGTTTCTAAAGGCCATAATGAGTAGAAAATGAACACATTTTAGTACAATGCAAATACATTAAAGAGCCATATATATGTGACATCTTCTGTAAATCTTAGCCAGCTCGCGCTGCGTCCGCAAAGCCTGCAGAAAATGACAGCCAGCTTAGCTCCGTTTTAATAGCATTAAACTGTTAAATTAGCTCGGCCTCTGGCTGCACTGCGACTTTTCACCAGAACCGATGTGTTCATTCTCCTATGAGCTACTGCTTAATGCCGCACTGATTGCAACTTACTACATCTGTGGTGTCAGCTGATGACACTTGGCCAGAGGTTTGGCTGACTGCCGCATCATATTCTCAACATGATTCATAAAGTGTTCGTAAAGTCGGTCTAACGTTATGATCGTGTGGTCACTCATAGATGACTGTAAAGGTGCCCCCGCAGGAACAGCAGTTAAATAACCTGCAAAACGAGCCTGTGTGCGCGTCACGGGTGGGCTCCGCTACGTTTAACAAATAGCATCACACCTGCTGTGTGTGAGAGAGAATATCCGTATATTCCTTAAGAGTTTAAATATGTTCCTCGTGAAATAAAACAGCCTTTTGCTTGAATATTGCAGATCTTGTTTTATTATTTTTCATCCCCACTTCCCGTTTCCTGTTGTGTATATCCCATAAAGGTACAACTCTCGCAGTATTAAGACGTCTTTATTGATGTTTTTTGATTACAATGATGTTTTTGTGGTAAGTGTACTGTAAAATATGGGGAACATATTTTGATACTGTATTATAATATCTTTATTTGAGATTTCACGCGAAGAGTAGATATTTCGATAAGACCAATATCAAATAATTTCTTCCACTACAGAATAATTTTATATTACACCACTACTGACTCCATGTGTACTGTAAGAATGTGGGGACCATGTTGAAATACTATATTATAAATATCTCTATTTAAGATTTCAGGGAGACAGAACCGCTGCGCAGCACATCTCGACAGAACACCGGTTAAGGAAGTGGCTGGTAAAGAAAACTGAGTGGCTGGTAGACTTTGGAATCCAGCAGCCACAGCGGCGGGTGGACAAAAACAGTTAATTTCCAACGCTGCACAGTACTGTCAGGTGCTGGGCCGCCACGACTCGCCGCGACAGCTTCAGCGCTCAATGGCATAGGTTCTACAAGTCTCTAGCTTTAACAGAGGGACGAACACCATTCTTCCTGAAGATATTTGCTCATTTGGTGTTCCGATGGTGATGGTGGAGAACGCTGTCTGGCTTTTCAGTCCAAATTCTCCCATAATTATTACCTCAATTAAGGATTATTAAGAATTCAATTCAATTTTATTCATATAGCGCCAATTCATTACAAAAGTTAGCTCTGTGCACTTTTCCTATGGAACAGGTCCAGACCCTACGCTTCATAACAAATCCCACCGGGAGCAAGCACTTGGCGACAGTGGCGAGGAAAAACTTCCTTTAAGGGGCAGAAACCTCGGGCCGAACCAGACGCAAGGGTGGGCGGCCATCTGCTGCTGCCGGTTGGGTTGAGAGAGCGAGAAGAAGAATTAGGAATAATAAATAATTACGTTTTGACAGTGGGGGTGGGGATAGGTGGGTGAAGCAGAGCAAAAGAGGTTGGAAGGGGAGTAGAGAGAGGGAATAGAGTAGGGTTTAAGGTTGTCTAAGTCAAATGGATGGGCGTCACAAGGATTAATGATTATTAATAATAATTAATTATGTTGTGACAGTGGGGGGAAACCAAGTTTCAGTGCTAACCACTGAGCCACCGTGCTGCCCGTTGAGACAGTAAAAGGCGGAGGAGCGTTGGGAAGAAGGTCAGATAGACAGCCTCAAACCCTCCTCACTCTACTAAGTCAGATGGACGGGCGGGTCACAATCCTTAATTAAGGATTATTAATCATAATTAATTATGTTGTGACAGTGGGGGAAACCAAGTTTCCATGGAGAAAAACCACATGAACACGGAGAGAATATACAAACTCCACACCAGAAGGCCACGAATCTTCTTGCTGCGAGGCACCAGTGCTAACCACGGAGCTAACGTGCTGCCCTGCTCTTCTTTCTTGCTCTTTGACAACCTGGCCTCCGCGCCCATTTCCATTCCCATTTCACCTCCATAACCATGTCAGTCAGTTTATCCTTCACGCACATGTTGTCAAAACCATTGCTTATTTTGCTCCGCTGCCTTAAAAAGAAATACAAACATATATAGATATATCTATATCTATATATGTATCTATATAGATATATATATCAGAAATCTGTGACACCTGCAGGTGCTCATGATACACAGTAAATGCTGACCAGTGCGATCGTGAATGATAGTGAGCAGAGGGGATGAACTAGATACAGGTTTATCAAATCAAACGATCAAATCAGTTTAAAATCAGTGTGGCTGTACCTATAATCATCTGTTTCTGACATTTTCACCCCTCGGAGGCGTGCGGGGAATAAAAATGACCAGGCGGGAAGCAGGGAAAAACCACCTGTTGTTCGCAAACGCTTAATTCCCAAACCGTCACCACAACAATGGGGCTGTAATTAAAATGGATGGTGTGCGTGTGCCAGCCATTACTCTCTATGTCATGGCGAGGCAGCTTCTCCGCCAGCCGACATGTATGAAGAAAAACAACAAACACATTTACTTTGTGTTTAGCTTTTTATTAAGACATCTTAGGCATGCAGCCGTTTGTCTCCAATAGACACAAGTTGACATGCACACGCACACACCAATCAGGTGTTCAGGCGGCCATCTGAGAGGCGCGACACAATCAGCTGGATTTGTTCATAAATGACAGGCAGACCTTGATTTACATAATGCAGTAACTTCCCCCCTTATTTAGAGGAAACAAGGACCCAACAAAATGTCCTCACTGTCAACGTCTGAAGCTCAGTTGGTTCTAACAAAGGTGGAAGGACAAGAACACACACACACGGGGCCAACAATCAGGCCCCTTGTTGATTCATTTGGCTCTGAAGGGAGTGTGTGTTATTATTCGTTAATGTCACAGACAGCGGGCTCTTTATTAACAAACTGGGATTTCTCTCCGTTTACACCCAGACGAGGAAAGTTTTGTAAATGTGTCCAAACACTCCGGAGTCCCTTCGGCGGCTGACTTGTATAAAGTTTGAAATTCCAGGGGATGTTTAGACCTGAACATGCAACACAAGCCAACGCAGCTTCACTGGAAAGAAAGAAGTGTTCGCTCACCGTAACCTAACTTCTGTCTGCTCCAGATATGCAGATTTCACAGTAGAGTTTAGGTCCCCGCGGGTGTGGTAGCTCCAAAAGCTCTCGTTCTGTATTTGTTTTATTAACACTGAATCGAATGACTGTGCGTGATGTGAAAGGGCTCGCTCGTAGCGACAGACCCACACAGATTTGCCACCGTTTCCGCAGCTCTACGGAGCTTTTTGGCCTCCATTGGCTCGTAATTTCTCGCATGGTTCAGTCTCAGTGCTTCCGGCAGCGAACGAGCTCTGATAAGCTCACAGTAACAAACTACCCGCACAGCACCAAACAGCAGACAGACACAGTTAGCACAGGCTAGCTGGTGAAAAAAAGTGGAGCATCTAGTAGCTAAAGAGCCACATAAATTTGAGCAGAGCTAAAAGAAGACTGAATTACATTCATCAGGTCGACACAAGTACGACTCCAGTGGGATGATAATGTCCCTGTGTGTCTGCTGGTTGTGGAAATACTGTAAATAGACTTTGTTTACCTCAGTGGCAAAGAGGAACCAGGCCTTTATTTGGAATAGGCTGATATTAGAGAGAGGCTTTTATTACAGTTTCCCCTGATCCTGGACCTGTTGTCTGGACAAATCCAGTATAATGTACACGTACATAGCACTAACTCTATCAGTACAGCAGTCATATTCTCCTACTGCAGGAAGTAGCCTATTGAGTTTCAATGATGGCAGCATCGATGGTGAAAAATGTCAAGACTTAACTGGTAAATGGAAACAGTTGTTGTACTGACTGGATTAGCGCTGTGGGTATGGAAATTTCACTGAACTCAATGTGTAATTTTTAGAATTATGAGCAGAATTATTAGTTTATTCTTGTGGGCATTGTTAGCCACGTAGCAGATGTTTTCTGGCCCAGCTCTGGGCCACACAATCACTTTTCCCTCGGCCCAAGTACCGCAAAGAATGACGGCCCTGAAGTGGCCCAGAACTGGATTAAAGACAAGGGTCACACGTGGGCCATAACTGGCCCGAATCTCAGCCAGTTAATCACCCTTAACTGGCCCTGAACTGGGCCAAAACAGGTTTTATTATTGGTACCAATTCTCAGCCATAAGTTAACCACGTCAACACCACCCTTTAACCAGAAACCCCAAAGCTGTGCCATAACCCAGCCTAATCTTACCCAAACCATGTGAATAAATAAGCCACAAGCAGGCCTACTCATAATTATCCAGTACACAAAGTATGGCCCATAATCGCTACGCTGATCTGGCCCCGCACCTCCCATCCACAATCGGCCCAAATGCTGTCTGCCGTCATGCATGCGGTGCCGTCATTGCCACGCATGGCCCACAGTTGGCTGACACGATGCACGCCAGTGCCGGCAACACGGCAGCAGCGCCATTATGAAGCCGCATTTGGGCGAAGTCCGTTTTCTATGTGCATGCATTTTGTCTCTACCTATCTATAAAACACTTTCCCTTCCTGTTTTGACCTTTCAGTGCTCGTCTGCGGTTAAATAATACAACACTTTGTGCATCAAAGGGCCGCTCCCTGATGCAACCTCAGAGTAATCCGTCTAGTTAAGTTGCCAACAAGCCTCTCAGAGCCTCTGTAGGGTCCGCACGTTTGGCCAGGGAGGCACTGTGGGTCAACCTTTGGGGTCGGGCCATCTGCGGCGGCATTTGATAGGCAGAGTGGGTCTTAGACATTTCTAAGACAGATGTTTGTTGATGTATTTTTAATAAAATACTCACTTATATAGTAGATACAAATATCTAAGCACGTAAAGGCTCAGTCAAAACAGGTTTTAACCCAAAAGCACGACTCTGAGATCAGGCCGGTGAAATGTTCGTGCTACTGGGCTGATGGGGAGGTGGGAACACAGGGGTTCCTGACATCGTGCCAAAGCAGGGGTAACAAGCGTTTGCCGTTAAATATGAACACACATCTGCGTGCGCCCGTACACTGAAGTGCTTTATTCGCTCAGGTGGAGAGGAACACTGAGGATATTTATGGATCTGTCTCTGGTGTCTGTGACAACCTGTTGTGTAATACAAGGGGGGGGGGGGAAGAAAACACTCACGGACAATTACCTGGAGAGGGACACAAATCACAGCGACACGTAAGCTTTCCAAAGGCTCGTCCCCGAGGTTGAGTTTAAAGGGAGGTGATATACCACTGTCTCCTCTTCAATAAAAGCTACGTACCCAGTGGGATGTTTTACAGTTGATAAGTACCAGGAGCAGCCTTGTAAAAAGTCCCACTTTTAATGAATGAGCTTCTTGGCTGCTCCCTGACTTTGAAACGTCCTGCAGGATTCACCAGAATGGTCTCAAAGCTGTGTTAAACCGCTCCACTGCTCTTTTCCCGGCTGGATGTTTGATCAAGCAGCCTCACTGTGCCTGCAGACGGCTGCGGCGGCACGGAGACATTCAGTCAGTAAAAAACATTTTACTGCTAATAAAGAGACATCCTTGATGTTGTTGTTCTTCTTCTTGCTTCTTGGCTCAAGCTACTAGAACTGGCTTTGACAAGAAAGCCTGTCTGCCTGGTCTGCCTGAACAAATCCGTTAACACGAGAGCTAAGCGTTTAACAAGGCACTTACTTGCGTTTTCTTCCGCTATTACCCAAATCTTAGCATTTTGTGTGGAGGAAAAAAAAAAAAAATCTGCTAAAATCTTCTTCTGGACAGAACTGCTGGGATCAACCACAGCAGCTTCGGTGTGACCCAGCTCCACGGGCCAGAAACATGAAATGTCATCGTTGGTGAGAACGGTTGTGCATTGCTCACCCTCTGAAAGGCCTGAGAAGCGGTGAGCCCGGGATGAAGGACGGGCAGTTCGGTTCATGAGAATAAAACGTATCGATCGCCGGGTTGTCCCATTAAATGCCTCCTGTTTTCTGATGACAGCAAATCTTCTTCGAGATGTTCTGTGACCAATTTATTTGTATTACTAATGCCTGATTCATTGCAAACAATGCCGTGTGACGTATATATCCAACCTCAGTGTAGTGAGTAAAAGCACTGTGTTGTCATTATTAGGGAAGGTCACACAGTGAGCCTGCTCGCACCGACTGAAAAGTGCAGGTCCACCTTGAGATGAAGCATTACTGTCATCAAGCCCCATTAAGTCCGGGAGCGGCGCCGAAATATGCATCTAATGTATTCTCCGAGGACTGAAACTGTGCCGTACCTCATTTGGTGCCAAACAAGACGTTCATGCCATTTTTTGGAGACTGTACAAGTGAATCGCGTATTAACGAAGACGGTGCCATGAAATGAAATTAGAGTTTTAATCAACGTCTCATCAAATATGTGACTTTTCGACGTAATTTCGACGTAATTTCCAGCTGCACCAAGGCCATTTGATATTCACAATGAATCAAATGGCCCTGGTTAATGAGAGGGGTCGCTTGGTGTGATGAACCTGCAGAAAAATATCACCCGACTCTGATCTCATAGTCTTGGTTTGGTTTAGCGGTCCACTCTCATCTCATCGAAAACATTTCCAGCGCCAAAGCAGCCAGACACGTAGCGACCCGCTGGTGAACATAGCGGAGCATTTGGCAGCTAAAGAGCCAGATTCTTTATCTCAGGAGTCGGTGGAGACCAAACCGGAACTAAATGGAGAGGGAATTTTGGACTGACGTTCACCACATGGCTAGACACATTGACTCTGAATGAGTGGTAATGTTGGTCTATGTCAAGTCAGTTTCTATTTATACAGCCCAATATCACAAATAACACTTTGCCTCGAGGGGCTTTACAATAAGTACCACATACGACACCCTAATGTCCTTAGACCCTGAATTTGAATGCGAATAATAACAGGGGAAAAAAATGGAAGAAACCTCAGCAAGAGCAACAGAGCCAATTCACTGGTTTTTAATTTGCGTGCCACAAGGGTTTGGTGCCAGGTTAAATGTAAATATCACTAAATTATATTTTATTACTAAACACCGAAAGTTAGTATTACTAGCACTTCAAAGGGATCCAGTGACTACATCAGCTGTTCAGCTACTAAATGTAAATGCTAATGTTGCCCTGTGTCTGCTGCCTGTGTAAATGCTAACGGAGCTTGTTCTGTTGCAGCCACGAGGCCAAATAAAAAGAAAAAAAAAATCAAATAATGCTGATTTATAGGTGTAGACACACACACACAGACACACACGCACACACACACACGCACATATACTGTACCATTTTAACTTTAATGCACTAACTCTTTTTATAAGCAAAACAAATTCACTGCTGAAAACACGACGACAGGAAACTGCCCGACTTGTCAAGATTGATTAATCCAGGCCGGGCTATTTCCACATGCATGCTGTGGGCTTGTGACAGGTTCGGGCCTTAAAATATGAATATTACCATTAAGGATCATAAGTGTGTATTGTTAAGGTTCATCCTTCACTCTCAGTCTCAATCTCACCACAAGGTTGGAATGTGTTGTTAACTTTAGCCAGTTTTACTGCTTTCAACTGTATTTGAGATGTCTTTTAGAGGACTTTGTGTTACTTTTTGTTTGAATAAAAAGTGCTATGCACAAAAAGTCTGACTGATTGATAATATTTGTTCTTTGAATATTAAAATTGAAATCACAGTTGAGATAATAACGATCCACTAATGAAATCACTGAATTAAGGAACACTGTTTGACCACCTGCTCTGCCGTCGGCCCGTCCGTGGTAAATCAAGACAATGTAGATGTATAGATTAAAAGGTCCAGTATATTCATCATACACTGTAATCTCCAGAGTGCTGCTCATTTGTCTTGTTATGGTAACACATGGACTTAATTAAGTGGGTCACCAGGATGTGTAATCAATGAGTACTAACATTTCTCTGTCTATGACGGAGCCAACAGCCAGTTTAGAAGAGATTTAACATTCAGTGCCGGAAACACAACGTGTTCCTGGTCCTGTGAGTAACGAACAATCCTTTGGCGCGCTGGAGGTGCTGGGTGTCCTATGGTTTTAGTGTGGAATGTTTGCTAAAACATCTTTGATATTTTAAAACCAGGAAACGCTGTGAAACGAAAGGGGTCACGCTGTCATCTGCAAGGTTCTGCAGATGAAGTTCCCTCGCGTCCACGTGTCAGTACGCAGCTCTGCGCGTTGTAAGGGGGGAAGGAAGAGACTCTCTCTGCGCCGCTTCTTTGTTATAAATCGTCCGTCTCCGGCGAAACAGAAGCTTTAACTGCTCAGCTAATCTTCCCGCTCTGCATCTCTGCCAGCCGTTATGGCTCGGCGAGTCCATTCATCACGCCTGCCGGTGGAGATATTATGGATCCAAGCCGGTCCAGTTGACACGTGTGTAAAGGATGGG
>CM022470.1:1684559-1730203 GCA_011952105.1 Coreoperca whiteheadi | reverse complement strand
GGGGGGGGAGGGATCCATAAGTTCAGGTCAGCAAGGAGCTCGTTTCCTCTTTAGAGGTCTCTACGAATCAGAAACGCTCAGCTAACAGTGTGGATTTGTTTCCATGACTCATGCGTACAAATGATGATTACAAGCGCTCAAAGTAGTCACGCGTGAGCTCGCGTTACTTAATTCGTTCCCATGAATTAGTCATTTGCTCGCACGAATGACCAGAACAGAAACAATCTCAGTACCTTCTGACTTCCCCGCCCAGTCTGTGGCTCCCAGCCCCAAGCCCACTGCTCGTAAATCTTTAAAAGCAACTTCCATACGTGGCCGTCTCTGCGTGTGACCGAAAGCCACCCTCTAGCTATTGTTGCTCACTGTACGGGGATCTACTTTCAAGGCACCTTGGCTAATGTAACTAGCTTTTTCTATTTGGAAAGCTTTAGGAGACCCACGCTGTTTGCCCCGGCATACGATGTTTTAGAGCGTGTCCCAAAGCTGTATAACGGTGGTGGCATGGTGCAAAGTGAGCACGACCGATAGTCACGATGGACGCAATTAAAGGAATTCAACCCAAGTTGAAATATACTGGAATTTCCCTGCAAGGTCTTTATCATGTTTGTTGATGTTGTGTTTTGGTGGTGCATATTAGGATTCCCAGACAAAGCGCACTGAAACTGGGGCTTTTGGGCATCCGGGGTCTGGGATCTTGCCCTCGGGTCCATAGCAGCCAAACGAGGCTGTGGCGCTCAGAAAACAACACTGTTTGATGCTCATTTGAGACATTTTATAGACTAAACACTAAGTCAGTTAATTCGTATAATACTCAGTTGATTCAATGATAGTTAGAAGGAGCTTTAGTTGCAGTATGAAGGCAGTTAGGGTTATTTTTGACCTGGAGGACACGGGGGCGCACACAGAAAGCAAAGCTTGCATGAGGGTTGATTACCTCGAGCGGTTTATCTGATATGTGCTTGATGGGCTGGAGAAATTAAATTGAATCCAGTCGGGGGAAAAAAGACAGGAAACAGCGTGTGTAATACATAGATAAATATATGTAAGGAAATACATTCAAACAGAATAGATTGTTTCAGTTGTCGTTTGCATCTGCGTACAGAGGGTTCGTGACCCGCCATCAAACCACCAGCTTACAGACGGGCAGCACGAAGATTTGGAAGTCGTGTTTGGATTACGTCGGCCGCAAAGACCTCGCCGTTACCACTGCAGCCCTCAGCCAGTTCAGTCGCTGCTGTTTACAGTCCGCCACGACACACAGAGCCTTCCCAGGCGGAGGGGGAGTGCACTGTGAGCGCGGTGGCAGGATTTCAGTCCGCCTCACGGCAAGTGTCGGACTCGAGGCAAATTTGAATACCTGATCCTAAGCGTCACAAAAATACCAGCCTCATCTGTGTTATGTTAGAATATTAGATCATTTCTCAGGGCAGTACTTTGCTTTTGTAATTGCGTGAAATGAAATATGGCAGACATTAGCCAAAGCCAGAGTGAAAACACAACCACGTCGGTCTAAATGGAGTCTCGAAAACATCATTTCCTTTACCTCTGGTTGTTTGAAAATCCTGTCTGTTCATTTAACTGACGAACGTACACCAAATTGACGTCTACATTACATTTAAATTACTTTATTTCCACACGTAGTCAGTTAGGATCCTCTTCACATTTAGTCCAGTTTAAACATGTAGGCCTTTTTCCACCAGAGGAGCCTAACGACCTGTGACTTCACATGTAGCCAATAGTTCTGCTTTTTATAAATATAAATTCCACAGGCCGTGTGTTTAGGTGCTGCACGGTGTTTCAATGTACAGGTGATATTTTGAGTCAAAGTGTCCAGACATACATGTTTGGCTGCCTTTTTAAACGTTTGTCTATAAACTGCAGATTGCGTGCTCAGCACAGCTTAACTGCATTTCCCGGTAAACGTCCAGGTAGTGTAGTTATTTTCAGAATCATGCACGTAACATTCCCAGTGGTGAGCTATTTTTCCGTGTTATTTTTGCAGCTGGCTCTGGACAGCTGGTCAGCTGGGCAGCCGATCTCCTCTCTGATCCATTCTGTTGATGTGCTGCTGCAGTGGGGCCCTTTCATTGATTTAATGATGTTTAAAAGTCCTCGCGTGAAAATGTGAAAGACAAATAAATGATGGCCACACTTGCGCTGTTTCTTCTGGCTCGAGAGCACCCGCCGACCAAACATCCTTACAGGTGTCGCGTATTGAGAGGCGTATATATCTGAGACACTCCAGTTTGTAAAACACAGTGGAAATGCAGTGCACAACCTAGCCCCACGCGTGACCTTAGCACTACGTCCGTTACCCTTTGCAAACCTTTTTTTTCTTTAGCTGTTATCCAGCAGCGGGTTGCATCTTCAGTCAGGAGTATTTTTGAGATCTTACAGGTGTCTTTTTTTTTAATCAGCCCTGGAAAGATAACATGTTTGCCTGAATAAATTCAATATTTCAAAATACTGCACAGCTCCGCTCTTCGGCTCTTCTTTTCCGCTAGCCGGGCGCAGTCTGTGGAAATATTGAATTTAGGCGGCAGTTTCCTCCCAAGCATTTTATCATTCTAGACATTTGCAAGATCGTGAAAATAGCTTTGAAGATACAACCCGCTGCTGAATGACGTGCAAAATACAGGCCCTAATGTTTAGCTTTCCCCCTGATTGAGTGCTGCGGTTACACGTGGGGCTTTAAAGGTCAGGTTTTGGGGGGATCCAAGGTTAAGTTCCTGCGGTGGAAGAAAAGCCTTTTAGGCATGTAGATCTCTTTCGGCCTGGACACTATCATATCAGTGGTGCACAAAATCCACTTAACTTTAGGCCAGTGATTCACTACCTCCTGAACTACAGACCAACTAGAGAGACATTCATAGATTACCTTTTAAATATTCACTTCGCAGTAGCAAAGAAACAACGCTGCAGTGTCCCCTTCAGCGGTGACCTGTGGGTGTCAGCTGCCAACACAGCGGCTCACTTACAGCTCAGTTCCTGGTAGGATTTATTTCCTAGGTGCCGCGTACATTCCCCTCGGGACCCACGCACAGTACATTCGTGCAGTTCATTTTCGGGAGAGGTCAGAGGTGAACGGTTCCCTGCAGCAGCCGGAGGTTCAGCAGCTTCCCCGAGGGCTCCGCGACGGCGGAGCACATTCACTTTCTGAGAGGACTGACCCTCTGACCTCTGGGGCGATGGGGCTGTCAGTCACGTAAAACCCACCGCCCTGCCAACAAACACATACATGAAATACATGTCATGCGTTCGACACGAGAGCGAAAGCCTTTCTAATTACCTTTGTGCTCTAATAATTCATTTTACGGGTGCATGGTGTCAATATTTGCCACGAAGACCTTCCAAAACTGTCAAAACTACTGCATGTGAAAGGACCGTTCCTCCCCTGCTTCTTAACTACTTTTAAATATACACGGACGATATGAAAAAAGACAATGGATCTCATAGAAGAACCTTTTCGTATTCTTATCCTAAACCTGCGTGTGCTTTATTCCGTGTGCCTTGCTTGTAAGAGTGTTCCAAGTCGGACCCTCTTATCTGCGCAAACCTGTCGCCAAATTGCTCGTTTCGGCCTGACGAACACCACCTGTTGACGAGCAGGCGTGCATTCGTGCAGGTTTGCCCAAAAATGCCAAGTTTCATGCGCAAATAACGTCACAGAAGAGTGAAAAAAGAAGAGCTTCACATTCCAGAGCCTCAAGTCCTGCAGTCGGAAATCGGCAGACAAACGCAAAAGACACTTCGCAGTGACAGTAGTGGCATTAGGGGACCCGAAAGAAAGAGAAACTGACATTAAAGAGGGAATAGTTTGACGTGATGTTGGATGTCACATCAAAGTGGTCCGCGGCTAAAAATGAAAGGCGGTCATATTGGAAGTGATGCAGAGATGGATGATAGATTCCACCGCGTTACGCTGTCGGCTCCAATAACCGAGGAGCTTCGCCTGGATTGTTGGAGGGTGACAATTTTAGCTGAGTGTCATTCCAGAAACCTCATGCCAATTTAAACCTTTTTGGATTTTGGACGGCCTTGGATTTTGTCCTCGGCGAAGAGAAAAGAAAAAGATCTAAATTCGACAAAACTGGTGAGCGGTTTCTGAAATCCCGTGTCCGTGCCAAAGGTACCCCGTGGAGCTTCTGACCACTAGTAGCGCTAGTGACGCAGTACACATTCTTGACAATGATGCTGTCACCACACACTGATCGAAGAGTGGCGGTCGGGAAAAAGAAGCACCGCGCCGGGCAAATGCAAGGAAGAAAACTGCCAGCTAGCACACCTGGGTGTACTGTCAACAAAGCAGATTTAAATGTTTTATGAGGAAGGAAATGCCTCAAGGAATAACACAATGTTTTGGGGGGGGTTTTTTTGCAATTATTGAGGGAGAAACACTAAGTATAAACATACATTTGTTTGTTCAGAGGAAGACTCCGCAGGGCACCCTGACAGTGAATTTGCTCGCGAAAGGGATTCTTGCATGAGGCGCAGCGCGACAGAAACAGTCCCATAACCACAAGGCTGGCATGATGTGGATTTTTCGAATGGCCTGCAACTGCAATTGCATCTGGGGTTGTTTTACGGTTGTCTACTGGCTATGGGCAAGTATCCACACCCACACTCGTAAAGTGCACTATTAAGAGGACAGAAAAAAAAAATATAACGCTAATCTCTGCTTTGCCCTGCAGGCGACCGCCCTCGTCACAGCCTGTCCTGAAGCGAGAACGAAATGTGAAAAACCGTCACAAAGCTGCAGAGGACTGAAGAAGCACGTTGTCGTTAGGTTTCCCCAACAGGATCCACACGGCTGGAAAATGAACAGACGTGTAGTTTTAATAGAACGCTTGACACTAGTTTTCACATTCAGCGTCATAAATAGGGCATGGCCTGGACATGACTGCACTGCTTTCCAGTGCTATGTGTAGTATTCTGTGTTTGCCAGAGAGTCTCCCGCTCCTTCCTGGCTCCCTGCGTCCTCCAGCCCCCTGAATCAGTCTGCCTGCTCTGAAAAACCAGAGGAAGGACGAGAGACAATAACAGCCGAAACGGATCCAGGCTGTAAAACCCCAGTAAAATACCTTAAGCTGCAGTTCTTCTGAAAAACTTTTTTTTTTTTAAAAACCGGCAACCGGAAAGCCCGAAATCTTGCCGTCGCATCCCGTTCCTCTCACCTCCCTCGCTGAGATCTTCTTTCATCTCTCTTCCTGAAAGAGGTGCCACATGTTCCACATGTGTTTACTAACCATATTCGAGTATCTCCAGTCAAACGACGATTAATTTGTCAGAAAACACGAAACCTCCCATGAAGTTTTTCCAAACGTAACAGCATGCATAATAACTCATCGCGATCGCTGGTTTCTCCCTTATTCAAGATATCCAACCACCCTCTCTTCTAATTTCATCTTGTCATCATGTAATCGCCACTGTCTAAAATATGTCTATGCCTGTAACACATTCCTCCTGTTACAAATGTAAAGTTGAATCCATAAGCAATAAAATAAAATGCTGCTAAAGCCTTACTTGGTCTGGTATTACTGTCCCACTTCTGGTAGCTAATGTTAGCCAACGTAAGTTAGACATTGCCGTGGAACTGGCATTAGTGAGTCAGTTTGCTGACTTTTTGACGGTTTTCTACTCGTGCTATACTGTAACGCTCTACTCTTCAGCATTCACCATTGTTTTGTTAACTGCCACTTCTGGTGCACAGTGGGCGCTGTCCAGCATGTTAAAATACTACACATAGCACCTTAAAGTACGCTGGAGAACAGCCGCTTTCCGTCCACGAAGATTCTTAATTCCCGGATCTCAAAGACATCAGAGTCTGTTTTTCCGCATTTTATACTGATTGAATTTAATATATATTAGGAACATATCCGTCTAACTTTAGTAATTTCCCCCGTCTCTTCAGAAAATACGCTCTGCTGTGCTTTCGTGTTCGGGGGCCGAACCTGGGGCCAGTTCATCACGCCTCACGTGGCCACACCCCCGTCCCACATGACCCCCCCGTTCCCCCGTGGATGGCTCAGCACTGCTCCTCCCCGAGCGAGTCTGTGTTCTCCCCGAGGTCCACGGAGGCTGACGCGGCTCTCATCTTGCCCCGTCCAGGACCGGGACCCGGACCTGGTCCCGGGCCGGGACCCGGGCCCCCTACAACGAGCCCGGCTCTGGTCCCGCCGTGGCCGGGGTAGACCTCCACAGTGCTGGAGATGGACTGGAGGGAGCGGTCCCGGAAGTAATGGAACGCCTCCTGGTCCAGGTAGCTCTGCTCCTCGCGCAGGCCCTGCTCAAACAGCTTGCGCTTGTGTCTGAACTCGATCACCGTCTTGGTGTAGGAGTTGAGGGTGGTGACGGAGGCGGCCATGCAGCAAGTGAAGGAACCCCAGGCCATGCTGGTTAGAGAGGGAGAGAGGGAGAGAGGGAGAGAGAGAGAGAGAGAGAGACATGTTGTTGATGAGAGGGTGTGCCTCTGTGGGTGGAAATGTCAGTCTGTTGGTCCAGAAAATATCTAACTACTGGATAGATTGCCAAAGCATTTGGGACAGAATTACTCCTAATGACTTTAGGGATCTCCTAATGTTTCCTTTACCACCACCAGCAGAGTTTTGGAAGGGATGGAACGGCATGAGTGCCATCGTCAGGTCAAATCTCGAATTTGTCCTGTCAATGTGTTGCTTTCTGTAAAGCACTTTGTGATTTTATCTGTGATAGGTGCTCTACAAATAAAGCTTACTTACTTACCTACAACGCCTGCAGAACTAACGACATCCATTCCCATGAGTCTCAGGTTTACCTTCTGATAATTAGCAAATGTTAATGACACTTGACACTGAGCCCTTTTGTAGCTAAAAATGTTGCTCCAAAAGTATGTTTTGCGGGTGTTGCGGCCGGATTTTGAGAGTTCATTTTGGCCCGACGGTGCTGCTAGTGCAAAGGTCAGCGGCTGCCAAGATCACTAGAAATCATCCCCTGGGGATCGCGAATGTGTACGCTGTGTTTTTACTTGGTTTACCGCCAGTCCCGGCCATCCGTCACTTTTTTCTTTTCTGTCCATAATTGTCTCACAGAGGTAGCTCAAAGAGTTTATAGTAAAACACAAGGAGAATACAATAATAAATCATAAAGTACCAACACGGCACAACACAATACAAATCGCCACAACTTCTATCACACAGATAAACATCAGTCGATGACACTTTTGTTTCAAAAAGTGGACGGACTTTCTTTTCTGACATGAATATGATGGCTGTCGGTGAGGCTTTCTCGACCCCGTTGTGGACCAAATTGCGGCGGACTTAGACTCGTTCGAGCAAGGTAGTCCCGTACACGATCCTGTAAAGGAGCTAACAAGGATGCAACTGCTTCGGAATGTAAATAACCACAATATAAATGTGTTTATATATATATATATATATATATATATACAGTATTTTATTAAATTATGATTTTAGCCATTTTCTGCCTTTTTTAGACAGACGGCAGTGGAGAAAAGAGAGAGAGAGATGGGGACACTTAGTCAAACTCTCTCTATTGGAAATAACGGCTTTGTAAGTCAGTGAGACACAATGCAATAAATTGATATTCAAGCTGCCAACATTATTTTCTTTTTTTTGTGCAAAAAAAAAAAAATATTGTTGGCAGCTTGATTGCAAAAAGTATTAATTGGTTAAATATGAAATGCCATTAGTCGAAAATAACATGGCAAATACATTAAAGGAAAATTATTCTCCCCTTCTCCGCTTAATCTGGCTCCTCCTCTCTGCACTCCGGTTCTAATGAATACGGTGGGCAGTCAAAGTTAAATGAATCAAGATCGTCCTCATAGTCCAGCGTGACCTAACATTGTCGCACATGGCGTCACTGCTCCAGCGCGTAAAATCAACAGTGACCCACTGCCTCACACATGTAAACAGGCAATATGCAGTTAGCTAGCTGACCCAGGGGTCTAATTTCTGTTAACTCCCAGTCGGACTCAGAGATAAGCGTCTGACTTGATTTAAGTAAAACTGAAGTGTATTTGAAAAAGCTTTAGGGAGACTGACACGATTTGCTTTGCCGGCGTTTTCCTAATCTCTCTAACGGAGGTGGCGAGTGCAAAGTTACTATGACCCACAGTCAAAATGATAAGATGAGGTTGAAAAATTCTGGAATTTCCCTTTAAAGCAGCTGGATGGATTTGGGAAAGGCAGCCTGAACATACACAGCTTCATGAGGAAGGAAATCCCAGCTTGTGTGGCCTGGCCTGGTACAAAATATGTTCTCGCTGAGCCTGTTCTCACGTCTCTCCGGCTGAAATGAAGCTGAGGTCAGTTTCCAGAGAGCGTGCTCTGGTTAAAGCGCCCATCGCCCTCAGAATAGAGCGCGGTCACACGTTTCATTTGTCCTGAAGGAGCTTTTTGGCCCTTCGCTCCAGGAGAGGTTAATCATTCCTGCTGAATTTATTCCGCTTTAAGGACCTGAATGACTCCCTCATGGTGTTAAATGAGAGGCCTTCACTTGAATGACTGACGGAGAAAATCTCCTTTTAACAAGCACGGGGAGGTTCTTGTTCCAGATATTCCACGCAATGTTTTATTCCTGTTTTCTCATCGTAAAATCCCTGTTTTCTGTTTCCTTTTATTGTTTTCTGTTGCTTTTTGTAATCCACATTGGTATCTGCTATATACAGCAAATAAACACGGTTATTATTGGGGTTCAAAGTACATTGATGACCTTGGAAACGGCAAGTCCAGAAAACAATTTCACCACAAGGTCCATTTAGTAGCCGTTATGGAGCCTTTGAGCGTCTCACGAGATCTTCATCAGCCGCTCAGCTTTGAAGCTAATGTGGATGAGAAGTCCTGAAAAGTCCTCGGAGAAAATGGAAACATGAACATCAGCAGATCCGCTACAGCTGCTGAGGAAGATCATGTAACGGGATCGAAAGCTCTAGAACAGCTGCTGGTGAGATTTTCGTCTTTCGATTGCAACAATAATGATAATAATAATAATAATATGAATAATATCGCTACTTCTACGCGGGATTGGTTAAGCTCGCACATTCACAGAGACACGGTGTGCCTGCGGCCGTCCTTCTCCGAGATCCACAAACGAGCAAAGTGAGCCCAGGCGACAGCTGCAGCGCGGCTCTGCCCTCGAGCGGAGAGGAGAGCAGCTCGAGGTGCGTCTCGCCTGGCTAATTATCCCGGAAACAACAGCCCTGTCGCTCCCTGCACACCTCCACACCACCCGCGGCGTGCCGAGACACACGCCTCGAGCAACATCCGAAAGAGATGATTCATGATTGACTAAATGGAGGGACGATGGGTCTGTTTGTTCCACGTGTGTGATGGACACCAGGGAAACATTCGTTAATTGATTCGTTCATTAATAATGCAAGGGTCTTATCAACACAGGTTTTATCAAAATTAGGCCGCGTGTGTATGTGTGTGTGTGCACTTGTACAGCCATCTTTGTGAGGACCAATTTGCGTTTTGGACCTTGGGAGTGAGGACATTTTTGGAAAGTGAGGACATTTTGGCCTTCAAGGGGCTGTTTGAGGGTTAAGACTTGGTTTGAGGGTAAATCTTACAATTGGGTTAACTTCAGGGTAAGGGTCAGGTTTAGGCATTTAGTTGTGAGGGTTAAGGTTAGGGTAAGGGGCTGGGGAATGCATTATGTCAACGAGAGTCCTCACAAATATAGAAGTACCAGGTTGTGTGTGTGTGTGTGTGTGTGTGTGTGCCCGCACGCAGACTGACCAGAAGGACCAGCCGTAGTCCCAGCTGTGAGGCCTCCAGTCTTCAGGACCCAGACTGACTGTGATCTGGAACACCTGAGTGTACATCATGTGGGCCACCATACCCAGAAGACCTGCGACACACACACACACACACACACACACACACACACACACACACACACACACACACAGTCATTACAAGCAACATTTTCTATGTCAAAAACAATCCCAAACGGGCACGAACTAACTATTAATAATGAATCTCTGTACATTTATGAAGCAGAATAAATAAAGTCCCGGGACACGTGTCTAACCACGCCGCCCCGGGTGCATTCGCATTTACTCGCGTCTGTCCATGGCCTCCGTATGCAACCACTCTAAAATTCACTTTGTGTTCAGTCTGAACACAGTGACAGCTTGTCTCCCAGTGTAAACCACTTTCAAATGTTTGCATGATGACAGCGACCCACCCATTGGTGTTGGAGCTGCTATAAGTCTACTGTTGGATGGATTGGTATGAAATTTAGTTCAGACATTCATGGTCCCCAGTGGGTGAAGCCTACCGAATTCCCTGATCCCCTGACTCTTCATCTAGCGCCATCATCAGGTCAAAGTTTTAGCGTGTCCAATACTTTGGTTTGTGACCAAATGCCCGCGAAACTAATGGCATTCCCATCAGCCTCAGCTGCACTTTGGGCTCTCTGATAATTAGCCGATGTTGGCATGCGAACCCGCTAAACTAAGATGGTGAGCATGGTGAGCATTACGTCTTCTTAACAACAACATGTTAACATTGTCATTGCGAGCACGTTAGCGTGCGGATGTTCGCATTTAGCTGGAAGCACAGCCTCACAGAGTTGCCAGCATGGCTGCGGACTTTATTCGTGCTCGCCGTTAAGAATCTCAAACTTTCGTAATTGCCACTTTCCCACCGACTTGGGAGTTTTTTCTCCGTCTTACAGAGTCTCGGCTGGTTGTGGACCTGTAAAGCCCACCGAGGTACATTTGTAATATTGGCTCAATACATGTACATTTGTATTGACTTGCCTGTTCTTGGAGTCTGCATTTGTACGCCCAAATTAAATCCCCCCTTTTTCCTGAAAGTGCGTCAGTCTCTCAAGCTGAGACTAGCTGGGTGAGGGTAAGCAAACGGCTCGGTCTACAAGGGAAGGCCTGCCACAGGATTAGTTATAAACATTCTCGTTGCGAAGGTGATCACTCAGAATGACCCAGCTTTTCCTCCAGTGCCATCATCGGGTTAAAATTGTCCCTCCACCACGGCAAGGCATCTCAAAAACGGCTAACTGTATTTCCGTAACAGGTGCAGTAGATACTCATGGCCCTCATGAGGACGAACCCTTCAGATGTGAATGACCCTGTGACCTCTCCTCTAGCACCACCGCCAGGGCAAACCTACACGTTCAACCCCACTAATTGCAAGGCTCTAAAATGCTGTAGCTACATCCCCAACACTAACCCTCAGCACCGGATAACCGGCCATAATTACCACTGACAAAACAACAGTAAATCACACCACCTCTAAGATAATATCAGTAATAAATCAGAACACATGTAACTATGATAATTACTATAATTATAATTATGCAGTGCCAATTGATTTAACATGCCCGTTACGAGACATCCGGTCAATTTAGAGATAGGGCTGTAGTATAACTCATTTAGTAAATGAAAAAGCCCCGATGTGAACGAGAGAGAATGACATTAATGCAGAGGTTAGGCGTCACCATCCACAGCACACGACGCTGTTTGTTGTCTGAGTGCGTCACGCGGGTGTTTGTGATCGCTCCCACTGAGGTTACTGCCGTGCGAGCGCGTGTGTGTGTGTGTGTGTGTGTGTGTGTGTGTGTGTGTGTGTGTGTGTGTGTGTGCAGCACACGGTGCCACAGTGAAATAAAACTCAGCTGCTCCAGATTTACCGTTGGCCATAAAGAGAGCATCATTCCCCCTCGACCTTGACGCCCCGCCGGCAAGAGATTTCTAGGCAATGGCCGTCGTCTGCTTTGCTGCGTGTTCGGCCGTGTGCGCGTTTGTCAACGAGAATAAGCTTCAATGTTACCCGTCACCAGTGTTTACGTCCAAACCAACACGGAGAAAGCAGCTTGATATTATCACCTCTAGCAGTAATGAGAGCTACATTTGATGATAGTAATATTGACGTTACTAATCAAAGAAATCCCTTTTGCAAGTACCTCCTCAATATTACATTGGTTCAACTAAGTGTTTTGGTTATTATTGTAATTTAGCGTTGCTATTTTTTCTGCATTAGCCAGTCATTAACTCAGTATATATTATTTGGTTTAGGCGTCTTAATAACTCACGAAACACCCCATATTCTCTTTGTTTATTGTTAGTGGAGTCCGCTGTGCTTGGCTACACACGAGGGATTTACAGGAAACGCTGCAGCATGTAACACATTGTTACCGTTTGATCTCGTTGATATCAGACTCACTGTTCACTCTCCTACAGGCGGGTCTGAGCTGTATTTCTGTATGATAATAGCGTTGCGGCTGGCGAAACATGGGGCGCTTTTATGTTGAAGAAGCCAGAGGACATGTAAAGTAGCCGTCACTGGGGCCAGCACTTATCACTAATGCTACGAGCCATTTCCGGCACTTTTCGTCTGACCCTTTCAAAAATATTTCCAAGGGAGGAATGGAGGGATGAGAGGAAGCAGCCGCAGTGGACGAGCTATTTACTGCAGTTTGTGAGAAACCGCACACCTCGAACTCGCCATCGAGGTAAACTGCTCCTTTTACAGCTTCACACGCTGTTGCAGCACAAGATCACGGCATGACGGCACGACGGGTAGTTTACTCAGACGAGGCAGTGAATCCTCTCCGCCCAATTTGCTTAGCTGCTTTGTAAACAAAGATACACCAGTTCCTCTTCCTTGAACGTAACTCTGGGACCTGTTTTATGGCGCTTTTCCAACACACAGCACCAGCTCGCCTCGACTTGCCTCTGTTTGGTTCTCTGTGTAAAAGTCACACCTGTACCTGCTTGCAGGTACTTTTTTTCGTACCACCTCCGGCGAGGTTCTGAGGTGAGCTGATGCGATGCTAAGACGTGACGTGAAAACACGGCAGGCTGCTGATTGGTCAGAGCGAATCGTCACTATTCACCGCGTCATCGTTGCACGCGCCAGACGGAGGATCCTGAATAACCCCGCCATTTTGAAATAGTTTGGCCAGAGATGGCGTGATGTACCCGTTACTGTCACGGCGACTCGGAAGAATACGCCAAATACGTCAAACGAAACAACGTCTGTCTTCTCGCTGTGAGCAACAGCCACATCCCGAGGATCAAAAACAGCACACACTCGATTTCCTCCACTGTCCCGTGTGTGTGGGTATAAGATTACGTCACGGCAGTTTCCTGCGGCGTCGCTATGACGACCAGGTACCTTCTGAAATGGAAAACGGAGCGAAAAGCGAGCCGAGTCAGGTCGAGCTGGTACTGGTAGTGGAAAAGCACCATTAGTAAAAGCACTCGCCGCTGCAAAATTAGCCAGGATTGTAATCTTAAATAGTATAACTGTACGATAATAGATCGGTAAAAGGGAGTTCTTCACCTCTTTCAATAAAAAGGGAAATCTGTTTGTCCACTTTTAGAAAATAAAATACATTTAGAAGTCATTGATGTTGATACACGCATACATTCTTTTTGCCTGCCAAAATTACTTTGTTGTGATTTTTTTGTACAGCTAATCGTTTCTTTTGAAATTGTACGTGCTTGCATTGTCTTTCCAAGCCTTGATCCTGTTTTCTGTAAGAAAGGCTGGAGTCCCCGTGCTGCCGTGGTATCGACTTGTGGATAAGGATTTTCCTGGTAAAGGATATTCACTAGCGTCTCATGCCAATAAGAACTGTGATTCAGATCAAATCTCTCGCTTGTGGCGGTGACGAGTAAAGAATAGGAATTATGGTCACCGCTTCTCGGGTGAGCGGTGAAAAGCCTGTAAAATGCGCCTTGAAAAGAGTCAGCGGCCTGCTGGAAACATCCTCCGGGAGGCCTGAGGAGGAGCCGAGCAGCGGTAGACACAGAGCCAACTTCTTGCCTAAGAGGTTTAACATGAGTTGGGAGAAGAAATCCCTGGCATCCTACACAGCGAAGGCTTCCAGGGGATAACCTCTGACCCTGGACGACCTCTTACAAATCTGCATCAGTCCCTGCCCGCCCCCCCTATTATTCTCAGAGCATTTCTGAATGTGGTGGTGGTGGTGCTTTGGAGGAGTGTGATGCCTGTTGGTGGTGATTTTGTAAACCCCCGCTACTAAGTTAAATCATTGTCCTTATCATTGATTATTATTATTGTTCAACCGGATCCCACTGAGATTCTTTCACAAGGCAGACAGAAACCTCTGGTTGCAGTTAGCGATGGGACAGGACACGCAGTAGGGATTTCTTGCACAACTTGACCTACTTCCACAGCGGTGGGCGACGTATTCAGGTCCTTTACTTCAGTAAAAGCACCAATACAACAGTGTAAGAATACCTAAAGTATTGCACTCAATACTGAAGTATTGACTATTAAGTATTGTCCTACTTAAGTAAAAGCACACAAGTATTATCAGCAGAAATGTAATTAAAGTAACCTCTTTGAGCCTTGAACAATTATTTAAATAAAAATATCTGAACAGTTTAGAGGGGAACTCTCTGTTTGGTGGAACTGGAATCTGAAACGTGACAAGGAGACACAACGAGACGCTTTTTTTGTAAGGGGTCACAAACCGAAAAAGACAGAACCACTGTTTTAATCTTTAACAGTGTCTTTTTTGAGCTTATCAAATGTTTTTTAAAGTAAAATCGTCAACTGAAAGGTAACTAGTAACTCCATCTGCCCCATAAATGTAGTGAAGTATCAAGTACGTAGCAGAAGTACAAGTACCTCAAACCTGTACTTGAGTAAATGTATTTAGTTGCTTTCCGAAACTGTATCTCACCGGACAGCACGGTGAAGACGGCGGCGAAGGCGTTGAGTTTGAGTCCGTCGATGACGTTGCTGGAGTGGAAAAGCTCGAGACACATCAGGCTGAAGCCGACCACCAGCAGCAGGATGTAGAGCACCTCCGACACCACCGACAGCCACAGCACACCTGCAAACACACAGAGGCACTGATGTGCTTCATTTCCAGTGCGGTGGAGGAGTCTGAAATCTGAAATGCCTATTATTTTCTTTACATCAGTTTGAATATGCTTTAATATATTATTGTCCATTTTATATTTATGAGTCTTGACCCGCAGTACTTGCCTAATCTTTCTTTGTATTTCTACTATGTTTATTGTTTTTGCACGAAAAATACCAAAGCAAATTCCTTGTATGTGCAAGCCTACTGGGCAATGAAGCCGATTCTGATTCCTCGTCTCCTATCAAGAGCCACTCGGGTTCCCATCAAATTCGCTTTTTGAAACCGAAAAAACCAAAAACACAAGAGGGGATTTCCACAAAAGGGAATAGGAAACGCTTTTCTTCGACGGCACAAGACCGGTCCTCTGAATACTTTCAGAGTTTAGGGTTATATTAAAATTGAACATGTTGTTTGGAATTACAAACATTAAAGCACAAACTGAACCTCTGTCTTGCCTGTCCAAGCAGGTTTTTCTAAAGGTCAGCCAGAGAGGAAGTGTTAAACCTTCTTTTGTGAGAATTCAAAGACCTGTTGTAACTAGGACTTTTGAGTGGTAATTCTAGCTGCCAGCGTTATCATCGTAAACTGCATCTGTGCTGTGCGAGGATGGAAAGCTTGACAGCCGTAGCAACGCTAGCTAGCGAATAGTCAATTATGATTCATGTTTATTTAAATAAACGTGAAACTCTCGTACAATGTGGGTGCATAAATGTGGTTAAATGTAAAGGTATCAATTAGGGCTAAAACAATAGATTCCTTTGTCGCTTACTTTTGGTTTTACAGTAAATGTAAAATGGGTTTTAATTGTTTTCCCAGTTTCTCAGTCTCCACAATATTCTCTGCTGCACAGCAGGGATTGCCACAGTGTAAATGCACAACACAGTGTTCAGCATTATGGCTTAGTTTTAAATCAATATGTCCTCAAATTAAAATCTTGAGTAAGAGTCTGTGTGGAGCAGAACAAAGACGGGGATTGGTGCCAGAAGAGGAAATATATCAAACTGAATGCAGCAATGACTTGTAGGATAGCGCGCCTCTTATTCTGACTGCATTTTCCCTGCAGCTCCGTGTCGCTTTCTCACTGATACAGAAGTTCAAAAAAACAACAGCACAAAGTTGTGTTGAAAGAGCTCCTGGAGTCTGAGGGGTCATGGCTTCAACTTGTCAAACCTCTGAACCCCCGCCCCGCCCCGCCCGGCGCTCAGGGAGAAAATACTCTGAGACCTGCCGAAGAGAAAGGTGAAATCTGTGTGTGCTGAGCAGACAGAGACCGGATTCAGAGGGCTCATAGCTTGGACTAAAGGAGTTTATTTGACAAAAACAGTCAGCAGTGTGTCAAAGTGAATGCGATGTGTTAGTTTGTAAGACGCCTAAACCAAAACGATACAGTCTTCAACACCATAGATGACAGAATATCAACAGGAACACAATATGCTTTTATCATTTAACAAAACATGCCAAACTTCTCAGTGCATCAGTGTGTGTGGAGGCTATTGCTACTCAAAGCCACTGATTGGCTGCCAGACTGGGTATAAACTAGTTTGGACGCATGTACAATATGCAAACAGCTTCCATAGCTTGCAAAGCTGTTTATTAATAATCCATACATACGCAATGGCTGCAACAGTATGTAATGCGGTCTTACCGAGATCTACATAAAACAGTGTAGAATTCGAAGCCAGAGGTCTGGTTTCCTGCATGAGATCAGGGAATATCCAATCAAATAACTAAGAACGGAGAATCTGAACCTGACATCCAATTTAAACGTTTATTTTTTTTTTTAATGGTATAAAGACAGGGATACAAGTTTTTCAAGTTCAAACAGCTAAAACCAGTGATTGAACTGAGGCGAGAACATAGAGTACCAGCACGTCTGATATTTACCTGCATGGCTGTCTGAGCTGCATTCCACTAAATGGTGGATGACAGGATGCACAAGCCTCTGACTGACACCTCAATCAAGCCAAAAGACTAATTGACAGGCTTTACAGTCACAACTCTGAAGCTGATTAGTTAAAAAAATAATAATAATCACATCACCCGGTGACACAAGATTTGTGTTTTTTTCCCCACCTCCTTTTTGTCTAATAAATGTTTGCCTGAAACTGATTCAGGCAAGATCTCAGTTGACAACTAAAGGATCCAAGAGGACGAACAGGGCGTGTGTGCCCACAGCTAAATCCTCGGGCCTCTTACTTAACATGTATTTGCTTCTATCTGACCAAATTATGCATTTATATAACACTAAAATCAACTATCACAAGTATGCAGACGACACCCACGTTTACCTTGCTCCTGTGCCAAACATTTACAGTCTTTTAGATTCTATATGCATTGAGCAAATCACTGATTGGATGTGCCTGAACTTCCTTCAGCTAAGCACTGACAAATAATCTTCTTTGGTGCGAAGGACTAAAGGCTGACTGTCAGCCCTCTTCTTGTAGATCTCTGTCTTTAAAAAAACAAAATCCAAGTCAAGAATCTTGGTGTAATCTTTGACTAAGAATTCAACTTCAACAGCCACATCAAATCAGTAACAAAGTCTGCATAAACTTCCTCTCCTTAGCTTTGCATCCCGTGCTGGGCTTTAACAGACTAGATTTTCTTGGTGCATTTTGTTACCTTGCGTTGTTATAACTGCTTCCATTGTCTCCCTCATATGTAAGTCGCTAAATGACTAAAGGTTAAACGTAAATGCATACTACTAGCATCCTAAAAACAGCAAGAATCACGTCTATACTTCCCCCAAAACTCAGGCCACTACATGCTCCTTCATAACGTTGCTGCTGAGTCCTAACAAAGACGACCAAAAACTGAACACATAACACCAACTCTCAGGTCTCTGCACTGCCTCTCAGTATGTCACATTTATATTACTGCTGCTCGTCTGTACATTTCTCAGTGGTCAAGGACCTAAATCCATCTCTGGCTGTCATTAACCATACGAACCCTCTCAGCCTGTCGGGTCATCTGGCAATGATCTGCTAACTGTTCAGAGTCCAACTAAACATGGAGAAGCAGCATTTAGTTATGTGTGCACCACAGAGCAGGAAACAAACTTCCAGAGGATATAAGTCACCCTGACTTTTAAAAACCTTGATGTTCTCCGCCACGTCATGATCACAGTCATGATCCACCATCCACTTACATCTCAAGTACTTATTTCTCTGATTGTATCTTATTCATTTCTTTGGTTTGTAATGTTTTCATTTGTATCTTTTAAAGTTTAATGCTGTATTTACTTGTTAATGACTAAAAGCACTTTGAACTGCGTTGCATTTGAAATGTGCTTTTCACGTAAACTTGCCTTGCCATTTTTTCTACTAAAATGTCAGCGTTGACCTTCACTCCCGGTCATTTCATGCGCAGAGAAGGATGTGGATATTAGATTTTCCATTGTTGTTGTATTTTTGTCCTCCTGGCACAAACTGAGGGCTGGGATGTTGAATTGTCCCTGTCCATTAATTCTGTCTTCGTTCATCCAGCGTTTGGTGACCCAGAAACTACTGATGAAACTTTGATACATCTGTCCGCTTCAGGCAGGACATGGCGCTTAGGGGCTCAAACCAAGGTGAAATATTTGTTTCTGACGGGCCCACAGGAGCAGTGGAGGGCGTGTTTGATATCACCACCTGCTTGTCTGACACAATGATTGGCTCTTTACTGTGTCGGCGGGGGCCCTCTGGTCATACAGGGCTGTACACCGAGAGGACAAAAAAAAAAAAATCCCATCAGAGCAGAGAGAGACATTATGCAGGATGATGAACACGTTTTACAACCTTACTGTACTTCTTCACGCCCCGGAAATGTGAGCATTTTTAAAGCAGAGTGGGGTTGTCATGCTGCACCGAAGCTGCCTTCGGGATCCACTCTCGCTACTAGAACTCAGGCTCTTTTTTTTTTTCTCCTTCTCCTCAGCTCTCCACATTTATACTTTCTAAAAAGCAGAAGCGACCTCTTGAATCGGTGAGCCTCACAACACAGCATTAAACAGTATTATCCGCTCTGTTGCGGATGTAGATGAGCTGGAAGTACGACCTCCGGGCCGGGTTTTCAATTTGAACATCAGTGAGTTTGGGGGGAGCTGCAGGATCCTTGAACAGCCAAAATTGATAGCTTATTTTGTGTAGCACTTCTCTCTGGGCAAGTCAAAGAAACCTTATTCTATATTAGATGTGTTTTATATAAGACAATGAGTGTAATAACTAGGGCTGGGTATCATTACTCGATACCTTTGAAACATCGACCAAAATATCCCCGTACCAAGCAGTATCGAAACGTCGCCAGTCAAACGATACCTGCGTTCGATCCTTTTTGCACCCAGATCTAGAAAACAAATTCCTATTTGTATGTTTTGCTCACAGCCGCAAGCGTTCTTCGATTTAATGCGCTACCGCTACAGCTAACGGCCATGGGCTGGACGCAGACCCAGCTCCAAACCGGTGTGTGTAGTTTGTAAAACGGACACAACCAGAGCTATACATAGCCTAATAAAACCTCCTTGCGTGACTCAAACTGTTAACTCAGTCCTCCAGAATTCTGCCCGTTAAGGCTCCGGAGAAGAAGGAGTGACCCCGAAAACGGCATCCAATGTATCGTACAACAGCACGGTTTTTACAAACACTAACATGATCGGTATCGAATGAAGTACTCTATTGGTATTGGTATCACGTTAAGAGTACTGGTATTCGTACTGGTATTTTAATCTTTTAAACGATGCCCAGCCCTAGTAATATCAGAACATAATGGTATATTTTTTATTAAAAAGAATAAAAAATATGGTGCAAAATACGGTGCAGCCAAAATGTAATAAAAAGTATGAAGGAGATGATTTGGAGACTCAGATTGTCTGGACGTTGTCATTGTGAGCATGTTAGCATGCTGATTTATCTCAAAGCACCACTGTGCAACTAAGTGCAGCCTCACATAGCTGCTGGCATGACTGTAGACTCTTGTTTTAACTTAGGCTTACATTAGGATTTATTATACTACACTTTAATTATGGTCATGTCAATCAAGCAAATTGGAATTTCATAGAAATGATGACCGGCAACAAAGACCTTGTTCCAGATTTGATTTTTAAAAAAACCCAGGACCCTGCAGGACGTCTCGGATCTGATTTTTAATGAAGCTACCGTATCGCTCCGATACACCAACCTCACTCTCTGCTTTCTCGTCGGCTGCCGCTTTCATTTCCAACCAGTCGATGGAAACGAATTCCAGGGGCATGAAACGCCTGTAAGGGGAACTCACAATGCAACAATATTGACCAAAATAATTTTCTCCCCTGGTTCCGTCTCGCTCAGGCTGTATAAGTAGACGGAGCAGGCTGACACTTCATTAAACCGAAGACCAGCAGGCCTGATAACAGGAAGGAAGGAGCTCATCAGACCGAGCCTCATCTTAAATAATTACATCTTTAATTACGCTCTGCATGTGTTTTCATAAGTGTGTCATTGGTGCGTGATGTCTGTAATACACTTTTGACACCATCTTTCCGGGTTTCTCAAAACATTTCCATGTCAGAAACGTAGATTTAATAAGATTTAGAACCTCAGTGACAAGAATATTGATTAATCGACTTGGTGCTGGATTTAGGATACAAAAACTGAATCAGAGGAGACGTTTTAATACACCGAGGTCATTTCTAGTTAATTAAATTAGGGCTGCAACTATTTTTTTACGTCAATACTTCTTAATATTTCAATTCATTTTGAGATTAATCAGTTCAATAATTAACTTTTTTTTCTCCTCAAATTACTTCATTTCATGATTACAGTTATAAAAGCTCATAGGGATTCAAATAACAATATGAAACAGACAAAAGGAGCATAGCTTAACAGTGAAGCTGCAATCACCTAATGTTGTTTTACTTGATAAATGAAACCATTAATCAATAATCCTTAATTAGTCAGTCATCTTAAAACTGTCATAGATAAATTTTATAAAAGAGAAATTCGTTTGTGAATATGTTGTATGTCAGACACAAGCTGCTTTAGTATATAACAGTTCTGTACATTAACTACCAAGCTCATGAATATTATGAATATTTAGGTTTATTTACAGGAAAGTCCCAAAAACCTGTTCAAAATCAGATTTCACCCGAAGGCTGTCCGAAGAGAAAAGCCAAAGGGAAAAGCGATTTGTTTCTGGTGAGGATCCACTAACCGAACTAACTACTGCGCTTGAGTGAACCAAATCTTGCTCGGATCCAAATAAAGATGAAACGTCTCAAAATATTTTCTAGGAACACAGATATGTTAGTAATATGTTAGTTTTTGGAATATTTCTGCAATGTGTGGGATTTGATGACAGGGAGAGGAGTTTCACATTACACATATTGGGTTTTCAAGGGGGAAAAATATGTAGAAGCAGCAGTAACCAATAACTCCGTATTACCAATGGATCGAATGACTACGTGCAAAGTGAAGAATGCACAAAGAATGCACAGAGAAATACCACCTGACTCTGGAGTTCCCCACAGCTCCTAAAAGGCTTTATAGCCTCTTCCTGCACGTTGTTTTGGTTTTACAGCGCATTTACTGTTCTGGCTCAGTCTCACTGCTCTGATAAAAGCCACAGTACGCTTTACCTTCCCAGCAGCAAAACGCAGACAGACACGGTTAGAGACGTTTAGCAGCCGAAGAGCCAGATATTTCCCTGCGGAGTCGGTGGGGACCAAAAGCAGGTGGACACAAGCACGACTCCGGCGGGGCGACCGTGTTGCTCTGTGTCTGCTGTGTTAATGGGCAGCTGTTTGCCAACACGTTTCGCCACAAGAGCTTTATAAGGGGATAAAAATGTAGGTAGTGTTTACAGCTTGTTGCGATGCCTCCAAGTGGCCAAAAGATCAGTTAATGCAGGTTTGAAATCGGACATGTTTGTAGGCAAGAAACTGAAATAAATGCAAATAAAAAATAGATGTAGTGTTGTCCGCCAGAGTTGTATACTGTAGCTGGCAGCGTAGTGCGAGATACAAATGAATAAAACATTTTGTGATGTTTTAAACACTAATGGTTGGTGGCATTTCTCGGGTGCACTCTTGACCGCAGTATTTCTAAAATCCTGGCGACGACCCCGGCGCTCTGAGTGTTTTCTTCTAATCGACGTTCGATTTTGTTTGTTTCAGTTTTCATTAAGAACGAACTTGGATCCGGCTGGGGAGCAGCTGTTTGTTATAAAACACAGCAGTGAAGCATGTAGGGCTCAAAGGAAGGCAGATTAACATACTGTCTCCTTGTGTGAGAAGCAAGGTCGCCCCGCTCAATACATCATATCATCCACCGCTGCTCCGCGCGCAACGCTCCTGCTCTTCTTCCAGATGGCATTAACAGATGAAACCATCAGAGAACTTTCATTATTAACTACCTGCTCTGCATGAAACAGCGAATTAGAGGCTACGCCCACATGCACCAAAATATTCCCTTTCTTCTGGACGCTCCGATATTCCTTTTATGAGCTGCAGGATATAAACATCACGTGCTGGCAGAAATAACCTGCTCTTATCCTCAGTTGGGAGGATTCTGGAGGAGGCAGCTGAGATATTCTCTCACTATCCAGCACCTGATACCATAGAAATATAGTCAGATATTATAGTCTGATTTGCAGATGGGTTTATATTTAAAAACCAAAAAACTAAAGAGAAGATGTAATAAAGGCCAAAGAAAGTAATCTTTTTTTAAATGAAATTAATGAATGAATGACAAAAACATGATATGTTAGCAATAGAGAAGGATATTATGGTACCTGGAAAATTAAGACACACTGATTTTGTATGGTAGAAAAAAATTTCAGTTACCTTTATGATTAAAAACTGTACACGGTCAACACAGTCTCCTGAGAGGAATTATTAATTCACAAAGGTAACTTCATATCGTAAAGAAGACCTGCTGTGCTGCTCTGATAAGGTAAGTCTTTTCATGTATGTATGTATATAAATATATGTTCAGTATATTGTTGATGGAACAATACGATGATTTTCTTGTGACAAATTAGAGAAGTTGGCTTAAAATCGGCTTAAAAGTTGGATGTGAACATGAGGAATAACCCTCGTTTTTGTTAGGGGACAGGTTCCCATAACTTCCATAAATCAAAACTGACAACGCACCTGAAAAGACTGAGCTTGTTCATATCAATTAATACGTGCCACTTTTCTCCTACTGCCAGCTCCATCAATATAATCACAATGAAGGCCACAGGATGCTTCAAATGAAGTGCTTAGAAGCGTCTCAGAGCATCTGAAACCCCATTGCCGACGACAGAATCAGAGGTGACGTCCAAGGGGTTTTGTTAATTTATGAAACAGAAAATCTGGCACTTTAGATGGTGATCGGCCACATTGGACTTGAACTTTCTTTTTTCGTTCTTTACACAGCTCCTTCCATCCCTTTTCATTTGTACAAGCGAGTGCAACACCATGCATGTCTCAAGGGTTGATCAACTTCAAGTGAAACCCAAAGTGCCGTCACTGAGAACGTTCACTCCTCTCATTGGTTAGATGTGTCTGGGTCCCGAAGACGCTCAAATCTGCCCAATTAGGAGGCAACGTACTTCTTTATTAGTCCGAGTCAGACCTCATTTCATCGCACAGCTGCAAACCACTAATGATTTCGCTCATCTGCATCCCAGCATGCAAAGCGCACCTGGCTACAGGAGCCATGTAGCTCAAACTTGCAGCGCACGTTTTGCAGTAGAGTTGGGATCACAGTCCTACCGCAAACAAACCGCTCCATAATTTGTTCGTGACCAAGACCAAGTTCTCTAAAGGGTGGTCTGACGACACGGCCTTCATCTTCTTTTTGTCCTGTAAATTGAAACAGCAGCAGCGGCACACACTGCGCCTGTGCATTCTGGACAGTTGGCGGTTCAGACCAAAACAAAACTGTACATTTTGAGAAAACGACAGCACCGGTTGCTTGTCCAAACGTCCAAAGTCCACAGAGGCCGGAGGTCGAGGTGGATGGATGTGTTAACACGCGAGTCAGCTGTTCGTGTCCTGTCATTCAACATTGGTTCGTTTCAACCATGACCGCGATCGTTCCCTAACCCTTGCCACATTTTTATTATTATAACTATTACAACCATGGTCCCCTAACCTTAACAAAGCTCCTATTTAAACCCAAATCATGCTCCTTCCCTAACCAAGTCGTGTTTTGTGCCTAAACCTAAGCGAATCATAAAAATGCATTTATGCGTCAGCAGTGATTGGTGGAGGTTTTGGGAGGCAGAGACAAACGATGCCGTCCTGCCGGTGGGGGCATCAGATCAGAAAACGCTTCTATGTGTCGTTCCGAAGGGCAGTTAAAAACAATGACCTATTTTTATGTTTTCCTTAACAAGCGCCACTTTTGATCGAGCAAATCAAGGCTACTGTCCCTCAAACAAAGCGTGACTTAACACAGAGGAGACCAACAGTCAACACTGGCTTCTTTTATCATGACCGCCATCTTTCTTTGACCTTCACCAGTCTGTCTTTGAAGTTGTCCATCTTCTCAACTTCCCCTCAGACTGTCATTTCTTGCTTTGGAGCTGATGTTCTGCAGTCATTAACCACGGTTTCATTTACATTAAGGAAACGTCACACCGTGTCTTTACAATCAGACGTCCTTGTAGCCGGACACAAAACTACCGAAGCAACATCCGCCTCATCTCGTTTGGATAAGATGACTATAACAGATTACTTAGAAAGCTTTGTCTATATTTATATATTTTTTTGACTATGTGAAGTCTTTGTTACAAAATCCAGAATCAAACAATATGAAATAACATATTTTCTGCAGGTCCTTGTGGCTGAATAGTGTAAATACAGATGAAAATAAGCTTTTCAGAGCTCCCGAAAAACACAGAAAGAGTCCATAAAAGACGTGTGTACATATATCTTTTTTTGTTTTTTCCATGGTTTTCCCTGGGCCTGACGAACAGGTGGGGCGCGGCAGGGAGTGGCGGCGATGCCTAATGACGGTCATTACTCACCTCTCTCCGACGCAGGGGCCAGATCAATGAAGCTCCGACACTTCTCACCTGAGAGAGGGGAGAGGGGGGAGGGGGGGAGAGGCAGAGAGGGATGTAAAGGAGGGGTGAAGAATGCAAGGTGAAATGAGCTGGGAATGAAGCAGAGAGGGGGGAATGAGATAAGGAAGGGAGGGCAGAAAGGAAGGTAGCCGGGGAAAAAAGATTTCGAGGTAGATGAGGCGATTAAAAGATGAAAAGATGAAAACGAATGCACAGGGGGAAGAGAAAAGGATAAAATGAGCATTAGTGTCAGTGCGTCAAAACCATAATACAAGCTAATAATGCGTCAGGCTGGCAAACAAGAGTCCTGAATGTCACTTGGCTGCTCTCCCAGTATCAACACTTCATTTTGTTGCAGATAATATTCTGCTGCCAGGTGGGAGTTTGTCATTGCTGCTCCCACTGACATCATGTTTCAGCCATGAAGCCAGAAAGAGGAACCTTTGTTTTTACCCACGCCGGCAGTCATTTGGTTGCCCCACCACTTTGGTCCAGACTGAAATAGCTCAACAACTGTTGGACCTACTGTGCAGACATTTATATTCCCCAACGGACTTTGGTGATCCTCTGACTTTATTATTTTTTTTTACTCTAGCGCCACCATGAGGTTGACATTTTTGTGGGTTTGAATAACGTCTCCGAAGAATTATTGAATGGACTGCCATGCAATTTGGTTTAAACATTCATCTTGCCCTCGGGACGCATTGTAATAACTTTGATGATCCTCTGACTTTTCATCTGGCGCCATTATCAGTCAGTCAGTCAGTCATTTTCTACCGCTTGTTCCCGTTCGGGGTCGCGGGTGACTGGAGCCTATCCCATTGGCTTCGGGCCTCAGGCGGGGTACACCCTGGACAGTGGCCAACTCATCGCAGGGCTGACACAGAGACAGACAACCATTCACGCACACATTCATCCACTAGGGACAATTTTAGAGTCACCAATTAACCTAATGCATGTCTTTGGACGGTGGGAGGAAACCGGAGAACCCGGAGAAAACCCACGGCAACACGGGGAGGACATGCAGACTCCACCCAGGGAGGTCGTGGTCTGGTCCGGTGTTCGAACCCACGATCTCCTTATTGGGAGGCAGGGGCGCTAACCACTCTGCCACCGTGCACTCCTCGCCATTATCAGTCGAACATTTTAAATTTGTCCGATACTTTAGAACTAAATACCTGCAAAACGTAAACTATGACACTCTCACCAGCCTCCGCTGTACTGCATTTATTGCTAATTGGAAAATGTTAGCATGCCAACTGTTGTGGTTTGAGGTTGTTAGTTTAGTTATTTCCTGTTTTATTTTGTGTCCTGCCTCATGTGTCTTGTGTAGCTTCACTTCCTGTCTTTGTGGGGGTTTTCCCTCCACGTTTGATGCCCTGATTAGTTGCCTTAATTCTCCAATAAATCATTGAACTTTACCAGCTCTGCCTCTGTGCCTGCGTTTGGGTCCAACCCCTTGTTCCCTGTTTGAAACCGTGACACAAACACCCTAAACTAAGATGGGAATATGGTAAACATTATAACATCAACATATATAGTGCGCTGCAGTATATCTTCACAGAGCTGCTAGCTTGGATGTAAACTTTTTATTTGCTTTTTTTCCCTCGTATATTTTTTCTCTCACAGATGTATTTTTATCTTGCTGATTGTTGATATCACGATGTGTCTTTTTTAAAGAAAGTACTGATAGGGTGTCTCATGTATGCTCTGATTAAGGCTTAAACGCGTCAGCAGCTCATTTGTGAATAAAATGATATTATGATGAGAACATAGAATTACCTTAAAGTGTAGTAGCATAGTTTTTAAATTACGTATTGCCACCATAATATCAAGAACTGTGTTTTCTGCATAGTGCAGTATGGTCTTGGCTTTCATGAGGTCTTTTGTCGCTGCAGAGAGTTGATCAGAGCTCGGCAGGTCGCAGATCAGCGGCCACAACACGAGCCATAACTCAGCCTCTGCAGTGTCACAGGCAGCAGGCAGGCCCATCCATAACCAGCCTGAACACCAACACCCTCACACTGAGCCCCCAACCTGCCCCCCCAAACAACAGATGAAGATACTTTGTCTCCCGGATGCTGAAGATAATTTAACTTCCAGAGGCTAAAATAGACTAGAACTTAAACTTGAGACTATGAAAACTGCATTTAAATACAACACATGTCGTCACTGCTGTTTACCCAACTGTATCTGCTGTACTCTCCCAGTCCCATTCTGTATCCAAGTCCCGTACTACACAGAATATGGTGTGTTCTACACAGGAAAACTGACCAGCAGCAGGAAGATCTCAAAACAAATATGAAATATTTAGAAAAACGATTTGCTTTCTGTTGAATTTGCATTGGCCTTTGAAAGTTACAGTTTAATTTAGATCCATTGGCACTTCTACTATATGATTAGTCTTTGCACAAAGCAGTATGAATGACTAGAGAATAGAATGATTCCTGTGTGACTTGGATGTTGATATGAATGTAAATTATGGTAACTCCTATATGGCAAGAACACAGCATAAGTGACCGTACCATGAAACCTGACTGGGACTCGCACTGTGCATACTACCCAGCAGGCATTGTGCGGTTGCAAGAACCAGTTGTTCGTCCTGACTCTCGGTGAACTGCGGTTTCAAGGTTCATCACTGAACTGTGATTGTTTTTTGTTTTTATTTGGGAGGGCAAGGGTGTAGGTTTGCTTATGGACGGCAGGGACATTGAGAGGACGGAATTGTCCCTGCTAATATTCGAGTGAAGTCGATCGCATTATCTTCAGATTGAAGTCATATTAGATCATGCCAACATGCCCTCCCAGAGGCTACATGACCAAGGTAAATGTAACTATTGGTTAGCTGCTGTTGAGCGAGACTTCTACACGCCTCCCCTTCTGATTTTGAAGTGCTACGTTCTTTAAGGGAGTGCTGTGGTGACCCACAGGTAGAACTGAAAGGCATTCCCCCAGAGACTGTACAGTTTTAAGGTAGCGGATCTCTGGGTTAACGTTGTGTGACTCTTTACATCACTCGCTGTATAGTTTAGTGAATTAGTGGAATAAGTGGAGCGTAAAGCTGACTCGACGCGTCTCCTGTCTCCTCACTTATCACACTCCACAGTGCTCTGATTAATAAAAGTCTTCCTTGATTCTGAAACCATGTCATTAGTGTCCCTAAAGCGTTTTTTTCTCTCACCGCACATCATCCCGGCACCCTGCCAGCACTTTTGCTACTATATATTTTTCCTCTATGGACACACACTCTTATGATGTTTAGCCTTTCTGAGGCTATTGCATGGTTAAATCAATGACATGCGTGACAGCCCCCTCAGTCACTTCATCCTGGCGCCAGAGGGGGGGTTGTTGTGTCACTTCCAATGTTGAGACCAAGCCTACGCCCTTGGAAGAGGGCAAGTGTGCTAGATCTTAAATCATCTCTTAAGTGGCCACATGGTGCCAAGGCAGAGTGATGGAGGACATGGCAAACGAATATTAAAAAAACACTGAAACGCAACAGCTGTCACGTCACATGCGCCCTCCGGTGTCAGGATGACCTGACGCTCTCTTACCTTCCTGCTCAGCCGTCCGTCGTTCCCTCACCGACCTCCCATTAATAACCCGAGGCAAGCTTTCAGTGCCAGATTTACAGGTTGCCTGTTGCTGTACTGGTCCAGCCTCTGCTGTCCGTCTGTTGCCCACCTGTTGTTTTTTCATGTCCTGCTGATTCTTCTCTGTCTGCCTGATTCCACCTGTCTGCCAGGTGCTGACTGTAAACCAACTCTCACTAAATTCTCTTGCATTGAAGTCATCCTTCTTGCTTGCCAGTTTCCCAAAATGTGACAACTTTAGGTAAAAAGTAAAATATAATGCTACCCCCAGCTAAAAGTTGGTCCATGGCCTCCCTGTTTAAAAATGCAGACCGCTATGTGACAAATACTGCAGAGAAACTCATCGGCGGTAGTTATAATTCATGTTTTGCAAGGTTAAAACTCGAGGGAAGTGAAGAGAGAGCGAGTGGAAGAGACAGACGACGGTGTACATGCCTTGGTGAGCTGCAGTGAAAGTGTGCCACAGCCAAAAGGTGAGCAGCACAGCGTCTGATTAGGACATGAATCTAAAATGTAATTAAAGAGTGAGCGGGCTTGTCTGTGACCCGACGACGGCACTAACTAACAGCACAATCAGTATTCCTACACCTTTCCCACTGCACATAGGAGACAACGGTACTCTAAAATGTCAATTAACCGGAAAATCCCAGTTATCGCGCTCCCAGTCTACCAGGTTGTAATGGAATGGTTTCATTTTGAAGAGGCTTCAGGTGGTTTCAAATGTTTTTTTTCTCCTGTATTTTTAGTTCACAGAACCAAATCTCACTTTCACACCGCTCATTCATTATTCCCTTGCCCCGCAGCCAACAGCTCTGTAGTCTATTTAATCAGTGATCCGATGTCATTCGGGGCTAATTGCAGCTGTAATGCGAATGAACGGCTAACGTGCCGTTACTTCTACAGTCGTGTCTGCTTTATTCAGCCGGCTCAGGCAGAAGTACCTTGAATTGGTGTCAGTCTGCAGTCTCCTTTTGACGTACCTGAATTTATTCACATACAAACAAGTATACTTAACTTTTTTTTTGCGTATTTGCATTTACAGGTTTCAAAAGAACTCCACCGTTTTGTCATCGCACTTCTACAACACTGTCGGACTCACAATGGGTCTTTTTTTTTTTTTTTTTTTAAAGATTAATTCAGAAGAACCCCACATATATATTTTATTTTCCCCATGCATTCTTCCTTGGCACGTACATTACCCACAATTCAACTCAACCACCGACTGTTTAACACGATCCAGGTGTGTTATGCTAGTAGCTGCTAATGCAGCCTGTAGCCCTAAAGGCTTTATACAACTTGTTTCACACATGCAGTAACACTCCCCAACACCTGGAAACACACTTTGACGCGTAAAATCTGTGGCGTTCCCCCTCTTTCGGCACACCCAACATATGTGAAAACCAAAGATCCTGACGCGACTCGACTCAACTGACTGGGTTTTGGGTCCAGACTTCACTTCAGTTCCAGGTCGGTTCAGACTCAGTCTCGGGGTCTCAAGTGTGTCCAGGTTCTCATCTTTTCCCACTGTCCCAATTGTGATATCAGCCGGTCACATCTATCCATAGCACAGCGACACACCTTCAACTGGCTGCGGTGTTCTTATGATTCTCACTCTCTCTGCTGCTGTTATGCGTGGCCCTCCACATCCCCAGCCCCGCCCAGTCTTCCCCGCAGCTTCATCAGCCTCAGCAGAGTCATCAGCCGCCGCCACCACCAGTGTCTGGGCTCCATGGGGGGATTCATCGGCTGCTGCTGCTCAGAGCAGACGCCCCTCGATTACATAAAACTCTCCCTGTAGCGTTCAAGCGCCGAAGACTTTCTGTCAAGACTTAACTATCACGTCATCAATTAACACTTCTCTTCACTTCAGTCACTTGTCCCTCCTGATTGAAGTGAGTGAAAATGTAATCCAGTTATATTTTTGCTGCTGCAAATCGTTTGTGTATATAAACATAATTTACAGCAAGTTTCCTGTGAAAAGTGGGCTATTTTTAATGAAGCATGAAACAGCCAAATATGGGGGACAGGTGACCTGATGAACTGGGTGGACTACGCTGTTGGAAAGCTGCAGAGCTGACATTACGGTGCATTCAAACATTTAAGAAAACCATCCCAGTAAGCAGCAAGATCCGATTTTTACTATAAAATCAGAAACCCAAACGTGAAAGTGGTCCTCTATCAGGCTAAAGCCTCTTAAAAGGTAAAACAGAGCAGGTGACCTGACTAAGTAGTTTTAAAATGTGGGCATCATGTTGGTCTACTATGCTACAGCCCCTTAGCTTAGCACAAAGACTGGAAACAAGGGAAAAGAGCTAGCCTTGCTCTGTTCAAAGGTACATCTATCCGCCTACCCGCACCTCTGAAGCTCACTAACTAACAAGTTGTATCTTGGTGGTTAAATCCTTTCCAAACCAAAGGGAAGGAGGGGTGGTAGGGGGACAACACGTTGTGGTTTTCAAGGCGGGCCGTGACAATCTCTCAGCCGAGTGCAGACATAACTTCAGGCTCTGTTTGAGCTGCTCAGGTCAGTTCAGGTTTTTTCATTTTATTTTAACAATCCTTTCTTTTCTTTTTTTTCTTTAGACAGAACTGCACGTCAGCATCAACCCAAAAACTATACAAGTAGGTTAGTAGTTAAGTAGGCGTTCATTAAGTCTGTCATGTCCCATAAATGTTAAGTGTTTTTGCAGGTCGCTTTAAATGTTTTTCCTGTTTTGGTTCGGAGTGTTTCAAGTCAATTTCTGGTAACGGCTTTCTTACTTGTTGCAAGTGAAACTCGAGTCAAGTAGAGGTCTTCGCTCATCACAACATCCTCAGTGTCCCAATATTATAGCCTTATCTTTATTCAAGTCCAGAGACTGTGCGAGCGAGCGGTCAGCCTCCAACAGTGTGTAATTCTTCCAGCAGAATTCCTTTCATTGCTGGTGAGCTTGTGGATGTACACGGTCTTACACCTGTGGTACCATTCTTCCTCTGTTTGAATCTGTAACGCTGCTTCTCATTTTGCTTTTATGTAGAGCGCCCCCCCCCCCCGCCTGTTAGAAAGCAGCGATAACCCAAGGCCCATCCTGTTTGTATGCATCCACAATCACATTATTTGAAGTTCCATCTGGTTCCGACCTCTTCCTTTTGTAGTCTCTTGACTGCATGTATCGAGACCATACTCTACCTTTTTTAAATCTTGAAAGCTCAAAAATTCATAATTTTCTGAGAGCGTACACATTGCCATCATGCCTTTTTATGCCTATTCTTTGAATGCCGGATCCTACACCCCTGGCTTAAACTTTGAAGAGGTTTGCATGTGACTCAATGTGCCCCACTCTTTAATTTGGATTTCAATTCTTGTTTTTATTCTTCCATCTCAAGTTCGGGCTACATAGTCGTGGGTTTCCTCAGTAGAAAAGACCTGCGAACTCCTCAAATTCTACTCCATTAAACGTATCTGCAAATGGACCTACCGAACTAAATCCGCCCGGTCAGTTTACAGCATGTGAACTGGAAAGCCTCCGGTTTGCAGCTTGACCTCATTTTGCTGCTGTCGACCAATAAGAGTCCACTATGACTCCCAAATCCAAAATGACTAGTTCTGTCAGTGGATCATTTATGATTAGTTAAAGCAGACAAGCTTAAGCCAACAGCTTCTTTCTTTTCGAGCTGTTTCACACACACCACACTGCCTAGTGCCTACTGCTTTTGTTGCACTGCTAACAGCCGCCATGTTTGGATGTGCTGGATGTGTATTATAAGTTCTAAAATGGAAGAATACAAGTTCAGAGATCTTTCTAACCTTTCGTTGAAGAAAGAAACTGGCTTGGTTTGTTGCCACTTCTGAAATTCTAAAGTCAGTGAGTTACGCTGTGGTTCTGTTTTTGCCTCTTTTTTATTTTTTATTTTTTGCACAAAACAGTCATGTTGGATTAACTGGTTTAATTTAAGTTAGCATGGCTGTACAGACAATAACCACTTGCAAATTCCATACTGAAGAAAGTCATAAAACATGATGATTGTGAGGCACGATGACGTTTTAAGTCTTTTATTGTATGATTTTGTTTTTTTAAACCAGATTTGTTGACCTCTAATAACCAGTGAAGTGTGAATCAGGCTTATTCCAGGAGTGCGTGTGTGTGTGTGTGTGTATAATGTCTACCTGTTGAGTTAGACTCTAAGAAGGAGTTACGACCTTTTCTCTGCACACCCCTCCTTTTAAAAGGATAATTGTATTTGTTTGAATTTGGGCCTGGGATCGTAGCTGTGATGGTTTACGTCTTTAAATTAAATGTTAAATCTGTAACTTTTCCTCACGCTGTGTCATGAGAATCAGCAAATGAAATGCCTTAAACTCATGTCAGCTGGTGAAGCATAGAAATGTAAAATAATTTTAAATGTCTTTTTTTTTACTTTCAAAAATACAGGCCGCCCCTCCAAAATGGACTCTGCAAAGAAAGCACACTAATGAATAATTGCTGTGTTGTGTTTGCACTTCTTTTTTTTTTTTTTCAGGCAAGCACAAAAGCTTCCTTTCATCAGGAATAATTAAAATACGTTTAATATTTAACAGCAGAAATATCTGGAGCACCAACCACAGTATGTCATCATGTGACAGGTAAAACTGTATTCGCTTTGTCCTTAATTCTAAGAGACGCGTGCAGTGAAATTCTCGTAAATATCTACGATACAAATATCGGCCGCAGCTTTGGATGAGTTTCAGAATGAAACGCAGAGGAGACACATAGTTTGAGGACAAAGAAAGATGCCAGGAGCAGCGTCATCAACTACCGGGCCTGCGGGAGTCAAAACAGGAGCCTTCTTACGGGAAGGGAGGCTACAGAGCTAACGGCGGCGGCGATACATGAGCCGATCGGCGCCGGTAACACACGCCGCTGTGTGAGCTGGACACGTGAGGGAAGATGACAACCAGGAAAGATTATGGCAGCACAGGGATTGAACCGGACACCCAGTGTCGCGCGAGTTCACAGCTAGCTCGAAGTTCAGTCCACGCAGATTAAAATGAACTAGTTCGTTTGTTCAGCTTTTTTTTTCTTTAACAAAATGCTGTGAGTTTGACTTGGGTGCAGGAACTTTTTCGGCTGTTGGCTCGCCGTCTTACCCTTTCTGTTAATGAGTTCTTGTCATCGCCATTCAGGCGGCCGTGGCTTGGTGGCAGAGCGCTCGTCCACCGATCGGAAAAGTCGGCGGTTCGATCCCGGCTTCCCCCAGCCCACGTGTCGAAGCATCCTTGAGCAAGATACTGAACCTTCGGTATGGGAGTGTGTAAGTCGCCTTGGAGAAAAGCGTCTGCTAAACTACTAAATGTATAAATGGAAATGTATTCATTCCCCCGCGGTTATTTCCAATGACTGGCCGGGTGCTTCAGCTCGATGTGCCAAACATCTGTGCCCGAAATAAATGTTTTATTTCCATCAAAATACCGTGGACTTTGTGAACTCGCCGCTCACCTCAGGTTAATCCCACAGGGCTAAGTAGGCAAAACGGGAAACAACGCGTGCAACATATATCAAGTCCTCTGTCCTGCGGCCATAGTTCAGACTAATCCGGGCTGAAGGAAGTAAACGAGCGGCTATTATTAAACGCTGTAAAGTAGGAAAGGAGTTTTACTTTATAACCACTTTTCCCAAGAAATATCAACCATAGATCAGTTCGGGCCGGTTACATGTTGCGAATATGGTCAGCTAAATGCCAGTGGAGTAAAGGTTATCGCCTAGACATCTTTAAAAATCACCAAAAACTGGAGGCAAAATCCAGCATCTGCTCCTTAAAATTCACTTCATCATCACAGCCTAGATGCAAAACAAACGCTCTGACCAGGTCCACTCGGTGTAATAAACCATCCAGGGTGCATGTAGAGGTTAACAGCCATGCGCTGGGAGTACTGTATCCTTCAGGATAACCAGAATGAACTATGTGTACTTGTTTTGTAACGGCCCAGACACCCAACATCACATATTTTGAATTTGTTCCAAAACTAAGAAAACCGCTGAATAAAACATCTTTTCTCCTGGTGGGCTTCCTGTAGAGTTCCTCACACACCAGCAGGGAGAGAGTTGACTCACACACACCAGAATCATGATCATTTTACGCGTTTGGGAGAAGATTGCCTTCAGAGCTTTCTAGCAGAAAGACTTTTTTCCCCCCCTAAACCTAATCGAGTAGTTTTGGTGCCTAAACCTAACCAAGTAGAAAGGCTTTCTGGCAGAAATCCCTGAGGGCAAACTTGTCCCATGGGCCATTTTACAGCTCTGTTGCATTAACAGGTACATGTTGGCCCTCCCACACAGGTGTTTTCAGTTATTGTGGCTGATCTCAGAGCTCTAGGAGTTGTGGCTGCGCTCTGTCTGGCCTGTTTCGTACTGGTAAGGGTGGGGGAAATGGGGTGCTAGTGGCATATGAGGCTGTAGGTATGGCCTCGTATCTTTATCAGCTGATAATTAAACAGCAGCAGGGAGTGGAGATACTGTGATCCGCATTCAACTTTAATCTTTTCACAGCTTTTAACTGTTGGCAGAGACACAGCAGACCCTTTCCCATTTGGATTCAGCCACGACAGCCTTGAAATGTACGTTTATTAGTCCGTGCTGTTTCCGCTGTTGGTACACGTGGTGTTGTTTTTACTTGCAGCACAAATCCCTGACACAAGTCGACACAAACCGCACGCGCAGTTCTACCCAACTCAGGGTTTCAGTTGTTCAGACTGCAGGTCAGATTAATCTGACCACTATTTTCATATTAATTAATTCAATGTTTAGTCTGTAAAATGTCAGAAAATGCTGAAAAATGCCAAACTGTCAACTAACTGTCCAAAACCAAAATATATTCAGTTTATTACAATGTAAGATGCAGAACAGCAACAAAGCATCATATCTGAGAAGCTGGAACCAGAGAATTGTTTGTCTTTCTGCTTGAAAAATGATTATCAAATTGGCCAATTAATTTCATGTCAATCAACTAATCCATGAATCTTTTCGGCTCTAATTGGAAGCCAGCACTTTCCATCCCTGAGTGCAATTTCCACTTCTTCTCTTTTTCTTTTTTCTTTTTTTCCTTCTTCTTTTTTTAGATTTTAGATTCGCATCGACCAACGTCACAAGTAATCCAAGGACAGTCTGGGCTCAGTTCAGCACAGTGCAGTAGGCTGCCCACAGTGCTCAGAGGACCTTAAAAGCCTCGGACCAACCTTTTTAAAGCCTAAACCTCCTGAATATATTGAACAAAAACGCTAAAACAAAACAAAAATAAACAACTTTTTTTCGGTTGAAACACAAACTGAGATTCTCGAGTTTACGCACAAAGATTTGTCCTCTGTGCGTGCGTAAAAATGACTGACCTGTTAGCCTCATTTCTTCTTGAGGGACAATTCACGGAACCACAGTGCTCTAATTTGAAAACATGCAAACAAAACTAAACTTCTGGGAACAAGAACTACAACTGCTGACATACAAGGTTTGGAATTACTGAAAGTAAATCACTTATCATCACGCGTTTCGAGCCAGAACTGGTTTTAAATGCGTCCTGGACACTATTGTATCAGTTCTGTTCTTCTCAAGGACTTGATCTTTTTTTATTTTTTGAACAACTTGTTGTGATCTTCTGCCTTTAACTGCGGCATCGCATTTTTAAAGTACCGAGCCCTGGACTGATGTGCCCACCTGCCTCATGGATGTTCTCCTCACAGGAGTACCAGATGCCGGTGTGGAAGCGGCGGAAGAGGAAGCGGTCGTCCCCGGTCTCCCAGCTGTAGTGTACCTTGTTCTGGTCCGTCTCGTTCACGCCGTAGTCGATGCAGTTGTGGCGTCGCTGCTTGCTGCAATTGGGCTTGGGCACGCGCTGGGTGCCCTCGCACCAGTACGTGGTGATGAAGGCGGTGGTGGAGAAGAACAGGGCCACCAGGTTCAGACCCACCGACAGCAGCGCGCGGCATTTCCGCGTCGTCTTCATGATCGCAATGCGAGCGGCCGCGTCGGCGCAGGCGGCGACAAAGTTCATCCAAGACGGACGAAGCAGGAGGCGGTCAGAGGAGGTGGAGAGGCATGGCGCGGCAAAGACGCACAGAGAAATTACGCGCGTCCCTCTGCCCCCGTTTCTCCTCTTTCGTGCGAGTTTGTCCTCAGAGTGGAGAGCAGTGACAGGTGGTCCGGACCCTCCGAGAACAGACGAAACCGGAAATCATAAATATCGTCTTCCATCTACTTCGGCGTCATCCAACACCTCCCATCCTCAAGGACAGAAGACCGTTCACTGTCACAGAGCAGGACGCTCACTGAAGAAACGTGATCCCGACAGCGGAGCCTCTCTCTCTCTCTCTCTCTCTTTCTCTCTCTCTCTCTCTCTCGCGCGCGCGCGCTCTCTCCCGGTTCCTTGTGCGTCATCACAGTGACCCGACTGCTCTTCTTCTTAAAAAAAAAAACTACAAGGCAGGCAGAGAGCTGCTACAACTTGTTATCATGATCGATGTTTGTGTTTTATTAATCACTTGAATGTCAGAGAATGCTAATGTTAAATGTGGCATCACAACTCTCTGGCTGCTGGCTCACCCTCCTTCAGTATCACTTGGGTTTTAGTGGCTCTTTAATTCACCAGGAACCCGCCTCCAATGGGCTGTTTGACTACTTCTGGAAACCTTTTTTTATTAACTTAAATGAGGAAAAATCTGCCACAGAACCAGGATGAAAGATATTTCAGGGCTCTAGGAAACCCCCTGTCCGCCATGACAGACCTGCATATCTGCTATAATAAAGGACGCCCCTCTGTTGTTCGTTTTTCCCAGGTGGGACGTGCTCGACGAATACGTAGAAACCGGCTGGCGCTCTTATCCGTCAGCCAGCAGCGAGCTCACATGCCCGGGCATGAAAATCCCCTGCGACAAGGCCGAGACGCCCACCGCACCGAGCCATCACCTCCGGATCAATGCAGCCTGCCTGTGTGTGTGTGTGTGATGTATGTTAGAAAACGGCAGTCAAACTCTGATCAGCTAAAATATTAAGACTTATAGGACGTTTAATAATGGCTCCAGGCTGGAGTCTAGTAACATCAGTTCAGTCCAGACTCGGACTTGAGGGAAAGAAACTGATATATTTTAGTTTCAGAGCACATTTTTATCCTCTGGATCCGATATTTGGTCTTTTTCACAGGCAAGTTTAAAGGCACATTTCTGAATGTCATTTGATCCTGGGAGCAGGTCACTCAGTAGACTCTCTGTCCTCAAACCCTTTGACCACCAGGGACAACGATGGGAACACGTTCAGGACTTAATATCATCCTAGTACTTAGGGTCATCGGTTCAGAGCAATGGAGAGTGTGGAGAAGAGGTGAAGAGGCGAGTGCAAGCAGGTTGGAACGGGTGGAGAAAAGTGTCAGGTGTGTTGTGTGATAAAAGAGGATCAGCAAGAATGAAAGGAAAGGTGTTCAAGACGGTGGCGAGACCAGCGATGTTGTACAGCTTAGAGACAGTGGCACTGAAGAAAAGACAAGAGGCAGAGCTGGAGGTGGCAGAGCTTAAGATGCTGAGGTTCTCTTTGGGAGTGACGAGGATGGACAGGATCAGGAACGAGTCCATCAGAGGGACAGCTCATGTTAGATGTTTCTGAGATAAAGCCAGAGAGGCCAGATTGAGGTGGTTTGGACACGTTCAGAGGAGAGACTGTGAATATATTGGTAGAAGGATGCTGAGGTTGGAGCTGCCAGGCAGGAGGTCTAGAGGAAGACCAAAGAGGAGATTTATGGATGTAGTGAGAGAGGACATGAAGTTAATTGGTGTGAGTGAAGAGGATGGAGAGGACAGGGTTAGATGGAGGCGCGTGATTCGCTGTGGCGACCCCTGAAAGGGAGCAGCCCAAAGGAAAAGAAGATTAGGATGTTATCAATGATTCGCAGTAACTTTCAAACTCATGCTGCGGAAGGACATTGCTGCCTGGATTGCGTTAACAGGCAACGCTTTTTCTAGTGACGGAAGCGCTGCATCTTTGTGCTGCACGCTAGTTGTGGGGAGGTGTTCGCGGTGGATGACGGGTGTATAAAGCTCAGGGCTTTGACACCGAAGACCGGGATTACCATCCTGAGCCCCGATTAGGTTTAGTCTACTAAACCACTATGGTAAGGCTGTATTCACAACAAATCAGGTCTTGCGGCGAAAATGGCAGTCGTCCCATTTGTTTGAACGGGGGTAGTGCGTTAAGGCGGCTGCAGCGGGGGCAGTGAATGCCTGGAGAGGAGAAATAAACGGAGTCAGGTTTTGGAGAAACACAACCCGACGTCAGGCTACCATGTAGCATTGTGGCATGCCGCTGGTCACCGAGCAACTGCGAAGATGGACGGACGAGAGGCGGATCGCCGTCCTGATGACCGTTCCAGAGCTGTGCGTCCCTGGCATGAGGGACCACAAAGACGTTCATTGCCGTGCTTGGCATTGTATCTTCGGTAAATCGCAGTTACGCCTGATTTACAGCCTGAAAGGTTTGGGAAAGGCCGCGGTGTCAGTTAAAGGTTAAAAAGGCAAAACACCTCCTGTGGACTTTCTCTGAATTGAACCAAGACCGCGATCTTTCCTAAACCCTAACCAAGAGCTGTGAGCGACTGAACGTAACTATGCAAAGGTTTAATCAGGCTTCAGTTGATATCAGTGGAGAAAGAACTACGTTATTTGCTTCTTTTCATGACTTCAAGCTTGTTTACCTCCTGATGTACTCGTTGTTGTTTTTGCTTGTATTTACCTTCATTTTTGGTTTACAGGTCAGTACTTTGACATAATGTTGTTCTGCGAAAGACACTACGTTAACGCGTCAGGGAACTCATCAAATAAATAACTTTAAAGTGGTAAATCTTTCCAGTAAGAACATTAGAATACATGAATCAACCTATCCACTGAACAGCGGGTCGAATATTTAATGCTTTTAACAAAAACAGAGAATAGAAAATGTACTTTTGCTGGTTTCTACTTTTACGTCAGCGTATAATTTCCTAGCTTTTAAGCGCCTGAAATAGAGCTGTGAGACACTTTGTCTGTGTGACGATTAAATCCCCTTTCTGGCTTGAAAACACACACAAATATACACACACCTTGCACGCGCGCACACACACACACACACACACACACACACACACGCACATATTTGTTGCTGTGTTGTTGGATAGTTGCCCCTGACAAGATTTCCCACTGGATATATGGGACCATCTGTGGGTTCGCCCCAGCTTTGTTTGCCGTCTGAATTAAATCCCCGGCACCAGCCAGCAGATCACGACGTCCGAGTTAGCACAGCTCGCTGCAGCAGCAGCCAGTAACACGATACACCTCAGGCAGCAACACGCACCCCTGCGACACCGGCTAACGTCTCTCCAAGTGCGCACACTTAAAAGTCAGGAACAACAAACTTCAAGCACCTTTTTTTTTTTTTCTTTTCTATTTCTGCTTTGTTTCACTTTCTGCGGAATCCTTGGCTGAAGGGAAGGACTGACTTAAACATTATCCAGGTCAACTTTATTGTCAGTGTCAAAGTGACAAAGTCATCAGAACTTCAGGCTGAATTGTATTTGTTTGACGTCTAGTTCGGAGGAAGATTTAAAGGAAGACGCCACCAAAACTCTTATCTTTTGAGTATCAAACCCTCATCCACTCTCTTGGGAGTTTTGTCGCTTACTCCAGGGCCAGACAGGAACTTTGATATCGAATGACTATACAAACCAAATGTAACGTTTTTAAATTTTTCCGTGTCCTGTGAATGGCATCTACTGTACGATCAAGGTTAAGGTAAAGACCGTGATTGTGGCAAATGAACCGTGGGTCGGTCTAAATTTCATCAACAAAAACTAACAACTAAACAATCACTTAGGAACTTTGTTTCCATGACCAAAAGAGACAAAAAACCAAATGCAAAGTCACCTATGAAAACAATAAGGTATCTATTAAAATTTTCAACAACAAACGGGAAAATTGGACGAACCTGCACTTCACGATTTACGTCTGGCGCCAATGCAGGCTGTCTTCCTTTAATGTTCCTATTAACCACAGCCACAGTCTTTCCCTAACAACAAGGAGATGGATGGCTGGATGGATGCCTAACCATACCTTAACCGTAGCACAGCCTAACCTTTCCCTAGCGTTCAACAGATTGCGGTTACCATGCACAGATACTGTAGAAAGCGAGAATTTTAATCAGGGGTTTTGCAGGATCTTGTTCGCCAATATTGTGTGTTTTGTTAAGTTGCAGTGCTTTAACTTGTTTCAGCCACATTCTGGTTCCCATAGTCCTTTTCATAATGTGTGTGTGTGTGTGTGTGTGTGTGTGTGTGAGAGAGAGGGAGGGAGGCAGTGGGAGCGAGTGAATTCCCTGCAGCTGTTCCTCAGTGTGTACTGTGGGCTGTTATAGGACTCTACTGATCCTGTTAGGACTCGGTTTATACACACACACTCATTAGAGGGGGAAATGACTCCACTCTCCAGATTACTTACACACACACACACACACGTCGCCAAATTCAAGTTGGCATGTTTATCAAACACAATCACCCACCGAGATAAAGATGCCTGAACGTGCAAGCATTTTATGTTTGGGAGACACGGTTGGCTATTACCATTATCATTTTGACCAGTAAAGGGAAACAAAAAAAGTGTGAGACCAAACTCACCAACAAATAAACATATAGTGTAATGAGAATGGGAATATCCAGTCCCGTGATCATCGAACTACTGCATGATCATTTAAATTCACGGTAATTAGGTGGAAGTCACAAAATGCTAACGAGACCTGTCTGCCAGCCACGATGCGTGTTGGCATTTTAAGATGCCAAGAAGAAGAAGAAGAAGGGGGGGACAATCAGTTTTGTGACAGAGTCTCCACAGCAGAAAATAAAGGTTTCTGATTGGCTGGCTGTTGCCTTAAACTCATATCATCAGATTGCGTCAGACACGACATAACAAACGAGGACGAGGCGGCGGCCGTACACGCTCGCGCAGGCAGGGATGGAAGACGTATTCAGACCCTTCCCTTTAGTAAAAGTATGTAAGTAGCAAAAAGTCTTCCGTGAGCAGTAACGGGCTCCTGTCAGTGTCTCCTGTTCTATCTGATGCTTCTGGATTAACATCACTGCTGCATTAATGTGGATGTTGCATTTTACTGCTGCAGGTGTTTCAGGTTGAGCTCATTTTAACCGCGTCATATCCAGTTGGGTAGGTTAATCTACAGCAATGCATCATGGTCTAAAACATCATCATGTGTCCTGCGAGAACCGGCGACTTTTCATGAGCTCAGAGAAACAGCGCTGGTTTTTGAGCTTTGCGACGACGCAGCTGATCCGAAGAGTAAAGAGTTTATTTAGCTCTCGGAAGTGGGAGATTTTTCTCAACTCATAAAGGAAACACTTCATCCTTCAAGTTTTGTTGCAACCGTTCAAAATCACCACATTGGGCGATATGTGGTTTTTCGCTGGACAGGGAGGTTATGAAAAACTGTAATCTGAAAGGTAAGTAGTAACTAAAGCTGTCAGACAAATGTGGCGGCGTAGGAAGCAGCATAAAATGGAATTACTGAAGTAAAGTACAAGTACTTTAGTTAACGTACTTAGCCACATGCCACCGCTGCACACAGGTTAGAAAGGTGGGATCGGACTTCCTGGGACGCAGCCTGTCACACAGACGTCGTCACCACAGATTACAGATTAACACCTCCAACAGGAAGTGACCAACATCTGGACTGCGTGCTGGAGACGTCAGCCGTGAGGAAACACACTCACTGCCTCTGACTCTGAAATCACGTGTCATGTTTTTACCTGACAGACACACACACACACACACACACACACACACACACACACACACACACACACACACACAGACACACAGAGGCTTCAGCAGGGAAACACACCGCCGGCCGTCACCCGCCGAGCCGATGTTTGCGTGCTGCCAGCGGCTGAGAGCGACCTTGGCTCGGAACTGACAGCAGCCTGTGAGCTGAAGTGGATGCTGTGTTTAATCAAAGTCAGCGGTTCAGCTCCGTGTGACCGACACCAGGTTTCAGGACTCGACACTGCGAGGCTGCAGATACTGAACGCAAACCTTCATTTACATACATTTATTTTCTGCTCTTTCAACTCAAAACACACTTTGTACAGCTTGGAATCACTGTAGATACAGTTACGTGTCATACAGTATATTGCAGTGTATTATACAGTATAGTGTGACCAATATTGACCAGATACATATATCCGCTACTGAGGTTAATCTTTACCCAACGACCCTTTACCCTTTGTGATTCTCATCACCTGAAGCAAATGTCAATTAATAGTTTTTGGTTTCAGTAATTTTGGGGGCCTTTCCATACGAAATTGTTTCATCTGGATAATTTTTAGATGCCTGTAAAGGCAAGAGTCTAGTATTTAACAGAAAAGCAAAGATCAGTTAAAAATCACAAAACAATAATGCAATTTTGTGTAAACAGAGGACCATTTATTTACAACAAATCTATTTTAGCATACACTTAGGCCCAAAGACCTGAGCCAAGCCCATAATGTTAGTGCACCCTTTTTATAACAAATGCCTTTATTAATGGTTAATAAATAGTTCACTAATGCGTTTAAGCAGCAGGGCTGGTGACGCCTTAAAATGGAGCATTGTGTGCTCGGGACCCCTCCACAGAGGTTCAATATATCTATGACTGATTCCTCTAAACCTCTAATTGTTTCAGTGGAATAACTGACTTTATGAAGAGGTGAAACTTTCCAGTGGTTCAGAAAAGTCAGGGGGGGGGTGGGAGTCATCTGAATTAGAGAAGCAGAATAATATTTTGCTTCTTTCCAGCTCTGTTAATCATCCCCAGACCCCTGAGGTTTGCTCTGCGACCTCCTGGCTTTAAATGCCAGTTGTAAGCCACTGATGAGAACAAATTTGGGTTGCCAGGTTGTCGAAAATCCCTTTTGGCCTCTTGGTTTATCATTTCTACTTTGGTAATAATGCAGTGATAAATGTTGCTATTACATTAATAAATGCTCACGTGTGTCTCACGTTCTGTTAAACCACCACGTCTGCAGTTAAAAATCTTCATGAGCTGCTGATGAATAGATTTTCATGCAAGCTGAACGGTCCAACCAGCCGAGATTTTCCACAACTTGGCAACCCAAAAGGGAATCTAATTAAAGAATTAACAAATAATTTATGAGCTGTTTATAAAGCGGGGCTGTAATATTGATATTACGGGGTTTCATGCAGCGCTTGTATCCCATGATGAACTTGGAGACTCTTTTACGTGAAATAACCAGAACTACCAGGAAAATCCTGGCTTAATAGCGTTGGTCAAGTTTGTCCTGTTGGTGGCGCTAGAGGAAGGGTTAGAGGGGTTAACAAAACCAATAAGGATCCATCGTTGGGGGAAGCGTGAAAATCCACACAACATTTAATGATTGTCTGATGTGGCAACGGCGTTCCCGTCCTTTCTCCTCGCAGGAAAAGTTAATAAAAAGGTCTGAATCCTCCATCCTCGTGCAGTTTGTATCCAGGAATATTTACAGCTCAGCTGTTGCCGCTCTGTCTCTGAGTTCTCTGTGGAAACGTCCGCCCGATCACCTCACCGCTCTCTGACCTCTCAGGTTTGAAACGTCTGCAGGTGAACAAATAAAGACTGATGGTGTGGGACTGTTAAAGCAACAGACTGTTTACTTTTGTAGATGTTTGAAGCTGATCCAGGCTCCGGCTTCAGCAGTCCCGTAACATCTTGCATAATGGATTAAAAGTAATTTCCTTTATCCATTCTGCCTGTTTGAACTTGTGTTTTAATTAAATCCAGAGTCTCCCACTGCGGGCCGACAGAGGCGCCCGCCGAATGTTTTGGAACTATTGCAGATAAATAAATGTTTACAGGCTGTTGGTCTTTTTCCAGCATTCGCTGTCTGCAGCCGCACACAGGTGGAAGGTCGCAAAATGCATTCGCTGTGATTCAGTACAGCTTAAATATTCTGGTATTTTACTGGAACTTTCTCAGTTCGAAATTACTTGACAAGCTCTGATTTTACATTCACTATAAGATGAGGTCTTCTTCATTTCCGTCCTTCTTCCGTTCTTGTGCCGATCTGAACGCTTGAAAATCCCCAAATCTGATGGGATGCAAAACATTATCAACATTATTAACAACATATTCAGATTATTAACATCATTCAGAGGGAAAGCGGCAAAGCTTCACATCTGAGAAGCTGCAACTCTGGGAAGAGTTTTTTTTTTTTTTTCAGGAAAAATGACTGAAACCATCAAAATAGCTGCCAGTTCTTTTCCTGTCAGTCGTGTGTGTGCTGTTGGGGTAGTTTAATTTATAACAAAACATTTTCTAAGCTCTTCGTACGTCGTGTATGCAAGCATATTCATTCGTAAAGTTGAGATGTAGCAGTAGCAAGTGGCATGAAAAGAGAAAAAAGAAGTACCTCAAATTTGTACTTAAGTCATGCACTTGATTACATTCCACCACTGTTAATCCCTGACACTACATGTAGTTCCTGAATACCTCTGAATCGAGGACTATGTGTTAGATTAGGATGAGCTACAGACAGGAGTGGTGGCGCCTCCTGCTCTCTGCTTCGGCCCTGGTCCTGACTGCCTACGGGAGGCAGCAGGCCTGGCCTCCTCCCTGGAGCAGCGAACCGGTTATTCTGGCTGCCGACTTAATTGTAGCCGCCCTGAAAAAAGCTCCCCCCCAAAAGACGGCAGAGACGCCAAGCACCAAGATGCTTAAACCCTGAACGCAGCGTCGTTTGTCTCGGAGTCTCTCGCGGCGTTTGCAGTCACACCTGAATTCTCTTCAGTCTGCCACGGAGCCCCGCAGCTTGTTTACAGCCCACCCCTCTGAAGTATCAGTACTTTATTTCACTTCTAATACTGCCACACTTTTATTTTGCTACATTACGAATGCAGCGCTTTTACTGCACTACTGTGCTAGTGCTGCCTTTACTTGAGTAAATGATCCGAATCCCTCTTCACGGTTGTTGGGGCGCCCTGTTGGCCACGATGCGCCCTCTCACTCTCAGCAGCCATCACAAAAAAAAAAAAAATTTGATAAATAAAATGAACAGCAAGTTTGCAAGGAAAGTAACCTGTGAATCAATTCCACGCTCAGCAGATTCCTCCTGGTTGTGTTTTTCCAATTAAATGTCTGGATAGGTGGGTGCATGCATGGGGGGGGG